>JAJKFL010000014.1:2384150-2984150 GCA_021186555.1 Reticulitermes speratus
ACTGGTAAATGAGTGAAAGCTGGTTACAGATTGTTGGTTGAAACTGTCATATTGTGGTTCAGTCAATTGATATTTTAGTTTTTGTGGAGCATCACGGACTTCAACAGAGAATGGATTGTCAAATATTGTGTGTTTGGCTGTGAAAGTCACTGACTGATTTTTAAATTCTCAGCGAAACAATCAATCAATCATTTCTACAGAATGGACACTTGCAAAGGGAGCACTTACAGATCCATCTGTGTGAGACAGATCACAGGAAGAAGTACCACACCTTAACATTTTCCAGTAATTTCCAAAATGGTTTCTGCTTCATGTTAATAGTTCTGACAGCCCAGAACATATCAGAATAGATATTCTATTGACCCAGTCCTGTTCTTCAGCTGATCTCCCAGTCCTGTCCTTCAGCTGATCTCCCGGTCCTGTCCTTCAGATGATCTCCCAATCCTGTCCAGATGATCTCCCAATCCTGTCCTTCAGATGATCTCCCAGTCCTGTCCTTCAGATAATCTCCCAGTCGTGTCCTTCAGATAATCTCCCAATCCTGTCCTTCAGCTGATCCCCCAGTCCTGTCCTTCAGCTGATCCCCCAGTCCTGTCCTTCAGCTGATCCCCCAGTCCTGTCCTTCAGCTGATATCCCAGTCCTGTCCTTCAGATAATCTCCCAGTCCTGTCCTGCAGATGATCTCCCAATCCTGTCCTTCAGATAATCTTCCAGTCCTGTCCTTCAGATAATCTCCCAGTTCTGTCCTTCAGATAATCTCCCAATCCTGTCCTTCAATTGATCCCCCAGTCCTGTCCTTCAGCTGATCCCCCAGTCCTGTCCTTCAGATAATCTCCCAGTTCTGTCCTTCAGATAATCTCCCAATCCTGTCGTTCAGCTGATCCCCCAGTCCTGTCCTTCAGCTGATCTCCCAGTTCTGTCCTTCAGATAATCTCCCAATCCTGTCCTTCAGCTGATCCCCCAGTCCTGTCCTTCAGTTGATCCCCCAGTCCTGTCCTTCAGTTTTATCATGCTACACCCATTGTGTGTGAGCACAGATATGGCTTGTAAGCAGAGCCTTGTTCATTCATATGGATCTTGTACAGTAATGTTTTACTTGAGAAGATTAGTGTTCTGAAGTGTGATGCTGTGTAGTCACATACGTATGTGCTGATATTTTAGATGAACTTGCTGCCTCCATCATCAGGATATTGAAATTGTGTTTAGTTCAATTCTGATTTCTTTTTTTTAAGTATAATTTATGTATTTGTCTTCCTTGTGTACTCGACAGTTATCTGTCTCTGTGTAATTATGTAAGGAAATTGATTTGTATAATCCACATGGCAGTGAGAAGTGCTGTTGGTTTGAGCTTTATAAATAAGGCTTTACTATATTTCATGGTCTTCACTACCACCATGTAACTATTATATGACACTACATTACTGTATTTGCAGTGTGTGTGTGGACCACCAGATTACTTTCAGCAGCTTTGCATCGTATCGTTTTTACCCTGTTTTCTTGAAGTGCACAAAATACAATCTTCAGTACTAATGTCAAGTCCCTGGTGTTGTTGTTGCAGTCACATTAGAATGTTATTTTACAGCCAGAGATGGGGGAAGGCGTGGTGTAGTGCATTGGTCTGATACTGCAGGCAGTGGGGTTCATAAGCAGGCTGTGTTTCTGCACAAGTCGGGCCACCAGAAAAGGACTCCTGTTGTCAGGGGTGACATGGAACCAGATATGGATGAAAGTGATGTACATCCATTGAGTCAAGCTGCATATTGGTACAGGCGTCCTGGCTCAATTCACGGAGGTAGTAACAAGCTGTGCCAGTGACTGGATCGACGCAAGATGTTTTAACATGGCTTGGGAGTGGAGTAACATGATGGACAATATACAAGACCAGAGGAATTTCCTTGTCCCCTTCCAAGTACTGCAGTGGACTATGAACAGTGCTGCTCATAACATTACTAATTGCTCGAGTAGGATAGCTGGTGGATGGTTGCTGCTTGTAACCAGCCGGAACTAATTTCTCTTCTTTTTTAATTTTTGACATTACGAGTATTATGTATTTATTGCCTGCTTGTAGGGAGTGCTGCATGTGTTTTACTGTTTTTTTATTCACAGCGAAACCTCAGTATGGGAGACTGAAGGTTGGAAATGTGGAGGGAATTTTGTTTTGATGTGGAGAATTTGAACACTTACAGCACTTTCCATATGTGACCGGATGTGGCAAGGCATTTGCACAACCTTAGAAGTTACAGTTTGTTAAAATGTTATCTTTTTTGACGTTTGTAGTCTTTGGCAGAAAAATTCACGGAATGAAACTGGGTTATGCAAAGACGATGTGAATGGCAAACTTCTGTTGTGTGTGTTATTGTACATACAGTGGACTTGCCATGCCTCACCACCATTTAATATTTTTGAATGCTTTACCTTTTGTATATGTTGTACAACAAACTCTTACACAAATTCATACCTGGGATGAAGGCATCAGTAGTGCGGTTTGTGTTAATGTTGTCATTCACTAACTGTGTTTGGTGGTTTCTAATAGTATATCTTGTTTTATGTTGTCTAATAAAATTTTATCTGTAGTCACCCATGAAGTAACTATGTGAGATCCTTAATGTCTCTTAACTCACGAGCGTCACAATTTCTATGATTCATGTAAGTTCTCGGGTTTTTGTAGCGAGTGTTGCTCGGGTGATAGTGACAGTGTAGGATAATCAGTTTATTCTAACATTTCAGAAGAACATGCCGCCTCCAGCTTCACAGTAATTTAGTTTTGTTCAGGTGGGTACCGAAGTAATTGGGAGGAGAAGATAGTCAACATGTCCCCCTGAACAAAATTCAGTCAGCCTGAAGATGGATGCAGCATGTTCCTCTGAAAATGAACAAACTTATTACCCTGTGCACTGTAACCACCCAGAAGACTATAATTCTGTGATTTGATTTCTAAGGGAAATGGAAGAAAACGTAGTATGTAGAAGGTTCGAAATTATTCTGTAAATTGAGGAAAAGGAAACACTTTTCCTTTTGTGGGCCTTAGGTGCTGCAGTTGGCTGCAAGTAGTTTTGAGTTAAGTATCATGTAAGGTTAACAGATGAAAGTGTTTTGAGTTGTATCTGTTGGAATAATGGAAGCTGTGTTGCGTCTGCTGATGATGAAGAATCATTTTGTATTTGGCAAATCTTTTTATGGTACCATCTGTCTTCTTCCACACCCAGAATGTGTTACACTTTAAACAGTACCCTGCTTTATAAATGCACAAATTACTTTCGAAATTAGGTAATGACTATTCCTTCAGAGTCACCGCAGTAACAAAGTGCATTGTACTTGTATGTCATATAGTATTTGCCTACAATCGTCCACAGGTGGATACACACCTCAGCGACCACACCCCTGTGAGCAGAGTTCGTGCTATCCAGCTACAGGGAACCTGCTTATTGGCCGGGAACCTAACCTATCTGCTTCCTCGACATGTGGTTTATATGCACAGGTTGGTGTATCTTAAAGATTAAATTAATTTGT
Organism: Reticulitermes speratus; assembly: GCA_021186555.1. Classification (NCBI taxonomy): domain Eukaryota; kingdom Metazoa; phylum Arthropoda; class Insecta; order Blattodea; family Rhinotermitidae; genus Reticulitermes; species Reticulitermes speratus. The sequence goes on from JAJKFL010000014.1 coordinate 2,387,661, forward strand.
AATGTTATAATATTTGTGTATGTTTATTTCCAGGTTGCTGTTAGAAATTAGGCTCTCATTGGATGTTTTCTGGACTGCTGTTGGCTGGAGTGTGAGGCAGACTCCTCAGTTATTTTGTTACAGGGATGTGAAAATGGTGGAGCTTAACTTTCAGTTCACAAATTGAGCACAGAGGTAGCTCACTAATCCGTACAAAGTGGGAATTGTAACATTCTAATCATGACCTGTTATTTTGTGGGACATTGAATGCTGTGATATTCTCATAGCTATAATTGAGTTCATATCAAATGAACTTATTTTTTTGAAAATAAACAATTGTGCTTTTCTGACAAGAATTGAATTTTGATTACACAGAATTGAGGGACAAGTGGATGGGTGAAAAAAGTATAAATTATCAAATCTGCAGTACCCGGCTAATCAACCTTTCACTATAACAGTTGCACCCAGTAACAGAGGTCCGTAACATGCAGTTTTTCCATAGCTAACTCAATTCTTGCCAAAGTGGAGTTGCATGTTTTTGAAAATATCTCATGATGTACACGAATGCTCAGACAGTTTTGCTTCTAATCGTTACATACTTTGTTTATTCCTGTAATGATGAAGACAGGCTTCCAAAATTTAACTTAACTGTCACAGCAGTTTGAAATACCTGCCACTTTGTAATCTTTGGCGGGAAGAGTAGCAGTGGATGCCACTGTATGTGGAAACACCAGACATGCGCACCTGAATAAGAGCTCTGCAACAGGGATGACTGTGTGTTTAATGTCCAAACATTTTATAAAACCAGTACTTTTATGACACAGCAAGGACAGTTTCGGAAGAACTTTGTCATAAGACAGACACTAGCAAGATCTGCATTCAGCCATCCAATACAGAAATTTGTGTTGACTGGCAGTTCTGTGAGAAGAGGCAGGGCCTGGTGGACGGCAGAGTTATCATGCACACAGACTGCTGGAAGGGCCTGGTGGACGGCAGAGTTATCATGCACACAGACTGCTGGAAGGGCCTAGTGGACGGCAGAGTTATCATGCACACAGACTGCTGGAAGGGCCTAGTGGACGGCAGAGTTATCATGCACACAGACTGCTGGAAGGGCCTAGTGGACGGCAGAGTTATCATGCACACAGACTGCTGGAAGGGCCTAGTGGACGGCAGAGTTATCATGCACACAGACTGCTGGAAGGGCCTGGTGGGCGGCAGAGTTATCATGCACACAGACTGCTGGAAGGGCCTAGTGGACGGCAGAGTTATCATGCACACAGACTGCTGGAAGGGCCTAGTGGACGGCAGAGTTATCATGCACACAGACTGCTGGAAGGGCCTGGTGGCGGCAGAGTTATCATGCACACAGACTGCTGGAAGGGCCTAGTGGACGGCAGAGTTATCATGCACACAGACTGCTGGAAGGGCCTAGTGGACGGCAGGAGTTATCATGCACACAGACTGCTGGAAGGGCCTGGTGGGCGGCAGAGTTATCATGCACACAGACTGCTGGAAGGGCCTGGTGGGCGGCAGAGTTATCATGCACACAGACTGCTGGAAGGGCCTAGTGGACGGCAGAGTTATCATGCACACAGACTGCTGGAAGGGCCTGGTGGACGGCAGAGTTATCATGCACACAGACTGCTGGAAGGGCCTGGTGGGCGGCAGAGTTATCATGCACACAGACTGCTGGAAGGGCCTGGTGGGCGGCAGAGTTATCATGCACACAGACTGCTGGAAGGGCCTGGTGGACGGCAGAGTTATCATGCACACAGACTGCTGGAAGGGCCTAGTGGACGGCAGAGTTATCATGCACACAGACTGCTGGAAGGGCCTGGTGGGCGGCAGAGTTATCATGCACACAGACTGCTGGAGTGTTGTGATGCTGCTCTCCCGTGTTCAATTTATCTCCATCTGCATATGCCGATATTCTTCCCAAGTTTGTTGTCTAATTAATGTAATTTATTATTTATTTTGCTTTTATGTTCGACATTCAAGTTGTTGTAGCCTTGATGAAATGAAAACGTTCGTTCTGTTGTAGGAGCGGTACTGTATCGTATCACATTTAGAGGACCATAAGAAGTGTTTCTGGTGTGATTCTCGGCCACAGAATGCAAACAATCCGCGTCTTAGTCACCGTGTAGAAAATATTGTTTACCGTTTTGTCCCAGGGTGAGTAGATGTGTAAGAAATTTTTGTATTATATGGCAGTGGAATAAACAGTTTGAGTGAACACTGTGGTTTTGTTAACTTTTGTCCCTGATGTTATAGGGGTATGATTTCAGATTCAGTTGTTTTCTGTTGCATTTGTAGCTGATTGATACTGTGAAATCTGAAAGCCTTCATTGTGAGGGTTTATGCAATGCAGAAATTTACTTTATGATTTTACTGTTATTTGTCTGTATTTAAAAGCCGCTGGATATGTTATAGGAATATAGAATTTCCTGTAGTGGTACATTTTATTATGTTGTGTATTTTTATGAAATAATGTGCTCTCTATCAAATCTTCATTGTAGTGACTATGCTATAGGCTGACAATCCAGAGTTCCTTTCCCATCAAGGCACCAGGTCTTTCTCTTCTCCAAAAATATAAAGACCAGCTCTGTTGCCCACCAAGCTACCTATTCAATGGTTACCAGGGGCTCTTTCCCCAAGGTTAAAGCAGCAGGAGCGTGAAGCTGACCACTCACCTCCCTCTCATGCAGACGTTAAGGATGAGTGGAGCTATACACCTGTTCCCCCTATATGCCTTCATGGCATGCATAGGGGCAACTTGGCTTTACCTTGTTAATCACACTTGTCACAAGTTTGAATGTAGTTACAATCTGTAGTTCATTTCAGGTTTCCAAGAGAAATTAAAAATTAACTCAGTAAAATTTGTCACCTTTTAGTTTCAGTTCCAAAGTTTATATTAAGTTTTCAGGTTTTCATGGCAGGTGTTGTTGAGGTGAAGGTCCTTTGGGTTTTTATACCATACAGTGTAAATCCCAGAAGACTCTCATTTACATTCAAAACCTTGTCACTAGAGTGCACTAAATGCAGTGTTGCTTAACACTTTCACTGCCGGGTATTTAAATCCCCGACGGTGTTAAATTGCCAGCGATTTATTGAATGTTAAACAACTATTGCGTCGTTTTATAAATTATAAAATATAATTACATATATAATTATATATGAAACGCATATATTTTTTCTAGTTGTCAGCTAGGTTTTAATAAAGATGTAAAATGTGTTTCCTGAAAGAACTTATTGTGTGCGTGGCCTATTTAAGGCAAAAGAGCAGAGCAAATTTTAGATCGAATGAAGTCGACTTTGGCAGTGAAAGTGTTAATTCATCCTATAAATAAACATGAAAAATTTATTAGTATCACCAAAATAATGTATGGCAGGATAAAAGGAACAGAACTGTTAGTGTTGGGAACTGGAATTGGAAGTATGTGACATATTCTTTTGTTTTCAACATGTAAATGGGAGGTGTGTGCCAGAATTCTACCATTTTGTTATTGGCTGCAGCTACACTGATATCAAAGTGGTAAACTCCTAATACTGTAAAAGAATTTATGAACTGCCATATCAGTGGGTGCTGTTAAAGCATTGAAATTCAGCCTTATTTTTTATATATATTGTCTGATAAATGTGGGCAGTGTTCACAAACTAACTAAATTAGCCAGTATAAGTTTTTGAGAGTGGAGATGGCTGGCAGTTCGTAAGCAAACAGCTTGCTTTGGCACATTCACAAGGTACAGTATTATGTCTGTATGTTGCCAGATCTATCAGCAGGGATTCAGTGTAGCTAAACAGATCTTGATTAAATTTGGAATGGAGTTTCACACTGTTGACACCATGCATCTTCGTCATATTAAATTAGGTTATAGACCAACTGATGCACACTAAAACCACTTTTTAAGTAGCTTTATTATTAAAATTGTTAAAATTGTACCCCTACACGTGTTTCGATTCTAGGATCATCGTCAGGGGGTTTTTTGCTAAAAGCTACAGTCACTTCAAACACATGATTTAAAATATTAAAGTGCCGAAAGAATATTTTAAATCATGTGTTTGAAGTGACTGTAGCTTTTAGCAAAAAACCCCTGACGATGATCCTAGGATCGAAACACGTGTAGGGGAACAATTTTAATAATAAAGCTACTTAAAAAGTGGTTTTAGTGTGCATCAGTTGGTCTGTAACTTAATTTAATTGGAATGGAGTCACTCTTACTGAAGTTAGTTTCCAAATCCAGTTTTTGAAATTGAAGAAGTGACAGTGCTGTGGTGTGTGTGTGTGTGTGTGTGTCCCAGTCTTCCCCTTGTGTGTGCTGTGTAAGCAATAAATGCTCTGACATTCAAACTACATGTAAATAAACAGCAACAATAATTTGAATAACCTATATGGAAGTTAATCATTATATTTTCTCTGACCATATTGATTAAAGCTCAGTAGATGTTAGAGTAATAATGTGATGCAAGTTACACTCATGTACAGTTAAAACTTTTTTTTTGCCAATTTCCAGGAAAGTGCAGGAAGGTAGATTTATTGTGTTCTTGAGCATAGGAAAATACAGTTTTGGCTTTTATAGGCATGGCTTGACTTTTTTTTTTACTAGTTTAAGTAACTTTTAATGAGAAATTGTGAAACTTATTCACAGGACTCGTCAACGATCCTGGTGGCAGTCTCAAAATGGAGTAGAAAATGTTACCATTCAGTTAGACCTGGAGGCTGAATTTCACTTCACACACTTGATAATCACCTTCAAAACGTTCAGACCAGCTGCTATGTTAATAGAAAGATCTTATGACTTTGGGTTAACATGGCAGGTAAGCAATATTGATGCCATCGACAATGTTCATGTGAACATTGGCTTGAGTTACATTGTGATTAGTATTTATAAAAACATTCACATTTCTGTCTCCATTTCTGTTACAGGTGTACAGATATTTTGCTTACAATTGTGATGAATCTTTCCCCAGTGTACCAAAACATAATCCCAGAACATTAACAGATGTTGTCTGTGAGTCGAGGTACTCAAATGTGGCACCATCAACTGATGGTGAGGTAAGTACATTTTATACTTCTGTAATCATCCAAATGCTTGCGAATATGAGTAGACTTTGTAATGGAATTACGTGGCTTTTTCTTTGTTGTAGATTACCTCAGTTTTGTGATTTCTCTCTCTCATGTCAAGGGAAGAACATAGGTTGAGGATGGAGGAGGTAACAGGGGACTTGAAGAATTTGCACACTGAGGAATTGTATGATTTGTTCTCCTTACCTGATATAATCTGGGTGATCAAATCAAGGAAAATGAGATGGGCAGGACATGTAGCACATATGGGGGAAAGGATATTAAAGAAATGGGATGCAGGGGGGGGGGGGGACTTGATGGATTGTGCTCAGGATGGGAACAGTTGGGGGGGGGGGGGGGTGTTCTCTAGTGAACGTGGTAGTGAACATTTGGCTTACATAAAATGTGGGGAATTTTTTTAACTAGCTGAGGGACTATTGGCCTCCCAAGAAGAAATCTGCTCCATCGAGTTAGTTCAATGATATATTGTCGATTCTATATAATCTTGGCAATTGGCAGCATCAGTGAGTAACACACTTGGATACACCTAGTCTGCATGTTAACCAGCATCTGCAGTGATATGTTCTTTTCTATACAGATAATCTTCCGGGTTTTGCCACCCAACCTGCCAATTGATGACCCGTATTCACAGGAAGTGCAGAATCTGTTAAAGATGACAAATCTTCGTATTAATTTCACTAAATTGCATACTCTGGGTGACGATCTGCTGGACAACAGGGAAGAAATTCAGGTATGAGTTAATGAATTACTGGGTAAGGTTTAACCTTTGCAGAAATCTTGCATTGCTTATAATGTATCACCATTAAACATGAAATGGAAAGCTTAAAAATATGTATGTCTCCACCTGTCTCTTACATTGGGCATTCTTCGTGGACTCCTTAACATTTGAAGATGAAAGCACAACTTTCCTTCAAAATATCGGGAAACACTGATCCAGTGACACGGTGTCACTTCTGAGAAAAGCTGGATCCTCAGCTGTTAACGTGACATCGCGCCAGATCACAGAGCAGTGTTTTAATATCTGTAGTATTTTTTGTTATCTTCTGCCCAACTGAGACTGACTGGAGAGTCTGATATCGTGTGTCCTGTGCCAGTTATATTTGAAATTTTTTAAATATAACTGCATTCTTGATGACCATGATTCATATTACATACATTTACATTCACCAATCCAACATCCACATGAGTAGGATTGGATATGGAATTCGTCAAGAACAGAGTAGATTGTAATATGCAGTCAAGTCAAAACACTGAGATACAGATGAGATACAAAGTTACATAGAATTAGTAAAACACTATAAATAACAAGAGAATTCATACTCACTCACTAAGACAAGGTAAATATATGGATTACAATAAATAATAACAAGTCAACTTTTGAAAATTAAGTAGAATAAAGGTCATACACAGAATAAACATATATGTTGCTAATAATAATGAACTACAAAAGGAGTGCAACAGCAATTGAAAAATTATTTGTTGCTGGTTAACTATTACAATCTTTAGACAGAAATTTATCAATAGAATAAAAAACATTCTTAACAAGATAATTCTTTAACATAATCTTAAAAATATGTATATTGTTATGAAATTTTGAAATATTTTGTGGAAGCGATTAAGTATTTTAACAGATGAATAATATACACCGCTCTGTATTGTGGAAGATCTCACAGAAGGTACATGAGTTTATTTTGTTGCTTAGTATTCCTGCCATGAACTGAGGTGTTGGTTTGATAGATTTTAGGATTTTTAACTACAAATAACATCAAAACATAGATATTCAAATTTACAAGGGGTCAGATGATGTCCTACAGAAAGTCTTGAAACAATGTGTGTAATTTTGGTATGTGTACTGCAGCTTGATCACATTTTAATGTCTGACATAAAGGAATGAAACACTGAGCTTTATGTAGATCCAGTGTTATTATTTTCCTAACTCTTTGTTGATCACTGCTGCTACCTTCTTCCAAATTAAGTAACATAATGTAATGCATTTAACTCACATGGGGTTGCATACTGTTTTTGCACCATTTAATGTTACTATGTTTAAAAATACCAATGCATTATCAATTACTACAACACCTTAATGTTCATCTCACTTTCAAAACTTAAATATTTCATGCAGCATCTTAGACTGGAAATGAGGGATTCCATTTTCGACTCTTACAGGAGAAATACTATTATGCAATCAATGACATGATAGTACGAGGTTCATGTTCATGCTATGGACATGCTTCTCGCTGCTTGCCACTTCCTAATGTTGAGCCACGAACGGACATGGTTCATGGACGTTGTGAGTGCACACATAACACCAAGGGCCTAAACTGTGAACATTGTGAGGATTTCTACAATGACCTCCCATGGAAACCAGCTATTGGCAAGCAGACAAATGCCTGTAAAAGTAAGTGTAGTTGTTATGTGCATGCATACATAAAGTTTTTGTGGAGATACTTATAGAATCAGAATTTTAAAAAACCTTAAACACCAATAATCAGATAATATTGAAGGTGACTTTAAGGGTGTTGGATGTGATAATATGTATTTGAGCTGACTTGAATACTAAGATTTGTTAGAGAGCTGTTGTGTTGGTAATATACCTACAGTATTTGTAGTTGTAGAGAAAATGTAATATTGTTATCTAAAATTTTTCTTAAGCAGTAAATGTGAAATGAGCAGTGGTGTTGCAGTGAGTCTTTGCCTCTGTTTATAACACTAACATAGCTAGATGAGTTACATGAAGCCCAGCTTGGATGGTGAAGTGTCCATCTCTAAAACGATATTCTGCGCTCTGTACAAAAATAACATGAAACTTCATAGAAGTAATTGGAATGGTGATGTGTGTTGCCTGCAATTATTAACCATTGTTTCACTGGAATTGTACATTACAAGAAAGAAATACCATATTATGTAGATTTCCAACTATGGTACAACATTTTTCTACTGATTGTACTTCATATAAGCAGACGTGGGGTTCATTTAGCAATTCTTGACAGGCCATATTAGTACAATGTAAAGTACCATGAAGATTACGGATTTTATCCACACCCCGTTCAATGATTAGAATGGAATGGTCTGTTTTCAACTCATTTAATTAATTGTTTTGTTAATTAACTGATTGTTGACTATCTGCTTGCCCGGTTCAGTGGTCTTGACACAGAGTATTTTTATTCCGATTTCTATGTATGTTGACATAACATATTCATGTTTGTTTCAGGATGCAACTGTAACAACCATGCTACAAGTTGCCACTTTGATGCAGCAGTGTATGAGGCAACAGGTCAAGTTAGTGGTGGTGTGTGTGATGGTTGCCTGCACAGCACAATGGGCAGAAACTGTGAACAGTGTAAACCATTCTTCTACCAAGATCCAGACAGAGAAATGTCGGACCCAGAAGTTTGTCTTTGTAAGTCGTGCCATCAAACTTATATCCCAATATACTATGTAAACAAAATTCTGAAAATAAGTATAATTCAGTGCCATTTGCTTATTAACATGTTATGTGTAGGAGTTTCAGTAGAAGGTATTCATTGCATGGAAATGAATAGCCTACATAAACAGAATGTCTTGCAAAGCTATATGGGTCTTTGAGATAGGGTTTTTTTTTTTTTTGTGTGTGTGTGTGTGTGTGGGCTACAGTTGCTTATACATGATGTAGCAACTTTCTGCTGTCTTAAAATTTGAAATGTTTACCTGGAATTCTATTACTGATATCTACCAGTGAATTCAACTTTACTTGCAGGCTGAAAAAATAATGCACACATATATCCCTAAATACTTGCTGTGTTGAAGAATGTACTTAACAAAATGGTAAAACTTAAAGGCATTTACTGTTTTGAATAGAGGGTGTATGGATGTGTGTAAGGATACTGGTTTATGTGCAGTGTTTTCTCACAAAGTAGTACCCTGAATTTTTCCCACATTCCATATATATATATATGTTTCAGCTTGTGACTGTGATCCTCGTGGTTCATTGGATGACGGAGCGTGTGACTCACGTACGGATGTGCCAAATGGTTTGGAGTCAGGTCGTTGTCACTGTAAAGTAAACGTTGATGGTCGTCGTTGTGACAGGTGTAAGAACGGGTTTTGGAACTTTGATGGGCAGAACCCTGAAGGTTGTGAACGTACGTATCGACTTACTTTTTGTGTAAACTATCATATACATTAAATAGAAAATCAATAATGATTACTGTTAGCAACCAATATATTTACAAATTCTATATTACTTACAAAATCGTTTATTTTACAGCTTTTAATACCACACGCCAGCAGTTCCACAATCTACCATCTACAGTGCTTTTATAATTTTACAACCTTTAGAGAATCTTTTTACAAGATTTTAACTTATGTTTCAAAGTGCAGATAGAATATTTTAAATCATGTGTTGAAGTGACTGTAGCTTTTAGCAATAAACCCCCCTGACGATGATCCTAGGATCGAAACACGTGTAGGGGTACAATTTTAACAATTTTATAATAAAGCTACTTAAAAAGTGGTTTTAGTGTGCATCGGTTGGTTTATAACTTAATTTAATATGGAAAGAAGTTTGGGAAGTTGAGAATTTTATGGATGTGACATGTAGTACCAAAACACATTTCACATCTTTAAGTTGTCTTTATTCTGGCAGATGCATTACACTGAAAGAGTCCCATTATGCACTTACTGTGTTGAAAATCAGGTTTTCTTTTAACATGAATTAGCCATTGATAATTCTTTGTGTATAATGTATTAGCTTTGTTTAGTGCTTATATCATTTGAAACATTGCATATGGAAATGGCAATGACATCTGCAGAAAGTCTGCTGCATGTTATAGCATTAAAATCTAGAAACTCTGTTGACAATGTTAGATGCATAAATTTAGCCGCTTCTTGTTTCTTTTTTTTTGTTTGTTTGTTTATGTTTCTTTATTATTATTAAGAAGCAGGAAATTTAGCAATAATATTACTTAAAGTGGCATATGATGTTAACCACATTCCCAGTTACCAAATTGCCATTACATTTATGGTTAGAAGTGTAAGGATAAGAAACAGGACATTAAGTAACACCATATAATACGTGTGTGTTAACATCTTCCTCATGCATGTTTAAACAAGTTCAGAGCATGTATTTTTTTTTTGTTGTTGTGAATTTTATGTTGAGAACTCGATGGTTATGTTGAAAAGATCTTTAAGATATCCAAATGCCTACTGAACATGACTGATGTTGTGTAGACAATTAAAACCAGATATCAAACAGAAATATTTACAGCTTCAGGGAAAGTTGTGTTAATCTGTGGACACTTGCAGCTTGCACTTGCAATACGCTGGGCACAATCGACAACCAGGGTTGCAACGTTTACACAGGAGAGTGCACATGTAAGCGTTATGTGACTGGACGTGATTGCAACCAGTGCTTGCCAGAACACTGGGGTCTCTCAGATGACCATGATGGTTGTAAGGCTTGCGACTGTGATCCAGGTGGCTCCTTTGACAATACCTGTGATGTCATCACTGGCCAGTGCAGGTACATCTTCATGAGCGCTTTAAGTGATGTGGTTTTGAAACTGGAATTAGAAAAGAGAAAGAAGCACTTACCAAAATGTGGGTCTACACTTGTGTTTCTTAGGTGTCGCCAACATGTGACTGGCAGAGCATGTGATCAGCCAGAACAGAGCTACTTTACGGGTTTGCTGGATTACCTGGTGTATGAGGCTGAACTTGCTAATTGTAGTGAGGTAAGGACTTCTGAGTCACTGAAAGTTTTATAAAAATTGTACATGTTATAAGCAAAGTATGAAATGTGTCAAGTGTAGAACGTTCGGAACCTCGGACAGAGTGTGAAATTATTTACTTACATACCAACAATGTTGCACATGACAATATAAATTGAAATGTCAAACCCTACATATGTTTCGGCTCTGCCTGAGCCATCTTCAGGGGTTTACTGTTATTAGGCGTCCACTGTTTTCACACTCACTATTTTGGTTAGAACAAGTATCTGGGTTTCATTGCAACCGTGGATCTAGACACTATGGCACTATACGCACTGATGAAGTTTGAGGTTCGGTTTGCTGGTTGTTATATCGTCGTGGAGAGACGCTGATGATCGATGTCGAAGCAGACGAAGTTTAGTCCTGTGTGGGAAGTATATTCCGCGGTCTTGTGGGGTTTACTTCGGTCCATGTTGGTTGAGTTTCATACAAGGAGTCCCGTAGCTTGGTGTGCTTGTCACCCGCCATCTTGTTACTGCCATCTGGATAGTGTCTAGATCCACGGTTGCAATGAAACCAGATACTTGTTCTAACCAACATAGTGAGTGTGAAAACAGTGGACGCATAATAACAGTAAACCCCTGAAGATGGCTCAGGCAGAGCCGAAACATATGTAGGGTTTGACATTTCAATTTATATTGTCATGTGCAACATTGTTGGTATGTACTAGGTACGCCCAGAAAGTAATGCAACACATTTTTTTTCTCATTCACAATTGATTTTATTAAAACTTCAAATATGTCACATCATTACATGAATCTTTGGCTACCTAAACCTATTTTTCAACATAGTCTCCTTCTAAATCTTTGGCCTTACGCCACCAAGATGCGAGAGCCTGTATGCCTTCGCGGTACCACTCTGCAGGTCTCTGTCGCAACCACCTCTTTACTTCAGCAATGACTTCCTCGTCGTCCTCAAACCTCTTTCCGCGGATTGCACCTTTCAAGGGACCGAAAAGATGGTAGTCGGAAGGAGCCAGATCCGGGCTGTACGGTGGATGAGGCAGGACAGTCCACTGAAGTTTTGTGATGGCCTCTCGGGTACGCAGACTTGTGTGTGGCCTCGCATTGTCGTGTTGAAGAAGCACTTTTGTCGCATCTTTATGGGAACGAACTCTCCGGAAACGCTTCTTCAGCTTCTTCCCTTACTAATACCGAGTACAGCGGCCAGTTCCCTGGTTGTGATTCTCCGATCGTCTCGAATAAGACTGTCGGCTCGTTGCACTGTTGCAGGCGTCACAGCTGTTGATGGGCGGCCCGAGCGCGGGAGATCAGACAGAGTGCCCCGTCCTTGTTCTGATAACGCCAATCGCTTCGCCCAACGGCTGACGGTGCTTTTATCCACTGCCATGTCTCCATAGACCTTTCTTAAGCGCCTGTGAATTGATTCACTCATTTCGTTTTCTGCCAAAAGAAACCCAATTACTGCTCTCTGTTTAGAACGCACGTCACTTGCAGACTCCATTTTGAAAGCTCACTACTGCGCTGCTATCCAGCGGGAAACATTGCGCCTACGTGCATAAACGCGGGACATTTTAAAGATACAGCACGCAAAATATCATTTTTATCCAACAAAATTGGGCCGAGAAAAAAAATGCGTTGCATTACTTTCTGGGCGCACCTAGTAAGTAAATAATATCTTAATCATGCACGGTATATACAACTTCAAATTAGAGTGTGAAATATCTGTGCAGTCAAAGGCATCGCAATGCACAATTAAATATGGGCACAAACCAATTTATTTTTTCCTATGTTCAGGGATATTGTGTAGTAGTAGAGGAGATTACTGAAGTTAACATTTAAAATCTAATCCTAAGCCAGCCGACCTTTTACAAAGAATTTGGTACAGATGTTCAGTGTATGACATCATCAGAGCTGAAGGGCTCAACCCTTGTTTATAAAGTAGAAAATCCTTCTCCCACTTGGTTGTTAACCTTTGTTGGCCAAAAAGGGAATTTGTCCTATGATATGGAAATGATGTGGAAATTAACCTGATTAATGTTGCAACAGACTCGCATTTTCTCAAGATTGCTGAATTATGGAAATTCACTTCTTAAAACATCTGAAGGTTCGTGTGGAGTTTGAATCCACATATAACAATGTTTGGATTTTAAAGTTTGAATATTTGAGCATGTGTAATATAATATATATATTTTAATATTTGCTAAATTTCTTCTTTGAAAGATAAGCAGTAATGATGCAGCTTTGCACAGCACTTTGTATATTTATAAGTGAATTTTGATTTCCAGGTTTTCACTAGTGCAGAATAATGTGTGGAATTTCTTGTAAAATGTTATCTGGTCATGTGTGTTGAAGCATGACTGTGCTAATTATTCTCTTATAAACCACATGCAGCGTTTTGAGTTCATTCATTCGTTCTGCAGTCTGTCTTACGACAGGTCCGTAGCCTCTTCCAAAGCGAGTTCTCCACAGGGTGCGATCTAGTGCTTCCTCTTTCAATTTCCAGTATCTTTTCTTTTCCTTAATGTCATCCAGTAGCTGCTTACGTCTTCTCCGTCGTCGTCCCGTCACTTCTATCCTTCCCTCTAACTTTCCTTCAATCACGTGTTTCAGAAGGCAGTTTCTACGCAAGATGTGACCAATCCAGTTAGCCTTTCTTCTTTTTATTGTATGTACGATATTCCTCTCCTCCTTCACTCTGTGTAATACTTCTTCATTTCTCACACGATCGGTCCAACTGATCTTCTCCATTCTTCTCCAGCACCACATTTCAAAACTTTCCAGATACTTCTGATCTACTTTCCGAAGTGTCCACGTTTTGAGTACATGCACTAAAAATATTTTATTAAAAAGTACACACTTTGTCTTATTAGAATTGCCAAGTTGTGATTCGTGAACCATTCCGTGATGGAAGAGAGAACACTTGGACTGGTACAGGATTCATGAGAACATTTGAGGACTCAACTTTGGAATTCATAGTAGACAACGTCAGGACCAGCATGGAGTATGACATTGTGATAAGATACGAACCTCAGGTAAGTAACACTTCTGTGGTTCAGGTAGAACAAGAATGTTACAGACTTGTACAGAGACATAAATTTTAGGTGAGTTACAGGCCTGCAGTTACCTTGGTAAGGGATGAAAAGACTGACCTGCTTGCAGACTTCCACGTGATTTTAAATGAATATTTGGAACTACATAAATTGCCATCTATTGATCAAATTCCAGCAGAACTGGAAATCAAGAGCAGACTAAATACAGGAGGTCTTACTATCAGTCAGTTAGTCTCTTGTGTTTCAGTTTGCTGTCTAAAATCATAAAGATTGAAATATACAGAAGTGTAATTTTGCCTGTTGTTTTGTATGAGTGTGAAACTTGGTCTCTCACATTAAGGGAAGGACATAGGCTGAGAGTGTTTGAAAGTAGGATGCTGAGGAAGATATTTGGGCCTACGAAGGAGGTGGTAACAGGGGACTGGAGAAAACTGTATAATGTGTACTCCTAGCGAAATATTATTTGGGTGACCAAATTAAGGAGGATGGAATTGGTGGGGAATGTGACACGTATGGGGTAGAAGAGAAATATATACAGGGTTTCGGTAGAGAAACCTGAAGCAAAGAGACCGCTTAGAAGACCAAGCCATACATGGGAGGATAATATTGAACTGGATCTTAATGAAATGGAATTGGAGGGCCTAGACTGGATTCCTGTGTCCCAGGCTAGGGGCCAGCAGTGGGCTTTTGTGAAGATGGTAATGAACCTTCAGTTTCCATAAAGTATGTGGGAATAGCTTGACTGGCTGAAGAGCTGTTGGCTTCCGAGAAGGACCCTGATCCATATAGTTGGTTAGTGAACTAACTGGGGTTGATATTTCATAACACAAAGGTATATTGAAAGTCTGTGTGCAATGCTGCATGTAATTTGAGAACTGCAGCTGCTAAGATTGGCTTGTGAAGTACACAGCCAACTAGATTGTGTGTATGACCTTGCAGTAGGGCAGTGTACAGTCATACAACTTGTGTATAGTGGAGGCATAGAGTACACAGGCAAGAATACAGCAAACTGATTGCACTGCTCGTAATGTAGGTGTGTCAGATGTTGTCACACTAAGATAACTGTTTCTTTATTGAATGGAATGATCACCTAGCAGCTGTTCTACATCAAATGGAAATGCAGAATTTTTTCTTTTCCCTCATGAATATCGTCTTTCCTGTCTTTCATTATTTTTACCCTAGCGTTGCTTCTATTCCAGTAACATTAATGCATCTGCGTAAATTGTATCACTATTATTGTGTATATATAACACATTTTACAGAGTTCTTGACTGAAATACTTTATTATGGCAGGCACCTGGGAAGTGGGAAGATGTTCGCATTATTGTGGAGAGGCCAGGTCCTGTTGATCGCAATGGTCCTTGTGCCAATTCTCTGCCTCAGGATGACATTAAGCAAGAATCGTTGCCTTCAGGTTAGTTAAAGAAACATCATATTGAAGAAGTAGTTACTTGTAATGTGAATGTTGAAAGGACCTTTATGACTTATGTTGAACTTGGGTCTTGGTACCATGTGTTACTAAGATTTGTTTGGTGCTACAAATTGCGCACATTATGAATGTTTCTGTAACTTTACAGGAGCCCGCAGTGTTGCAGTTTTTCCTCCAGTGTGCCTTGAAGCTGGCCTGCAGTACAGGATTAGGTTGGAATTCAAACGATTTGAGAGTGAAGTAGAAACACCAACAGCTTCGGTGCTTGTGGACTCTGTAAGTTGCAGTGATCACACCATTGATTTCACTGAATTTCAGCGTAGGGCTGACAACCTTGCCACCTTCATGTGCCGTGTGTGTAGCACTTCTGGGAGCCACAATCTCCTGGGACCCTAAGGGCCTGTCCAGGCCTGTATAGAGATAGCTTTACCTTACCTTTTTTCATTAGGTTCATCAACCCTGACACAAAACTGCAAATATTATATATATATATATATTATATTATGACGGAAAGATAATATTTAAGGAGGGCACCAGCTGTTGATTTGATTAATATTTTGATGCACAAACTGCTGGAATGTGAGGATACTTCAAATTTATAAAGTCGTAGCTGTTTCTTCTATCTTATTAAGGGATTTGAATGGAAATGCCACCTAACAAGTGGTATTGCGTGAGGTTTCAAGATACATAGTAATGGGTTTTCATTTTTGATTGTTTATTACCACTCAGTAATTTGGGATATGTGTTTCTGGTTACATTTTGCTGCACTTACAGTTCACCAGTTTCTTAATCTCAAAATGTCAAGTTTTTAACTTATGTTGTTTAAAGTTAATAAATTTGCCAATGAAGTAGTACAGTTTTACTGATAAAGAGATTGTCTATTCCACTGGATGATGTGAGCAGTATAACAGCTGTTTTGTAAGCTGACAAACAAGTGATTTTTAACATGCAGTGGGCCTTAAGTTAGGTGAATGAGAATTGAAGTCGGTGGTTCTCGCCAATATTCAAACAAAATGTAAACTTCAAGTATACCATACAGACACAAAGTTTAAATAATATCGGGCAAAAACTGTACAGTAAAGTGTTTTCTGTTAACACTTTGAGATACATACTTCTTCTCAATAAAATTAAGGATTTAGGTCCAACAACACAGAAAAACAATGTGTCTACATTGCAGAGATGAATCATGTACTGCTGTTTAGCAAACTAATTGTTTTAATCTGAGAATCATAAAACACATAGTGTGTTTACCTGAATATAAAACAGCCTTCCATCTAAGATGACACTGCCTTTACCGTGTTCAGTTTTTAGGAAAATGCGTATACAGAACGTGCTTAACTTTGTGTGAGATTATGAGTTTGGAAGAAATTGTCTTATATTTGTGTACCTATAACAAAGGCACTGTTTGGGCAGAATGCACAGTTTTGTAATGTTAATCACTATGCTGTATGTGATTAGGTCACAGTATTACGAAAATGATGTCGACCTCGGTGGACTAGTGG
The DNA here is from genome assembly GCA_021186555.1 of Reticulitermes speratus. Classification (NCBI taxonomy): domain Eukaryota; kingdom Metazoa; phylum Arthropoda; class Insecta; order Blattodea; family Rhinotermitidae; genus Reticulitermes; species Reticulitermes speratus. Next base: position 2,404,420 of record JAJKFL010000014.1, read on the forward strand.
TTAGCGTTCTCGCCACTGGACCCAAGGTTCCCGGGTTCGATCCCGACCGAGGTCGATGGATTTTTAAGGGTGAAAAAAATCCGGAGCACCACTTCCTTCGGAGGAGAAGTAAAACCGTCGGTCCCATGAACCTTACAAGCATGAATAGAAATGTTTCGTAAGCAAAATTCGGGTCATTTCTCACCCAAGTCTCCTGACTGCCTGCCAGATGGCTCTGGCGGTCACATCAGGATCGATAGAACAGCAGCGCGGCCAGTTGTCCAGTCACCAACTGCCACAAATGCACACGACCCAGTAACCTCGGAAAGAGGAGGCCTGAGCCCATGTAGGGCTGTTGAGCCATGGTTATTATATTATATTATTATTATTATTATATATTACGAAAATGATGTGACACATTTTACTGCATTCCAGATTGCACTTGTACCAAGAATCGATAGCGTGCCTTTCTTCAGAGATTCTGCACCAAATGAAATTAGACGCCAAGATTACGAGCGTTATCGCTGCGGTCAAGCTTTCTTTTCTGTAGTGAAGGGCAACATTCCAGATTGTTGCAAGAAATACCACTACAGCATAGGATTTTATGTTCATGGAGGGGCATTTTGTAAGTATTACTGGAGAGAGGATCACCGCTGATGAAGGTTGTTGTGATTACTGTGGTGTGTTCGATATGTGTTTTTGGACTCTGTCACTTCACGATGGAAATGGAAACCAAACATTGTAATATATCGGCGATTCCCAGTGACACTCAAGATTATATGTCTTTTAAATGTATGCTGCACACATTTGCAGGGTCCAGCAGACAGATTGCTTGACCCTGAAGATGAAGGATCAATGATCATTCGAAATGTCAGGAACTACTTGCCCATTGATACAATATCAGACTTCCATCATCAGAAGCACCGCTGTGAGAACCTCAGATGTTGAGGTGTGTTTACTTTATAGAGGAGCCAAATGTAGTGTAGTCTGTATAGTGACTAGGCTGTGGGCTGGACAGACCAGGGTTCGAATCCTGGCAGCGGTGAGAGATCTCGCTCTTCTGCAAAATATCCAGACCATCTCTGGGGCTCACCCAGCCTCTTATTCAATGGGTACTGGCGTTCCTACCCTGGGGTACAGCAGCCAGGGCGTGATGTTGACCCCTCAACTCCATCCAGTGCCGAGGTTACGACAGAGTGGAGCTATATCTCTACTCCCCTTGTGCGCCTTCATGACATGGATAGGGACAACTTAACCTTTTCCTTTCTGTAAAGAACGATTCATATATGCGGAAAACGGGCATTTGTGACCTGGTCTTATGGCTTCATAGGACAGATTTATTTTGTTGGTGGGTAATCATTTGTGATGAAACTTGAAAATTGAAACTCACAGTAACCCAAACTTAGTTTGTGTATGGTTCAAAATATAAATTATCCACATATCCATATTAATTCATTTTATATATATATATATATATTTATCTTTTCTTGGAGAAAAACTCTGTTTTCCTTATTCTCAATTGGCAGTTGCAACCGTCTGATGTAATTTGTGTTTCAGATTGTCAGTGTGACCCCACAGGGTCTGTCAGTGCTCTGTGCAGTTCCCTGGGAGGAGCATGTCAGTGTAAGCCAAACGTTGTTGGGAGGCGATGTGATCGCTGTGCGCCAGGAACCTTTGGTTTTGGCCCTGAAGGTTGCAGAGGTAAGGGAAATAAAAGTCCTGTGTTTGATAAGCCATGTACTTGAAGAGTGCATTAACAGCATCAATGGAGCAGGTGTAGAGGTTTCATTGTGTCTTGTTTGCAAGTTGGCTTCTTCTGCCCAGTGTAATAATGCCTGATTAGCAAGGTATAGATTAGATTTAGTGGCTGTACAGGAGGTTAGGTGGGGCAATGGAGGCACTGAATGAGCAGAGGATTATATATTTTCCTGTAGAAAAGGAAATGAAAGTCATGATTATTTGGGTGTTCAAGTCAAGAAGGCAGATGGGCAAGGCATTTAGCACATATGAGGAAGGGAAGAGGTGCATACAGGATTTTGGTGTGGAAATCTGAGGGAAAGAGACCTCTCAGAAAACCTAGGTGTAGATGGAAGGAGATATTAGACTGGATCTGCAGGAAGTGGGATGAGGGGGCATAGACTGGATTGATTTGGCTTAGGAGAGGGACAGGTGGTCAGATGTTGTGAATGTGGTAATGAATCTCTGGTTTCCATACAATGCAGGGAATTAACTAGCTGAGGACCTGTTAGCTTCTCAAGAAGGACCAGTGGAGTTAGTGAGTTGGTTGATTGGTTGGTTGGTTGGTTAGTTAGTTAGTTAGGTACCATGTCTGAAAACAACTGGTGCATTGCAAAGTACGGAAGTACAGAAACATTTAGAACTGTCTTGCAGGATGATGCTGTGAAATTCACATGCATTGCTTTAAGTTTGAATTTTTGTTAAAGTAAAGTGCATATTTCATGAATTCTTTAAGGCCTTTCAGATTGTGAGGCCCTAAACTGTAGCTTATTCAGCATATACATCCAGCACATTTTACAGTACATCCCCTGCAGTGGTAATTCATGCTGATATATTGTATGACCATTAGTGACAGGGATTTTTAATATTTCTTAGACCCTCCCATTAGAAACGCCTGGTTTGAGTTCTGTTGCGCCCTCGACATCTGTCAGCTCTCCAGGTGGCTGCAAGCAGAACATTTCAAAACTGAGTGTAGCAGTTTCAATGTGCGTCATTGTTACTAAATTTGTGTTTCAGCATGCGATTGCAATTCTATTGGTGCTTTGGACAATTTCTGTGATGCGCAGACAGGGCAGTGCAAGTGCCGAGCAAATACGTACGGTCGAGAATGTGATCAGTGCCAGCCCGGTTTCTGGAACTTTCCCAATTGCCAGCGCTGTGAGTGCAATGGACACGCAGATGTGTGCGACTCTCGAACTGGTGCCTGTATCAGTTGCAGAGATTGGACACTTGGTCACCACTGTGATAGGTGATTACTACCATAATTTGCTACAAATAATGTGATGTAAATAAAGACACACTCACCAAAAAAGACCCGTAAATATTTATGTATTTTAAAGTAACATGTTTTGTTTCACTGTTAAGCATAATCTCCATAAGTATCGAGGTACATGTTCACCACTGTACCAGTTTCTTTGTGCCCTGGCAGAAAAATATTTACCCATTTATGAAGTCAAAAGTGCCATTTTTTCGTTTCATAATTGCTGCAGAACTTTCTTCCTCATCGTGTTGCCTTGAACAGTCACAGAGAACCTAAATCAGTGCCATATACAGTAAAACCACGATTTAATGTTCCCGCATTTAGTGAAATCCTGGATTTAGTGATGATTTTTTCGTGTCCCGACAATAGCGTCATATAAACTAGTGCTTCCCAAACCTGGGTAAATTACCCAAGGGTAAAAGTGGTTTTTCTTTGGGTAACGACACACCTCGGAATACACATTAAAATTTACCTTAAAAGTGTAGAAGAAGAAGTACTCTGAAGAAAGTGATCAGTCAGTGTGCACCGATACTCTAAAACAGTCTAACAAGTATTTATTTGCTATTTAATAAATACGCCATATGCTTGTCACCAATTGCTCCCAATTTTGCGGAACTAGTAAATAAGATGGAGCAGTGGCATTATACTCATTAGCTGGGTGTTCAGAGATGTTTAAAATAAATACATTGCATCAAACATAATGTTTGCTTCCTATTTTTTACAATCTCTCTTCACTTGTCAAATACTTTTTCTGTGCAGTTAGTGTTTTACCTACATTGGGTAAAAAGGAGTTTCTGATAAGCGGTTTTGGGTAATGAAGGAAAAAGTTTGGGAAGCACTGATATAAACAATGTAAAGGTAAAGCAGTCCCATACAGGCCTAGGAGGGCCCTTAGGGCTCCAGGAGGTCGAGGCTCCTGGGTTTTTAGACAGTCAGCACATGAAGGTGGTAAGGTTGTCAGCCCAACGCACCGGCCGCCTTTACCCCCCAGGAAAGATTCCTGGTACTCATTTCTGTTAGAGGCTGAGTCGACCCCAGGGCCATAGTGCGACCAAAACGATTATGTCAGTGAAAAATTCCAGAGACACCATCGGGAATCGAACCCGCGACATTCCGGTTTGTAGTGCAGTGCCTCAACCAACTGCGCCACCACGTGCCCCGATATAAACAATGTAACCTCTATTTAATGAAAACCTTGATAGTGAAATATATTCTAATCCCCCAGCAATTCATTGAATAGGGGTTTTACTGTATGTTATGTTGTTTTGGATTGTGTGGGATAAAGTGACTAGTGAACACATTACAAGACAGTTTGTCTCCAAATTGAGCATGGGAGATCTGAGGTTCTCACAGCGGTACGGGTGAACATTCAATTCTTCTGGGATGTGACATGTCATTTTGGTAACAGCACATTACATGCTAAAGTGATTTGTCATTAGTGGGTCTTTATGGGACAGCCTTCTTCAGAACCAGGAAGATGATTGCATTGTTGCACTTAATGTATTGTAATTTATTACAAAATAAGTCCACATTGCTTATGCCCTTGAGCGTAGGTTTGTAAAATCATGGATACTCCACAAGGCATTGGTTATGTCCTTGGGGTTTTCTAATGCTGTTGACTTTTATCATACAGATGTATCGAAGGCTATTACGGGGATCCTCGCATAGGAGTGGACATACCCTGCCGCCCATGTCCTTGTCCTGAAACTGTGGAATCTGGTCACTCGTATGCCAGTCGCTGTGCGCTTGATGCTCGCACACAGGATGTAGTATGTGAATGTAGTGTTGGATATGCAGGTGAGTTGTCTGTCACTGCTTCAGTTCGAGCGAGTGATGGGTTACGGAGATCGAGCAGGTACATGTCTGAGATTGGAGGTGGTGAAAGTTAAGATTGTTTCTTCTGGGTTATGACACCATGTAATTATTGATGGTTACCTTTCTATGTTATCACATCATATAGTAAGACTATCATATGTAAAATTCTCTTTGCGTATATCATGAAAGCATCTGCAGGAGTGGAGGTATAGCTCCACTCATTCTTAACCTCAGCAATAGATGGAGGTGGGTGGTCAGCATCACACCCTATCCACTGAGCTTCCTGTGCCCAGTAAACAGCAGGCTGCTTGGTTCCCAGTCAGTCTGAATGCTTTAGAGATGAGTCATGTCTTACCTGTCGGGAAGGGAACCGTGTCCGGCCAATAGTGTAGTGACTACTGTTTGAGCTATCCCACCTCCAGATTGTCATAGGTGCCTTAAATTAATTTATATCGGCCACACTTTTTCCCAAATCTGCATTTCCTGAACTAGGGTATGATAAAATCATGGCTGATTAAGATGTGTTGCATTGTAATTTTGATATACTGAATCAATGAAAATGTGTTGTTTCACATATAAAAACATCTCCCCTTAAAGAAGTTTGGTTATTGAAGACAGGCTATAATGCCCAAAGGTATAATATTAAACTTGTTTACATAGTAAGTTTCTTTCTTATGACATTTTTTACCTTAGAAGTTTATATTGTTACAAACTTTTAAAGAAAATTTCTCATATAATATTTCTTAATATATATTCACTCTGCAAAATGACTGTATTTCATACACACAATGTAAATTCCAGGTGCTTTTATGTAACTGTTGAAGTCAATTAAGAGCACAGGGTCGCTAGAATTGATGGTAGTAATTATTAGTTGGTCAGAGCTTAAGCACACAATCTTAACACAAGAATAGAAAGTAGTCCCTGTTTATTGGTTATGGCACATGACATTCATTTCCATGGATTAGAGACTATGTGAAATCACCAGGCGGTATGTGACAGTATGTGCATTGTAATTGATTATTACAAAGTTATTACAAACTATGTTTTGTGGACATGAAACATTTTAAAAACTTTGTTCACCGTGCATTATGGTAATAGAAATCACTCGTCTACCAACAACTGCACTATTAAAATAAATCGTTACTCAATGGTACCCTACATATGTTATGGATAGCGCGCAGTGAAGTGCATTGACACCCCTGATGATGGTCATGTAGTGACCGAAACATATGTAGGGTACCATTGAGTGACAATTTATTTTAATAGTGCAGTTGTTGGTAGACGAGTGATTTAGATTTTATCAGTTTTTTTAATTTTTATCATAAAATTTAGGTGTGGCTTCTGTGTTATTTTTCTGATGCATTTGCAGTTGACATGAAAGTAATCATGGTGATTTATGTCAATTATTTTTTGTTTCGCTTTCTGAGAGACTCATGAGGGATACGAAATAAAGAGGTGAGGTAGAACAAGAAAGAAGTGTTTTATTTAGTGTCACTCTCAGTTGCTGAGAAGATTATATAGGATTGGTGGTAGGTGAATGAATGAATGAATGAATTAATTAATATGGAGCATAGGTGGAGTGATACTGACAAGGGAAACCAAAGTACTCAGAGAAAAACCTGTACCAGTGCCACTTTGTCCACCACAAATCCCACATGAACTGGCCTTGGACTGAACGTGGGCCTCCATGGCAGGAAACCATCTGTGGTTTTTATGGTTCCCTTAGTGTTATAAGTGCAGTTTAATGAAGGATATTACTAGCTGGACATGTAATGTGGGCAGGAGGATAAGGAGTGCACAGCGGACATTGGCATACAAGAAAAGGTGGAAATGGTAGGCTCACAGCAGGTTCTGGTAATGTGGATTGAAGTGGCTTGAGTGACATCAAGTTGCTGTAGGTTATAGGGTGAACTTTACCTTCGACTTTTCCTTTACCAAAAGAAAAAACATGAAACAAAATCTCCATCTTGTGTGTTCAGGACCACGGTGTGATGTGTGTGCTGACAACTACTTCGGCAATCCCGAGGTTCCTGGTGGATCTTGTCGCTCCTGTAACTGCAGCAACAATATCGATGTGTCTCGCCCAAGAAACTGTGATATTCGAACTGGCGAATGTCTTCAGTGCCTTTTCAACACGGAGGGCTTTAACTGTGAAATTTGCAAAGCTGGATATTATGGGGATGCTGTAAACCAAGAATGCAAAGGTAAATTACAATACCATATTTTGAAACAGTCAGAGTAAACAATACACAAGGTGCTGCTTAATTTCATAACATCAAATAAAAAAAGTAGACTTCAGATAAAATGAAGTTACTATAAAGTGTAACTCTATGACCAGAGTGAAAGAATTCTGTGTATCTGTCAGCATGAACGGACATGGCTCCTTGCAAATAGTAGAATCAACTCGTTAATGTCTAAAGTGCTGTAAGAATGCACAATTAAATTTGGCTGATGTTGGATTTAATTCCGTAAGAATTATAGTGACGTTGAACATACCTAGAAGAATTCATGGCAGTTCTGACTTTACCCAAATATAATGCACTTTGATTTTAATATTATTTTCTGACGGATCAGAACACACAAAAGCAATAATAAGACGTTCCCACAGTTTTACAGTTTTAGTCAAATGTTGCAGTGATAGTACTGGTGGCTGACACAATTTCTTTTCCCTAGAATGCACATGCAACTTACTGGGTACGGATGCAGAATCAGGTCCATGTGATCGCAAAACGGGACAGTGCTCTTGTAGACCGAATGTGATTGGCTTGAACTGTGACCAGTGTAAAGAGAATCACTGGAAAATTGCAAGTGGAATGGGATGTGAGCCGTGTGATTGCGATCCTGTTGGATCAGACGCTGAACAGTGTAATCAAGTGAGTGAAGTGATATGTCTGTGCTTTGCTTGTGTCTGCGCACATGTGTCTGGCATTGGCCTGAACTAATTTACTGTTGTTATGATCTCTGATCATCGTTACCACAACAAAAGCTTACCAAGGAAATTATTCCAGTTCAAAGCATCATAAATTAGAAGATTCACGTCTTCTGCAGATGTGATGCTGTGTCTTCAGGATGTTGTGAAGGCATTACATTCCAAATTGAAGTACTGGGAACCATTCATCCAAAATAACTGTGTCACATCACAGGAGATAGTAATCTACATATAACGTTCATTGCTGAGGTAGCTTTAAACAAGCTACTACTCTTGAAACAACAGTAAATACTGCTGCTGCTGCTGCTAATACTACCAGTATTTGTGGTGGTATTATTATTTTTATTACTAGTAGTAGTAGTAGTAGTAGTAGTATAGCTCAGTTGGTATAGCGACTCGCTACGGGCTGGAAGGTCCGGGGATCGAATCCCGGTGGGGGCGAGATTTTCCGCACCCATCTAGACCGGCCCTGGGGCCCACCCAGCCTCCTATACAATGGGTACCGGGTCTCTTTCCCGGGGATAAAGCAGCCGGGGCATGGAGTTCACCAACTACCCTCATCTAGTGCCAGGGTTAAAGAAAGCGTAGAGCTATACCTCTACTCCCCCTGTGGGCCTTCATGGCCCGTTCTAGGGAGAACTTTTAGTAGTAGTAGTAGTAATGGTGGTAATAAATAGAACACGTGCAAAACTTTGAATTACAGTGAACATGTAATGTGCATTGACTGTGCTGTATATTTTCAGTTTGACGGACAGTGTGCTTGTAAGCCAGGTTTCGGAGGACGTCAGTGTAATCAGTGTCAAGATTACTTTTGGGGAAACCCAAATGAAAAATGTCATGGTGAGTCACAATTCATCATGGGGGGGGGGGGGGGGGGGGGGGTTAGTCATATTATGAAATTATCAAAATTTACAGCAAATATAATCTTAAATAACTGAGGCAGTTCAGTAAAATATACACCGTATGAAAATATAAAAACTACTCGTATAAAACCGTTATGTGTATAGTTCCCGGTTGCATCCTGAAATGCGGTATTGTATTAAAAGGCTCCTATTTACAAGTATCTTTGGTATTATCTGTCAATTTTTTTGTATGTATTGAAATTATTTACAAAATTAAGTTTCTGTCTTCCCCTTTTATTTTCATTTCTTTTCCTGCACACATCTTAAGCTGACTGACATATTTCAGTGTAGGCAGATAATAATTTACTGTTTAGTTGTTGCAAGCAGACAGTTTTTGTTGTCACTGTGTATCCATGGATTCCAATGGTTGGCACTGACAATAGTAGAATGAAGATTTTTGTTTCTTACAAAGTGTTTTGCTGTGGTCTACAGCTTGTGACTGCAACCCTGATGGATCTGCCACATTACAGTGTAATCAGAACAATGGCAGTTGTGTGTGTATGGTGGGGATTGGAGGAGAGAAGTGCGATCAGTGTGCTCGAGGCTACATTGGGACTGCTCCTCATTGTGTACCTTGTGGAGAATGCTTTGATAACTGGGACAGAATACTGAATGATCTGCATGGTAAGTCCTGCATCACATAAGATAAGTAGGCAGAAGTTATGGGTTCTCTAATACTGTGTGAATTTTGGCTTTGATGTCTGCTTTATTAATTGTTAGAAATATTTGTTGAAATCAGTGGGCAGTGTACAAAGGTTCCTTTTAGAATATTCTGAATGTGTATGAAATGTGGAACTTTGGAACAGTTTAATTCTCCTGTTGTCCTGAACATTACCACATTGTTTTATGTAGATGGTTGTTACAGAACACATAAGAAACGATTTTGTTGTTTTTCACTGCTTTCCTGTACAGCATGCCGTTCGGGAGGTATTGCATTGCGTGTTAACTTTCATCTGCACAGCCTACACATTGTGTTCCTGTTTTTGTTATCAGATTTCTCACTTTTCAGAAGATGGTGTCTGTTACAGGTGGACGTGTGGGAGTTACCATGATCACTGCCATAATTCACACAATTTTTTAACATCGATATTTGTGTCTGAAAGTTATGTATAAAATGTACAAATACTACTTTTCAGAATATAATGTTCCACATTAGATTGTGGGTAGGGAAATTACAGCTGCATAAATGAGAAAGTGATCAGTTTGTGAAAAAGGTTTGATTTCCGTTCTTTTCCACGTACGTTATTAGCATAATTTGGAACTCAGCAGTGTAACTGTTACATTTGTCTACATGACTTGCTTTTAAGTCACTACTTATTATAGCTAACTTAATATTAAATGGTACAAACTGCAAGCAAAGCACCTTGCCTCTACTGTGCTGACTACAATAAGGTGCCAAACACATGACATGTTTTATAGGCCAGTCCTATTGACAGTCACAAATTATTTATCGACTATGAATCAGTGTCTGTCAATAGAGGGAAATGATGAGGCAATAAAAATGAAAAACAGAGTCATGCCAAATCTGTCCAGTAGCAGCCCTGGCTCCTAGTCAGGCAGTGGATGTTTAAACCATAGTGTCTAAATGGTTCACAAGTACAGGAGCATATGAAATTGCAAATCACTGATGAGTGAAAGAGGTAACAGATACAAACATTACAAAACTAGGTCACTTCTAATTCTGATTTCTTCAGTAATGAACTCTGTGTTGGGCAGAATAATTTACAGTTATCTTTGAAGATATCAATATTATTAGTGCTATATTCTGCTTTTTTTGTTTGTTCCTGAAGTGTGAACATGAAAAATAACAGCATATGACTTTTATGCTTATTCACCATCAACACCCTGGCAATGCAAAATATGAGGTTCTTGCAGCAGTATTGCTGATGACCATTCAAGTCTTCTGGGAAGCAATGTCGTGTTGTTGGGTGAGTATTTCCCAACATTCTGAAGGGCTGGGGTGCCTGCATTCATCTCGGACTGCTTGACCTCGATGAATACACTATGTTTCTTCAAAAAGTTGGGAACTGCTTGCCCAACAACACGGCATCAGATCCATAAGACTGAATCCTCGGCAGTCTGGAAGTTTTGTGCTGTGTACAGAAACTAACCTGACTACAGGTTAGTTTCTGTTTAATGTTGTCAGAGATGAGTATTTATGAAGAATTTTGTTATTGCTATGCTGTATCAAGGGTGATTTTCGTTGTTAGGCCTGTTTCCTATTTGACTATGCCCAAAGATTTAATGAATGGTTCTAACCTTGTTTTGAAATTCATGTTCTAACAAAGGCACTGTGTGATTATAAGCAGAAAGAAACATGTATTTTAAAATTGAAACTAGGGTATTAGCAATCTGATTCCAGACCAGACTGAGAGAGTCATTGAGGCAGCATCAGAGATTAAACAGACTGGAGCAACTGGCGCTTATACACGAGAATTTGAGAAGTTGGAGAAGCAGCTCGATGAGGTGAAGCAGCTGTTGGAGAACACAACAGTTAGCTCACAAGATCTGGAGAGACTAGAGAACTTGGTGGAAAAATTTAGGTATGAAATAAAGTCTTTATTTTTGCAAAACCAAGCTTCCAGTGAAGCTCCTCATAGCCTCTGTGTCCAGGGGTTGAGAATAGCTTTGCCTGTCAGCCCAACTGAGCAGGCCTTTAGCCTGAAGATGGGGACTGGTCCTGTCCCCAAAACAGAGTCTTCTATAAATTATCAACTTATTTATATGATGTTATTGATACTGTTATTATATTTATAACACCAGACAGTGGACAAAGTCAAAGAGGAAATAATCTTGAATGTGACGCACCATTGTCAGAATGTCATAGAAGTATACTGAACCACTAGGCTTTAAAGTGTTATTGTATAATACATAGACATGCTGTGTCCTTGCACCTGAAATAATTTATTTCTGATAGGAATGATCTGGTTGACCGTCTTTAATGAATTCTGTCTTCGGTCTGTACGCTTTGAGTGATAAGTTCAAGTAGGAAGGCAGGATTGTACAGTGTTTTCCCCATCTCTATTGATTATCTTTCTCTCACTGTCACCTTTGGTGACGGGCCACCATTCAAGTAAAATTAAGTCACAATTTAACCTTGCAAGGCCCTTTGATGACTTAAGTCTTTAAAGGTAAAAGCAATCCCATTACAGGCCTGGACAGACCCTGAGGGTTCCAGGAGGTTGAGGCTCCTAGATTTCAAGACAATTGGCACATGAAGGTGGTAAGGTTGTCAGCCCTACGCACCAGCCACCTTTACCTCCTAGGAAATATTCCTGGTACTCATTTCTGTTAGAGGCTGAGTTGACCCCAGGGCCATAGTGCGGCCGGAAAATAATTATGTCAACGAAAAATTCCAGTGACACCATCGGTGAATCGATAAACCTCGCAAACCTTCTGACTTGTAGCGCCAGTGCCTCAACTGAAGTCTTTACTAAATGTAATGCTGGGTGGCCCAACATTGACTAAAGTTGTGAAAAACATACACTAGTAGCAGTGGTCTTGGCATTATACCCAGGGCCTTGGGGGTGTAGTGGTTATTTAAACTGTGGCCCTTACAAGGTTAAATGGCCTGTAAGGTGACCTCCATAATGTGTGTGAGCGTGCCTGCTTTTCAGGAGTGATGTGAACAGATCTTCTGAAAACATGGATGAAGTTGAAAGGCTTCTTGATAGCACTACATCACGCATATATGAAGCAAACTTAAAATTGACAGATCTCAGAGGTGCTGCCAGTAAGCTCAAGTTTACTGCTTTGGGCTTAAAAGAAAATGCTACTAAACTTCAGGAAGCAAATGTTGAAGGTAAGTGATCTGCAGTGACGAGTATGTAATGCAACTGACTACTGAGAACCATCTAGATGTATTCCTGCTGTATCAGCTTGTGATTTTGAATTGGTTCACAACATAATGGACTTGAGTGCTGCAGTTACGTGTGTACTGTTTGTAGTAACACAGAGCTCAGGTCTGAGATGTGACGTTGTTGCTTGGTTTGCGTTTCCTGACATTCTGAAGGAATGTACTGCCTTCATCTTGAGGACTCGGGGGTCCAAGAACAGTGCGGACAATTGCGGGTGTATAGGTCTGTGGTTCTGGTTGGTGAAGGCTGGGAAGATTGGCAAGCCATTAAGCATAATTTATTGATAATTGAATATATTGTTTTATGAAAATACACATGCACACACAAACATATTTGCGCACTTGTTTCCTCTGTTCCTTCTCCCCCCTCCCACCCCTTGCTCGTACACACACACACACACGAAGTTTGTACAAAGAATGTGGGAGCTGTTTTACATTGCTATGAATAAGCGGTGTATCAGATAAATGTGTAGGTGCCCAAGCTTTTCAGTGGTATGCATTCAAATATATTTGACTGTCTTAATTGAATTGGATGTTGTGTGAGACTGTATTGAAGACTACAAATGGCTGCTTTGATGTAGGTTTTATGTTGGAGTCCGCATTCATTATTAAAAATTTCGTCTCAGTTTGGTATTCAATGTGCCAGCAGAATTCTGATTGACTCTTTATTACAGAATTGCTAAGAGCATATTTTTAAGATTTGTAGTGCAGTTTGGTCTGTAAAGGTCACATGTGACAGATTTTGTCAATTGCTGTGGCAGTTGTCTCTTATTCCAAATATCAAGTATATAATGCGGTTTGACATTGTACTTTGTGAGTAAAGGGAGGTAAATAAAATGAGTGATGGACTTTAAAACTAAAACACTTTCTTAAATATGACACAGTGTGATATACATATAAGTGTTTTTCCTATACTGAACAGTGATAGTCCACAGTCAGACTTCAAAAACTGGTACGTCATGATTCAGCTCTGATGTTCATATTATGAGTGTTTGTGATCATTAGAGGTGCACTAAATCTGACTGTATTTATGTCGTTGAAAGGTGCACTAAACCTATTTGTGTCGTTGAAAGGTGCACTAAACCTGACTCGTGAGGCCTACAAACGATCCCAAAGAGCTCAAGAAGCAGCAGACGCAACAGAACGAGATTTGGCCGACTCTGAACGACAGTGTAAGCGAACAGAGGCCTTAGTGAACCGCACAGCGAGTCAATTCTACAAGAGTCAGGCAGAAAATGAGGATGCACTTGATACACTTTCAGAGAAACTTAAGGAACTGGAAATACAAATTCCAGACTTGAATGAGCTGGTGAGTGTAGTGGAGAGGAATAAACACTATGTGATTTTGTGTCTAAGTGAAATACATAAGGGGGGCTAATTTGACATGTACTTCTGATGACTCTTATGTCATTATGCTAGGGCTACCATAAGTCCTCTTTTCCCTGGACATGTGCCTCCCCCTTTTTTCCAAAAAAATTTCCATGTGGGCAGGTTATTTAAATTTGTAGAAATGTCGGGGGTTTTTGACTATTTGTTAGTTATTAAAGTTTTTGCATATTTTATTGGTACTAAAATGTAAAAAACTATTGTTACTACTTTTTAAAAAAATACGTAAGAAGAATATTACATTATCACTGTCAGAGCCAAAAAATATAATGTGAATTCAGCACCCTACCTTTGGAATATCTTGTCAAACTTCAGCAATATTTATGACGCCTCGTGTCCTCCTTGTGCAAGATTACTTCAGTGATCGGAGAATGACAGAGTATAATAGAGAATAACAGACGTATGAATGAGAACATGAGAAGGAAAGCAACCAGAGAACTGCCAACTGTCTATTCCCAATGTGTACATTGTACACAAATGTGAATAATTTTGTTTTTAATTTTGTGTATGTTCTTAGAAGTGACAGTGCTAATTTTATTTAATAAAATTTTGACTTTTCATGTCCTCTATTTTAACCTTCTTTTCACTGATATGTCATCTTCGTTGTGGTTGATAATGTTGGATATATGGTAACCCTAGTTACACCAAAATTTTCAGTGCATTACATAATTTTGCAAGTGACATTTGCCACTATAAGTAATTTGTAATGTACATGTACTGCATAATTAATATTTAAATAAGCACATCGCAGTACATGTATTGAATGTACTACAGTATCTGTTATTGATACTCCTGTGTGTTCTGTTTAATCATTTAACTACTGCTATACTAAGACTTTTAAAACATTTTTAAAGTTTTAAACAAATCTACTAGAATACCTGAAGTCTGTTGGAACTCCAAAGATAAAAAAGATAATTACAAAATACTGCAAAATATTTATTTTGCCATATTACTTGTTTTAATTTTTAGACCATATATTTTGTATAATCTCTGTAAACTTCTCCTGATGATGGTTAAATTATTAACCAAAACATGTAGGAGTGTGATATACAAGTACTGTTATACATTTAATAAATGTTTCACTGTTTATCTTTGACTGAAAATAAAATATCTTTGGATGTAGAGAGTTCTTTATGTGAACTGCTCATACAATAATATTCACAAGAATCTTGTATTAACATGACATCATAATTTCCTGAAAACTCAGTGTGCTTTGTGTAGGTGTGTGACAAACGTGGAGACCCTTGCGACCCACTGTGTGGAGGTGCAGGGTGTGGAGTTTGTGGTGGTTTGTCATGTGAGCATGGGGCTGTGACTAAAGCTGATAGAGCCCTTGGTGTTGCAAAGGATGCTGAGAAAGCCATTCGCGAGAAGGAAACTGATGCAGAGGAATTACTCAGAGGGGTAATGTTACTTATATGAAGGACTAAGGACTTGCTCAGAGGAATATACTGAAAGTATTGATATAGTTGAATAAGTAGACCAACAAATGCACTATTTAACCACTTTAATGCAGTGTCCTTCTTGTATCACCCTACACGTGTTTCGGACTCAAAGTCCATCTTCATGGGGTCTCAGTATTATTAAAAACCACTAAAACAAGCCATATTGACACAAACGTACATCACTCGTATACCGCTATTGTGGTAGAGTTATCTGGATAAAATTATAGAACATAAATATGTATATACTTAGTTAAAACCTTATTAAAATTATGAGATGTAAATATGATGTTCACTGGTGCGGAAATACTGGCTTTTGTGGATTGACGTCTCGTGGTGCGTATTCTGTAAAATGAATAAATCGTCTATATAGGGACTGAAGTATATATTTATTATCTGGCAATTGGCGGTTATTCATATGAGCCAGAATATAAATAAGATTATGATTATACGAATGGCTTACCTTACAAGGAGGACACTACGTTAAAGTAGTTAAATAGTGCATTTGTTGGTCTACTTATTCAATTTGATTCATAGAAATGCACGGTGATAACAGTGTGATATTGATACAGTTGTTAGAGGTAGTAGCAGCATGTCACCACTGAGTGAAGGAATGGAAGCTGGTTTGATCCATAAAGTCACTACAATGCTGCAGAGAAATAATGTGTAAAGATTGGATGTAGTTGTAATAGAGTAATATTTTATGCTCTCTTTTGTTTTGAAGTAGAGTGGACTCGTGAAACACCTGTGTACACGCTGTAGGAGGTCCTGTGCATTATTAATCTCTCTCCTTAGTTCTCTCAGACATTTGGCAGTGGCCCTTCTAACAAATTGTGACTACTTCTAGTTCATTATTTATAATTACTCTTAACATCTGCCATCAAACCTTGTAGTTGATACAGATATATGAAGGCACATATGAGTCTGTCACTTTTCTAGAGCAGTGTTCTTCAAACCCTTATATCTGTGGAACCCTTGTAACTAAATCTGAATTTTCATGGAACCCCTGTAAAACAAAATGTACTTTTGGGGTGCAGAAATGAAATAAAACTTATTGGAACATAAACTTTAATTTAAAAATAAAACTTTTATGTACATTTATGCAAAACAAATCTTCAGATTTGGTGATTTATATTGAAAATAAATCCAGCACCAATTATGCAAAAAAGAATGGAAAATAAAAAATGGAATTAAAGATTACGAAAATTATATTTAACAGTTTTATTATAAAGCGAATGTACTTGTGGATATGCTGAGGGTCGCTCACAGAACCCCCAGGTCTCTGTGGCACACAGTTTGGATACCAATTTTCTGGAGGATGCATTGGATCTTAGAATGTTTTATGTGAGGCTGGTAATGCTGTCTACTGTTTCACACAGACTGTATAATAGAACTGTATCTTAGTAGTTTGATGTGATGATTTGTTGCTGAATTTCACCAGTTGTAAGTTGTTTTTTATACACCAATGTATTGGAATTGTTTTCTCTTAGATATCTCAAGCAAAGGACGAAACAGTTACAGCTAGAAGGCTGGCTAAGGAAGCTTATGACCTAGCTCTGCTAGCTGGTAATCAGTCAGAGAGCATGATACAGGAAAGGACTGACCTTCTTGATAAGCTGGGTGAATTCCACAACATGGCTGGTGCCACCCCTGCTGAAATTAGGAACCTCGCATTAGAAGTGAGTCATGATATGAGTCATGAAAGCATAATTCCTGAGGTAACTGTGGAGAGTAGTTTGTGGGGGCATTTTGTCACCATAGTTACCAGAACAGTTCTGACACTTATTCAGCATGTCAGTGTAATGTGAAGGGGTGGGTACCTCTCACGAGTTTTAAGATGGACAGAGCTTATGTTTCATCACTTTTATCCATGTAGAGTAAGAGTGTATGACACTGATGTGTATGACACGGGGTAATATGACTCTCCCACTATTTCCGTCTATCAGTTTTAACATAATTGCTCTCCTCATCTATAAACTGCACTTAACTGGAGAGTCTTCCAGTAGCAGTCAACTTTCTTTGTACTGAAATTGGCTTCAGTTAATTGGTTTCAGTTACATTGCAAATTATAGCAGTAATCCAATAATACTCAACCCTTACAGCGCATTCCTTAATATGTGTACTGTCAGCATTAACATCACAAGCTCAGCATCATATCCATACAGCGTATTTATATGTTCCGTGTGGTTCTCAGAACAAACGGATTGTTTCCTTATACAGCATTACCAGTTTGTCTTTCTAATTGGAAGCACATTGTGTTCTCTGTGCTGTATGAACTGAATAATAATAATAATATATAATAATAATAATAATGTAGATTAATTCCAGTCGCCAAACCTAAGTTAATCCTTGTGAGATTTGTGGTGGAGAAAGTGGCAGTGGGACAGGTTTTTCTCGGAGTTCTTCAGTTTTCCCCTGTCAATATCATTCCACCAGTGTGGCATACTGTTAACGCAGGGGTGAAGAGGCAAGCTGGTAAGGCGGGGAGGCATAGCACATGCATCTCCAGCCGTTTTCTGTCCATTTCAAAAACAGTCTTAAAATTCGCATGACTCTTCAGTTGTCTTTAAACTGTGAAGCAAAGTGGAATGTCAGAAAATTCTAACAAAGTAATTCACAGCAAAGAGAGAGAGCTTATTAGAACGGTAATCGAGTGTTGAACTGAAGAACAGAGTAAATTTTTTTGGAACATTGCCTGGCCATTCCGACTCAGCCAAACAGTGGCTGGACCGTGCTGACTACAGCTGTGTGCAATGTTAGGGAGCTCAGGTATCAAGATATCTGAATGCCACAGTAGTATCCAAAGAATTAATACATTTGTTCTTTTATTTAACAGACTCTTAACAAAAATATTTACCTGCATCCAGAGCAAATCACCAGTTTGACAAGCAGTATCAATGATACAATATCATCACTGAAGGATATTGACACAATTCTGGCAGATACTAGCGATGACCTGGACCTAGCAAACTCGTTAAAGAATGAAGCAGATAAGGCTAAGTGAGTGTTTGCTATCCTTTGTTACTGGATATTTGTAGGAGTAATGTTGGCACTTTGGGAATGACAGCCAGAAGTCTGGGGACAGTCTTTCTGAATATGAGAAGTTTATTGAATTCTAAAAGATTTTGACAATGGTATATAAAAATCTAAGATTTTTATATTTTACATTTTATATTTTATATTTTATTCACATTAAAGACGATGGACAAAGTCCAAGAAACAAGCGGTTCACAATGAGAAGTTTATTATTCAGAACTTACGATTATAATGTCATTGTACCAATTTGTAGCTGATGGTTGTGTGTTGGTATGCACGTGCGACAGACTTACCTTTCCTTCTTGGAATCTTGACCCGTGAAGATGGGACCGACACGTTGTCCCGAAACGTCGGTAAATAATTACCACACGACGCCGTGTAATTACCCAGAAGACCACAGATTAGACTTACCATTTGCTACTATGAGATATCTCTGTTCAGCAGTTCAGTCTACCTACCCAGTTTAAACTAGGCTACTGTTAGGCACATGTTTAAAGACTGATCAGTATTGTGTTCAGGCTTCTGTTGTTATTATAATGTCCAATTCACCAACACATGCACTTCACTATTAAAATTAATAGTTTGTTAAAAAGCCCTACATATGTTTCGGTCGGTTAACCGGCCATCATCAGGGGCGACCAGAGTGCCCCTGATGATGGCCCGGTTAACCGACGAAACATATGTAGGGCTTTTTAACAAACTATTAATTTTAATAGTGAAGTGCATATGTTGGTGAATTGTGACATTATATTGATAAACATGCACGGTGAAAACAATATTCTGTTGTTATTATTATGTGTGAGTAATGAAAATCATGATTTGTTGGTTGATGTAGCAACTGAACAGAATTTATTATTACAGAATACATTTTATGGATTTGGGTCTTTGTCACTGAGTTAAGTGTTTCCTAATGTTTAAAAGGAATGCAGTGCCTTCAAAGCATTGGAAAACAGTAACCCACCAACACTGCATCATATTGCAGAAGATCTGAATCCTTCACAACACTGCTGTGGAAACCTCACATCTTGCATACATTTTATGGCTTTTGTTTTTTGTGGCAAGTTCCTTAAACATTCTGGAAGATTACTTTTTGTAGACAGCTTCTAACGCCCCTTTTGTCTACCAGAATAATTTGTTGCCTCGTTTTCATGTTACGAGGGTTATCCAGAAAGTAAAGATACAAACGCAATAAAATTTTTTAAAAATAGTTATTAACAAAATTGAGTTAAAAACTCTTAACACATACCTTTAGCTATTTTTCAACATAAATCACCAACTTTGTCAAGGCATTTGTTTAGCCTGGGTACGAGTTTTTGTATTCCGATGTCACAGAACTCCGCCGCCTGTGCACGCAACCACATAGTGACTTCGTTTTTCACCTCTTCGTCTTCGTGAAACTTCTGGCCGGCCAGATATTTCTTTGAATGCAAAAACAAATGGAAATCGCTGGGAGCGAGGTCTGGGCTGTGAGCGGGATGGTCTGAGGTGATTTCCCTTCCCCTCCCACCCGTGTTGTACGAGTGTTGCACAGGCGGCGGAGTTCTGTGACATCGGGATACAAAAACTCGTACCCAGGCTAAACAAATGCCTTGACAAAGGTGGTGATTATGTTGAAAAATAGCTAAAGGTATGTGTTAAAAGAGTTTTTTCACTCAATTGTGTTAATAAATATTTTTAAAAAATTTTATTGCGTTTGTATCTTTACTTTCTGGACATCCTGCGTACATTAATAAATGGCAGAGGGAGGCAGCCTTAAGAAAGTACTTTGTTTTGTTATGATAAAATTGTTTTGATGTTTGGACATCTGGAATTGAAAGACCAACTACATTATATTGTCATCTGAGCAATCTGGTAATTCAGCCATTTAACGTTAATCACAGTCACCATAAAATCCTCTTTGGATCTCGTTATGTGCCTGTTCATTTTTATGATTCACATTATTCATTATTTGTGCATCTGGAAGACTCAAAACAAAAATAATGGAAAATTCAAGTTTAAGTTTGAAAGTGGGGGTGTTATTATATTTCTGAGATTACATGAGAGTATCAGTGTTCATGAACCTTGATGATTTGAATTCTAACCTTTCATGATCACCTATTTTAATAGCACTGTTTGACCTTTAGTGAGTGTTTTGTGTAATTTTGCATCCCAATGGGGCATCTGTTAAAACTGCTGTCTGTCTGTCTGTATGTACTTGCGTAACAGCTCAAAAACTGCTCAATAGAGTTCATGAAATTTAATACTGTAGAGATAAAATTCTCCCTGTGCATGCCTTTAAGGCATATGGGGGAGTGAAGGTATAGATCCACTCATTCTTAACCTCAGCACGTGATGGGAGTAAGTGGTCAGCTCTGTACCCGTTGAATATGAGGCTTGGTGGGCCTCAGATCAGGTCTGGACGGGTTGGAGAAGAGGTAAATCTCTTCACTGTGGATATTGGAGAAGTCTGTAAAATTTGTCAAGCCATTAAAGTTTTTGTTTGCATTAAACACTTTTAACAGTTACTCTGGAACATAAAAATAATTTTGCCATTCAAATGGAGGAAGCATTTCATACTCTCCCTCCTCTGATTTGTAACAACACACAATTTGGTACAGTTGACAGAATAGAAGATATCCCAGAACTTAAGCATTTCTCTAGACTGTTTTAAGCAAAAAATATGTGGATTGATCATTCATAACAACTGTAATTTTTATCAGCCAGTTATACTTTGCTTCATCAGTTGAAACAGCATCATTAAGTTAGTGTGATAACAAAAGTGGCATGTGTTCAGACTTGATGCAGAGGGAATCCTGGATACAGCCCAGAGAGTTGTGACAGCTTTGGATGAGGCACAGGAAGCTCAAATGAAAGCAGAAGAGGCAATTAATAAAGCCCATGATGATATTTCAGCAGCAGAAAAGGATCTGGCTCAGGCAAGTGTGGATAAATATTAGAAGAGTCTGTGTGTTTGAGTATTTAAATTTGACTGCCATCTATACCAAATTTATTAGAAGCTACGGAGTCAGTGCACTGTCTTACGAGGAAACCCTGTACTGTGTGCACGTTAGGAATTGGAAAATAGACATAAAATTAGTTTGTGCATGTGCATACTGTGTTTATCAATAAAGTGTGCTTCCAACTAAGACATGCATCCCATTGTTCATATTGAATGGTTTAAACTATTACTGACTGACTACCTAACTGAATGACTGAATTAATTAATTAAACAACTCCATGATGCAAAATCCTTCTGAAGCTGATAGATTCTGTGATATTGAAAGAAATTCCCCTCATTTTATGGAAGACAAAGACTTCACTCTTTCAAAACCTCTCATGATCTTTTATTTAAGATAAAACACCAACAAAATGCACAACTTATAAGGTGCAGATTAGCTCCTTATATCATGATTCTACCCTACGCGTTTCAGCTCTTCGTGAGCCATCATCAGGGGTCTTTTACTCTTATAAAAGGTGCTTTACAAATGCTGCA
Source organism: Reticulitermes speratus (assembly GCA_021186555.1). Taxonomy (NCBI): domain Eukaryota; kingdom Metazoa; phylum Arthropoda; class Insecta; order Blattodea; family Rhinotermitidae; genus Reticulitermes; species Reticulitermes speratus. The sequence goes on from JAJKFL010000014.1 coordinate 2,426,235, forward strand.
TCTGTTGATGACACTTTTTTAAAAATTATGCACTATCTGGAGCATAAAACACTTGTTCATAAGTTAAAAACACACGAGTCATAAATCACAGTTAAAATGATGGTTTGTTAAAAATAGCTTGTTAAAAAACACTGTTCACTGCGTCTATTATATAAAAGATGTTCGCACTTCTAAAGGTTACAGGAGATCACACACTGCACTGTGCTGGTTGCGATGGACTTTGATGTAGCACGGCGATAGACATTCGTGCTGTATGTGGTGTTGTCATTTTGTTTACTTCACGTTGTAGTGTGGTCTTCCTGATGGTGTGGTATATATAAATTGATGATCATGATCTGTTGGCATCCTTTCCCCGACACGATCCATTTACACACTTGCTGAATTTCTGGTCACTTTAATTTTCCTGTAGCCATCAGTCGGTTGTCCCCACATGCCACCCATTGAATGCATTGCTGCTCAAGTGCACATGGAAATGGGCTGTTAATGCTTGTGTCCAGTGGTTGTAGCGTTGATGGCATTCTGCCTTCTTTTACCTTCTCAAATTTACTGGCTGATAATATTGTGTATAACTTCTTCACTTGCATGATTGCAAATAACTTGTCAAGTTTCACAACTGTGAGAACCTCAGATCTGACAACATGTAATGTGTTTTTGTATCTTACAGATTGGCAGTGAAACAGATGATGCTCAGCAGAAGGCAAATGAGACTGTCAGAGGCGTGGTAATGCTTGAAAGCCGTCTGAAAGAGCTTCGGACAAAATTCCTGACGAATAGTCTTGATTCCAAAGAAGTTACAGAAGAAGCAGAGAAAGTTAATAAAGAAGCAAAGAAAGCAAATGATAAAACTGACGATCTTGAAAGCAAGCACCAGGCAGCTGCTGGAAGGCTACAGCATAAGGTGGAAGAATCTGCACGAGATCAGAAGAAGGCATCACAGCTTCTTGAGAGAGCAAGCAAGTTGTTCCACAATACCTCAGCCAAGCACAAGGAGCTCCTGAGTAAGTAAATTCTGTGTACATAAATACTAGACCAGTACCTGCCCTAAAAATTAATGTAGTCACTTTTATAAGCAATGCTGACCCTCAAGTACAGGAAGTAAGAATGGCTGCTCGAGATTGTACACATCGGGATTGTCGCGAAGAAAGGTAAGGGTTAAAACGTAAAGTTGTACTGTGCACGCCATGAAGGCATATAGTAGAAGTAGGGGTATAGCTCCACTCATTCTTAACCTTGACACTAGATGGACGTGAGTGGTCAGCTTCATGCCCCAGCCACTTTACCTTTGAGTAAATAACCCATGGTATCTATTGAATAGGAGACTGGGTAGGACATAGCTGGTCTGGAAGTTTTGGAGAGGAGAAAAGTCTCTTGCCACTGCTGGGAAGCAAGCCCAGGATCATCCAATACATAGCCTACTCACTATATTGACTGTGCTGTCCTGGCTCCCTTGTAGCTAGGAAAAAGTTTTATTTCAATTAATTCAGTTTAATAGTTAATATTATTTTCACCGTGCATGTTTATTAACACTAGTAAAAACTGTACCAACACATGCACTTTTATTAAAACATTAATAGTTTTAAAAACCAAGCCCTACATATGTTTCGGCCAGCTAACTGGCCATCATCAGGGGCAACTAGCGTTCACAGCGTAATCACGTTCAATAGGTTTATATTAAGATGTGTGGGTGTTGTATAAAAAAAACGGTTAAAACGATGTGTCTCCGATGAACGACGTGAACTTCATCGTTTTAACCGTTTTTTTATACAACACCCACACATCTTAATATAAACCTATTGAACGTGATTACGCTGTGAACGCTAGTTGCCCCTGATGGTGGCCAGTTAGCTGGCCAAAACATATGTAGGGCTTGTTTTTTAAAACTATTAATGTTTTAATAAAAGTGCATGTGTTGGTACAGTTTTTACTATCAGTTTAATAGATTTGCTTTCAGTAGTTCAAAATTAAAACTGTATTGCTTGTGTAATGTTTATCATTACTTGCTAAGACTGCTGTGTATTGACTTCTAGTAAGATAAATTATTGTCTGTACGTATATTTATAATTACAGTTAGCATGCAGAGTATTTTGTATATTATTATTGACTGCTTATGTATGAATGTTTCAGGTATGAAAAATGACTATGACAACAATCAAGATATCTTGAATGATCTGTCAGACACAATCAATGATCTGAATAGAAGAATATTGGTTGCTCAAAAAAAACATTATTTCGAGATCAGAATATTACCGCACGTGCGTATCCTAAGGGCTGTGAAGTGTGGGAGGCGTGACACGTATTCTTCACATCAGTCCAAATTCTAACTGTGCCAAAACTAGTGTTTTATATTGTAATGTATTATTGTGTGCAGGACAGACGGACAGTTTTACACCACTCACTCAGTTGTTCAGCATATTCAAACTGCCATTTCATTTCTCATTGTGCTATCAACGGAGTGCTGTGAGTGAACATGGCCATAGTTTTTTTTTATACATCCCAGTCCCCACAATTTTGTATTTTCCATTGGCTGACAGACGTAGTTAATTTTTTAAATATATAATGATTAATGACAACGGTACATTTGTCTTCTCTTTGGGAGAATTACCTCCTGTAAATTTTTTCCCATATGAAGATGTTTCAGTTACATTAAATATATCAATCAAATACCTGTGCCATAATGTATTTGACGGTGTATAATGTACAATGAAGGTTCTCTAGGAAGTGTATGTAATGTACTCTTATTCTTCAACAAGTCTTTTTTTTTATTTTTTTATTTTGTACTCAGTGTTTGATATTTTCACATGTTTTTTAAAACCTATTTATTATACTTCAGTCTTTTTAAGGTCAACATGTTATCTGAAATTACAACAAAATATTCCCTACCTAGATGTTACTGTAATTAGCATAGGCTTGCATACGTGGAGAGCTGTGGCACCAGAATTCCTGGCAAAATTTGGGTGATAAGTAATGGGTTTTCATAAATCTTGCAAAGTTTCAATCCAGTAGTTTGTGGTAATTTTGTAAACCGATTGTCATAAAGTGAGACGGTTATTCAATTGTTAAAGAAGGGTATTCTGCATTGTGAAAGGTAGCTTCTATGAACTGTACTGTGTCGCACCAGCCCTGATACATTGTACTTATTTGTATACAAGTGTCTTGTGCAGCTTGTGGGGTGGTCTAGACCCTACATATAACCAGTATAAATAAATGCAGTTAGTAGTCATACAGTATGCTTTTGTTAGCAAATTACAACACAAGACATTGGAAGAGCATTACATTTCTGAGACCAATTATTATTCATACATTAATCCATGTGAACTCTTCAGTCCTTCTCCAGGTCACGCATTTTCTTTTTTTTTCCAGGGGCTGGATATACTTTAGTTATGAGATTTTGTGTTGTAACAGTGGTGAATATTAAAATTTGGTCTTCTGGGATGTGATGCAGTGTATTTTATTAGACAGGCACTAGCACTTGGAGGACTGTTGGTTCTTGTCTATCACACTACGTTAGATGATGTCAGATCTTAAAGGGTTCTCCTCGGCCTGCTTGACTGTGAAGATGAAGGCACTATGATCCTTTGAAATGGTAGGAACTATTTGTCCAGTGACCCAGCATTACATCCCACAAGATTGGACATTTTTAGTTTGTCTCTTTCACAGGGGGCCAACCCCTCCCACTCCCAGTTATATTGCACTCTGACTTACGGGAAAGATCACTCAGCTTAGTCTCATCGTCGTCATCATTTTCTTGCCTGTGAAGGCATTTTAATTTCCTAAACACTGGGTGTCACTTGCACATGTACATAATCCAGGCCCTTGTGCACACGATCATCTGCTGACAGTAACACTCTAATGTAATGTAAGGTAAAGCAGTCCCATTACAGGCCTGGACAGACACGTAGGGTTCCAGGAGTTTGAGGCTTCCAGATTTCTAGACAGTCGGCACATGAAGGTAGTAAGGTTGTCAGCCCTACGCACCGGCCGCCTTTACCCCCAGAAAATACTCCTGGTACTCATTTCTGTTTGGAGGCCGAGTCTACCCCAGGGCCATAGTGCGACCGAAAGGATTATGTCAATGAAAAATTCTGATGACACCATCGGAATCGAACCCGTGACCTTCCGGCTTGTAGCACAGTGCCTCAACCAACCGTGCCCCCCTAATGTACTGTACCCAGTTAAATTTATCAAAAGCCTTGAATTGTAAGAATGTGCCAGACCTAACTGAGATATTGATAGCAACACTTAGGAAAAATAACATCCACCATCCAACAACTTTGTGTCTACATCGTTCACATACAAAACACATCAAATATCCTTCCGACTAGTGTCTGTGATCGTAACACAAATGGACAAAATGCCACTCGATATAAATACTAATGACGTTAGCATGATTAGTATCAGCACTGATGCTGTCACATGCCTCATATGTAAAAGAAGTGATCATAGGTCATGTAGCAAGGAACTGCCCCCCCCCCCCCCCTCCACACACACAGAATTGGGGCTTCTCACTTTGCTGCAGGAATTCCTCCAACTACAACTCTTGCTTTAGTTACAGTGGTCACTACAAGTTTTTCTATACCATTTCAACACCAGTGGACACTTTTCTGACACCTGGTATGGGTAATGCAACTATCACATCATCAAAAGTCAATCTTGTAACTGACAGTACACCTAAGTGCATAGTCCCAATGGACATACCAGTGAGTAAAATAACATGGAGAATGGAATATCATCGCTACTCATTGATAACCTACCCTGCCGATAAGCCCAGTATTACAAATGATGATTTCAGTCTGCACAAACAAGGAGGAAGGATTGCTTTTATTGCTGCATGATCTTGTATGTTTTATTATACACGAGTGAATTTATTTAGAGTTTGTGAAAGAAGTATGTAACTTGAACTCTGTAAAAATGGCTGAGAAAAGTGATGATGCCAGTAGTGATACAAGGCAAGATACATCAAAATTGGGTATCCTGAAACTCACCGACAACAGAGAAAAGCATAGTGGAATGGCATGTATGTTGAGTTACCATATTCAGCAGTGAAAAATAGTTAAAAAAAAAAAAAAGAGACAAAATTATGGAATAAGTAAAAAGGTCAGGTTGTTTACAATCATTCATGATTAATCTGAAATCTGGTGTATTGGTTGAATGGAACATTAGCTGCAAATACGGCTGGATGATCAAGCACAAAAATAAATTCCTATAAGTGCGACCAATATTTCAACTAAAGCAAGGTGAAACAATGCAGTCTGTGAATAACCCCATTGATAGTAAGGACCAACACTGTAACACAAAACTTGTGCTTGCAAACACTACCATAACAGGACATGGGCACACAACACGACCCAAATTGTCATCGGCTGCTGCTTCTATGTCTGTGGTACTGTTTCAACTTCAAATTGCATAATTAAATTCATGGCAATAATGCAGGTAACTTCATTACACTGTGTTTGAACAATGAAAGTGTGTGTGGGGGGGGGGGGGGGTTTAATATAGTAAAGGTGATACTGACAAGCTATGAATCTGAATAATCAAGGGTAGGGGGGTGGCAAATGGGCATGTAATGCTTCTTCCTGGTGTTCACTATTGTCAGTAGAATATAATGTGCTATTTTACAGTGTAATCATTTCTTTACCTTGCTAAAGGGTCTAGAACAAAAATAAACTGTCTGTACCGACCCATCCAAGTCTAGTCATGAGCAGCAAATGGAGTTCAACAATGTTGATGACTGACCACAAAATGTGAGAAACCTGGAATGCAGAAATTGCCCTGTACAGATCCCAGTATTGTCATCACAGAAGGGACATGAAAATGAGATGAAAAATGTAGCTCTTCTCAGGGTCCCACTGGAAGAGAAGTGTGAAAAGAAAGGCCCATTTTATGAGGGTGCAAGTATTGGGAATGTAGCCTGAGAATGACAAGACAATTTGTCCTTTGCAAGGATAACAGGTCCTTCAGCAGATCATTGGCTTACAACAGGTGTTCATTTGGGAACAAAGATTATAATCTGTGACTACTACCAACCACAATAATGTTTAAGTAAGCACCATGCAATGAATGACATGGAGGAATGGAGGTATAAGCTCCATGTATTTTCTTAACCTCAGCACCCGGTACCAATGAGTGGTCACTTCCCAGCCAGGCCGCTTTACGCCCGGGGAAGCCACTGGTGCTCCTTTTACAAGAGGCTGGGTGGGCCCCAGAGCCGGTCTGGACGATTTGCAGATGATAAAAATCTCTTGACGCTGTCACGAATCGAACGCCATTACCTCGGACCAAATAGCAATGTGACATTATACCTCTCGTCCTCATATTTTTGTGGTCTGACGTTTTCACAGCGGTAACTGTAAAGAATACTGGGTGCTGAATTGTCACGCCGTGCAATCTGACGAAAATTTACCCACGTTCTGGGCTGCAGGCTCTTCCGAAACGTTGGTAAATTTACACCAAAACACACGTTTTCAGCCAACTACCCCCGCCTTTCGGGCATTTCACTTCTCGTTATTCTACACGTATGTTGGCTACTTGGCTCTCATTCATGTTGGCTACATTGTTTGCTTCGAAGATATGAATATTATGCACTCTACTGGAAGAAAAACGAATGAAAGTTATTTCTAGTTTGGTGGTGTTCGGTAGCGGTTCGTGGAAGGTTTGTGCCGTGTGATAGCTGGAAGTTGATTGCTCCGGTGTGATACGTGTATGTGACTAGGCGTTTATTTTTCAAACATTCAAAATGCCTGTTTTCCACACTAAAACTATTGAGAGTATTTTAGAGCCAGTGGCACAACAGGTAAGGAATTTATTCAGAAATACAATACAAGTTGTGCTTTACTCTAGGTACGTCTAATGAAATATTATTTCAACAACGTCATTTCCAATAAATACGTAGAGCTGGACTGTTTAATTAAACGTGAGGAAGTAATTTTCATTGTGTTAGTTATTTGTATTTTTCTTAGTATATGTTATTACAGAAAGTAGTAGAATATTAAGATATTAGTGCAAATGGGCGTGCCTCTTTTTAATTTTGACAAATTGTGTTGGCGATGAAGTCACGTGACGTAACGTCACTAAGTAAATCAGATGTGACGTCATATGAGCCGCATAGCCATATATAGACATGATGGTATAATACAGCTCCTGAAGAAAACATAAGTGAAGGGCTGTATTACATTACTAGTTGCATGGCGTTATGTAGGGTGTAAAACCACGCCCTTGTATTATCTCGAACTATTTACTGTAGAATAAAGTTGTATGAATCAAACGCTTTGCTGTACCCTATGGCAGTTCAAATACTTCGCCTACCGATTTAGGTACACGAGAGAACATTATTTCGAAGAAATGGGTAAACAATGTTCGCGGGATCAACCTCTTGGGGTTAAATCGGATTAATTGCCCTTGCTATGAGCACAACATTTGTGATAATGAGAAATTCAAAGCATGTAACATCAAAGTTCACCATCAATCATCGTCGCAGTCTCTTTCCGTAAGATAGGGTCATATTAACCGTCCAACGGGCCGATTTGCAAGACGTAATACGTTAGAACTCTTGCTTCCTGTTTTATCGATCGCAGCTACTGATCGTGGCCACCATAACCTCAATTATTGAACTGTGTAACAATTTCGTTAAACCATATGAACCAGCATAACGCTAGCACCATGTAGTTTACATTCCAAAATACCCGTCGAGATATGTGGTCCTCCTCGTGATAAGCGGATGCAAAGGGGGCTGTGAAGTTTCACTGTCTTTTATATTGCCTTTTGCCTTTACCGTGTGCCACCAATGCCATTCGGTGTTCATTCACTTTTGTCTTCCGCACTGGCTCCTTTTGCTTGCTGAACACCATAGTAACCATATCATTTTTAGTTTTCCGCGTATATTTGTGTTTACCACGTCCTCACTACTACTATTGCTACTCTACTACTACTACTACTACTACTACTACTACTACTACTACTACTATGAGTTTTTTATTTATTAGTTTTAAGACCTCTTATGTTAATTCAAACACCTTTGTCACCAGAATGTTTCCTAGCTCCATGTTGCTGTCCCACAGTTCCAGCATGACTTTGGCCTGCATGCCCACATAGGGAATTGAAAAATAAAGGTTGACTGGACCCTTCTCACAGCTCTTATATCCAAGTCTTAAGTGTGGAGCCCAGATTATGTAGAACCACAGTGTGCCTTGTTCGGAGCTGAGGTGGCACAGACGTACGGGCAGTTGTGTAGCTGTCAGATTGTACTGTCTTGACATTACTGCTGACTGTTTAATGTACCATAAGTCTATTCTCACGGTAGAGCGTAAAGTCGCACTTTGCCAATGGTGCGGGATTTGCCATTAGGTTTGTAAATTTTAGTCACATCCTGGAGGGATAACTTCTCCAATGTATTTTCTGAGATGAGGTCATGATAACCATCCCCATGCTGGCACAGGCTGGAAGAATTAGGTGTCTTTTCCTTTCCTGCCCTCCAATGGCAGACCAGTGCTGATGGTTCCAGTAGGTGGAAATTTTCATAGTGGCTCATTCACGTCCAACAAACCCATCAGCGCGGTGTTAGTCTCAGTTTTTAGACACAAAGTACTAATTCCAATTGCACACTTTATTACATATTTGCTTAGGAGTATGGAAAAGAGCTGTGTGCAACATCAGTATGTTTTATATTTAAGAAGATATGGACTGCATCACTGGGAACATCAGCAATGAGTACTGTTTGAAGAACTGAACACCCTTGATTAAAATTTACAGTGAGATGCAAGTTAAATCAAATATTTTAGGAGCTTACCTTATACGTGTTGGAAGACATTCATCCACAAACTCTTCCAGAGGAGATGCTGCCGGTGACTCTGTGGAGCGAATGTCTGATGAGGAGATTCATTTCTGTGTTGCCATTTGTTGCATCTCTATAGCTTACAGAGTAATTGTGAAGAGGGACAAAAAACATTTCCCTCTTCAAACAGTATTTCTGACCTTCAAAGTTCCCACTTCAGCCAGCTAGATAAATGTCAGGTATAAATGGCTTTCTTTGTGACCATACATTCTTATCCTGGGCATTGCTTCCTCTGCCGGAATTTTGGGCGTGCAAAACAGTGGTGTGCTGCCAGCACTGTGTGTATGGTTTTTGGAGCTAGAGTGGTCACAATGAGGTGCCATGTCCCAACTCACGTTACTGTGTCAGCTGCTCTGCAGCTTATCTGTCAGGTGACGGAAATGTCAAGTTTATCTCGACAAAACAACTATCCAGGAAGTTCGAGTGATGGAAGGTCTGTCATTTGTAGAAGCCTGGAATAAACCTCAATAGGAAACCCAGGTCTGAGAAGCAATCGTATGCATTGTGGTGCGATCAAATAGCTTTTTTGGACTGAATTTGTGTCTTCATAGTAACAACACTTACCTTCGTATCAATGTTGCTCCCTTCAAAGTACTCTCCATGGGACTCCATACAGCAAGTCCATTGTTCAGAGCTTTTTGTGAAGTGCACTGTTAGAAACTTGATATTTGCACCCCATGATTTTGCATGAATCATCGTGATATCATTAAATCTTCTTGCTTTTAACATCATCTTTAAGATCTGGGAAAAGAAAGAAGTCATACAACACTAAATGTGGTGAATATGGAGGAATTGGAATGAGAGTAATTTTGCTTTTAGCCAGAAATTCATGCATAGACAAAACAGGCAGGGCAAAAATTTTGCAGCAATCCGATGTGTGTTCCTGATTGTCTTTCAGAATGCTCTGAACTGCTCCAGATGAAATTTTCCACATCTTAGCAACATCATTGGTAGAAATTCTTCTGTTTTAGACTGACAAGTTATTTCACTCAATCCACATTTTTATCTGCTTTGCCCACTGATGGATATCCGGAGTGTTTGGCATCTTCACTAGTGGTCACACTGCTTTTGAACTTGGAAAACCACTCAAAGACTTGTTTTCTTCATATTTTCTGCTCTTCAAGAGCTACTTTCAACATTTTGAAAGCTTTCATAGCATTTTCCCCAGTTTAAAATAAAATTTGATGCACATGCACCGCTCTTTCAAGTCTGTCATTTTCTAGGTACTCCAAAATTGCAAGTGGAACAACACACACTTGTATGTAATAAGACATTACTCAGCAATCACACGTGCCTTATTCCAAGGAGGGAATGACTCAGCAGAGTCTAAGAGATGCAAGCCAAAACTTACCAGATCGGGTCAATATTAGGCTTGCCTTCCATAATTTTTTATTTTAGAAAGTTGAAAAATATACGTAAATTTCATGAACTGGATTGTATTGTATATCAAGTATTATGGCTTTTGAAACCTTTAGTATTTTATGTTGCTTTACGTAGCATGTTGCGATGACACTGTGGTATCAATTTGCAGGTTTCACGGTTGGTGATCTTGCATGAAGAAGCTGAAGATGGCAATGCTATGCCTGATCTGGAGCGTCCTGTTATGGCCGTTAGTCGAGCCGTGACTAACCTTGTGAAGGTACAGAACTACATCTACTCCAGATATTTAAATTATTTCCATACTGGATGTTTTGTTTATCACCACATACACAGGACATTAATCAGGACTTGCAGTTGGTGCTTAATGTGGACAGGTGCCTAACAAGGATTCAGGTGTTCTAGGATGTGACGCTGTGTTGTGGGGTTAGTTGTAAGGAATGTAGTGCCTGTGGGGGTCTACTTTAACAGCACCACTGTGAGAACACTAGGTGATGTACACTCTGAGCCACTGACATTGCATGCTTGTATGTATGAGTTTCTGAGCAAATTCAGGGTGTTATAACGTATACAAATACAGTTGAACTCGGTTATAATGACCTTGGTTTGTGCAACACCCCATCTATAACATTATACATTCAGTGATACCAACTGATTCCCCATCAGGCACGTGGTTTTCTCCCTTGCTTAGAATGACATGCATAAGAGTATCTACCTCAGATATAACAACAATGCCAGTCATCGGTTCCACTATAATTTTCCACGAAGTAGGCAACTTTGAGAATTCTGCCATTTCCTCTTTTTTGAGAGGGCAAACCCTCTACACTTTCAGGTAGCTACATAAATTCCAGGCCTGGAAAATGACAATAGTAACAGTAATTCACTTGTGCGTAAAGTTTCCCTCTACATTTCTGTTCCTGCAGTTAACAGGAGACTGGTAATCTGTAGTCTTTTGGGTGATTACACGGCGCCGTGTAATCACCCAAAAGACTACAGATTATATCAACATCGCAGCGGAAGCCTGAAATCAAGGAGACTGGTAACATGATAACTTGGCTATAATCACGAATAAAAGGAAGCTTTTGAGCTTTGAAGGAAACGTTAAAGTTGTACAACAAATAAAAAATGGAAAAAAGAAAGCTGGTGTGTGTTGGGAGTTTGTTCTTGTAAATTCTGTGATCCAAACGGTTTGGAAAAACAGAGCCAAAATTATTAGTGTGTTTGAACAGAATGGATCCAGAATAAAGCAATTCCGAAAGTCTGAATGAAGTGACATCGATGAGGTGCTGCGTAAAGTTTAAGCAAGAGAGAAGTGTACCAGTGAATGGTCCTCTTCTCATGATAACTTTTGTTCTTCCTAAATTTTATTTGTATTTTTTGGTGTAAACCTGTGTGGAAATTTGCAATTATAGAGGAGTAATTTTTATTTCTAAATTTTAATTGTATTTTAATTTTACCGTACACCTCACTTACAGTGACACTCCTTTATAGCGACAGAATTTATTCGGTCCATTCCATGACATTATAGCCGAGTTTGACGATCAGTTTAATTGTTGTTATGAAGTTTTGATAATCCTATTATGCCATTTTTAGTGCCTGGATTATATTTGAGTAGTGTCTTAATTTTTTGTTAACATATAAAGAATGTTTGTCCTTATGCTAATAGTTTTGCTTTTCTAGGTTGGACGTGAAACTATTAACTCAAGTGAAGATGCAATCTTGAAGCAGGATATGCCAGCTGCACTGGTTAGGGTGGAGGGGCATCACGTCTGTTGGAGGAAGCCTCTGCTATGTTAAAGGCTGACCCATACAGCGGTCCAGCTAGGTATGTATTTTATTTAAAACAGATGGTCTCAAGCATAAAGCACTTCCTGCTGCAAGGATCTACTGATATACTAGCTAATAATGAACTTTATGTAACTGTTAAATTGTTCAAACTTGACGTTTATAGAAAGAAGCTTATTGAAGGCTCCCGTGGCATTCTGCAAGGAACATCTGCTTTGCTTCTTTGTTTTGATGAGTCGGAAGTACGGAAGATCATTCGAGAATGCAAGAGGGTGCTGGACTATCTGGCAGTTGCTGAAGTGATAGAGACAATGGAGGATCTTGTTCAGTTTCTTAAGGACCTCAGTCCTTGCCTGAGTAAAGTGAGTTCATGTGACTTATTTAAAAGAGGATATCTTTCTTTCATATAATATTTTTAACACTGATGATAAATCACTCACTGGCTACAGCATCTGGGGTTCAAATTTTGATAGTAGTGTTGTGATTTTTCTGCTGTCCAGTGCTAAGTTATAGAATGCATGGGGCCTTAAATTTATGCCTCACACACATACTCATTTTCCACGTGCCAACACCTATGAGCATAACCCACATGCATGCTCTTGTCTGTAGTGGAACATCCTCTTGTAGCCGTCCACAAATAGTGATTGTAGACGTTCATGGTGCCATCACAAGTAAGTCATGCCTGATCTGTCAAAAGCATGTGGGACAGAAAAGGTGGATGAATATTCAAGTGTTCTGGGATTTGATGCTGTGTTCCTGGGCAAGTGATTCCTGACATTCTAAAGGAAGAGGGTCAAGCAACACAAGGAAAATGTATTTGTCTCAGACTGCTTGAACCTTGAAGGTGAAGGAACTATGTTCCTTTGAAATGTCGGGAACTACTCACCAATGACACAGCATCAAGTCCCAGAAGACTGAATCTTTGGCAACACTGCTCTGAGAACCTCGGCTCTTACAGAAAAGGAGGATTATCGGCATATTGTCACAGGAGCCACTGACAAAACTTGGCTCTTCCAAGGTAAGGTTGTGGGTGTAGGCCTTGCGTTCACAGCAGTTTGTGAGGGTGCAGGGGTGCTGCTGGAGGTCCTGCCAAACTGTTCAATGGTCAGGATGTTTAGCAGCGTTTCCCAGGATTCTGTCTTCAGCTCTGATGTCTGGACTGCCTCTCGTCTTGCTTCAGTAAACACAAATGTCCATCTTTCCCAAAGGCACCCCCCCACTCTAGAAAATGTTTTTCTGTCAGGACCTTGGTGACTGGGAAATATGTCCTGGTACACACACTGTCTTTGTCATATGCATGGCTATACATGCTGTGTGTATCACCCATTTCTGTGAATATGTATGTACATGCCATGTTTATCACAACAACATGCATCACATTGTGTATTCCGGTGTTGGAAGGATTAGCCGTCTATTAATAGACGTTTCCAGGGTACGCTGTCAATGGTACTTTCCAGATGGCATGGTCACAGTATCATTGCACACGTGGAGGCTCCTTCCTTGTCCACTGTCGATGAGCGACACGCACTCTACGGAGCCAGAACACCACAGAGAAGATTAAAATCGCAGAATAGCTTCCTCGGAACAGTGCAAGTTGAACCACCTGAAGACTTCCCCCTTACCCAGATTTGTCCTGGTAGCCACCTCCTTGATTTCAATACTTGGAAATCTCTTAACTGCATTAGAATAGGGGTGGCACCAGTAAAAACAAATATGGTGAAATGGGGCAAAACAAACTCCGCCGACCTGTATTGTGGCTGTGGAGAGGTACAAGATATGGGACATCTCCTATCATGCAGGGACTGCCCCCATAAATTCATCCTCGAGGATTTATGGCTTGCAAATAAAAAAGGACTTGACGTAGCCCAATACTGGGCAAAAAATGTTGAATTGAATGGTCTGGACACGGTAAAGAAAGAAGAACATTGTGTATTGAGTAACATAATGTTTAAGTATGATGGGTGGTGGGTCTTGTGGACAGAGATTTGTAATGTGGGTGTGGCAGCTACACTCTTTTAAAATGGACCACAGCTCAAAAACGAAACATCCAAGGACCCATGTTTACGTGAAATTGTTTCATTACTTTTGTGCATGGTACATACCCCTATGTTTGTGCCATTGTTTCAGAAACGTTCTGTGTACTATGAATTAAAAATGTGTCTGTTTGTAGAACTGAATTTGTAAGGGTTACGTGGGTTCATATGCCATGTTAATGAGTACTGGACTAACATATACGTCCATGCATTGCAGGTTTCACGTGAGGTTGGCGGACGTGAAAAGGAACTTACTCACCAAGTGCATCGGGAGATCTTAGTACGTTGTCTGGAGCAAGTGAAGACGTTAGCACCCATCCTCATTTGTAGCATGAAGATCTTTATTCACATAATTGCACAAGGTTTGAAATGATTTATTACACACTTCAGAATTACTTCCCATATGTTGGCCTCCCATGATGCTGAGAAAGAACTGCTTCTGATGTAACATTAAAGTAACTTCTGAAAGGTTCTGACGACGGTATGTAACGTTGAGAACTAATGGGTTTCTGGACTTCATCCATCGTCCGGAAATTTAAAATAACTAGATAACACGACGTTTCGGCAACTGGATCTGCTTCCGTCCTCAGGTGAAGGGGGAGGGGAGACACCTACTGTGTTGGGTCCCTTAGATAGAGCTAACCTCAATCAATCCATTAGTTCTCAAGTAAAATAGCTGTTGAATACAACATTTAATAAAATGTGGTACAGAACCATTGTGATCTTTACGGTGAATTATTATTTAGTTCCTTATTGCATAAAACGCCATCTTTGTTTGTACCTTATGCAAGCCATATATCTGTTGTTGCACGAAATATATGTCATTCTGTCTCAACAACAAAACTTATGTACAATGAAATTTAAAAATTTGTACATATAAGACCTTGTTGCTTGTAACCCATTTGTTTTTCACTTTGTACTTGCAGCCACACGTTTACTAGAAACATTAATGCTAACAAAATGCATGTGTCCTTATGGCATTGTTTCACAACATCTTGAAGTTAAAGGCAGTTGAATGTGCATAATAAAACTGGAATAAAGCAATTGAGAGATTGTGCATAGTCAGCAAAATTTTATGAGAAGCTGGAAAAACCAGAAGTATATCTCCCAAGATGGCATTGACTGATCGTCATTTCTACATCAGGGAGAAATAGTTGGCAGTATTGTGCCTGCTTGCTCCAGGAAATTGTTACTTGCAGGTGCTAATGTCTTTCCTCCCACCAACACCTAACATCGTCCTTTTCCGCAGTACCCTATATCAAAAGCCTTCCTGTCTTGTAGAGGTTTAAAAAAATTGGGTATACTTACAGTTCCTTGTTTATATATCTATGTTTTGATGTTGTTTGTAGTTAAAACTCCTAAAATTTATCAAACCAACACCTCAGTTGATGGCAGGAATACTAGGCAACAAAATAAACTGCATGTACCTTCTGTGAGATCTTCCACAATACAGAGAGGTGTATATTATTCATCTGTTAAAGTATTTAATCACCTTCCACAAAATACATCAAAACTTCATAACAATGTACATATTTTTAAGACTATATTAAGGAATTATCTTCTTAAGAATGTTTTTTTATTCTATTGACGAATTTCTATCTAAAGATTGTAATAGTTAACCAGCAACAAATAATTTTTTCAACTGCTGTTGCACTCTTTTTATAGTTCATTATTATTAGCAGCATATATATGTATTCTGTGTAAGTCCTTTATTCTGCTTAATTTTTAAATGTTGACTTGTTATTATTATTTATGTTTTACTTGTTTTATTATTTTGTAATCCATATATTTACCTTGTCCTAGTGTGTGAGGTTGAATTGTCTTGTTATTTTTAGTGTTTTGCTAATTTTGTGTAGCTTTGTGTCTTAGTGTTTTGACTTGACTGCATATTGCAATCTACTCTGTTCTTGACGAATTTCATATCCAATCCAACTTGCGTGGATGTTGGATCGGTGAATGTATGTATGTATGTATGTATATGTTGATATAGTTTTCTGTTATACTCTGTACTGTCATTTTTAGGTGGTAAGGGGGCAGAGGAAGCAGCAGAGAACCGTAATTATCTGGCACAGCGCATGACAGATGAACTGAATGAAATCATTAGAGTCTTGCAGCTGACGACATACGACGAGAGAAGAGTGGGATGCTGACAACTTGACTGTAATGAAGAAGGCTCAGAATGCAATTGAAGGAAAAGTTAGGGCTGCCCGTGACTGGCTGGAGGTATGAAGAAGAAAGAAATTGTTTAAAATGGTGTTTGGTTTTGCAGTTGTAAAATGCAATCAGTTATTTTGTTTGAAAGTTATTCCATTATGTGACAATGTGCAAGCATCTATATTCAGGTTTTGTTACTAAACTTCTTACATAATTTCTTTAAGCCTGCTGCAGCAGTCGGTGTTGGGAGCTTGCAGTGTGTTTTGCAGGAAAATAAATAGGTTACATAAATTAAAGAAGTTAAATAAATAAACTAAATTCATTAATTAAAAAATAATAAATAATTAAATTCCTAACCTAACGCCACCGACCTAAGTAATTAGTACTTAAATAAATTATATAAGTATAACCAACAAATGCACAAGATTATTAACAAGCATAAGATGTATTTACAACCCCATATATGTTTCGGCAAGTAAATTGCCATCCTCGGGGCGTATTTATCAAGGAACGTTCAAGTACTTATTGCATTCAGATACACAATAGTTGGTTTTTACAGTAGAAACACGCCACTCACAATGTTGATATGTACAGACGCATAAAATTATAAAATAACAAGTTAAGAACGATAATACATTATGTGTCAAGTAGTGGTCACGGATAAATATGCCAAATGAGCTCAGAATATAAAATATATATACAAATGGTTTTACATGAAGTGATATTGGTATTTAAAACATGTAAAGGTTCTTTTTAAAAAAGAAAAATAGTTGTTGGCCATGTATACAAGGGTGAGGTTGATCTAATGATCCCGTTATGTGTTACGTGTACGATGATGTGTAGTGTACACTACACATGTATGTTATGTGTACAGTGAAGTATAGTGTACACTACACGTGTATGTTATGTGTACAGTGAAGTATAGTGTACACTACACGTGTATGTTATGTGTACAGTGAAGTATAGTGTACACTACACGTGTATGTTATGTGTACAGTGAAGTATAGTGTACACTACACGTGTATGTTATGTGTACAGTGAAGTATAGTGTACACTGCACGTGTATGTTATGTGTACAGTGAAGTATAGTGTACACTAAACGTGTATGTTATGTGTACAGTGAAGTATAGTGTACACTACAACGTGTATGTTATGTGTACAGTGAAGTATAGTGTACACTACACTGTATGTTATGTGTACAGTGAAGTATAGTGTACACTACACGTGTATGTTATGTGTACAGTGAAGTATAGTGTACACTACACGTGTATGTTATGTGTACAGTGAAGTATAGTGTACACTACACGTGTATGTTATGTGTACAGTGAAGTATAGTGTACACTACACATGTATGTTATGTGTACAGTGAAGTATAGTGTACACTACACGTGTATGTTATGTGAAGTATAGTGTACACTACACGTGTATGTTATGTGTACAGTGAAGTATAGTGTACTCTACACATGTATGTTATGTGTACAGTGAAGTATAGTGTACACTACACGTGTATGTTATGTGTACAGTGAAGTATAGTGTACACTACACGTGTATGTTATGTGTACAGTGAAGTATAGTGTACACGTAACACACAATGCCACAGGACGGGATCTACATTAGATCAACCACACCCTTGTATACATGGCCAACAACCATTTTTTTTTTAAAAAAAGAACCTTTACATGTTTTAAATACCAATATCACTTCATGTAAAACCATTTGTATATATATTTTATATTCTGAGTTCATATGGCATATTTATCCGTGACCACTACTTGACACATAATGTATTATTGTTCTTAACTTGTAATTTTATAATTTTATGCGTCTGTACATATCGACATTGTGAGTGGCGTGTTTCTACTGTAAAAACCAACTATTGTGTATCGGAATGCAATAAGTACTTGAAGTTCCTTGATAAATACGCCCTGAGGATGGCAATTTACTTGCCAAAACATATGTAGGGGTTGTAAATACATTTTATGCTTGTTAATAATCTTGTGCATTTGTTGATTTTGACTTAAACTCTACCTACCCAACCCAACCCACGAGGCCAGTGTAACCTAACCTAACCCAACCCAACCGAGGCCAGTGTAACCTAACCTAACCAACCACGAGGCCAGTAACCTAACCTAACCACCCAAACAGCCAGTAACTAACCAACCAACCACCGAGGCCAGTGTAATCTAACCTAACCTAACCTAACCCAACCCAACAGCATTAACTACCTAACTAACCCACCCAACCGAGGCAGTAAATCTAACGTAACCTAACATAACCTAACCTAACCCAACCCAACCGAGGCCAGTGTAATCTAACCTAACCTAACCCAACCCAACCGAGGCCAGTGTAATCTAATCTAATCTACCTAAGGTAACCTGTCCGAACAAATAACTCATCAAACCTAACGTAACCCAACCCAGTGTAAGCTATGTAACTTAATTAATTTAATGCAACAAATTCAAAAATGAATTAAGTAAATACATAAATCAAATGGCAGTCAGGAAGGTTTATGTATTTATGTGAGAAAGGATACAATGACCAAAGAAGTAAACTATTTGCAAGAATTAGGGGAGGAAAAAGTTCTGAAGTGCTGTATCATTAACTGAACTAGTAGATCATAAAAACTACTGTGATCTGTACACTTAGAACTCCTGGTGGAAAATTTGAGATCTTTTCACATAAGTTTAGAGTTAATAATTCAGTAATGAATTTTGAAAAAATAAAATTTTGAATCTGAGTGAAGACTGGAACATAAACTTCCTCCATAACATTAGTAATGAAATGGAATTAATTTATTTTTGAGGTACTAAAGCTTAAGAAATATTGTAAGTGTCCTTCACAATGTTGGGGGCTACTCATCCAACAACAGAACATCACTTCCTCCCAGAAGACTTGAATATTCAGCCAGTCAGGTAATACCGTATATTCTCGAATCTAATCCGCATCCGAATCTAATCCGCACCCATTTTTGGCGACTTCTTAAACGAAAAAAAGTTAGTTCGCGATTCTAATCTGCACCTTTCCTTCAACCACCCCTTGCCCACGGGGCGACTGATTGAATAATATTGGATGTTACCAATGCGTTAAAATCCGACGCTACACCTGTGGCCGATGAGTCATACCGATAGAGGCGGGGCCTTTCTGAACAGACGTGCGCAATCTCGTCTGAAGTCAGCTGAGCCTTAGTTGTTGAAACGTGGGAGGTGCTTGTTTCAATTTGTCGTGTACCGTAGTTATGGAAGAGGGACACCTGAAATCTAAACGACTCTCATATACGGCAAAGTTCAAACGTGAAGTTATTCGGTGCGCAGAGGAGAATGGAAACCGCAAAGCCGCTGCAATTTTTGGAGTTGATGAAAGCAACGTTGGACTATAGCGGAAACACAAGGCAGCGAACAGCGGGTGTGAGGCGTCACGAAGGAAATTCACTGGACCCAATTATTATATTATTATAATAATAAATAATAAAATAATAGATTATTGTATTGTATTGTTCTTACGGCACGTTCAGCAGCTCAATCATTTTTCCAAAATCCAACTCTACACGCGATCTAATCCGCACGCGAATCTAATCCGCACGCGAATCTAATCCGATTGATTTTTTAGCCCTCTAAAAGTGTAAAAAGGGTGCGGATTAGATTCGAGAATATACGGTATTTGATAATGCTGTTCTACTGCTTGCAGGACCCACTGGCTCTAAGAGGGGGTGTGGGTGAGAAAAGTGTGAGGCAGATACTAGAGCATTCACAGAGGGTTTCTGAACGTGCATTACCAGGAGATGCAGAAGCCATTAAGAAGCTGTGTGGGGACATAACTACCATGACTGATGCTCTTTGTGAGCTACGTCAGGATGGGAAGGGTGCCACACCACAGGTAAGAGCTTCCAGGATTTAAACACAGATCACATATGCTAGATGACACTCATTTCGTCTTTAGACTGCACCTGATTTTCTGTTTGAGACTTTTTAATGGTTCTGTACAATACCATAAAATGAATACCATTAAAAGCTGTCCTGTGACTACTTTCTGGTACATCCCTCGCCATTGCTCTGCTGGACAGACTCATCGGCTGAAATATTGTTAGATAATATACAGTAACAGTTTAAAATAGAGTTAACTGTTGGATACAGAAATAATAAGTTGTATATTTGAAGTATATAATACATGCATAGTCCTAACTACCCTTGGACGTTGTATAATGGTATGTAGGGTGATTCATATACAATTCCCAGGTCTTTGAGGCCTATAATTTCATAACGCTTGCATGGAATGAAACAGAACTGAGGTGACACGTACGCGAATTTATGCTAACTGAATTACTTTACATCAAGTGTAGAAAATGGCTGTTGCCCTCCACTAGACACATTTGAACACAATGTTGTATGTTGTCCGCCGTTCACCACAGAACATCGTTCTCAATGTTGGCAATCTCCAGTCTGATGTTGTCTTCCAAGGTTTCTATGGTGCGAGGTTTGTTTGTGTACACTCTTCTTCAGGTAGCTCCAAAGAAAGAAATTTGGAGATGTCAAGTCTGGTGATGAGGGTGCACACTTTTTTTTGAAATGATACCAGTGGGGCAATGATTAGCGTGGTGAAATCGAGTGCCACACTGCGCCATCTGTTGAGGACGCAGCAAATTACGCACAATACCAGCATGAACAGGCAATACTTCTAAAGCAACTTCCGTCTGTTTCCATTCATTTGTTCAAAAGTTACAGGCAAAAATGACCCAGGCATTCAGTATGAATCACCCTACAGTATATTTAAATCTATGCAGAAACTGTGTCAGAATGTCATAATCACTAATGATTTAAACATTGACAATTCATATTCAAAAAGCATTGGTTTGAATTCTTGTAAAGTGAGAACTTCTGTCCAAAATTCCAGAAATTTAGACCACCACTATTTCAGAACTATTTCACTTACAAGAGGTCACAATTGGTGTGGATACTTACATCCATGACACATAACCACAGTTTTCATACAGATCTGTTTAGTGCCAAGTTTAAGAATGAATGGAGCTATACCTCTGCTCCCCCTGTGTGCATTTGTGGCATTCACAGGGACAATTTTACCTTTACCTTTACCTTTATTTGTATGGAGATCAGGCTGTGAGTTCTGTTGATGTAGCATACAATGACGGAAAGCTTTACCTTCTGCATTAGAATTCCATTCTACCTCCCCTTTCCCACATGTCCTAATGGCATAGTGCTTACCTAGCACAAGCAGAACTCGCATGTTGCTGTCACATAGGCAGCATTACCACACATGCTGTTGACTGCCGAAGCCCATGTTAGATATACTATATTACTGAACAAGCCATTTAGCTTTGTAAATATGTGTATCAGAATTAGGATGGACTGTTTTTGTGTAATTGTTTTACACAATATGTGTATTTTTGGAAAATACTTTGACCTTTCACCTTTCCTCTTTTTTTTCATTTCTTTTTAGGCTGAATGTTTAGCTCACAGCATTCAGGAGAAGTTGGGAGAGCTGTGTGAGCTTGTGCAGCAAGCTGTTATTGGGGTAGAGAAATCTGGAATGCAGCAGCCTGCTCATACTGTATCGGGACGGTTGGAACAAGCACGAAGATGGCTCGCTCATCCAGACAGGGATGATCGTGGGCTTGGGCAGCAGGCTATTGCACTCATTGTGGCAGAAGGCAAGAAGGTAAGCTGTCTATAAGGTCCTGCTGAACACTGTGCAGTCGCACTGAAGGCAGAGAGGTGTTACATTAACCTTTGTGTGTGTTGCACGCGTGGTTAGAAGTTCTCAGGACTGTCGTTTGAACCTGTGTGTTTCGGTTCTGTGGCTCTGTGGCTGTGAAACTCGATTCTCCCTTTTGTGGGAGGAAATGAGTTGGAGGTTGTTTTATAAAATACTGACAGACACGATTGGACCTAAGACAGATGAAATAAAAAGGAATTGGCGATTACGTAATGAGGATTGTCATAATTTATGCTCTTCACATAACATTGTTATGAGCGTGAAATAAAGAAGGGTAACGTGTGTGATGTAAGGGGGAAGTAAAAAATAGGCACAGCATTTTTTGGTTCTTAAACCTTGACCACTATTTTGTAAGATTCATAGACAGCAGGAACAAAGGAATTTATTCCTAACTGTGACATCAGTATTGTTCAGTGTTTATTTACCTGCAAATAGAACACTTCTTTACTAGTGTTAATATATTACTAATCTGAAGGTTTTCTTAGCAATGTATGTATTATTTGTGTAGAATAAGTGAAACAAGATTTCGTTTGGTTGTTTTGATATGTTGTATTTGTTATTGCATTCATATGGAAGGATCAAAAGAAGGTAGGTTTTGTCTTTGAATGTACACCTCGGTTCTTCACTTGAATGCTGCAGGTAATCTAGAACACCTTTCATTTTAGAATTATACCATTTGCCTCCATATTTATTTCAACAGCTGTTTAAGGCCATGCCATGACTCAGGTAGTTAGTTGCTAGCCTTCTACCATGGAGGCCCAATCCAAAGCTAGTCCATGAGGGATATGGTGGACAAAGTGGCACTGGGACATGTTGATCTCTGAATATTTTGGTTTTCCTGTCAGCATCATTCTACCAGTGCTCCATACTCATTTATCTGTTACTGACATTATATAACCTTACTAATTGACAGCATCATTAAGTAACATACTCCAAAAAAACAATGTTATGTAGATTATTTTCCACAGAATATATATTGGCCTTGTGAAAGTCTAAAAGAGAGTTTTCTCTTCAGTTCTGGAGCACTACCCTTTGATGTACATAGTACACAGGTAAAGGTAAAGTAAAACACAGTACACAGGCGACTGGAAAGTTGTGATGTGTAACAACAACCAGTTACAGGTACTTCCTTCACTCTTGAAGATGTCCAGTGCTACAGATTTTCTGTTAATGCGTTATAATCCAACAATACAATATGTATAATAATGTTGAGAGTAAGAACTAACTAACTAACTAACTCCATGCAGCACTGTCCTTCTTGAGAAGCTAACAGGTCGTCAGCTAGTTAAGAAATTCCCCACGTTTTGTGGAACCTGAAGGTTCATTACCATACTCACAAGAGCCCGCCACCTGTCCCTATCCTGAGCTTAACCAGGTCCGAAGCTTTGTATAGTGGTTCGTAACATGGTAATTTTTTACGGTGAGGAGTTGTTTAGCACCTCGCCCAACCCCCAAGCTGGAGGGCCACCCCTTGTCGGCTGTCCGTGACTGCTTATTCAATGTATTCGCAGCTACCCTCCATATCCAGAGGCCGTTCCTCCATCTGCAACCCAAGGATGCGCCATGCCGTGGTGACAGGAACCCACTTATGGTGGGAGTAAGAACAGTAGTCATAATGGTGGTACTAATAAAAATTTGTGTAAAGGCTTTGAACAAATTATTGACAGTTGTAAAGACTTGAATTAAGGTTTCCAAAGTCAAGTAGTGCAGAAAGGAGTATGTTTTGTAGATTAGAAAACTTGTGCATGATGTGTGTTTGACACTTCATCTAAGCACCATTCAGTTAGTGTCATGGCATTCTTAAATCCATAAATTGTTTGATGGATATGAGGATTTCGGATGCCACATAGCCCTTAAAATTCACCTATTACATTTACACATGTAGATTTTGTGTGACAACTTGTGTGCTGTTAGTGAACAAGGTGAAAGGTTCCGCCTGGATGTAAGTATAATAAAATAATGCTTTGAAGGAAGGTCAGATCCAGCCTTGATGGGTGACTACTATTGGATTTTGCACAGAGGACGAAACTGCAATAGGAAGCAGTAACTTTCTGTCATGAATTTTGAACTAATATTTGGTGTTATTCTCATGTTTGTTCTTTTATCACAGAATTCTTATAATTTCATCAACCATGATATCAGACTGTGACATTTTGTTAGTGAATAAAAGTTGGTTCACATTTAAATAACATCATTAGTTAAACTTCCATAATATGCGATATATATATATATATACATACCGTATATTCTCGAATCTAATCCGCATCCGAATCTAATCCGCACTCAGTTTTTGGTGATTTCTTAAACGAAAAAAGTTAGTTCGCGGTTCTAATCCGCACCTTTCCTTCAACCACCCCTTGCCCACGGGGCGACTGATTGAATAATAATGGATGTTACCAATGCGTTAAAATACGACGCTACGTCTGGGGCCGATCAGTCATACCGATAGAGGCGGGGCCTTTCTCAACAGACGTTCGCAATCTCGTCTGAATCCAGCTCGCGCCTTAGTTGTTGAAATGTGGGAGGTGCTTGTTCCAATTTGTCATGTACCGTAGTTATGGAAGAGGGACGCCTGAAATCTAAACGACTCTCATATACGGCAAAGTTCAAACGTGAAGTTATTCGGTGCGCAGAGGAGAATGGAAACCGCAAAGCCGCTGCAATTTTTGGAGTTGATGAAAGCAACGTTCGACTGTGGCGGAAACACAAGGTAGCGATCAGCGGATCCGAAGATGACATTGTGTGGGAGGACGATGTTGAAAATAAAGATGATAGTGACTGGGTGGAGAGCATGGATAACGATTCAGTTATGAGTGATGACGGCGAGTCTGATGAATAATAAATTATAATAATAAATAATAAAATAATAATTTATTGTATTGTATTGTTGTTACGGCACGTACAGCAGCTTTATCATTTTTCCAAAATCCAGCTCTCGACCGCGAATCTAATCCGCATCTGATTTTTTAGCCCTCTAAAACTGTAAAAAGGGTGCGGATTAGATTCGAGAATATACGGTATGTTAATATGTGTTACAAAAAATGGAGGATAACAAAAAATGTACTTGGTACAAATCTTTGATTGTTACTTTTGTGATCATCGTACCCAATTTAGTTGACTGCATCTTGTTTCTTACATGTTATTGAAAAAATACAAAAATTTGTTCTGTTGTGTAATGGAACTATTACTACTGTATTTACCTGTGTATTATATTTTTGTTTAATTTATGATAGTACAGGGTGTACTTTTATCATTGCCCTGAATATGGCAGCTGTCTCAGGATGTCCCAGTGGAAGCAGGCTTTCTGTACACTACAACTGTGATGCTCAAGAACATGGTAAAAGCGATGCTGTGCACTGTGATATTTAAGTGTGACGCAAGGTATAAGCTTTTCAAATTATGGTCATCTTTTTGGTTCGTGCAGGACGTCGTGATTAAGTGTTCCAGCATTTTGGAGGAAGGTACTGTTCCCATCTTATATAAGCTTCGTTTCCTTGCCCACAGGTGGCCGATGGGCTGCCAGGAATACATAAAGCAGAGATTTTAGGCTTGTGTGATGAAGTGGATATCCTGTCACGACAGCTGAGTGACTTATGTCGCAGAGGTCATGGTGACACACCTCAGGCTCAAGATGTTGCAAGGTATATCAGATGATTAACCTAACACAGTAAATCCTCAACTTATGTGGGTTTGACTGACTTGAGTCTGTATCAGTTTTGTCTGTTTATTTACTTATTTATTTATATATGTGTATGTTTCTTTTATTTATTTCGTGAAACAAAGTGTATCTTTTGTGCTCAGTTTGTTAGTGACAACTAATGAATTATTGGAGCTAGACATGAAATTTTGTACCTAGCTGGATCATAAACATACCTACAAATTCTGCATGAGATGTTGTTTGTTGGTTAACAGTTACAAACTTGATGGTGGTGCGAAACTTTGAGAGTATGTCAAATTAATTTTGCATAGATGAACTATGTACATAAGTAGGAATTTCTGCTGCTGCTGCTGCTGCTACTACTACTACTACTACTACTACTACTACTACTACTACTACTAATTCAATTCAATTCTGGTTTATTAATGTTTTTTTATTTTTTTTTTTTTAAATTATAAGAGCTTTATTTTCAGTTTTCCAATAATTATACACAAAAGATCTACATTTATTTCAAGCCGTGCCATTTACCAGCTTCTGGAGTTTCTACTTGGGGGGCCGGAGCCTCCCCTGGCATTTAATTAACAATGAACAACTGATAACTATTAGAGTAGTGAAAATTAACAAAATAGCATAAAAACACTACCTGACATCCATCTCTATTCAGAGCAAGCAGTGTTTAGGTCGTTTATGCTTATAATTTGTTAATGTGCCGAGTCAACAGCCAGATGGCCAATTACACAAACAGCACAACATACAAACACAAATAACAATGGACAAGGAACAGGACAAAAATAAAAGTAACACAACAAGACAAATAAATAAACAAACAATAACTTACTTAGATAATTAATAAAAACACCTTAAAATAATGTAATAAATTATTACATCTGACTAAGTGTAACAAATTCCCTTCTAAAAACATCAGTATGGTTACAAATAGAATTAGCCGCAGTTACACACCGGCCGGAGGGACAGTTTTTATAATATGAGCTAACATGAAACAAAGAAAAGTCTCGGAGGTTCCGAGTGGGAACTCGTAGACCAATAATGTCTACGAGTAATAATAATAATAATAAATTGTGTATTTATAACAGAAAGTAGCAGTTATTTTAGTTTACCACAGTTCTTGATCTGCATATTCAGACCAGCACTCCAGCCAATGAGTTAAATTAAATTTCATTTTTGAGGTTATGAGTTTACATGATCAAAATATGGCCTTAACAACAGAAGGTTTTGAGGACTAGAAGTTTATGCAATAGGAAAATAGGTTGTTGTTGAGTTTTTGTAGAACTACTTGTTGTAGACTTGTGTGTGTGAGTTGTTTCTTTTGTGTGGTGTAAAGACCGTGTGAGTTGTTAAAAAGCGACTCTTGTGTTGACATGCGTGGTCACTTCCAAACCTTCCCTCTGCACATTCTGCGTAACTTTTGAACATTCTGCACACATCTCTGTGCGTCTGCCTTGCCTGGAAATATTCTTGAAAATTATTTTGTGTAAATCCTTTCAGTACTGCTATCACATAGCTCTGAATGCTTTCATTTTATTTAAAATTAGAGCCTTTCATTAAAATTTTCGTTTTTTATAACACCTTGTCAAATTAAATGGCAGTTACAGTGGATTTTCTAACATTTATATTTCCTGGATGTCTGCAGTCTGTCTCTGTGCGTGTGTGTGTGTGTGTGCGCGCGCGCATGCGTGCTTGAGTCATAGAAAAACAATCACTCTGCAATTGTTAAATTTAGATTCTGCCAGTTGTTCTTGTAGTCTGTTATTTGTCTGTGTGTGTGTGTGACATCGCAGAAAAACGCTTACTCTGAGATTGTTAAATGTAGAGTCTTTCGCTTCTTCTTTCAATCTATAACACAGTTGCTGAGTAGCTACAATGTAGCTGTAGTGCTATTAATCATGTTGCCAGGACTCTATCCCAGAAACTCTATGAGCTGAAAGACCGCATACAAACTGCAGTTGTTAGCCGGGTGGTGGAAGACTTTATTGACATCAGCACGCCACTGAAGCAGTTCACCGA
The DNA here is from genome assembly GCA_021186555.1 of Reticulitermes speratus. NCBI lineage: Eukaryota > Metazoa > Arthropoda > Insecta > Blattodea > Rhinotermitidae > Reticulitermes > Reticulitermes speratus. Next base: position 2,453,821 of record JAJKFL010000014.1, read on the forward strand.
TGCTGTCCACGTTCCTCAAGGTCAGTTGTCTGTTGTCTAGACTTTTAATGCTGTCACATCACAGCAAGATCTAGTGGCTTTAGCTTCCCGTCACGTTGGCTTTATGTCTGAAAGTATCCAAAGGCAATGCAGATTTTTCTATGCATCTTTTGCACCCCTCATGAATGTGATTTAATGTGTAAATGGCGGTGAATTCAATTTAGACTATTGTTTGTGCCAGGAAAGACACATCTGTAATTTGCAAATTTTAGGAATGAATTAACTTGACCTTATTTTGTGGTGATTATTTAGGGTAGTTGGCATATACAAGATGTCTGATCACTCTTATACCACTGTGCCAGTATATTGTTCGTGAGGTTATTCCCATTTGGAGATGTCATATGTAAGGCAAATGTTTGTAAAACAGCCTCCCTAAGGCAAATCATTATTTAAATCATCATCATCATTTATTTACATGCTACAAATCCATTACAAGGTCACAAAACCCATCAGGATATAGACAATAGTCCAGTGTCACAATATAAAATATGAATACAAACAAAATAGAACTGAGCATTACAAAAATTAAAAATACCAACATTAAAACTTTAGTAATAACATTTATAATAAAAAATAATAATCACAAGTCACATTCAGATACCTAACATGAAATTGTCTTAAAAATACATTTACAATTAGAATGAGAAATGTGTAGGTACTTTTGATCATTCATCATACCTATATAATCTTATATAATCATCACATATATATGAAGTCTATTGATATATCAAAAAATGGAATAGAATGTACCTTAGCAATTCCCAATTGACCCACAATTGGGAATTGCTAAGGTACATTCTATACTTTGATATACTTTATACTATATACTATATATAATCTTTAGTCTTAACTCATCGTGCATTTTTATTATTTTAGATATACACCAACAAAATGCACAAATGCCATCATCAGGGGTTTTCCTTGTAAAAAGTGCTTTTCAAATGCTGGATCTGTTGATGACACTTGTATGACTGTATAGTAGACGCAGTGAACAGTGTTTTTTAACAAGTTATCATTTTTAACAAATCATCATTTTAGCTATAATTTATGACTCATGTTTTTGACTTATGAACGAGTGTTTTTATGCTCTAAAATAGTGCATAATTTTACAAGTGTCATCAACAGATCCAGCATTTGAAAAGCATTTTTTACAAGGAAAACCCCTGATGATGGCTCATAAAGAGCTGAAACGCGTGTAGGGTTAAATCATGATAAGGAGCTAATTTGCACCTTTATTAATTTGTGCATTTTGTTGGTGTATATCTAAAATACTATATATACTTTGATTGCTTCGATTAATATAAACTAAGCAGTAGTATTTGTGGGAATTATTAAAGAAAGTTGCATACTTTTTTAATATATACATACACACACAAACACATACTATAGTGCTCACCCATCCATGGGGACATAAACAGCCACTTTATGTTGAACTTTATGTTGTTTAAATTAAAATTGAAATTAAAACCAACTTGATGCACCTTCACTATTAAAAATTTTAATAGTAGATTAATTAACTCTTAATTAACCCGACATGTTTCGGTAAGGTACCTTACCACCTTCAGGGGTTTTTACTACATTTAGTTACGTAGACCATATATAAAACATACACAATGTAGTAAAAACCCCTGAAGATGGTAAGGTACCTTACCGAAATATGTCGGGTTAGTTAAGAGTTAATTAATCTACTATTAAAATTTTTAATAGTGAAGGTGCATCAAGTTGGTTTTAATTTCAATTTTAATTTATACAAGATGCACGGTGAATACAATATTAAATACATTTATGTTGTTTGTTTCGTGCGTTGTCGATAACGAATTCATAACACTCAACCAACAAAACGCAGTGTTCTTCCCTAGATATTTATATTGTATTATAACATTGACTATTCCTATATGTTGCAGTCCACAGTGGATCATCATGAGGGAACAAGTATCAAATAATATTGCATAAAACTTATTTAGCTATTTTTTTACACATAATGAACATCTTATGCGTGGTGTAAAAGAGTCAAGTACTAAAACGTAGACAGTTCTTTGTACGAGTAGAATAGTTGTGCACATAAGTGAAATGGGATCTTGATATACTGTAAATTAAGGTTAAAAATTTAAAACAATTAAAATACAAGGATAAGTAAGCATTTAAAATTTGTAAATGAAGAAAATACAAAAAAAATCATTTTTATACAATTTTAACATCTGTTTTTTAACTCTACAATTGCACATCCATGACATAATTAGCCAGTGTTGTGTTCTTCTTTTTCTTGTCGAATACCTCCCTGAAGATGGCCGAGAAAGGCCGAAACATGTAGGAGGCTTGCTATATGATTGTATACTTTTGTATCTAACTGTTGTGCAGTTGCTTGAATAAACATTGTAAAACTATCTTACTGCACAGAACATTGATAATAATATAATTACATACTTGCATATTTATAATTATATATATTTTATATATTATATATATTAATTATATATATTTAATTTTTGATGATTTAAAAATATTTTAAATGCAAGGTGTGTAATTGAAACCACAGGAAAGTCTGCAGCTCTATATGTTGTGAGTTTGTATTTCCCCGACCTTCAAAATTGTATAGCTGTTCACTTGTCGTTAAATGTAAAAATTGAAAGGTTAGCTTTTCCTTGCAAATTTTAATTTATAAAGTTTAAATTTGTTGTAGGTTTCCATTATGACTTACAGATTTTCAATGGTGTAAACCACAAACAGTCAGCTTCAAACATAAAAACGTATCGAAAAGATTTGTTCTTGTTTATTAAAAGACACTTTGACAATGTCTAAAGAAGTAGCTGCTGGTTTTGAGTGTGAAGTGCCATTTATAGAATGGAAATGGCTAGTATGCCTATAAAATTGTGAGTTTGTCATTTTAGGTACCCCAGGCAGGGAGCAGAATTTCAATGACAGAGCACAACAGCTGCAGCAGTTTAGTTCACGAGCAGCAAAAACGGCGCGTATGGTTGCAGCTGGAGGAAGTTCCGGCAACAAGAAGCTGGCCGAGGCTTTGCTGAGCTCTGCTTCTCAGGTATGTGCACGAGTCGTCGTTATTCGCAGGGAATAGCTGTTCGTATTTATAGTGGGAAACAGTTGTTTAAAGCCTTGTGTCAAGACTTTAAAATGGGTGAAATATAGGCTGACCATACGTCCCGTTTTGAACGGGACAGTGCCGTTTTCTTGCTATGTCCCGGCCGTCCCGTCATTTTAGTAAAAATGCCACTTTTGTCCCGTTTTTTATAAAAACTTTAAAATATGCTTAAATATTGGTCAGTCATAACATATAATCAAGTTTGCATCAATTGCTGCTATTGTAGGTACCAGTCATTCGTGTAACCGTCGGTAGAGGCACGTTGATCAAGATCGACAATTGCCCACTGAATAAATAGTGTAACTTTAAAGTCAATGAATTATTCAGAGAAAAGAAAAAATACGTGTTGGCAACATTTGCATGGTTCTGTGAAGAATTATTGTAAGTTCAATATTTTTATATAATAAAACATTTTTTTTAAATGTCCTACTCTTTATGAACATTCCCCCCCCCCCCCCCCCCCCCCCCCCCCCCCCCCCCCCGCCCGTGCCATTTGTCTCAAGGAATTATGGTGAGCCTAGTGAAATAAGAAATTGAGACAGGGTAATGAAACGTGAATGCAAACTGGAAAATACCAACCTTAAGGAAGCTTGACCTTTTAATGAGTGTTATCTGGTCAAACTGGTGTGTAGCTATCAGAATCTCAACACTATATACTCTGAGTTACTTAGAATATTGTTAAATAGGCCACAGGTGAGTAGACAAACAGATAAGAGTAATCACAGATGCCATGTGTCCATATAAGTTATTGAAATCAAACAGTTGAAGTTATTTGAAACCAGTACAATTCTTTGCCTTGCATGTTTAAAGATTTTGGAGGTATTTAAACTAACTGGTTTGCTAGTATCAAGGCACACTGGGTGCAAGGTTGTTAAAATAATGAGAGTAGGGAGAGAAAAAAATGTAACATGTAACTAGCATTTTGAGATAGCAAGAGGATTGTCTGCAATGGAATTGTGTTATGACTGTGTAATTACTAACATGAAAATGTATGACAGGGACATCTTTTGGTTCAGGTGTTTCAGTGGTGGAACCCTGCGGTGAACATGTTCATTTTTGTAGTGAATGTGGTAATAGAGATGTTAGTAATGCCAGCCAATCACTACATACCTTGATTTCAGGCTTCCGCCGCGATGTTGATGTAATCTGTGGTCTTTTGGATGATTACACGGCGTCGTGTGGTAATTATTTACCGACGTTTCGGGACAACGTGTCAGTCCCATCTTCACGGGTCGAGATTCAAGAAGGAAAAAGGATCTAGACCCGTGAAGATGGGACCGACACGTTGTCCCGAAACGTCGGTAAATAATTACCACACGACGCCGTGTAATCACCCAAAAGACCACAGATTACAATCACTACATCATTATTATTGTTACTGATTTAAATATAGTCTGTCCACATCCTTTAAATTATGAAGTAACAATATTGGTTACAAAATTTCTGTTTCCTGTCTTGTCAAATACAGCTGTCATCAGAATCATCAGTACATGAGTCTTTTAAGCACATATACTTATGGGTTGTATTTCATCATATAACTTACTCGTGGTATTTTGTGATTTTCTTTTCCATGTGTATTTTTTTTTATTTTTTATTTATTCGTGAATATTGGCGTGATGCAGGTAGAGAGTTTGACACCGCAGCTAGTGAGCGCTGGCCGCATTAGGATGAATTATCCTGAAAGCAAGGCTGCCGATGAACACTTTCAGAACCTTGTCGCCCAGTATTCAGACTCGGTTCAGCACGTCAGAGCACTTTGTGACGAGGCAACAGATTCTTCAGAATTTATTAAGATGTCAGGTTAGTGCAAGCCTTAGCATCTAGTTTCAACGTGGATGTCACAGATGAGATTTTGAAGATTTGTCTTCTGGGATGTGACACTGTGTAGTTTGAACTGCTAGCTGTGAAGGTGAACACTCTGTGGTCCTTCAAAGTGTTGTGAACTACTCATGCAGCACTACAGCATCATGTCGGAGAAGACCTGAGTCTTCGACAACAATGATGCAGGAATCTCAAATATTTCAATTGAGATTTTGTTCATATATCAGGTTAGTGCTATATCTAGTGTCTATTGCAACATTGATGTCACAGATGAAATTCGCAGACCTAGGTTAAAAGGTACAAACTATCAATAAATAAGAAAAGTTACTGTTCTGAAAGGTGACACACAGTCTTATATTCAGTCTTGTGTAGTTGTGTTGACAGTGCCGTTTTTTAAAAAAAGTGCCGTAGTGTCGCCGATCGTTGCTAGTTTCCTTGGTACCCACAACGATCGAGGAAAAGGCTTTCAATTGGGTTTCAACTTTATTATACAACCGTATGAACCAGAGCTGGCTACATTCTGTATGGTAATTGCCAGTGCTTTCTTCTCTGTACTATGTTAATCAGTGTCTTGTGTAGGTCCTGTACTGTATGTAATTATATCAGATTTACATGTTTGTTTGCTTCTACGTGTAATTGTTATACTTTTTACTGTAACTACTGTCTGGACATGTCCAATATCATTCTCTAATGATTTCTAGGATGAAATACAATACAATACAAGATGTGGAAAAGATGGAAGAGGGAAAAGTGTTCTTTACCCACTGAATTTTTAAATCATGTATTATAAAATATGAAGGAATTAAATGAATGAATAAATCAATGAATGAAGATGTTAAAATTTGTATTTCTGTCTTTGTGTTACAGAGGAACAGATCCAGAAACACTCAATCCTGTGTGAAGAAGCAATTCGCAAGAACCAACCACAGAAGATGGTTGACAATACTGCTAGTATTGCAAGGTATGTTGTTGCATGTATACAGGGCTTAGAGTTTTGATTTAGCTGAGTATGCATTTGAAGCTGGGTTAGTTTTGGTCATGCTTTGAGATGAAAATTTGTGAGAATTCACAGGAATTGGAGTGGCCATATACAAAGACACAATTACATGATTAACTAAATATGTGCTTATCACTTCTTCCCTTGCCGGTTCCATTTGTGTGTCTAACAACCAAGCCTGTCTTCCCTAAGCTCCCCCCCCCCCTACCCCACTATCCTCGCATGTCTTTTCTCCCTTCTTTGTATCTTCTTTTCAAACCTGTTGTTTGCGTCTTGGTCTTGGGACCTCGCCTTGAAATTTTACTTTCAGTTACCTTTTTAAATTTTATATAAACCAGATGACTTTGAAGACATCTCTGTCAGCAGGATACTGCACTTTGTTCAAGGTGCAGGACTGCTCAAGGCGTGAGTGTAAGGGCTGCACAGAAGATCGATAACGGTCGAAATGCAAGGGTCACTGCGGAGTGCGCCCTTCTGTATTCTGTTCTATTCTATTGTATTCTACCTTTTTAAAATCCTCTTTTTGATCATTGTCAATCAGTCATTAAAATAAGCCTGTACCATCTTATTATGATATATATTAATTTACTTTCCAATGTATTTATCTCTAAACTTTTTACTTCTGAGGTTTTTTCTCTGTTTTCCAGCATTTTTACAATCCCTGCTCATTTTTATTGTTGCACCTTCCAGTTTTAATTCTGTTCATTCATTTATAAATGTAACAGCATTTTCTTCCCTTCATTTCATTTCAAATCTAAATATTTACTGCCATATTTAATGTTAACTTCTACTACTGTATCATTACAATTTTGATAAGCAGTGCAGTTTCTTGTACTATCACCTTCCTTCGGAAATCGTATTGGTATTTTCCTGTGTATTGTTTCATGTTTGTTATCTTTTGTTAGCATTTTTTATTGTAAGTATTCTTTACATGTTTATGTGTAATAATTTCCAGGTCCTCTGTTTTTTAAGTTATTGCATGTTTCTAAATATTCATTCATGTCGTATTTAAGTTACTTATTGCTTGCCAACTTCAATTATTATTTGATATGAAGTGAAATTGCTGATTATCAGAATAGTGAATTTTGAGTGGTTGGAATACGAAGCAGTCACAGGCTGTTTCAAAATACTGTCCTAGCATTCATCTGGAAGGACCATGGAGAACCTTAAGAAACATACTATAGCAGATTCACTGTTTGAACGTCAAGTGTGCATTAAAACTGCCTAATTGTATTGTGGGCTGTATGTTGTGGTTATATTTGTAATTAACAACATTTAAAAATGTTGTATACGTGTATGTAGGTTGGCGAACCGTGTTCTGATGGTCGCAAAACAAGAGTCTGACAATTCAGAAGACCCGCAGTTTATCGCCCGTGTAAATAATGCGTCTGATCAGGTGCAGCAAGTAAGTGCCGGAGACATTTATTTACTTTATTTGTGGTTGTTTGCTTGCAGAAGTGATTTAGAAATGAAAGTTTGAAACTAACAGAGATAGAGTTTATAATATACAGCTCATGTGTCTATGTCAGAGACTTTACCTCTTTTCCCTGCGTGGTTCATAAACTTACATTGTTAAATAAATGTGGTCAGAAGTCATACTACAGTAGAACCCGAATAAGAAGTCCCTGCATAAGAAGTTTTCCCGGTAAGAAGTCTGATTTTTAAAGTCCCAAAATCCTATTGCTTTTAATAAGCTTCCCTCTTAATAAGTCTTCCCGCTTAAGGAGTCCCTAATCCTCTGGTCCCTTGAAAGAATTCTTAACAGGGTTCTACTGTACTTTCATCTCATCACAGATATTCCAGGGAGTTACGTGATTTGAAGTAATCTAAATATAATTGAATATAGCTCCACTCATACTTAACCTTGGCTCTAGCTGGAGGTGAATGGTCAGCTTCACACCTTGGTCACTGTACCTAAGGGAAAGAGCCCTTGATATCTGCTGAATAGCGGTCTGTAGGCTTCAGAGCCAGTCTGGAACATTTTGGAGCAAAGAATAATCTCTTGTCCATGCTGGGAATCGAACCATGATTTGAAATCTGTGGTCTTCTGGGTAATTTACACGGCGTCGTGTGGTTAATTAATTTACCGACGTTTCGGGACAACGTGTCGGTCCCATCTTCACGGGTCAAGATTCGATTTAGGAAAGCTGCTCGAATCTTGACCCGTGAAGATGGGACCGACACGTTGTCCGAACGTCGGTAAATAATTACCACACGACGCCGTGTAATTATCCCAGAAGACCACAGACTTCATTAATCATCGCGGCGGAAGCCTGAAATCGAAGCATGATTTGTTGATTGCACGCTGTAGTGTTGTTACTGTCCAGTTAGAGAGCTGCTTTTAAATTATAGTTGTTAAAAGATATTGCACTGACATTGTAGTATATTCTTCCATTACTTTCTTGGTCGTAAGCCAGTCAAAGTGTCATTGGTATAAATAACTTATTCCGCGCGATGTTGATAAATCTGTGGTCTTCTGGGTAATCACACGGCGTCGTGTGGTAATTATTTACCGGCGTTTCGGGACAACGTATCGGTCCCATCTTCACGGGTCAAGATTCCAAGTAGGCTTTCCTACTTGGAATCTGACCCATGAAGATGGGACCGATACGTTGTCCCGAAACGTCGGTAAATAATTACCACACGACGCCGTGTGAATTACCCAGAAGACCACAGATTTCAACTTATATTTACATTGAGACACAAATTAAGTTTCACTGCAGTTATGTTAATGTCTTTATAAAATTTATATCTACAGTGTGTTTGGTAATTTGGTTTACATTACTTTCAATACTGGGAAACCAAGTAGATTGAGCATTAATGAATCCAGATTTCTGTTTTTAAACTGCATGATTCAGATCTTGACTGCTGTTTCCATCACAGGTGTTTCATGGTTTTTGTCAGTTGCTGAAGTATGTCACAACCAACACAGATTATTTCGAGTTTATTGTACTTGGGGTCATTCTCATGTTTTAACACATAGAAATCTCTGATGTTGGTACAGAATTTCACACATTTACCACTGTGCATTTTTTTAATCAAATAATTAAACCAACAAATGCACTGTTTTTTACCACTTTTATGGTAACCCCTGATGATGGCACTGTAAGGTTCTGAAACACGTGTAGGGTGAGGGGACAAAAGGCCACAATAAAAGTGGTAAAAAACAGTGCATTTGTTGGTTTAATTATTTGGTACAGAATGTTTAAATTATTGTGAATTAATTAGGATTCAAGTCTTCTGAGATAGGATGCTCTGTTATTAGGCGAGTGGTTCCCAGAGTTTCAAAGGATTGTCGTGCCTTCATCTTAGGGTTAATGCGCTCCAGCTTGAGGATCAAGCAGTCAGAGAACTGCTTCATCCTGAAGATTGAAGGCACAACAGTCTTTGAAATGTCAGGAACTGCTCACACAATGACAAAAGTCACATCTCACACAAAACTTGAATCCTCAGCAACACCAGTGTGAGAATCTTAATCTTTGCTTGTGAATTGATATGATTAAAAGAACTCCCTTCTGTGTATAAATATTTTGTACTCATGGCGCTGTTTACTGTAATACTGTTCCTTATTGCAGGTGTAACACCCATGGTGCAAGATGCTAAAGCCGTTGCTATCAACACCCAAGATACAGTTGCAGTGTCCAGATGGCGGGACTCAAACAGGGCTGTAAGTTTCTGATATACACTTACGCACTCAACATTTCGCTTTTTCAGAATAAAAACTTAATGTTCACCATATGCGAAACCGACATGCATCTTATATAAGGATATCCTAATAGTCACTTTACCAAGCTTATTCTCACGTGCCAGGGCAACACTCTTTACATCCAAACACTAGCAGAAAGTGACAGTGAGGAGCTACAGAAATTTTTCAAATTATTCTCCACCACCTTCAGTGTTGCCAACTGTTGCAAATAAAACACTGAACTTATGTTTACATAATCACAGTTAAAGTACAGCCAGATTGAGTTATAACATCATGAAGGGGACTGAATATTTTGTGTCGTTCTAAATGAGTGTTGTTATAACCGAGCAGTGTAATGTTATGGTTAACAGTGAAAATTAGTTGGTACCATAGAATATCTTGACACTGTAGATGAGTTATCATTCAAACCAATGTCGTTATAACCAGGTTTGATTGTACTTTTATCTGGGTAAGATGTCTTTTAGGACACCCAGTATATTTATCACACAATTTGTGCTTTATGTTTTGTAAAAGTGAAAGGTGAAGTTGACACTGCACATAGTGAAAGCATATGAGAAGTGGAGGCATAGCCCCACTCATTTTTAATGTAGGCTCTAGATGGAGGTGAATGGGCAGCTTCTCACCCCAGCTGCTTGTTCCCCGTGGGGAAAGAGTGCCCAGTTGTGATTGAATAGGAGGCTGGGTCTACTGCAGAGCCAGTCTGGACATTTTGGAGAAGAGACAGATCTCTTTTCTCTGCCAGGAATGAAAGCACAATTCCTCAGTCATCCAGCCTGTAGCCCAGTGCCTGTACCAACTGAGCTATGCCGGAGCATATTTAAAACATTTTTTCAGTAAGTCTGCCTGTCAGACAAACACAGTTCATGCTGTGAAGGGATGTGGTGGATGAGACCTCATAAAATTGTAGATGTGCAGAAATGTAACATTCCTTATATCATTCAAAGGTGGGATCATATTTTTTCAGTATGTTAAAAAAACGTTGGATAAATGTATAGCTCTCATTGGTGGAAATAGTGCGTGAATGGAAACAAATGGTAGTTGCCGCCACTTTAGCCTATGAGAAATTGTATTCTTGTGTTCATGAAAGTGATGGGGCACTTAGCATTGTGTTTTGTAATTGTGTATATCTGTTGTCTGTGCTGCTATGAAACATCGTCTGCAGTGGAGAGATTGAGTAAAAGGCATATATAAACATGAGATTTGAAGTTCCCACAGCACTGTTGCTGAAGGCTCAAATATATGGAGATTTTACGACACTGACTGATCAGTATTTAACCGACATTTCAGAGGATTGAACAGTTGAATATGTACTGTATTTCCCAGTGTTAAGTACACTGTATAAAGAGAACCCCATATATTGTTGCTATCGTTATAGTAAAGTTACAGAAGCAGGAAAGAGGGTATATGCATAAACACATTGATAAAATAAATATTTCCTCTTGAATTCTGAATAATTCTTGGGTTATTTGATTACACTGTTTCAATTGCAGAGGTTCTAGTGTTGAGTGTTGTGGGATGATGATAATGAATGGTGAGTAGGAGTGAATTTGGAAGTATATTTAAAGGTACAGTCCCTGGCAAGATAGGAAAATCAAAACCAGTCTGGATAGTCATAATGCAGCTGAGACACAAACTCTGTATGTTCAATATAAGCATAGTGTTGCTGCCTTACCCGTCTGTGTGCAGCGTTTTGTTTCTCAGTGTTCATGACGTGTATTTTAATTCCATGTTTCGGAGTTCTAAGGTTTAGTGAAACATACTTTATTGAATCTCTTAATTGGTTTTTCTTCTTCTTCTTCTTCTTCTTCTTCTTCTTCTGCTGTGACAGCTCCTGACTGCAGTGGGTGAAGTTCGACATGCGGTCACTGTTACCCCTGATCTTCCACCACCACCAGATATGACTGACCTTCACATCAATGGTAAGTATTACTGCCAGCACATACTCATTGTGATGTGCCGTGTTACTTGAGCAGCTGGTAATTATCTTCTATTTAATATCCTGTTTTTTTACAGCATACACAGTTTTTATTTACTACTTCTGTTGGAGTCATATAAGGTCTTGGTTTTGTATATTTCCCATAGCACTTTGTATGAAAAGTAAAATTTTGTGTTCTTTCACATTTCTTTTACAGACTGTATTAAATAACTATTGAAGTGAATGTTATTTGTATATTAAGTAAGTTTTAGTTTGTTTAGGAGTACATACAGTAGAACCCTGTTAAGAAGTCTTTCAAGGGACCAGAGGATTAGGGATTCCTTAAGCGGGAAGACTTATTAAGAGGGAAGCTTATTAAAAGCAATAGGATTTCGGGACTTTAAAAATCAGACTTCTTACAGGGGAAAACTGCTTATGTGGGGACTTCTTATCCGGGTTCTACTGTATTATAACAACATTTTGTCAAGTAAGTAATGCTAATGAACGGAATTGATTCTGCTCCTAATTGCATCATGAATCTCACATTGTTCCCAGATGTTTAAATTTCGGAACATGTTCAAATGATTTATTGACTGCGGTTTTATTATGGCGGTAAATGAGCTGTCATGCTGAATAGCGCTGGATTAACGTTGTTTGACTTAGGCAGACATTTCTTTCTTAGAGTTAGCAAGCTTACTTCTGCATGTAAGACCACAGTTTTGCTGGTGCTGTTGATTACCTTTGTGTAACAACAGTTTGCATTAGTATAACTGTTGTCAAAAAGAGTGGCACACAGGAGACGTTTGTGCTGAGCTCAGTGATGTCGATGTCAGGCAGCCTTTTGTCGAATAATGCGGTCAGATAGTGTTTTGGTAGTTGGTGGCAGTGTTTGTCCCCATTGTTATAAGCATTTTATTTTTGTGCCTGTAGTTATTACTATATTTATGTAGTATGTTCTAGATCAGTGGTATTCAACCTGGGGTACGCGTAACCCCGGGGGTACACGAAGACATCTTAGGGGGTACGTAAAATTAAAAAATATATATATATATATTTCATGATAAACACTGAATAATCAGGGCCAGATTTAGGGTTAGCCACAAGAGACCGGACGTAAGGACATGCGATTTGGGAGCGCCATTTTCTCTCTCTCTCTCTCTCTCTCTCTCTCTCTTTATGTGATTCTTATCTGGGCGGCTAGTTTCATTTTATTCCACATAGTGCATATAATTTTGCTTTGCTAAAATACCTTTGTTCCTTTATTAATTTTTATACGATAGGCAATAATATATTTGTTATTTAATAGCTTGACTCTCCTTTTTCTCATTTAAAACTTATTATTTAATACATTATTTTGGATGTAATTTATTTAACTTATTTTAGATGTAGATTATAGACTATGTATAATTTGAATTATGCACCAACAACTTTGGAGGTACAAAGTTGAAGAGAAGTTATATGTGGGGGTACGTGAACAAAAAAGGTTGAATACCGCTGTTCTAGATGTGTAATTGGTACATTTTTTATTTAGTGTTTGTTTTAAATAAACACCAAGGGCAAGAATTAAATTTTAGCAGTGTTGAATTTTTTGTCATAGCTGTTTGGATGCAGTAATGATTTACTTTGTGTTTTAGAGAACACAGTGAATTTTAAGTCACTGCTAGTGGGGTTAAAGATAAATTTGGTTATGTGGCCACATACACAATTCTGTGATCTGTTGTGAGAAGTATTGAGTTTAGCTGGGGGGAGACTGACGCAAATGGTGGACTGTTTCTTAATTTTTTTCCTGCTATTAACGTAACATCCTTTAAGTCGTGATGAGTTCTCATATATGACAAAGGACCAGGAGGAAGAGTCAGGGTGTTTTGTAGTATACGCACCATGGATGGATGATGTAAAATATGTTTTAATTCTGTTGTTGTAAGTAAGAAATGATTGACGTGTCACATGCAATACTTCTGAGAATAGCACTTCATGCATAGACAGATTTTCATCGTCAGCTGCAGTCAGGACGTAGTGATAGTTCTGTGACTCACCTGCCAGCTTTCCTGGTTTGAAATCCTGCAAATTTATGTCTAAATGCAGCTATCCAGAACTGCATGATGTTTACAGACGTTGGTCAATCTGTGTTTGTGAGAAGAAATTTTTACAGTGAACTAATCAAATTCCAGGGTATCTCAGTCAGTATAGTGACTATGCTATGGGCTGGACGGTCCGGGGTTCAAATCATGGTAGGAGTAAGAGGTTTTTCTCGTCTCCAAACTGTCCAGACCGGCTTTGGGGCCCACCTGACCTCCTATTCAGTGTGTATTAGGATTTGTTCCTGGGGGTAGAGCAATCGGGGCATGAAGTTAATCACTCGCCTCCGTCTCATGCCGAGGTTAAGAATGAGTGGAGCTGTATCTCCACTTTTCTTATATGCCTTTTTTTTTAACCTTCAATGATGGTGAAATACCGTGTTCAAGCTGTTCGTGTTCTGTGTCATCTTCAGGAGGACCCACATGCAAATCCCCACCCAGAAATGGACTACACTGACTGATGTTTTCATGGTTTTTGGTTTTCCTCAGTCCCTTCAGGCAGATGACAGGCTTGTGCCGCAAATTAGACAGTGACTGCTTCCGTCCAATACCTAACCCCATGGGGCAGTCTTTGAGTCATTCAGCTATTCAAGATGTTCCTTACCTTTTACAGAACCTCAAGATTTGTTGTAATGGTCACAAGAACACAACACTGGTCCTTATCCTGAGCTACCTTCCTTATCCTATTCCAATTTGTTGTTCACCAGCGAAACTATTGTATGTTTGTGTATTATCTGAGCTGTTGAAAGAGTCATCAAATGAACCAGGACTAAACAGAAAATACACTGCACCAACAGACAATCTTATGGCAAGTAGCTCACCCTTAAAACTTATCCAAATACTGAGCAACTGTTAACTGAAAAGTAAGTTCAGAAATCACAGGGACATTTATTTAATCTGATTAATTTTTCTTACTTAGAAGTTCCTTTTGATATTAACTTTCAATTTCTTCAACCAACAAATGCACTTTTTATTTCTGTTCAATTCACCCTACATATGTTTCAGAGCCTTTACTCGGCCATCATCAGGGGTACGTTGATAAGTTCACTTCACTGTTCACTGCCCCATTCGGTATTATCAAACCGTTACACTGTTTAAGGCTATTATTTACGTTGGCAATCACCAGTGTACACAATCTTTTCAAGTAGTGTCTTGAAATGTGTTGGTTTTCCTTCTGATAATTTATCTTTGGGCCCTGTTTTACTAAAAGTGCATTATACTTTAGTGTTTTGCTATTAACTATTTCCCTGTCAGTTTCTGCTTATTTGCCTGTTTGTTTTAAAATAATGTGGGACATGTGACATTTGAGGTTCTCACAGTGATGTTGTTGGGATGTGACGCTGTCATTGGGCGAGTTGTTCTTAACGTTATGAAGAATCTACTATCCCTTGAGTTATTGGGAACAACTCGCCCAGTGACTACAATGTCACATCCCAGAAGACCTGAATCCTTGGCAGCACTGCTGTGAGAACCTTCAATATCGCACGTTCGTCATTGATAATTGGTGCTCGGTTGTGTACGAACCGGTTATGCGTGTTCCTGCTGTAGTGTAGCTGCTCCTTCTGTATGCATAGTTCTGTATATATACTGTATATATAAGCTCATTTTACACCCATAGTATGCTTTTCTCTCTGTATACAGGGCATACACAAAAGAATGGTGCGGTTTTAATAGTGAATACTATTAAAACCGCACCATTGTTTTGTGTATGCCCTGTATATACTTTATGTATAAGCTAGTTTTCTATGCTTAGTTTGCTAAGTTGCTTAGTTTGCTAAGTTGCTTAGTTTGCTAAGTTGCTTAGTTGTTTATGTTGAATATTACGTCATATTAACAGTAGACAACTCTGAACTGTGCTGTATTGTGTCTCATGAAACATTTGTAGATGCATACACGCAAAATATATCAGCCATTATTTCATACCATCACTTCAATAATGCAGTACGTTTAGAAAAATGTATATTTCTTTACGTAGAGTGGAATGGTATTGGAATTATAGACAAAGAAGACTCTGTTGTTTGAAGATAAGGTAATTGAAATCTATAGTGTTTAAACAGTACAGTTTACTTACTGAAGATTGATACAAGTGTATCATTTTGGTGCTCTTTACAGGCAAATTTTATTTTAGTTTGTGAAATGCATGTTATATCAACATGTCCTGAACAGAAAATTTGTCACTGTTTCATATTTATTACATTATTTCATGCCAGAGCAATAAAGAAGATGCTTTTAGTCATTTGCTTAACATAATTATGCAGTTGTTGCATTTTTTTTGTAACACCCTGTTGTACTTAAAGAAACGTGTCATTGAAGGTTTATAAATGTATATATTTTCTGCTTCTTATTTGAACTCCAAGAATTAGTTAAAGCTTCGTGTACTGATTTATGACTTTAAAGCTTATATCCATAGTGAATGTGGTGTATTGTTTCTCTGCCACATATTTCACTTCTTATAACTGGAAATAGAGGATATTAGATGAGGCCGAAACAGGTCTGTTAAGGCCTAACCCATGACGGATGATGACGATGATAACTGGAAATCGTACTTCAGTCAACGTTGTTTGTAGTTTTCATTGCATTAGCTGGGTATTTACTTTGATGCAGATGTGGCATCATCAGACCCAAATTCCTGATACAGTGTGTTTTTTTTGTCAAATTTTGTATGCATATTGTAAGGCTACCTTAATGGATCCATCTCTGCATTGTTATGTGCTACACTTGTCTCTTTACATAAACCATGTAAAATACAACTAAAGATAAATTCCAGTTAAAAATATAATAAATTAAATTTTGTAGTTATGTCCTGTTTGTTCAGAAGGTATACCAATTTATATTGTAGAGGATAAAATGTGTAGTGTTTATGTGTGTTTGCAGAAGTTATTACAATTATTTTATTTATTTAATTTTTAATGTTTTTGTCTTTGTATTTGTTTATTTTGCATCATGCAACATTATATATGAAGGTTTTGTCGTCTCTTTCACTGTGAGTTTTGGTAATATGTACTTGTAACATACTAAGGTTTCTATCTTCACATTGTAATGATATTGTAACCCAGAGGTGGAGGAACCGTTAGTGGTAGGTGCATGTTCTTACACTGAATGTAGCATCAAGCAAAGTTGAGCAATACTGTAGGATGTATGTGTGTTTTGTAGCTGGGATGTGTCAGTATTTCTTGTTGGTATCCTCTGACTTCACTTATATACTTTTAAATGTGTGTGTGTACGTATGTATGTGCATATGTACGTACATATTGAAACTGAGGAGACAGAACATTCATATAAAGTGATTTTAATTTCCAAAATAAACAGCTACGCACAGAAACACATTAAAAATGGTATGAAATTATGGTTGTATTCGACTCAGTAAAACATAATAATCTACTTAAGAATGCATCTCGTAATACCAGCCTATTGCCAAAATATTTGCCAGTATTTATAATGTTACATCTTGTACCACAAGTATGGCAGGTGTGTCAATGCATTCTCTCCCTGCCTCTTCAAAGAGTGGTACATCGCTGACGGTTGAATTAACTGTTACTTCGTATAAATGGCACAGTTCAGTGTTTAAATGTTGGTATCTCTTTCTCATTACTGTAGTTCTCTTCATTGTTTCTTTGTTTTAACAATGCTGTGTTCTTTGTTCTGTGTAGATGCTGAGGTGAGCAACATATTTAATGTGGATTTTAATTCCATTTTTGGCTTGCGTGAGGCACCATTGAGTAAAGATTGCTACGCTGTGTCCCATGCTGTCCCTGCTTCTGGAGGTATCAGCAGGTTTAACAGTTTAACCTAGCTTACACTTCTGGCATCCTTTCTTTCCAAAATACAGACCAGTGCTGGGTTCTACTTCATTCCATAGAAACAGATATTTGAAACATGTTTTCAGTGTCAGCTCTGTGCAACAGAAATCATGTTAGAGCCACAACATGCATCCACGTATCTGTCAGACATGATGTAATTTATATCTGAGAAAGATGATTCGTATGATAGCAAGTGGTTGAAAGACATGAGAGTGTGCATGTGCACGTATGCTTGTGTACTTGCATGCTTTGTAAGTGAAATTTTCCAACTGTCATGAAGATGACTTAAGTGTAATTACGCTGCTGATATGAATGCTTCAAGCTGAAGGTTTTAATTTCAGCCAACATGTTGATGTTCTGTAAATTATTTGTATGGAATTCTGATAAGAGTACTTTGAGTTTTGAGAGACGATATTTTAAGCACCGCAATAGGTACCAAAGTGGGCAAAATGTAAAGTGAAAGTTTGCTTTAAAATTTTTTTGTTAGTAAACTTATACTTTGATTCTCTTGTGGTGTAGCAAATGTATAGCTGATATTAATTTTCGGTTCAAACACATCTCATAATCCCTGGAGTTTTGACTTCTGTAGTAGTGATTGTATATTGCTTTAGGATCTTCACACCAACCAACTAATTAACTCCATGTAACCGAGTCGTTGAGAAACTGGTAATTCTCAGCTATTCAAGAAATTCTCTGCATTTTATAGAACCCAAAAGTTTATTTACATACTCACAGGAGCCTGCAATTTATTCATATCCTGAACCAGATAAATAGCCCACATCCTCCCATCCCATTTCTTTAAGATCCATTTTTATATTATGTTATTTATACCTCGGTCTTCCAGGTGGTCTGTTTCCATGTGGTTACTCCATCCTTCTCTTTGAAGTACAGCATTAATAGAAACCGCGACATGCAGAGACAGAATTTAAGTAGAGGGGGCAATTGTTAACTCCTTTCGCAATTAAAAAGGAAGTGTGTTAAAGTGTAATAAATTAATTTTTAGTGCAATAACCAACAAATGCTCTTTTTGTATAATTTGTTCTTTCTCTTCAGTCTGAGTCTGTCTTTGTTTCAGTAATACAAAAATAATTGTATCATTGCTAATAATTTAACATTCAGAAATAGTTTTCAGAACAAAATGGTGCTTTGCTTTAATTTTGTGCCATTTATTTTGAAAATGGTTGAAGTACCTTCTGAATATGTTATATCAGTCTCGCTTTTTTTCATAAGCAAACGGTTGTGATTTATTTCCATGGAAATCTGAATTAGTTGCCATTGGTTGATATGTTTTCACTCTGGTAGCTATCACTTTTGATGTGTTTTCACTCTGGTAGCTATCACTTTTGATGTGTTTTCACTCTGGTAGCTATCACTTTTGATGTGTTTTCACTCTGGTAGCTATCGCTTTTGATGTGTTTTCACTCTGGTAGCTATCACTTTTGATGTGTTTTCACTCTGGTAGACTTTTGATGTGTTTTCACTCTGGTAGCTATCACTTTTGATGTGTTTTCACTCTGGTAGCTATCGCTTTTGATGTGTTTTCACTCTGGTAGCTATCACTTTTGTAAGAATTAGTCATAAGTCAAAAAAACATGTTAGACATTATTGGACAGATGTATACTGACATGTGCAGGCCTCTGGCTAATGCTCTTGGACTTATTTGCTATTCTGACTTTGTCCATTGTCCAGCTAATTAATAATGAATTTAAATGTGATATACTGTGATCAGAATTCCATCCACCTGTGGTTAATATATATTAAAAACCTCTATCACAGTCAGGAAAATATGATAATTCTGATATTTAAAACAGTACTTTATTTACATTTAGCTTGTTTTATGTATTTATGTAACAATTGTACAGGTTTGTACAGTGTACTGGCAATACCCTGAACATGTACAGCACACAAAACAATACCCTGAACATTATAGTGAGCAATACCCAGAGCATTTACAGTATACTGAGCAATACCCAGAACATTTACAGTGTACTGAGCAATACCCAGAACATTCACAGTGTACTGGGCAGTACCCAGAACATTTACAGTATACTGAGCAATACCCAGAACATTCACAGTGTACTGAACAATACCCAGAACATGTACAGTATATTGAACAATACCCAGAACATGTACAGTATATTGAGCAATACCCTGAACATTTACAGTGTATTGAACAATGCCCAGAACATTTACAGTATACTGAGCAATACCCAGAATATTTACAGTGCATTGAACAATGCCCAGAACATGTACAGTATATTGAGCAATACCGAGAACATTTACACTGCACTGAGCAATACCCAGAACATTTACACTGCACTGAGCCCAGAACATCTACACTGCACTGAGCAATACCCTGAACATTTACAGCATACTGAGCAATACCCAGAACATTTATACTGCACTAAGCAATACCCTGAACATCTACCAACCCAGTCTACTAAGCTGCTGTAGTAAATAAGTCAATATGCTTTATTCCAATTAAGTATAGAATCCCACCACAGATTTGTCAGGTAGCTTAATGTGTTCATTAGCTATCCTGTAGTAGGTAGTGTGCCTAATGTACAGCTGTGATTGTGTTGTAAACTGTACTGAAATCAAATTTCAAGGCATTTCTTATGGTGTGTTTACTCAATACATTTTGAATATACCCTCATTGTGGGAATTTCCTTTCAGCATGCATTTTTCTTAATCTGGTTGTGGAGGAAATATATTCAGACCTAATGCTTATTAACTTTTTATAATAATGTAAATATTGTATATAAAACTGTTATTTCCAGACAACACCCATCTGGTGCAAGGGTACCAACCATCTCAACAGCAGTACAATTACTTCACTGACAAAGGTATCACACTGAGCATAATATGGTTTTATGCATGGAGTGACAATCTTCATTACTCTTGTTAGTGGTTAGTTATTTGCACTTTGAACATTAGAATGCTTACTTTATATTATCTGACTGAAAATATTGACGATGTGGTTTACGTTGGTTGTGTTTTATTTACATTTACTCATATGCCAACTTTTTTCTTCGGTATATTTCCATTATATATGTTTATAAGCTATAAGGACACACGTAATGACCACAGTACTGAGAGCACAAGAGTATGCCATCATTGTATATTTGTTGTCTTTATACTGTCTGTTATGAACTTGTTTCCTGTCTGAAGTCAAATAATCTTGACTCATTTGTGTCATCTCAAATCTGAAAGCAAATGCCAGAATATAAATTAAAATTGAAATTAAAACCAACTTGATGCACCTACACTATTAAAAATTTTAATAGTAGATTAATTAACTCTTAATTAACCTACTATTAAAATTTTTAATAGTAAAGGTGCATCAAGTTGGTTTTAATTTCAATTTTAATTTATACAAGATGCACGGTGAATACAATATTAAATGCTAGAATATAAATTTCCGTCTTTCCCTTGCAAATTTGCCATTCACCAACCACCATTACATTTTGGTAGGAAGTTGTGTTGTTATTACAAGGATTTGTATTTACAGTATTTAGTTATTTTCATTATTCAAACAGTTATTTTTTAGGAATATTAAAGGCACTTCAGATTTCTGCTGTCATTTATTGGTGTACAGCACAAGAAGCAATTGCTGTTGGAATGTGCTGTTTTGATCAACATTATAGAAAGAAGAAACGAGGTTTGCTGTTGTAATGAAGACCAAAAATATTCTATCACTGCCTCAGATACTCAAAATTTGCTCATGCCCTCCATGTTTGTCTAATGGAATAATTAATTAATTAATTTTTTTTCTTCTTCTTCTTCTATTCTGCTTATCCCATATCAACAGTTTCATATTGGCAGTTGAATATAGGATGAAGATGCAATGCTTCTGGGATGTTACACTGTCACACTAGGTAAAGAGTTGCTGATGTTTTTAAGTCCAAGAAGTGTAATTATGTGAGAGACTTCCCACGTGGCTACTCTTCATGGACTGCTGAACTCTGAAAATGAAACCCCCCCCACCCATAACTTTCACAACTCCTCACCCAGTGACACAGCATAACATCCCAAGACTTGTATCTTCTGCAACACCGCTGTGTGAACCTCAGATCTGGGTAAATTGAGGCCACATATAAGTACACGTGTTTGAGATATACTGAAGACATATTAACAAGCTTCTCTACAGTGAAATGTGCCAGATCTCACTAACATACTTGTGGATGTATAGGTTTGTTGAGTTGAGGGCTTAATGGAATACCATGGCTGTGTGACTGGGAACAGCTTCTGCTTATTGCTGGTTGAAGTGGAATGTGTTGATTGTACTGTGTGCAGTGTACAAGCGCATTACATTGTGTACTGACAGCAAACAGTATGCAAAATACAGTTTCAGCTAAACTAATTAAATGACTCCATTACCAGTAATTTTTGCATAAAAAGAAAGTATCTTATTGCTCTGAATATTTATTTTTTTATTGTCTTGTATAATATAATAATAATAATAATAATAATATCCATGGCTCGACAGCCCTATATGGGCTTGGGCCTCCTCTTTCCGAGGTTACTTGGTCTTGTGCATTTGTGGCAGTGAGTGACCAGCCCACTGGCCGCGCTGTTCGACTCAATCCTGATGCGACTGCCAGAGCCATCTGGCAGTCAGTCAGGAGACTTGGGTGAGAAATGGCCACTGAATTTTGCTTACGAGCATTACTAGTTCTATTCATGCCCGTAAGGTTTTGTTACATGCCGTAAATCTACGGCATGGGACCGACAGCTTTACTTCCCCTCCAAAGGAAGTGGTGCTCCGGATTTTTATCACCCTTAAAAATCCATTGACCTCGGTCGGGATCGAACCTGTGAACCTTGGGTCCAGTGGCGAGCACGCTAACCACTAGTCCACCGAGGGCGACATTGTCTTGTATAACATACCATAACTGAACCCACACATCATAGACAACTAGCTTTATTTTCTATGTTCTGTTTGTCTCGTTGACATAAACATAGCTGCATTTGTTTTTTTATCCTTCTGTTTACATTTGGTGACCGTGTATAATAGACAACGCATCTGAGCACACATTTTTTAAACACAGAGTAAAATGGTGTTCATGTTTTACTGCATTGTGTTATTTACTTCTTCATTGACATTGGTGCATTTGATTGTTTTTATTCAATTTGACTCTGGGTCTCTTTTTGTTGTTGTGTTTGTTGCATTGTTGATGTCGCTGGTCGTTGCTGTCAGTTGGCTCATCGTTGAGGGAACAGCCAGGGCCAGGGCCCACAACTGTGGGACAACTGTCCCCACATTCCCCCTCTCACAGGTCCCCTTCTGGTGGAGTGAGGGCTGTTAGCCCCTTACCAAAATGGGCACGAGGTATTCTTCCAGATATTTGTTATGTCTTCATTACAGTTTGTTGAGAAGAAGAGAATGTTATTTGATGGGTTTGACCGGGAAAATAGTTCAATATGAAGAGGTTTATTTTTCATGTTGAAGAATAATAATTGTGTTTGTATTATTCCAGCATTCCTTCAAGGTAATGCTTTTAGTTAAAATGTTTCTGCTCTAATGCGGGCCTAAAGCCATCTTAGTCTTTGTGTGCTTCATGCCTTCAGAGTAGTGCATGGATATTAAAACTTTCGTTGGCATTTTAGGTGATAATTCTTTCAAATATTTGTGAATCTATGTAAATTAGTAGAAATTCATAATTAATACTAGGAAAGCAAGAGTAGGATTTGTGCAATATGTTAAGTTTGTAATTTTATATATATCTTATGCAGACAAATGTACACAGTATTATGTTATTTAACACAATTTTATTAAATGTTGCCCAACATGTTTCTAGCCTATATAAGGCTCATCTTCAGGGGCTCTTTTGTTGAAATTACAACAGCTATATTATTGGTATATAAAATTCTTAAAAAGCCGTTAGATGTATTTGGTTATTGGTATCTGTACCGGTCATGCTGCTTTCACTAAAACTTATCTATAGCGAAAGCAGCATGACCGGTACAGATACCAATAACCAAATACATCTAAAGGCTTTTTAAGAATTTTATATACCAATAATATAGCTGTTGTAATTTCAACAAAAGAGCCCCTGAAGATGAGCCTTATATAGGCTAGAAACATGTTGGGCAACATTTAATAAAATTGTGTTAAATAACATAATACTGTGTACATTTGTCTGCATAACATATATATAATTAAAAATGTACGGTACAAGTAACGTAAAGTTTGTAATATTAGTAGCAATATGAAAATGTTGTTGGTTTGATATATTTGGCAAAACTGGTGTTATGTGGTACTGTTGATTCTTTTTCATAGGCGAAAACGCTGACCTCTTATATCAGGAATTGACATCAGATGACGATCGTGCAGATAGAGGTAATTTGTGACACTGCAGTATGGGGTTAAGATAGGTTTGCACTGCATCTTGCACTGTGTGGTACTCTGTGGAGACAACAGGTGTGTGGTTGCACTGACTTGTAACACTTTTATGACCAACAAATATGCCGTCTTCCACCCCTACTTATCTAATTGAGCCTGTGGTAAAATATGTCCATGAAAGATTTATCAAAAATGTAATAATGTGGATGTGTTTATAAGCGCCACTGCTTTCTGAAATGCGAGAGCAAGTTAGGGGTTTGGAATAATTTTTCTTCTTTGTCTGTGGATGCAGTTTGGATTTTGTTTGCAGGTTGTCAGTGTATACTTATCTCTAAGATATTCGTTTTTTTATACATGTCTTTGTCACCTGTTAACTAACCTTTTAAAGCGCTGTGGTTACTGTATATACCACCTGCTTTGCATTTATAACTCTGTATATTTCTGACAGAGTGCATTTGCATATTTCATTGATTCTCAGAATACACTTTTGACTATTTACATAACTGTCACTAACTGACCAGTCTTTGTAATGGAGACACAGTGTGGTTTTTCTGTGGTAGGATCTGAATTCTTGAATACCATATTATATAATATAATAATAACCATGGCTCAACAGCCCTATATGGGCTCAGGCCTCCTCTTTCCGAGGTTAGTGGGTCGTGCGCATTCGTGGCAGTTGGTGACTGGCCAACTGGCCGCGCTGCTGTTCTATCGATCCTGATGTGACCGCCAGAGCCATCTGGCAGGTAGTCAGGAGACTTCGGTGAGAAATTACCACAATTTGGCTTACGAAACGTTTCTATTCATGCCCGTAAGGTTCTTTTACATGCCGTAAATCTACGACATGGGACCGACGGCTTTACTTCCCCTCCGAATTAAGTGGTGCTACGGATTTTTATCACCCTTAAAAATCCATCGACCTCGGTCGGGATCGAACCCGCGAACCTTGGGTCCATATTATTGACAGAAATTTCAGGCTATGAAATATTATCACAGGCAGATAAAAGAGTAGAACACAGTTGAGGAATAGAACACGCGGAGTTAAAAGTTTTTGTAGTGGCTGTTGTCACCAGGCAGAATACCTCATGTGAAGTAATATTTGGTCCTGAACGTGTTATTTGTGGGTTACACCTGTTTATTTTGTATGGTCAAGCAGCTTTGATTGCATCTGACTGAAGTATGTCTGTGTTTTATATGGCTGTAGAAAACAGATGCATCATGTTGCAGCATTATTGAACGTCTTATAGGGTCCTCACCAACCATCCTTTTAGGATCATCTAAAGCAGCAATATATGTGATGGTTTAGAAACAGAGATTCAGGTCATCTGGGATGTGATGCTGTCATTGGGTTAGTGGTTCCTTACACTTCAAAAGGATTGTGGTACCTCCATCTTCATGATCAAGCACTCGAAGAAGAATTACTTCTCGTACTGCTTGATCGTGAAGATGAAAGCACGACAGTCTTTAGAAATGTCAGTAACTACTCACCTAGTGACGGCGTCACATCCCTAAAGACTTGTGTCTTCAGTAACACTGCTGCGATAACTTCAAATCTTGCAGTGTTTTAGAAATGTTCCACTGTGTATTTGTTGAAACAAATAGTGGGTAGTCTAGGAATAGTGAGCTGTAAAGGCATAATCTTCACTGACTTGAATGAGTAAGGTATGATAGAAATGTTTTGGAGTAAGAGACTGTGACAATTTAATTTTCTGGATTAAGTTTTTTGGACAAATGCAGTAAGATGAATTCCCATTGTGTTAAGCGACTGTATTGGTTGGTCAAGTGAAGGGAGTTTCCAATATGGAAATTTATTACAATATGACAGACGTGATTGTCTGAGATGACTGGCTTGCATTTAGTTACCATGTAAGCTTCAAGCCTAGCACACTTTGTAATTTAGTAACAGAAGTATTCCAAGCACAGTTCTGCATTGTTTTTTCATACATATTGTGTGTTCGCAAAATACATTTTGCAATTTCAGTATTTCCTATGTTTTAAAGAGAAAGTTGTCCCTGTGCAATACATGAAGGCCTGTAGGAGGAGTAGAGGTATAGCTCCACTCACTCTTAACCTTGCTACTCATTGGAGATGAGTGGCCAACTTTATACCACGGCAGCTTTACCCTCATGAAAGAAGCCCATTACCCATTGAATAGGAGACTGGGTGGGCCTCAGAGCCAATCTGAACATTTTGGAGAAAAAGATCTTTTGTCCCTGACAGGAATTGAACCCTGGATCGTCCAGTCCATAGCCTATTTACTGCCATGGCTACACCATCCAGCTCCAACCATGTGTTTAGTAGGCGTTTAATTTCATGGTACTTATTGTTTGAGCTAGGTGTGTCACTCTTGTGAAATGGTGGACATTTTGTTATTTTCAGTGTGTTGGTCACATATGTCCCAAGGCCTCACCTGCAGGTGCAAAAAAATTACATGGTCACTGTAAAGAATTTATCTACATTACCACATGCAGTGCCTCTGAAATGCCTTATGACACGCAGGCCTGGCTTAGGTTTTTACTGATATACATGGTCGTTAAATATAAATCGTGTGTTCGCCATATAACAGTTGTCTGTGCTTCCTCGTCCCTTTTAAGTTCATAGTGTATGGCAGTGCAAAACTGTATGTCTCAGTTTCACTGGTGCGTGCTTGTAATGCAGTCTAAATAAAATGAGAAAACTTTTTCCTTTGGGTAACAATCATGGATTCTCAATATGTGTGAAGGAGATTTTCTATCTTTCTTGTATGGCAAGATTGTTTGATTGGTGAGGACTCTGCCTTAGTGCTCTGTTGCATACCATTCTTATTTCTTCTAAACGTTAGTAGGACTGCAGACAGTTCAATATTTGCTTTTCAAGTAGCTTTGATACACCAACTTGAATGTTCCGTATCATTTGTTAAACTTGAACGTGTATGCACATTACGTTTGTGCTTATCATGACACATACGTTCCTAATGTAATGAAAGATACAAAGTAGCCTTCTTAGTAAAAACTCTATTTATCTCTATGGTTTATTGTTTGTTTCACGATTACCGATGTTGTAATATTCAAGAAACTTAACCAAGTAACATGATTAACATTACATTTGAAAGGTCTGATACTGAAGTCCTAGATTCATTTCTCCTGACTGTACTCTTTTTGTGCCCTTCTTTTGTTTTTCAAGTAAATACAAAAATAATACCATTAAATAGGGGACTCCTGGAAACAGTGATAATTGTCTCTGTATTCCTCATAGTATAAACCTGTACAAAGAAGCATGTGAACTAAACGTGACCTCTGCTATAGTTGGTGTTCTTCCGAGACATTCTTACAAGCATCTGTTTAGTGAGTAATTTATTCACATGCATGCTAGGGGATAAATATATTTTTTTCCACCCTGTACCTGCAACTTGCATTGTGAGGCAATAGATACATATTTTGCATTCAAAATAATTTCTCTATTTTGAGGCCAAATGTGTTTTTATTGCTGCATGTGATGTGAATTTTGACTGTATGCTTGGTGGAACAGTGATCTAAATGGAGTTGTATTACAGTTTTACTCATATTATGTTCGTGAAAAGTATGATATTAAGTATTGTGACTAGGCTTATCACTGCATGCACGTAGTAGAGTTTCTGAAATTCGTACAGTGCTGCTTGTTACATGTGTGTGGCATGTTACTTTGGTACATTTTACAGACCTCGACCGACATGTCTGTATTGATGTGCTTGTCTGTATTTTTTTTTGTGTTACAGAATATCTTAAACCAGACTTATTATTGTCATTTTATCTGGTAATATAATCAGATTTATTTGCTGTCAGCTGAGTGTTAATTACTTATTATGATTTAATTAATGGCACAAAACTTTTTATCTCTTTTTATCATAACATAATGAAAAGAAATTAGTTTCATGTCCCCTTCTATTTTCTTGGTCTTCATCAGGACAACAATAATGCTGGTCCAAACAGTATTATTACTCGATTTTATTTTCACTGACTTTAGTGTTCGTGTTTCTAATTAGCCTGTACTCAGTTGTGATAGAGACCATTGGCCACTTGCAAGATTTTAGGTTTTCACAGCAGCGTTGCTCTAAATTTAAGTCTTCTGTGACATGACACAGGATTCTGTGAGTAGTTCCTGACATGTCGAAGGATTGTAGTGCCTTCCTCTTCCGACTGTTTTTGTCGGATTGCTCATCCAGTGACACATTGTGACGTCCCAGAAGACTTGAATCATTGTCGGCCATTTGTCTTTGATTTTGAATTAACATCAGACCATCTGTATACTTACCATATTCCACATTGTGTGTATCTTTAAGGTACATAATTTTACTTGATTCTGACTATCCACGTGTTTTTAGGGAACATTCTATTGACCCTGGCTTCCCGGCCACTTTGCTTGCTTCAGGCCATACATGTATGTGAAAGTGAAGTATATTTTTAGTTTAAAAAAGGGTAAACGTTTTGTCACCTAACTCAGGTTCGGTGACTATGTTATAACAGAGCCACAACTTATTGCTCAAGTCGTTGCTGATTATTTTTCTTATGCTTCTAATCCTTCCACCTTCGTTGATTTTCCAAACAGTTCTAATGTTATACCTGTTCTGGCTTTTTAAACGTTTTTTCTATTTCTGACTCTGATGCTGAGAAGGATGCTTTAGATCTTTGTGGGGTTGTGGTCATTTTTGTGTTCTGAAAGAGTGAGTAAAAAGTCTAGCTATAAATTTACAGATAAGTGAGTTAAGTCCTTTTACTTTGATGAATTCCATTGATAATACAAGGTTTGGTTTCTTATTTGTGGGAATGATTTCATTGTTTAAACCGTGAAATGAATTAAGGGAATCATTCTTGTAACACTTGAATTATGTGACTTAATGGACATTTGTTTGTGGTTGGACTGGACGTCTGTGTGAATTGGTTGTGGTATTGTTCAGCTGCACTGTATAAACTGATGACATTATGTCATTATTGTTGTTGCCATTTTGCTTGTTATGTTGTATCCCAGCAAGTAACCTTTATAATGTATTTTGGTTTTGCATTCAGTTACATTGATTATGTATTTATTATATGTTTGTTTTTAACGATTGAGCCCATTGTGTCTAGATGATATCAAATTATGGATTGTACATGTGTTTGGAAATTCATCATGCTGTGTGTGATTGGGCTGATTTTCAGTTATGGTGTTTGAAATGAACATGTATATGAAATTACCCATTTTGAAAGTTTTAATATTCTAATTATGTTGCATTTTCTTTCTGTAAGCATATAAGTGCAATGTTAAGCGTATAAATTTTTCTTGTTAGTGTGTCTAGACAGTTATTAGCATAACTTTATGACCAGTTCCTCATCAGACAGCACTCCACAAAGAGTTTTCTTATGACTCAATTCAGAGTCTAGACTCAGGCTGCTGCCTTAAAAATTACCGATGAATTATTCTGCCCCAGTTCTTTCTCGCTCACCATCAGTAATTCCAGTATCCCCATCCTACTGATGGAAGTAACAAGTTGATTCACATACTCTCAGTGGTGTTGTTGAGGATTCAAGTCTTCTGGGATGCAGAGCTGTGTTGGTGGGTGAGTGGTCCTGATGTTTTGAAGGATTGTGTTAACCTTAATCTTCAAGGGTAATTGGTCCATGAAGAACAGCCGTCACAGGAGTAGCACTTCCTGTGTTTAGGCTGTTGTTTTAAATGTCAGGAACCACTTCCCCAGAGACGCAGCATCACATCCCAGATGGCTTGAATCTTCAGCAAGTTGATACATCTCAGATTTGTGCATGTTCCTCCACATGGGTGACTGGTAGTACCAAACCAAACTGTGTGTGTGTGTATATATATATATGTTAGCACTCAACGTGATGCCCAAAACGCTGAATGTCGTATTAATATATCTACCCTTATGCAGCCCTGTTTACATTCCGATCTTCTGCAGAGCACTACGTGCGTTTAATTCTGGCACCGAAGGGTTCAACAGGGCTGTAAATTCTCGCTCTTCCCCCCAAATTCAGGTACTGCTCAAGGGTTATCCTTCACAAGTGTCACAGTTGATGGGAATTTACAGATGAAACAAAATAATATTTTGGGTTTTAATCAGAAGTGACCCAAACTGCTTACTTTAACTCAGTTCTTGTATAAATTGATCTGACAGGACAGGAATTTTGGTATGCCTGCATCTTGTTTCTGCAACATTTCGACAGTTTTCACTTAGTAATCTGGCTAGTATTTTTGCATGTGGCTAAACAGTTGTGCATGTTGAGATGGTAAGTCTTACCTGTATACCTACACAGTGGCTTTTGGAAGTAAGCCATTAAAAACAGTCAGTGATTGGTTTAAATAAGGCAAAGGTAAAGTCGTCCCTTTCCACGCCATGAAGCCATACAAGGAGAGTAGAAGTATGGCTCCACTCATTCTCAACCTACGTACAAGATGGAGGTAAGTGGTCAACTTCATGCCGTGGCCATTTTACTTCTGGGGAAACGACCCCAGTACCAATTGAATGGGAGGCTCGGTGGGCCCCAGAGCCGGTCTGGACGTTTTAGGGGGGAAGAAGTATTTCTCATCTTTGCCGGGAAGCTATACGTAAAGGGACAAAGACAATAGATGTCAGACTCTTGTGTGTCAGCTCCTTCTGTATAATGCGTGTATATGTAGTTGCGATGTCTGATAACATTACTACATCTTGCACTGAAATTGGCTCTTTGTGTTTCTTGTTCAGGCGAGAAAACCATTAGTTTCATTAAGTGGAAGTTGAATGTCTGTACATGGGAATGTTTGATGCCAGCATGTCTTGTCTAACAATTTTATACCCCCTTTTTTTTTAGCTCTGATCTGCTTGAGTTATGTATTAGTGTTTCAGCACTGCTGCATGTACAAAAGGTTTTGACGGAATGAGTACCACCAGTAAATGTGTAATATCTGTTGCAGTCCATTGAATGCATTGGAAGATTCAGCATGTGTAACTTGTGAACCAATCCCTTCCAGTTCCCCATCATATTTATATGTATTTGCTCATAACTGAATAGATGTGTGTTATGCCTTATCTGTTGCTAGCAATGTAGCTACATTTCAGTTCATAAGTGGAGCTGAAACTCCACATCTGTCTGCAGACTCCTGCCTATTTGTGCATGCTGCTACGTTTATATTTTGTGTATGTCTTGCGTTTGTCCATGAATGCATTGGTGTATTGCTGTTTCTTGTATCACACTTACGATTCTGAACACAGGATGTATATCTGTGAATTTGATGTAACTCATTACAGAATATGCTCCACCAAGACCCCCTCTGCCAGGTGGAGAGGTACCCCCACCTCGACCCCCACCACCAGAAACGGATGATGAAGATGACATGTTCCTGCATGCACCTCTGCCCAACCAACCAATCATGGTGAGACTGTCATCTGCCTGTAGTCCACATGAGCTGGATACCCTTCTGTTTGTGTTTTGGTAGTCATGTAAGGGCATGAAGTAACTGTGGGATCTGTAATTGTAATAAGCTATAAATGGGAGTCCTACAGGAGTTGCACGCATGCATTATTTATTCCCCCAATTGTAGCGGCATAGTATATATTTTGTAATTATGTGGCCCATGCACTGGTATTTGTAAAAATATATGTGGTTCAATGTAGTGAACATTGTATATTAAAAGTAGAAACTTTTGTATGTTTATAATCTAACCTCACTTCTTCATATGCGAGATGTATGGCTCTTGGAATTGATACTAATCTACTTAATGCATTAATATTTAGAATCCTTATATACCCTTCTTCATTGATGTGTGTAATACCTTATGTTGGGTCACTGCCTTTATTACACGTAAGTGAATAAATAAATTTGTGTATGATGCTGCACTTCCTTGAATATGTGTTTGGTTATCTCATCTGTGAGAGCATGGTACCGACGTATTATTCAGATGTAATCACAGCTCTGGCTGGTTCCGGTCTTCTGAGATTTGACCCAGTGTCACATCCCAGAAAACCAAAGTGCTCAGTTAACACTGCTGTGAAAACCTCAAAACTCGCACAATTCTTGTTGTTATGCACTTACCAAAGAATTATACATATACTGGTCACATTCAATTCTGAAAGTGTAGTTGTGACCATTTATAAAATTCCAGAAACAAACACTGATTGCAATTTTCAGATGGCTGCGCATGGACTCCATCAAGAGGTTAGGCAGTGGTCAAGCAAGGATAATGACATTATTGTAGCAGCAAAGAAGATGGCAGTGCTGATGGGTCGGCTGTCGCAGCTGGTACGAGGGGAAGGCGGAAGTAGTAAGAGAGATCTCATTTCCTGTGCCAAGAGCATTGCTGAAGCCTCTGAAGAAGTGACTCGCCTTGCCAAGGAGCTCGCTAGGGAGTGCACGGACAAGAGGATGCGAACGGTGAGTTACAAGAAGCAACTGATGGTTGTTTTAATGGAAACGAGAAGTTTGCCACTGGAGATGCTGCAATAGCATAGTCAGTATATGGACTGGACGATCTGGGGTTTGATTCCTGGCAGAAGCAAGAGATTCTCCAAAATATCCAGACTGGCTCTGGGGCCCACCGTATTCAGTAGGTACTGAGGCTTCATTCCCTGGAGATAAAGCAGGTTGGACAAAGAGCTGCACAATCTCCCATCTAGTTCTGAGGTTCAGGGTTAGGTGAGCTATACATCTGCTCCACCTATGTGTCTCCGTGGTGTGTACAGGCACAACTTCACCATTTATGTATAAGTGTACTGGTATTACGAGGGTTATCCAGAAAGTAAAGATACAACACGGGTGGGAGGGGAAGGGAAATCACCGCATACCATTCCGCTCACAGCCCAGACCTTGCTCCCAGCGATGTCCATTTGTTTTTGCATTTAAAGAAACATCTGGCCGGCCAGAAGTTTTACGAAGACGAAGAGGTGAAAAACGAAGTCACTACATGGTTGCGTGCACAGGTGGCGGAGTTCTATGACATCAGAATACAAAAACTCGTACCCAGGCTAAACAAATGCCTTGACAAAGTTGGTGTTTATGTTGAAAAATAGCTAAAAGTATGTGTTAAGAGTTGTTTCATTCGATTTTGTTAATAAATATTTTTAAAAAATTTTATTGCTTTTGTATCTTTACTTTCTGGACGTTCTACGTATTTAACAATCCTGTCAGTTGCTAATATTATGTAGCATCGGTGATAGATACATGAATGACAATGGAGCACAGATGGAATAATACTGACAGGGCGCAACTAAGTACTCAGGGAAGAACTTGTCCCAGTGCCACTTTGTCCACCACACATCCCACATGGACACTCCTGGGATCGAATCCAGGCTTCTGTGGTGAGAGGCTGGCGACCAACTGCCTGAGCCATGTCATAGCCTGTGTATTATAATAGGTGTTTTGTGTTCATTTATAGAATCTCCTGCAAGTGTGCGAGCGAATACCAACCATTGGTACACAGCTCAAGATCTTGTCAACAGTCAAGGCAACGATGTTGGGTGCACAAGGTAAGACAGCTGTAATATAACTAGTCTAGTAAGTCACATCCTGTATCAGACATTATTTGGCACGTCATGTCAGCAACATGAGTTTGGAGAGAGAGAAATAGTGCATACAGTGTGTGAGTCATGTTATATCACCGAGGCTTCACAGCATAAGTAATTGTGTAGAGGGGCTGATGTGTGAGACCTCAGGCTTTTGCAGCAGTGTGGTTGAGGTCTTTGTTCTTTTGGGATGTGGTACTGCGTTGCTGGGTGATTGGTACATGATGTTTTGACACATAATAGTGGCCTCAAAATGTTGGGCTACATACACCCAGTGACATGGTGCCATATTCAAAAAGAACAAATATCTCTGGCTAATATATGTTTTTGTGTTCAAAAGAGACTCAATATTCTGCTATTTCCAGTCGCCCTATGTTTTTATGATATCTTAGTGAATTTAAATAAATTGGAGTGATGGTATAGTGATGTGAAATTTCTTGAACAGCAGCAGAATATTTCGGTAACATACAGTATTGCCATAGGAGTGAGATGTGGGTAGAACTTAACTTCCAGTTTCAGCCTTCAAAATCTGTTTTGGGAATAGATGGCTTGAGCCATCTAGCAGTGGCGGAAGGTCGCTTGGGTAGCAGGAGTTGACAGACAACCAAAACATAAACAGCATATATTAATTAACCCATTGACATACTTCGATGGCAGCAAGGTTTCTGCTAGTTTGCTTGGAGTTTGTTAATTTAATGGCAGCAAAATTTCGTCAGTTGAAACTCTAGTTACATTATTGGACAACAGATGAAGGCCTTCATGAAACTTCAGATATTTTTGTGACCAGTTTGAGTCATTTGTTCTGGTAGTTTTAAATTAATTTTAGTGACTTCTCATTCTGCAGTCATTATGACAGAGAAGTGCAGATCCTTCAGCAAGGATTAAATTCCAGCTTTCAAGAGTTTTGCACATATGTAAGGTCAGTTGTGATTTTAATATCATTTGATTTTGGTATCGGAACTGTTTCGCCAAAATATAAAATGCAGTTTGTATAATTGTACAGGGCATACACAAAAGAATGGTGCGGTTTCAAAAGTGAATAAAAAATTTATTTCTCACCTTACACGGGCACAACATACACCGTCAGTGGCGGCAACTGTCCAAGTTTCTCATTTGGTAATTGCAATCCTTCAATGTGTGCACCCTGGGTCACACGACACACATCCACACGGTAATCAAACTCATCCCAGACCCGGTGTAGCATGTCCGCTGTAATGGCCTGCAGTGCATGGGTTATCCGATCACGAATTTCATGGATGGACGTGGGCAATGGTGGTACATAAACGCTGTCTTTAACGAACCCCCAAAGAAAGAAATCGCACGGTGTAAGATCTGGCGAACGGGGTGGCCAAGGGAGAAGGTTCTTGTCTCCATTTGCAGCAGCACGTCCGATCCAGCGCTGTGGAAGAACACGATTGAGAAGCACTCGTACATTTCTGTGTAAATGGTGTATGAGAAGCGAACTGCTGGTAGCGCATGAGAAACTTGGACAGTTGCCGCCGCTGACGGTGTATGTTGTGCCCGTGTAATGTGAGACATAAATTTTTTATTCACTTTTGAAACCGCACCATTCTTTTGTGTATGCCGTGTATATACATTGTAGTTCAAACCTGTGGAATAAATTTCAGGATGTTTGACTTCTTGACATTTATGAATTATTTTTGCTTGTAGGTTACGTTTTCATTTATTAGAGAAAGTACGTAGCAGATTACAGCCCTTGATAGTACTACATACTTTCTTGAACAGAATGAAAGTTATAAACCTAATCTTTAATAAAAATAAATTATGTTATCTGAAAACATAACAAAGATTTGTTACAGGGAACACTGTTATTCTTGGCGTGGTCATGATTGTGAGCTGTTTATATTGAATTTGATAAGATAAAAGTTGTTACCCGTACTTAAATATGAAACTAGACTTGCAGCCCAGTCTTTATTAACTGAGCTGTTCCCTACCATTCTGACAGTAATATCAGAGTAAATGTATGTTGTGAATTTAAAATGTTTGTTTTGTTGTATATTCAGCAGATTTGTAAATACTGCAGATCATATAACATAGAACATGAGAAATATTTCATACAGTGTGCATTTTGGGGATGGCAACCATTTTTCAGAAATTTTATGAAGGCCCAGCTTGCAGAAAAGAAATATCTGTATGCATGTTGAAAATGTGTTTTATTTGTTCAATTTTATAAGCTTGGGACAGAGTTATTCGACCCACCAAGGTAACTATTCTTGTAATCATATGTTAACAAGCTGTCCAAAGTAGCTGATGTTTAGCGTGTCACTGCAGCAGTCTTCATAACAGAACCACCAATCATGACAGTTGCCATTTCCATCCAACTTGAAGTATATGTCACATGTGTCTGTGGTTAATTAATTTTTGTTACTTTTGCATGAGAACACACAAATTCAATACTCAGATTTTACCCTTGTTCTCTTCAGAAAGTAAATCCTCTTAATGTTCACATGGTCAAAAAATGTTAAAGTTTGTCAGTGCTATGTCTGGAAACCTTCCACAATTTGAATCTTGGGTGAGCGTGTCCTTCAGCAGTACAGTATTGCATCAGAAAAGTCAGGATGCGTAACATTTTTCAGAAACTGACAACCGAAACATTTGTCGCAGGAGGTGTCCATGAAGTATAATGCTGAGTTACGCCAATTATCCCACAGTTATTGTTTTTCGACTTAATATTGTCTGGTTTGTTTTAATGGATATTGAGTGTAAAATATACCCATCTCTGAAACAGTAGGGAAGGTTGGTGGGGGATGGACAGAAATGTTTATACATTTGGAAGGTAAGAATAGCAGTACAACAATGTAGTGGGAAGCAGTGCAAGAACTTTACTTCAGCTGTGAAACGTGCTCAGACAATAGATCTGTTGAGGAATTTCCCTTTTGTGTGCAGCTGTAATGTGGTTAAGTTTTACATTACTTTAAACGTGTCTTTTTCAATTGATGTTGTTCATCAGATGTATGTTACTATTGTAAGTATGGTTGTGGAACACATATTAACCAGTGGTTTTCCTAGTGCAGTCAATATGTACATAATTTACGTAGCTGCTCACTTAGTACCTGTAGTTGAAGTGAGGTTTAATAAAAGGGGCATACAAAGAGAATCTAAAAAATGCCAGAAATTGTATGTCATTTGGAAAGAAGAGATGAGCATTTTATGACTGTTAAGTCCTTGGAGTCCTGCATTACATCCTGCATATCGTTGCCTTATAAGAGTTAATTCGATTGCCTTCAGTGGGGATACAATGACCTCTTATTATAGACTTCAGTGATGCTACATGAACTCTGGAACAAAAGGACATCTTTCTAAATGTAATTTTTAGGCACGTTTGCAAAATTGCGAAAAGTGACTATTAGCTTCGTCATGTCTCTCCGTCCGTCTGCATGGAACAACTCGGCCACAACTGGAAGGATTTTCATAAAATTTGATATTTGAGGATTTTTTTATTTCGATAATCTGCCGAGAAAATTCAAGTTCTAATACAATCTGACAACGGGTACTTTACATGAAGACCTATGTACATTTATGGTAATATCTCACTGAATTCTTCTTAGAACGAGAAATGTTTCAGACAAAAGTTGTAGAGAAAATCAAAACACATATTTTATGTTCAATAACTTTTTCCGAAAATCGTGCCATTTATGAGATAATGTGGAAAAATATGGTAGAACCAGACAGGCCACAGATGGCAATATAATACGGCGCATGCACTTTGCGTGCTGGATAACTAAGGCTACAGACACACACTCAGAATATGTAACACTTCTTGCTTTTCCACTGCAGAAATGGTTACGCGAATGTGCCTCAATGTTACATTTCTACATACATTGCCTGTCTTGTTAGTTCTGCATTTCTTCAGCAGGAGGCATTTAATGGCTTATGCCTGTATATAACATTGAACTTACGCTTTTGTTTGTAAGCTTCAGGAGTTGAGTTTTGTGGTGTCAGTGTGAAGCCGTGTGGCGTGCGTTTCCTGTGTTATATGAACAGACATTTAACCTTGAAGGTATGGCATTTTAAATAACAGTGTTCTGTGCGGCCAGAGTGCTATTCAATTTAAATGCCCACTGTGGGACAGTGTTTTTGCTTTTGGACAAAAAGTATGTGCATTTAATGGAACAACTTCTTCCCGTTTGTCTCATAAAGGTTAGAATGGTTGAGCCGTTTAACATTCTAAGAAATAAATGCCTTAATGTGAAGTACACAGTGTGTTTACATATTGGCTTTTCTTGTGAAATTCAGAATATCAAACTAAATGTAATATAATACATAAACAATATTTATCTCGTTTGTAAATTTTATGGCTCAAGGATGTCTTGATACTCTAATGACATCAGCCATGTTGTTGAGTGTGAGAATTACTGGATGATTGTCAGAATTGCTGGTAGAGAGATAATGGGGTAATTAAGCCATATTCTGACACTTGACCTTACTACAGACCATGATGGGTAGGAAGCGGCAGTTGTGCGAAAAGACGTGGTGATGATTTGGTGTTTCAGGCAACAGTATTATTGGTGTTGGTTTCAGTTTTGGAGCGGGTGCTATTTTTATAATTACGTTGTACCAAATTAAAGTCAAGTAATTCGTGGTTAATAATGTTCTGAATTACATACCGTACTCTTCAGCGTAAGTCGTGGATATGAGAGAATGTCTCATTTGGCAGATCAGTGAGTGACAAAAATCAGGGTGTCTTGAATTAACAACATTAGCATGCTCATTTATGTACTGGTTAGTTACCATAGTTCTAAGGTGAAATTGCCAAACGTCACTCTGACTTATTTCTCATTACGTTTGATCATCTGCTAATCCTAACTATGTGACAGTTCTTGTTCATTTGTTTTAATGTTGATGTGTTTCACCAAGAAGACTGGAATTTGAATATAATGACTTGTATTTTAATAAATATGTTTTTAAGTTTCTACTTAATTTTTCTCTTAACATCGGTAAATTCACAGCATTCATCGACACCATTTGACTTAGTGTTGGGATTAGTATCTTTCCTCTTCTCTCCACTCATCTCCACTCCTCTTGTCTCCTCTCTCCTGCCCTTTCCTATGTCGCAGTCGGTCTTACTTCTGACACGTCTTCAACTTCCATCCCATCTGTCTTTACTGTGATACAGCTGCAGACACTGAAATCATTTCTCCGTCTGCTTAATAGTCTCTTATATACACTACATTTTTGTAAGTGTGTAGCCTATTGTAATGACTAAAAGAATTAGAAAAATTACCAAAGCTTATAGTGTCTGGATATGGCTCGCTACCTTAGTATACAAGTATGTAAGTTCTGTGTTTATGATGCAACATTTATTTTGATGTATTTTAATTTGTATGTGGGTATTCCAAAAAAACAAAATAAGGTAATGTGTGTATTGATTAATTGTAGGCTCTTGCTTTGTGTTCATAAATTAGATTACATGAGAAGAGGAGATCATCTATTTACAACAGATTGTTAGAAACATTCCCACATTCCGTTTTTTTTTTTTTTTTTACTTAATATTGTATATTTAATATTACATTCTGTGTACTACTCACAGTTAATTAAAGAAACACATGAAATATATGAATATAAATTTATAACCTTTCTGCAGGAGTTGCCACACTGCTTCACACAACACTTTGCTGTGACATTACACAGTGTGCCCGCTAAAATAATGCCGCTGTTTTATACCTATAAATAATGTGACTGTAGTGAACGCTTCTTGTAAATTGTTCTGTTTGTTTTAACAGAGGTGATTCCCCAGATGGACATGGGAGAGATTCTTGGGGGTAAACTTGCCAACAATTTACATAGAATTTAAGTGTTTGTACATGTGCTTGCTTCTTGCATGAAGCCTGTTTTTGTGGCATGAATATGGCTGTTCTGTATCATAAGAGATGCAGCATATCTGACTAGTAAACAGACTTCACTGATTACTTTGTAAATGCTATGAGTACTGATTAAAGTGTGCTGGCAGGGATGTTTGTTTATAGTGTTTGGTTTTGTAATTATCTTGAATATGAAATTTTATTACTGGTGTTTCTTCACAGTTTTAAAGTAAGTTGTAAGAGTAAAGTTGTCCCTTTCCTTGCTATGACGGCATATGGGTGGGAAGAGAAATGTAACTACACGTACTCTTAGCATCAGCAGTAGACGGAGGTGACCTGAGACTGTGGCTTCTTATTTCACACTCTCCGTACACTGTTGTCCATCTTTTCTAACTTTTTGTACCCAGAATAGAGTGGGCACATTCTCCAAAATGTTGGTATTCCCACACACACGCAGCATTACACCTGTCACACTGCAGAAGCAGTCACCTTTGTGAAAACTCGACAGCATATCTGTAGCAGCGTGATTAATTATTCTCGATTGCTGGCATGGTTAATGGACGTGTGGTCAAGTAATAATGTTCCAGGATTGATCCTGTAAGAACAGATACAGATGAAATAAGAAGAAAATTGCTTTATTTCCGTTCAAAGAAAACTCCCTTGACTGCAACACACTTTTTTTTACATTTTTCTAAAAATTGTACCGAAGTTATTGATGGTGACCATAGCTAGTGCATTTAGTTCGGCATTGACATTCCTGTTGATGTCCTCATCCAGAAATCTCCCTTTGAAGGTGGGTTTCATTTCAGGGAACAGAAATAAGTTGGCTTGCATGAGATTTTTAAATCACTAAAAATATTACCAATTTTTAACAGTGACAATTATGATGAACATATTTAAAATAAGTATAGGATTTCTTACTAATCAGTAAAGTGACTAGGCTATGGTCTTGACTGTCCAGATTTTGATTCCTGGCAGGGGCATGAGATTTTTCCCTCCAAAACATCAGACCAGTTCTGGGGCCCACCCAACCTCCTATTCAGTGGGTACCATGGGCTCTTCCCCAGAGATAAAGTGGTCAGGGCATGATGCTCTCCACTCACCCGAATCTAGTGCCACAGTTAAGAATGAGTGGAGCTATGCCTCTTCTCCTCCATGGTGATTTCATGGCATGCACAGGGACAACTTCACCTTTACCTTTATAGTATTTCTTATGTTTGTTTTAATTTGAAGAAAACACCTGCCATATCATGTTCAGATGGTCACTGAGTACTGCTGTAGAAAGTGAAAATGAAGAGTCATAGTAAGTGTTTGAAACCATTCTCATTTTAAGATGTTTGCATTAAGGAAAAAAACATTTACTTTTTATCTGCATTTATAGGTGTCAGAGTTGTAGCGTACTACACTTGTAAATGTGTTGTCTGTATGTGCATGCCTGTGTGATGTGTTCATGTACCAGAAATGCTTCTGTATTCGAGTTTCACTTGTGTAATGCTCCGCCTGTAACCGTGTTAACATATGGCTCGTAGGTTGATAATATTACAAATGTGGACTGAGGAACATATGTGTTTGTGTTGTTTTGTGTTGCAACATTGCTGATTGGGAAGGATGCATGTTTGGCAACAGTGAGTACTGATGAATTCATTCTTGTTGACTATATAATAGTGCAGTCAACAGTTCAAGCTTTTCTTTTCAAAATTTTGTTCTATAGTTTTGTGTTCTCAGAAAATATGAGTCTTTAAAATTTGGTTAACGTTGTTTTCCTGTCTTATACTTTTAAATTTATTAATATAGTGAATGTAATGGAATGCTACATTAGTATCAAAGTTTGTTTCTTTCAAATGAATTTTTCTGATGAAGAATTAACATATTCTTTTAGTAATGTATGTTTTGTGAGTTGTTGAAAAGCAGGTAAGTACAGCTGTTGAAATTTAAAATGTTAAATGATCCATATGTATCATCCTTATGTTTAGCTTTTGTTTATTTATTGATTTAGTTTTCCCTCATTTTCCAAATCAACTTCTTTTGCCATATAAAATTGTAAGCAGTTGATTTCTGTTGTACACAATGTACTAGTTACAACATGCACTGTAGTTTTTGCTGTTTTCTTCATGGCAGGTTCTCATTTCCTTTGCATTCTGCACAGGGTGAGATCACACTTTGGAACATAAAAGTTTTTGAGAAGTTAGTAATTATGTTAACAAGGATATAACACTGTGAAGTCTTCTCATGCGATCAACCGTGCCACTACGGAATGTGTTTCCAGCACTGTTGCTGTGACTGACAATGACGACAACTACTACTACTACTACTACTACTACTACTACTACTACTACTACTACTACAGGATATAAGAAGGATATAACTCAGTGAAGTCTTCTCATTCGATCAACCGTGCCACTACGGAATTTGTTTCCAGCACTGTTGCTGTGACTGACAATGACGACAACTGCTACAGGATATAAGAAGGATATAACTCAGTGAAGTCTTCTCATGCGATCAACCGTGCCAGTATGGAATGTGTTTCCAGCAGTGTTGCTGTGACTGACTACTACTACTGCAACAGCCCAATCTGGGGCCGTAGCCTCTGTTTTTCTTCCCCACCTTTCCTGTCATAATGTCAGTTTTTTCAGTCCTGCAGTGTCTAGCAGTTCTCTGGCATCTCTGTTCACAATGTCAGTCCACTTGTCCTGCAGTCTGTAGCAGTTCTCTGGCATCTCTGTTCACAATGTCAGTCCACTTGTCCTGCAGTCTCTAGCAGTTCTCTGGCATCTCTGTTCACAATGTCAGTCCACTTGTCCTGCAGTCTCTAGCAGTTCTCTGGCATCACTGTTCACAATGTCAGTCCACTTGTCCTGCAGTCTCTAGCAGTTCTCTGGCATCTCTGTTCACAATGTCAGTCCACTTGTCCTGCAGTGTCTAGCAGTTCTCTGGCATCTCTGTTCACAATGTCAGTCCACTTGTCCTGCAGTCTCTAGCAGTTCTCTGGCATCTCTGTTCACAATGTCAGTCCACTTGTCCTGCAGTCTGTAGCAGTTCTCTGGCATCTCTGTTCACAATGTCAGTCCACTTGTCCTGCAGTCTCTAGCAGTTCTCTGGCATCACTGTTCACAATGTCAGTCCACTTGTCCTGCAGTCTCTAGCAGTTCTCTGGCATCTCTGTTCACAATGTCAGTCCACTTGTCCTGCAGTGTCTAGCAGTTCTCTGGCATCTCTGTTCACAATGTCAGTCCACTTGTCCTGCAGTCTGTAGCAGTTCTCTGGCATCTCTGTTCACAATGTCAGTCCACTTGTCCTGCAGTCTCTAGCAGTTCTCTGGCATCTCTGTTCACAATGTCAG
This sequence comes from Reticulitermes speratus, assembly GCA_021186555.1. NCBI lineage: Eukaryota > Metazoa > Arthropoda > Insecta > Blattodea > Rhinotermitidae > Reticulitermes > Reticulitermes speratus. Next base: position 2,496,269 of record JAJKFL010000014.1, read on the forward strand.
TCCACTTGTCCTGCAGTCTGTAGCAGTTCTCTGGCATCTCTGTTCACAATGTCAGTCCACTTGTCCTGCAGTCTCTAGCAGTTCTCTGGCATCTCTGTTCACAATGTCAGTCCACTTGTCCTGCAGTCTCTAGCAGTTCTCTGGCATCACTGTTCACAATGTCAGTCCACTTGTCCTGCAGTCTCTAGCAGTTCTCTGGCATCTCTGTTCACAATGTCAGTCCACTTGTCCTGCAGTGTCTAGCAGTTCTCTGGCATCTCTGTTCACAATGTCAGTCCACTTGTCCTGCAGTCTCTAGCAGTTCTCTGGCATCTCTGTTCACAATGTCAGTCCACTTGTCCTGCAGTCTGTAGCAGTTCTCTGGCATCTCTGTTCACAATGTCAGTCCACTTGTCCTGCAGTGTCTAGCAGTTCTCTGGCATCTCTGTTCACAATGTCAGTCCACTTGTCCTGCAGTGTCTAGCAGTTCTCTGGCATCTCTGTTCACAATGTCAGTCCACTTGTCCTGCAGTGTCTAGCAGTTCTCTGGCATCTCTGTTCACAATGTCAGTCCACTTGTCCTGCAGTGTCTAGCAGTTCTCTGGCATCTCTGTTCACAATGTCAGTCCACTTGTCCTGCAGTCTGTAGCAGTTCTCTGGCATCTCTGTTCACAATGTCAGTCCACTTGTCCTGCAGTGTCTAGCAGTTCTCTGGCATCTCTGTTCACAATGTCAGTCCACTTGTCCTGCAGTGTCTAGCAGTTCTCTGGCATCTCTGTTCACAATGTCAGTCCACTTGTCCTGCAGTGTCTAGCAGTTCTCTGGCATCTCTGTTCACAATGTCAGTCCACTTGTCCTGCAGTCTGTAGCAGTTCTCTGGCATCTCTGTTCACAATGTCAGTCCACTTGTCCTGCAGTGTCTAGCAGTTCTCTGGCATCTCTGTTCACAATGTCAGTCCACTTGTCCTGCAGTGTCTAGCAGTTCTCTGGCATCTCTGTTCACAATGTAAGTCCACTTGTCCTGCAGTCTCTAGCAGTTCTCTGGCATCTCTGTTCACAATGTCAGTCCACTTGTCCTGCAGTGTCTAGCAGTTCTCTGGCATCACTGTTCACAATGTCAGTCCACTTGTCCTTTGACTTCCTTGCTGGTTGACTAGCATGTATTTTTCTGTATAATACTTCTCTTTGTGTTCTTGATCCATTGATCCTGCAGATATCCAGCCTATTCCAATCATTCAGTGACAGACACCAAAACAGAAATTATTCAATAGTGACACAGGTGATCACTAAGAAGACACCATTGCGTTAAGTTTCTGTGAAAGCTTCAAGTGTAATAAGAATATGACAAATACAAATGGATGTCAAAATTTCACATACAATAAAATGAAGAAGTGGTGTTGACTTGTTTGAAAATCATAAATATAAATGTAATGAAAATGTGGGAACCCTGCAATGTGTCGAACTGCATTATTGGTTTCACGTTCTAAGTTGTTTGTGGCTGCTTTGTCTCCAAATGTGACATAAAGATATTAAGTGTGTCTTAACGACACTGTCAGTTACTAAAATTATGTAGCAGGCATCACATATGAGTGAATGAATATAGAGCATTGGTGGAATGATACTGATAGGGGAAAACTGAAGTACTTAGAGAAAAACTGATCTCAGTGCCCCTTTGTCAACCATAAATCTCACATGGACTAGCCTGGGATTGAACCTGGGCCACCTTGGTGAGAGGCTGGCAACTAAACGCCTGAGCCACGACATGCCCCATTATAAAGCTGTTATGTTTCCAAATGCACCCCGTAGTTTACGTGAGTTCTGAAAAATGGAACTCATAAAAATGTCAGGATATTTACTGTGTGGGAGGGTTCACTTTTGTGACACTTGCACAGACTGATTTCTCGTCAAATAGCTTACTTTCAGACTTCAGGTTCAGCAGCTTTAAAAATAAAAAGCAGGGTAACTCTTTACATCATGGTGTGTTTTACAGCCTACAGTGAAACCAGTCAAATTCAAGTTTCAATCTTGTTTTCTGTGAATAAGGAGGTTTAGCATTTAATAAAAAGAGTCTAGCAGATGGAGGCATCATGTATCTCTGAAATATCAGTAACTGTTTACCAAATTTATGTGGCTTTAACATCCCAGAAGACTTGAATCTTTATCAGCCCCACTGTGATAACATCAGATGTCATAACAATGGAATCTGTTTGCATGGTACATTGGTTTTGGACAAATATAGTACTAATGTTTTCATTAACAAAAAAAAATTCAATAGTAGTATGACATGCAGCCAGTAAGGGTGGCCTGAAGTTTGCTTTACTGATATTATATGTACCAAGGAAACACCAATGACCAGCAGAAAGGGACATTGAGGGGATACAGAAATTGACAGAAACAAGAGCTAGTGTAACCGCAGTGTTGCCAGCTGTTGTAAATTTAAAAAACTGAATGCATGGGAAAATAATCACTGTGTAGTACTTAACTGTCTCAGTGGAGCAACTTTAGAACACCCGGTATATTGCTGTGCTTATCTGTCCAATACATAATACAAGAGACATCCTACACATTGACACAAAGTAAGACATTGACACAAAGATTTGCATTCTGTATGTAAAAGATTTAGGTTCATAAAACTGGGAGTTTTGGAGTGACAGTGAGGACTCTCCGACTCTTCCCTTGTACGTCCTTCCATAGCTCTGTGTTCAGAATGTAATGTGTTCATGCAATATGTGCAGGCACAGAGGAAGACCAAGAGGCAACAGATATGCTGGTGGGTAATGCACAGAACTTAATGCAGTCTGTCAAGGAGACAGTTCGTGCTGCTGAGTCTGCGTCTATCAAAATTCGCACTGATGCAGGTATTCGCCTGCGTTGGGTCAGAAGACAGCCATGGTATCAGTACTAATGTATCCATTGTGAGGTGAGTGAAACAGCGGAACAGTTTTTATTTATTTGGTGTTCACATTGTCTGAAGCAGTTTCAAGCCCAGGGTGGTGACCCACTGTGGCATACATGACAGAGCCTTGTGATATCTTGTGAACTGACTTCCAGAACAGTCCTACTTTTTTTTTTAATATTCTACAAATCTGCACAATTTGGTGGGGTGCTGAGTAGGTTACTGGTTCTGGTACATAGGTAACTTTTTACCAGTCAACAGGTCGTAACATCCCAGAAGACATGAATATTAATCTACAATGAGAACTTTGAATATCAGGAGGAAAGATATGTGCTTCGTTCATTCTGCAGTCTGTCTTACGACAGGTCCGTAGCCTCTTCCAAAGCAAGTTCTTCACAGAGTGCGATCTAGTGCTTCCTGTTGCAATTTATAGTATCCTCTCTTTTCTTATCATCCGGTAGCTGCTTACATCTTCTTCCTCGTCTTCCTGTCATTTCTATCCTTCCCTCTAACTTTCCTTCAATCACGTGTTTTAGAACGCAGTTCCTATGCAAGATGTGACCAATCCAGTTAGTCTTCCTTCTTTGTATTGTGTGTAGCATATTCCTGTTCTCCTTGACTCTGTGTAATACTTCTTCATTTCTCACACGATTGGTCCAACTGATCTTCTCTGTCCTTCTCCAGCACCGCATTTCAAAACTTTCCAGGTATTTGATATGTGCTATGTACACACATGATGTATTGTGAACATGGTTAATAGAGTGGAAAGCCATTGTTTTTGTCACAGCAGAAGGAACTGACGTTTGTGTATTAGACTCAGAAGCACATTCACATCTTCCTTTCCACAGGTTCCGTAGCTTGGTTTGTCACGTCTCTTAAACAGATCTGGTCTTGTTATTGGTTAGTTTTTTCTTTTTGTGTTTGTGCCTATATGTTTCTGAAATGTTCAGTTATTCCTTGAAGATGGAGGCAGTAAGACCCTCCAAACTGGTAGATGTTACTGTCCAAAACAAAGCAGTACCACAGCTTGATCGTTGGTCATCGTATTTTCAATATCGTGGAAGGTATAATGAATCGCAGTAGTGTGTCACTGAAGGAAGATACTCTGGACTCGTAGCAGTGTGTGATGTCAGTGAAGTGTACCGTTATTTGGTTTTTTTATGGAGCAGTTAGCAGCCCTGCATTTCTCTTTCTTTGCAGTCTGGTACAAAATGCCTGCATTCAGCTCCACCTCTCAGTGTGCCACGCAGTGCAGCTTAGAGCAGTGTCCGGCCTGTAGCAAAGTCTCCATTATATTCCCCATCATATGTGTGTAGATATATATATATATATATACACATATGTATGCACACACACACACACACATTAAAAAACGATGTGAAGTGCTTGCCTTGGATATTACATGTGTCTTGATGCAAGAATGAGGTATGTAACCGTTACAGAATGTTAAAGACAACCACAGTTCATTGAGTCAATTGGAGAGAGTGAGAGAATGATAATGTGTGGTACTTCGCCTTTTTATTGAAAGTAAGGCATTTAAAGACTTTTATGTTTCAAGAAAATATCTTTCTTAATAAAAAATGTGGCTATTTCAGGACTGGCCAAATTTTTTTATTTTTACATATTCTATGGGTCCTGCTGATATTTGATTGATTTGTGAAGAACAAAATGCTGAATATTTTAAGCTACCAAACTGACTTCCTGCTGTTTGTGTTTCCAAAATTTGCAGATTTATTCAGTAACCAGATTGCTGTCCTCTAAAAAGAAAGGACCCAGACCGCAGTAGCAAGTTTGAATTCTCATTTCATACAGACATGTTTTGTGCAGGAAGTGGAGTGACAGTGTACTCTGTAGAGCAGAGGCCAGGGGTCAAGTTACACTCCTGTTGGCCTTTATTCATTTTTGTAATATCCCCCTCTCTCTCCCTCTCTCTGTCTCTCTTTCTCTCTCTGTCTTTATTGGAGCCTTTTGTTTGGTTCCAATGATCATGTCAACAGTTAACCCTCAGGTCAAAACTGTGTTCTTATTGTAGCTTTAAATAAAAATGATAAACAGCAATGAATTTCTGTTAGTTAATTGATGTAGTAAAATAAAGACACATTAAGATACCGTAATTGAATTCTTGAAGAAACTGTTTATGTGTTTAGTTTACACTTATTACATCTTTCATAACATTATAGCAGTGTTTATATTTTAACTGTAGAATGTATTTATAATAATATGACTTGTGTTTTGAAGTTAAAACCAACTAATGCACATAAACTTTTTTCACAATAGTTTATTCTTAAAATTCCCCTATACGTATTTCGGTGGTTTAAACCACCATCTTCAGGGGGTCGTAGAGATTATTATGCATAGACCTTACAGTTATTACATATGTGGTTTAAACCACCGAAATACGTATAGGGGAATTTTAAGAATAAACTATTGTGAAAAAAGTTTATTTGCATTAGTTGGTGTTTAATGAACATATCTTAATTGAAAATGCATGGTAAATACAATGTTAAGTTCAGAGTAAGATGTATTTATACCCCTACATACGATTCAGCAATACAACTGTTGTGTATTTGGATGTCATAGATGCTTGTGACTCTTTGATGAATGCCCCCTGAGGATGGCAATTTGATTGCCGAAACGTATCTAGTGGTATAAATACATCTTACTGTGCTTTTAGTTTGTTTTAACTTAAACCCATGATAAAATACACGGTACATACAGCATAAAAAAATGACTAGTGTTATTTATTGGTGCAATGAATTGCTCAAATAGTGACCTAAGTGATGGGAGTAATACTTTTGGCTGTATTACATGTATTAACGATCATATTTTTTTAAACATTTTTGTTGTATCTGAAATAGTGCTGTGAAGTTAAGTTAAATATACAGACTGCCTAAAAGAGAGTTTTGAAGATCCCCATGTGTAATCATTTTCAGTATGAAAGTATAAGTTAATTTGTAGACTACAGTATAAGTTTATTGTAGACTACAGTATAAGTTTATTTGTAGACTACATTATAAGTTTATATGTAGACTACAGTATAAGTTTATTTGTAGACTACAGTTCTCAGCAAGTCTTCTTGATATGGACTGCTGGGAATGTTATTGTAATCTAACAACATGCTATGAATCTTCCAACATTACTTTAATATTAAATATATGCTTATAAGTTATTACTGACATTTCTAATACTGGATTTTTGAACTCTTTAATATTATCATTACCATCCTACATACTGGCGGGTTCGATCCCGACCGAGGTCGATGGATTTTTAAGGGTGATAAATATCTGGAGCACCACTTCCTTCGGAGGGGAAGTAAAGCCGTCGGTCCCATGTCATAGATTTACGGCATGTAAAAGAACCTTACGGGCATGAATAGAAATGTTTCGTAAGCTAAATTCAAAGCCTCCATTTCTCACCCAAGTCTCCTGACTGCCTGCCAGATGGCTCTGGCAGACACATCAGGATCGATAGAACAGCAGCGCGGCCAGTTGACCAGTCACCAACTGCCATGAATGCGCACGACTTAGTAACCTCGGAAAGAGGAGGCAAGAGGAGGCCCGAGCCCATATAGGGCTGTTGAGCCATGGTTATTATTACTATATCCTACATACTGACATTAACGTATAAATCAAAATCTGTGACACATTTTTAGCAAGTTTTGTAAAATATCGTATGTAGATTTGTGTATATTGTTTTGAATTTTATATAAATTGGTTTTTATATATATATTTTTTTTCTCTCTCTCTCTCTCTGAAGGGTCTGCTTAAAAATACTAGAGTTATATAAACACGTTAGAACTTACTTATGTAAGTCAGTTTTATATATTTTTTCTCTGAAAAGTCAGCTAGTACATACTAAGGTTATACTTACCCTCGCTGAAGATCAGATAAATTTAAGTAATATTATATATTCATGTGTGAAAAATGACACCAGAATGTTGCATATGTCACTTTTAATGTGTTTATTTTTATATTAACAGCACATATATGAGATTTAGATTTGTGAATTTTCACTAGTAGATAATACAGAACATGGCTCCTTGATATGTTCTTCATTATTCATAAAGAGTTTATGAAAACCTGTAAACTCCAAGCCTATAAACCAAGTGTCCTGTTTTACACACTTTTACACTCATGCATAGTGGTCCAGAGTCCATGACATAAGGTGCCTTAAAGTATGCAAGAACTAACATTTGTACTCTAACATACGCGGCCCCAGTCTGGTGTTCAACCAGCGCTACAAACTTTCGCACCCTTCAAACAGTACAAAACAAATGTTTACGGGTTATCTCGAACTCTCCTCGTAACACTCCCATCCCCCTCCTCCATAGTACCTTAGGAGTTGACGTTCTTCAAACATGTGTCCATCATCTTGCAGCGAGGTTTTATGCCCACTGCCAGCATCATCCGAATCCATTGATTGGCGACATAGGAAACTACTCTCTCCATGACCTTATGGACATGTATAGGCGTTATAAACACAAACGGACTAAACATATGCTGCTCTAAATAGAGCGACTATGATGGTAGTGTTTTTTTTTTGGGTGCTACAACCTACTTTTCACTACAGCTACACATCAAGGTATTGTATACATCACAGTCACTTGAGTGTATCATTTTTGAATTCAAAGGAAGTTGGTGTAAGGAACAACTTGATACCTGTAAGAAGAGTCTCAATGTATTAAACCAACAAAGAAAATAAAGCTTAATATTAAAAAAAAAAAAAAACATTTGTACTGGATGTGATGGTAAGAACTAAAAATTTTTTCTGAGATGTAGCTATTATGTATATAGTGGATGATTTTAGGGAGGGAGTTAGAATGTTGTTCAAGTTGCAGACCAGTGTTTTGGACCTGTCAGTGCTGAACTGATATGCATGTGAAATTGTCTCTTATATTTACACATGTTGTAGTTGTGTTATGACCACTGCCTAGTTTTGTGTAATGTGAACAGGCTTCTTCCTTAAACCTGGACATTTTGATGTTCCTGCAAGGTTGGATACAATCCTCTGGTGCCATGTTTTGTGTTGCCTACCAGGTTTTGAACATTTATGTATGTACATATTTTGTTCTCTTTACACTTTAAGAAGGAAATAAGTGGGACGGAGGTAGAAACTCTTGAACATGCTCTTTTGATTTTGCCTGAGGGTTGCACGTCTGTGACAGAAGGGAGAACCGTATCTTCACTAGTTGTAGTCTTCACAGTATGAATGGATGGTTATGGTTCTTGTAGCAATGATTACAGCATCCTTATTTTATATGACAACTGTCATTTGTCACTTACCACCGGTATTACATGGCACGTGTGTTTGTCAGCTGAGTGGACTCTATTAATACAATCAGTGAGCTGACATGACATGACAAATGATAGTGGTCAAAATAACGACCCTGTATGTTTCTGTTGTTATCAGTCAGCATGTCGTCAGAGGTGATGACAGTGTCTGTAACCCATGTTCCTACCAGAATACCCCTCTGTTTATCTGTCCGTGATAATTTATCACCGATCCTGAAAGTGACATTGTGTACGCTGGGTATTTCAAGTAAAATGTTAATACTGTATTAAGCTGAGATATCATGGTTTAATGGCTCAGGAATGTGTGCAATATTACTTGCTGCCATCTTCAACCGAAATAAGGGGAAGTTATATTCAAATGCAGTACCCTGTACTGCAGTGGAACTGTGTGTTTATGTTAAAACTAACTATGTGTGATGGAATGGATGGTATAATTGTACTGTGAGGCGCTTCACGTTCTTGAAATTGCATCTTGTTTCAGGTAATGTTCACAAAACTTGTGTATTCTAGGTTTCTATAGAATTTAAATTGCGTTAAACTCTGTAATTAAAACACATACATGCATTGCCTGAATAATATGTGAACCACTGACCCTATGATACAAGAAAATCATTGCATTGGATGTTTTATTGGCATGTGAACTTAACATTATATAGCACACTTTAACAATGCAGAGTACAGTGCTTGAAACTCATGTGGCACGCCTGTATTACCTAAGTGTATCACTTTGGATGTGTGACCAATACTAGCATACCCCAACCCCTGTGATTCACACTTAACATTATGCTGGAGAACCGTTTTCCAGAAATCATCTTTGTCCCCAGTCTGACATCAGGAATAATTGAAGTCCAGTGCTTCCACCTCACTTTTGCCAATGAGCAGAGGTCAGTGAGTTCTGAAGTTTAAAAATCTACATACCGGGCACCACTTTATTTCCTTTAGCATACAGTATTTGGTTTACTTCACTGTGAAAATGGTATCAGTAATGGTTGTGCTTGTCAGGTGAATGGAATGGATATTTTTAATTATTTACTTTGGTTCAACTTTGATCTTGCGTTCTGTGATATCCTGTTCTGTAATGTGCTGAGTTTGTTTGTTTATTTATTTACTTTTCTGTATTTATATGTATTTATGACTGTTAACATAAAGGTAAAGTTTCTGTGGTCACTGCATGAAGGCATATCGGGGGGAGTAGAGATACAGCTCCACCCATTCCTAACCCCACCACTAGATGGAGGTAAGCCGCCACCTTCGTGCTCCGGCCACTTTACACCTGGGGAAGAACCCCGGTACCCATTGATTAGGAAGTTTAGTGGGCCTCAGAGATGGTCTGAACATTTTGGAGAAAAGTCTTTTGTTCCTTCTAGGATTTGAGCCCAATACCATCCAGCCACGTATTGTCCAGCTCCGAACCCTGTCACTATACCAACCACAAAATCCCGGCTCCAATTTATGTTCATATGAATTCCTGAATAAATTTTGCCATTGAGTGCTGAAAGTAAGCATTTGTGATAAGTACAAAACAATTAAGTCTGAAGATGTTTTTAGAGTAATAAGATTCTGCATAGGCAGACATTCCCTTACTTCATCTTGCATGGACAATTCAGCTTAATTAAGTATTCCAAATTTTGTGGCTCTACCAAATTTAGATTATGTTTCACCTGGGGGAGAGGGATATGCATAAATCTGATTTGTTTACATTCAGTGATACTTTTTATGTAGTGAAAAGCATTTTTTGCTGTAAGGCACAAGAACCTTTGTTCTGCCATGATTTATATGTACAAATGCCAGCCTGCAGTAATAAATTGTGATAACACCAAAACACAAAATGGCTTGAATCAATATTCCATATGAATCTATGTTGCATTTTAGTGTTACAAAAAACTCATATCTGAAACTCTAATCCATTAAATTCAGTGGGGTGGGAAGTATGAATATGAATTAACGTACCATGTGTGGGTGATCAGCCATGTGCAAGAATTTGTATTCATTGTTTCAAAGACTGTCTCTGCCTGTGTGCTTTGTGGTTGATGTAATGAGTGGCATGTCCACACATATTGTATATATGCAGTGATGAGTGACATGTCCACACATAGTTTTTATTTCCAAATTGACCTCTCAGAACTTGATGTCATGCCCAAGAAAGCATGTTGCTTGACCTAGAACATCTGGGATATCGGCTGTCCTGTCAGCCCTTCATGTGGAGGTCTGAAGTGAAATTGTATCATATTCATTATTTTTTTAGCTATAAAATAACAGCAAAACCAAATTATTGGTTATATAGAGTATGTCTCAAGTAAGTTACAGCGTTGTTTAACTGTTAGAAAATATACACATGTAATTTCTTATGTGTTTGTTACAAACTACTAACAAACAGATATTGTGCCAAGGAATATTTTTATTAACTGCTTAGACATCAAGCACCTACCACTGTTGTTAATACAGTGTAAGTATATGTTATAGGTAGTTGTGTTATGAATAATTGACAAGAATTAATATACATGTGTATGTTAAGGGGATGTGTGGTAGTATACAAGCAGTTGCATACAGGTTTTCCACAGCATAATAAAGCTTATCTGCAAATTAATAGGTAATATCAGTTGAATCTGGACACGTGTCCTTTGTAGTACAGTCATTATACATTAACAGTATTCTAAAGAAACACCTCTTTGTACTTGCATCTTCTAGAGTGACTCTCCCTCCTCCTTTGTAAATGAGTTTAGCTCAGTCCGGTTCCTCTTTGTTGAAGATCCTTAAGCTGTAAGTCTGCCACATTTGATCTGCATGAGATGATCAGTTGCACAGCCCTCAGTGTGGAAGATTAACGTGATAAATTACGTGGCTGGTGGCAATGAAAGTACACAAACATCCATGCCTTAGGCAGGATTCAGAATTGTAACAGAATTGTCTGCTGGGCTTAAGACCATATGTGCCTTAAAATATGCAGTCTGTTTCAGCATAATAAGAAAACAGTTTATACTTCTCAAAAGAAACTGGCTGTTAGTGACATGTCATTCATTTAAATGCTTTATTCCATCCTGTCATTCCTTCAGTATTCCACAACTACATACATATATAGTGAGGATACTGAATGCAACACTGTTTGTGTCCAGGAGGACATTCATTTCATACAACAATTCCGTAATTAAATTCATCTGAATGTCATTCTGTGCAATGTATGGCTTTTACAATTACTGCAGTAACTGCTGATTTTAGCCTTTGTTTGTCAAGTAATGTAAGAATTAATTTTCTTGTATTCAATGCAGTAAGTGATATACTGAACAGAAAATTAGCTTTAAAGGGTGCTGCATTATTGCATTATAATTATATATAGTTCGAATCCTAAACGTAGCACTGCCTTGAGTATTCATCTCGTGCCGACAACGGACATGTTTCATTTTGTCTTGTATTTATGCAATTCTATGACATTTACAAACTCATTGCTGATATGAATAGATTACTCTGTAAAATGATCAGCAATGTAGCCACCATTTATTTTATTATCTACTCATTAGTGACCACTTTTTAGTATTTTTGGCCAAAGTGTGCACTAAAGTAGCAGTAGTTAATTTATGTGTGGAACTGCTTGTTATGGTGATTATGTTATACATGTCTCAGCTTTAGGGAAAGTTGAGACAAACAGTGATGTCCAGAGGTAAAGTAGTGAGCTCAGGAAGGTTGAAATATTTTGGGATGGGAAGATGTAATTGTGACGTGTGTGTTAATGATGACATCTTCCTACACCAAGCACTTTAGCAAGTAAAAGGCGTAATTTTGTATCTAATTTTTTTTTTCATGTGTATTTGTTTTTGGGATGTTTAATATCTAAAATGCAATTATTAATTTGTTAATAGACAGCACTTCTGGTTGTGTATTGATCATAATATTACAATATTATAACAGTTTATTAATACTTGTCTTTATTGCATTTATGCTGTTCCAGTTCCAACAATACCAGGTGTAATTTTTGTCATGTTCAGCCACTCTTTCTACAGTATAATTTTGAGTTAAGGAATATAGACATCTGTCATGACATCAGTGGGTATGTAATTTTAACCTTTTAGTTTTCCTTTTTCTTCTTGACATTCAAGATGCGGAATTTTATATGTCCTTTTTTGCATACTAAATCTTTAATCTTGAATGTTACTTTACCATCCCCAGTGAAGGCTCAGCCTTGCAGTGTGCCAGACGGTCCTCTTTCTGAAAATGTGTACAACTGGGGACAGGCCATGATAGGATGAGAACTGTCCCACATGAAAGTTATCAGATGTTTCATAAACAGCACCCAATAAAAACAACCTGGTGTAAAATTGTTAAAGGTAAAATATGGTCCTGTCCCTGGCTATAGTACTCCTGGAGAAAGAGCTCCAAGTACTCGCTGAGAAGATGCTGGGTAGGCACCAGAGCCCATCTGGACACTTCAGAAAAGAGGAGCATAGCTTGTCCCTGCTGGAAATCAAACCACAATTCCTTAGTTGTCCATCCTATAGCCTGGTCACTATACCAAATGGGCAATCCTGGCTTCCCTTATGTTACTTAGAGCGATAACTGAAGTAGCCATCGTTTTGGTCTGTATCAAAATGTCTGTGTACTTTCTTTCATGCTGTCCAAAACATATGAGTCACAGTGCTATTACTACCTGCAGTTTCCATCTTCTTCTTCTTCAGCTCAGTGCCCCAGCCAACTTCCCAGTTTGCACACCCCCAAAGTTGGTCTTGTAATATCCACCATCTTGTACCATAAAAACAGGTGAATAAATTATGAGGGAACTACAGATGTCACAAATAATATCTCTTAGAGGCTAATACAGAAGAAATTAACTGAACAGGTTAGGCTGTCGCAGGATTAAAAAAAAACATCATTGAAATGGAAAAAGACGTTGAGTAGACCTCTGAAAGAGAGGAAGAATTCTGTTTCATAATGTTCACAATAGGTCTCAGTTGGCTTAGTACTAGAAAAGACTGTGTGGTAATGACAATGACAGTGTAATGTAGGTAAAGTTTACTGCTGTCAAAATGTATGCAGTGGATGTCTGTAGACAGTTATGTTTTATAAATGCATGCTGTAGCCTACATTTTGTTGTTGGTAGCAAATATCACCAAGTAATGGGATGTTGCGTTAGAACTCATGAAACCTATTTTCCTGCTGCACGGACTTTAGTCGCACAAATGATGTGTTGTTAATGTCATAATTAGGTAATGTAAGTTTATAACCCAACAATAAATTGCAAATTCTCTGGTGCTTTAACAAGTTGTATTCATGAGTAGATGGTCAAATGTGCCAAGTTTTGAATATTTGGAGACTTCAGTTTTTCTTCATGTTATGCGTCACATACACTGAAGTGACTAAAATGCAGTGTTTAGTGAATGCCCAAGTGTAAGTAATGAAGAGAAGTTACAAGGTTTAATGCATAGAACTTTGATGTAAACAGATTATAATTTGAAGGTGTCCTAATCTGTACCCGTTATGTAGGTTACAGTGTTCTGGTACATTTATGTAAGGAGATTTTGGGTTAACATAAATTAACTTCATAGTATGTAAAGCTTATAAGTGAACTTGTATGTAGAAATGGAGGTGGGGGGGGGGGGTTGTGGCACATCTGAGGCAGAAGAGAGATGCTTGCAGGTTTCAGACGGAAAATTGAAGGAAAAAGACCGCTTGAAATACCCAGGTGTAGATGGGAGGATAAGATTAAAATGCGTAATAGGATGGGTTGGTATGGATTGGACTCATGTGCCTCAGGTTATCAAGTGGCAGGCTATAGTGAACACTGAAGTGGGCCCTTTGGTCAAAAATTGCGGGGAATTTATCAGCTAGCACAGGAACTATTCGCTTTTCAAGAAAGACTGCTCAGTTAAGTTGGGTTGACATTGCCCTTCTCCCTGCGTTGGATACACGTGCAAGATCGTCTTATAATATATTGGTTTCAGGGTGATTAAATTATTAGTCGTAGGTATGTTCACAGATTACTAGTTCGAGTAGTGATGATGTCAAGGAAGAATTGTGGTGGAATAGTATGGAACATTCCTAACGACCGCGCTACTCGCACTTTCCAAACCACGGATCATCTGTCAGCGGAGCGCGCCTAAACCGCCATCGCTGACTATGAATCACAGACAGTCGACGGACGCAACGTAGCCAGTCGCTAGTCTCGTGCTTGCGATAACGAGATTTGGCTACTGTGGTGGTTGTATCAGTGGTTCATGGTGGATGAAGTCACGGATTAGAGGTGCTGGGAAGCGGTATTGTTTCTAGTTTGGTGCGTTCAAGTTTGTGAAATTGAGGTAATGTTATTACATTTCTTATGCATTTATTTTATAATTAGTTTATCGGCGCAGTATTAGTGTCGGAGCTTAACGTGGTGTCTTATTTATATTATTTGATGCTGGCGTGAACCGGCTCCAACTAAAGTAGGTTTAACCTTAAAATATACATTTAGCAGTGAGGAGTACTTGTTCTTAAATTTGTGCATTGCTGGTGTGCATGTAATGTGTTTAAGGCAGACCTATAACAGAAAGCATATTCTTGTACTCTAGTTCTAACCTAGTACGAGTATCAATAAGAGGTAGCACAAACTCCGTGAGCGCGGTTTGTTTGCCGGTAGTGTATAACGCGGTGTGAGACTTTTTTGTACGTTAGGTGTGCCCAGTGCTTAAGACTATTCTTTTGGACGTTGTCAGTCATCTCAATTTTAATTACTACTTGTAGGATATTGGCTTTGTTTTATTCGTTAGGCAAAGAGAATGAGATGAAAGAAAGTCAGCTCTGTTAAGAGACCATAAATTACAGCTACTGTCAAACCATGGTTATTAAGAGAAGCCAAGTATAGGATATGTTTACATTGAAGGCCATCTGCTGAAGATAACTTGGCATTATTCTAATCCAGGCTGAAGTGTTATTCCCACAGAAAGCATATTTGGCAGATATATTTCCATAGCAGAACACAGACTTTAAATAAAACTTGTAAAACATTATTAAATTTTTGAACAAATAAATAAAATTTGACATTAATATTTGTGTATGAAACATTCAATATAGAGATTTGCACAGCTGTGTTTTCTGAAGATTCCAGTCTACTAAGTCAACTGATTTAAAAATGTGTGAAAAGTATGAGTGTGTCATAGTGATGGCTGACTATTTTGTATGCACCACATGTTTGTTACAGGATGTTAATTTATGTTTCTCCATTTTTCAGAAAGTGGCGGAGGTGGAACCATGATGGACATACGCCCAAATCACACAATATATGTAAATAACCTTAATGAAAAAATAAAGAAAGACGGTAAGGACGCTGCATTTGTTTATGTTCTACAGTTTTTGCTTTCTTTCGTTATTTAATTTGATTGCAGTTTATCGCAAGATGAGAGTCACAGTGTGCAGCCATTTAGTTACAGCAAGTCATACACAAACTTTAATTTGGAATCATTTACTTCATGGAATTTGGTACATTATCCCATGTTAAAAAAAATAATAAAAAATTAATAAAGCACTGCATTTTGCGGACAAGATCAGTCCTACATCCTTGGTCAAAAAATATGGTCAGCACCTACTCAGATGGGCACAGTAGGCAAAGCTATTGTCAAGCTTTGGCCCGAAAGCAAATAGCACAATGGAACACTCACCCTATTCACCACGTCTCACTTCTTGTGATGTTTTTCTTTTCCAATAATTAAAATGTTTCATGAAAGGAAACCATGCTGGCAATGTGGATCATGGAAAGAGGTGTATGACAGAGAATGTAAATGGCATTCCCAAAGAGGACTCGAATAATGTTTTGAAGCTTGGAAAAAGAGAATTGAGAAATATGTTAGAGCCAGTGGGGTCCACAAGCTTTGAATTCTGTAACTTTTCAGTAATAAGAGTTTTACTATCATAGTCTTGATTTTCTTTTGCCAGACCTCATAATGGGGCTGATGGACTGTCTTACACTTTTTATCCTACTTCTTCCAAAATTTGATGGGCTGTAGCGCAATGGTGAAGCATTCAATGGTTCTATGCTTATATAGATGGGCATGGGAAGTCATAAGTAATATGCTCGTAAAAATGCATTTCATTATGTTCATTCCTTAATAGTGTTCTAAGAGGTTCTGATGATGGTATGTAACATTGAGAACTGATTGGTTTCTGGACTTTGTCCATCATCCGCCAATCTAAAATCACGACGTTTCGGAAGCTGGATCTGCTTCTGTCCTTCATCTGAGGACGGAAGCAGATCCAGCTTCCAAATCGTCCGGACGATGGACAAAGTCCAGAAACCAATTAGTTCTTAATAATGTTGTGTGGCTTGATAAACATTGTTTCAGAGCTCAAGAAATCTCTGTACGCTATCTTCTCACAGTTTGGTGAAATTCTGGATATTGTAGCTTTGAAGACATTAAAAATGAGAGGCCAGGCATTTGTAATATTTAAAGAAATTGGCAGTGCCACTAATGCTCTGCGATCTATGCAGGGGTTTCCATTTTATGATAAACCCATGGTAAGTCTACTGATTGATTGTGTGGGTACTGTTAAAGGAGAGTTCTGTTCACATCACTTGTATTACAGTTTTAGGATTTTTGAAATAGTAGTAACAGTGGTTACAGGGCCGGGATAGCGTAGTCGGTTATAGCGAGTCACTATGAGCTGGACGGTCCGGGGATCAAATCCTGGTGGGGACGAGATTTTCAGCACCCGTCCACACCGGCCCTGGGGCCTACCCAGCCTCCTGTACAATGGGTACCGGGTCATTCCCAGGGGTAAAGCGGCCAGGGTGTGGCGTTGACCACCCACCCCCATTTAGTGCCAAGGTTAAAGAAAGAGTAGAGCTATACCTCTATTCCCCCTCTGGGCCTTCATGGCCTGTTCTAGGGAGGACTTTACCTTAACTAACAGTGGATATCCAGTGTTACGAAAGGTTTCTCTTAGTGTATATACTCTTTGCCCACTTTTGATAGGTTAATTATATTGAGATTGGCACAGCATTTAGCACACAAGGGGACCGTATTTCACTGAAAAACTTGGAAAGAGACCCTTGAGGGACAGCTTTAAATAGGAACATGCTATTGATATAGATTGTTGGGATGTGAATTGGAGTGGTATTGATTCAGAACTCAAGAAATGTCTAAATAGAATATAGCTGTATATTTTGTAGAAGGCTCCTTAAAGTCAAGTATTTCTGACTTCCACAGAGGATTCAGTATGCAAAATGTGATTCAGATGTAATTGCTAAGATGAAAGGAACCTTCTCAGAGCGTCCAAAGAAGGTGAAGAGAGTGGCAGCCGTTGAAGAAACCGCCGCTGATACAAAGAAGGCAAAGAGGAAGGCTGCAAAGGAACAGGCTCGTCAGCTGAATCCTGGAGGCACCGCACCTGTGGTGCAGCAGGTGGCTCCTGGTTTTGGACAAGGCTCAGCTCTGCCGCAAGGTAAACAATATATGTGACGTTAGAATTGTTGTACTGTTGTTATTAGTTGGACAGACAAGGTCCTTTGTTTAGTTGAACTCTGAATTCTACTGTGTGACAGCTCCAGTATACGTAAGAAAATTTGTTCTCTAAAACAACAATTTAAAATGAATGTATATATATGTACGAGGTCTGACACAAAAACAACACAACTGACTCTAACTAGGAAACCAACAGTGGGAGGGGAAGAGTGAACAGACAGTGTTTGACCTTGAAATTTGCACATACAGTGTGACAAGTTTCATGCTGTTCACTTTACTCAGTAGCAGTGGACGAGTGTTTTCGTAGAGACGTGTTGTTGCTGTCGGTTGGAAAATGTCTGATTGAAAAAGTGAGCAACAGGTTAACATCAAGTTTCTCGTCAAACTTAAGAAATCCGCAACAGAAACTTTTTGCTTATTGACTGAGGCTCACGGTGAACATTGTACATCTCGTGCACACGTTTTTGAATGGCACAAACGATTTTCGAAGGCAGGGAATGTGTGAGAGACGATGACTGCCCTGGTCGTCCACACACATCAGTTACTGCTAAAAACATTGAGAAAGTGTGAGATGTGATTCAAAAAGACCGTAGGTTAGGTGTTCGAGCGATAGCTGAGATGGTTACTTTAGACAGGGAAAGTGTTTGACGCATTTTAACAGAAGAATTGAACATGAAAAAGGTCTGTGCAAAAATGGTTCCAAAAATTCTATCAGCTGAGCAAAAAGAACTTCAAAAAGAAATGTGTTCTGACCTTTTGCAACGCACTGAGAACGAACCAGATTTGTTGAAATCGGTAATAACTTGTGATGAGACTTTGATATTTACATATGACCCTGAAACAAAATGACAATCAATGCACTGGAAGTCACTAAACTCTCCAAGAGCAAAAAAAGGTAATGAATTGTTCAACGTTCAAGGCCATGCTGATTGTTTTCTTCAATATTCAGGGTGTTGTGATGGCAGAGTGGGTTCCCAGTGGCCAGACTGTCGATCAGCACTGTTATATTGAAGTCTTGACTAAATTGCATAAATGAGTGACAAGGAAATGGCCAGGATTGTGGAGAAACATGTGGATTTTGCATCGGGACAACATGC
The DNA here is from genome assembly GCA_021186555.1 of Reticulitermes speratus. Lineage (NCBI taxonomy): Eukaryota > Metazoa > Arthropoda > Insecta > Blattodea > Rhinotermitidae > Reticulitermes > Reticulitermes speratus. Next base: position 2,514,954 of record JAJKFL010000014.1, read on the forward strand.
CGTCCCATAATGCATTGTCTGTAAAGCAGTTTTTGGCCGGTAAAAATGTCGCTGTGCTTGCTCACACCCCTTACTCGCCTGATCTTGCTCCCTGCGACTTCTTCCTCTTTCCAAAGATCAAATTCGTGCTCAAAGGAACCCATTTTGTGTCGGCAGAAGTGGTGATAGCAAATACGACGGAGCACCTTAACAATCTTACAGAAAATGATGTGCACCTTTGCTTTGAACAGTGGCAGCATCGTATGTAGCTGTGTTTAAACTCAGAAGAGGACTACTTTGAGGACGATCACAAATTATTTTTTGAATTATGTAAATAAAAAGAATTACAGCGTCAGTCTAGTTATTTTTGTGTCAGACCTCATATATATATATATATATATATATATATACATGGTTATCCATGTAATTGATGCATTTGCAGCATGGAACGAATGAAATACTAAATGTATGTGTAACGAAATATGGACTCTTGTTGCAGTGTGTGCCTAACCAGTAGTTATTGTAAATCAGGACATGGCACGTATTTCCTGCCTATTGTCTTTATGGCGTACAGCTTCCCATCTTCTGTTTATAGCTCTTAATAATGGGTATTTACATCCCTTTCCCCTTACATCTGCTTAACATTTTTAGGCACATGCTTTGGTCCTGAGTGTGAATAGAAGGATACCTTCAGCAGTGTTGGCAGTGTTACACAGGACAAGAGAAACATAGCAATAGCATTAATGATTACATGATGGAGGTTTGCGCAGCACTGTTCACAAAGGTGACAGTCTCTTCGGATGTGACGCCATGTTGATTAGTAATTTGTTAAGGGGCATTTCAGAGGGGCTTGCTGTCTCCTTCCTAAGGGTGGTCCAAGTCCAAGAAGAGAGACTCTTCTTCTCTCTCTTTGGACTATTCAATGTAAGGATGTTAATTAAGTGCCTGTGGTATCTTGTGTGTGACTTGCCAGAAGTGAGCAAGACATTTGTGCTTGCATTGAACTAGTCTTGGCCGACTGACTTTCACAAGCATGTTTCCAGTGTCATAATTTGACAACCTTATCCTTTTACAGTATACATTGTCACTTGCTTTGCTGTGTCTCATTTGCATGTAGTGTGCTGCTTTGAATCTAATTACATGTTCTGTTTTAGGCGCACCTCACGTATCTACAGCCGTACCTGAACAGCCACCCAACCAGATTCTCTTCCTCACAAACCTACCTGATGAGACAAATGAAATGATGTTGTCTATGTTATTTAATCAGTAAGTACCAAATTCAGGAACTGACTCAGTTTATAATTATTTGATGTTGGTTTGACGGTACATCTTAGACTTGTGTTGGATCTTGCCCAGGGTATGAGTGTAGCTCAACTGAAGGACTGACCGTAGTAAGAATTGATTCAGGTCCTATCTATGTAATGGTAGAAGTAGAACCAGCTTCTACAGTGTGGCTTCTAACTGAGAAGAAACTAAGGCAACGGGCAAAGTTCAAAAGAATAACCAGAAATATGAGAAACAAAATATCAGTTTATAATTTCTCATACTTGCAAGATAGATCAGATGCCAGCAATAACCGCCTAAACCATGCACGACCACTCATACATGTTAGCCGGTGTAGTGATGGCACTGAGCACCTAAGCTGTTAGTTGACTATATCCAACGTACATGAATGACAGTTTCTCTCATGAGTTCAGCTCTCATCACAGTAGTAATTGATCTCAAACATCTTTCTGCTCGCTGCCTTTTACATAAACAGTAAAACTGCATTACCAACAAAGGCCGTCATTTTAGAAAGAATACGTTAGATCACAGAAAGGCAGTACAGCTGTTTATGAGGTCTGTTACTCTCATGTTAAGAAGTTCTGTACAACTCAGTCCAAGCTTCTGATTCCTCTGATTTTCACTTTCTGTAAATTTGTCTGTGTTCCAGGTTTCCTGGGTTCAAGGAAGTTCGATTGGTTCCTAATCGCCATGATATTGCATTTGTCGAATTCGAAAATGAACTTCAGTCTGGGGCTGCTAAAGATGCGCTTCAAGGTTTCAAGATCACGCCTACCCATGCGATGAAGATATCGTTCGCCAAGAAGTGAAGTGTGTATGTTTTATTGCACGTTGACAGAACAGCTTCAGGATAGAGGCAGACAGCAGATATGAACTCATATCTGAGGAAAACAGTAGGTGGACAAGGTACATACCGTACATTAAGGATGCTCTTCAAGTGAAGTACTTTAAATTGACATTTCGCCATATCTGACTTCCTTATGTAATATTAATTATGGATGTATCCGACTGCCTTGTGTCTGTAGTGATCAGTGGTAGTTCAATTTGTGTTTTGTATGAAGTGCAGTGTTCAAAAAATATTAAATAATTTCTTTGTACTTGTATTGGTTTTGGCTGAATGTTTGTTACTACTTTTCAATTTGTGTGTCTGAAGTCCCTAGTCCTGCATCACAGCAGTTATAAAAATCATGAACAACATGAAGATTCAAGTCTTCTGGGATGTTACACCGTGTAGGTTGATAACCAGTGACATTTTGAAGGAGCTAGAATCCTTTGATCCTTCAAAACCTTGATAACTAGTTACCCAATGAAATGTGCGGTCTTCTGGGGTATTACGCGGCATCATGTGGTAATTGTTTACCGACGTTTCGGGACAACGTATCGGTCCCATCCTCACGGACTCTTGACCCGTGAGGATGGGACCGATATGTTGTCCCGAAATGTCATTAAACAATTACCACACGACGCCGCGTAATACCTCGGAAGACTGCGGATTTTGTCAACATCACAGTGAAAGCCTGAAATTAAAACTAGTTACCTATCTATGCAGCATCACGCCCCAGAAGACTTACATCTTCAGCATCACTGCAATGAGAGCCTCTTATCTCTAACAGGAACATGTTTCCCAAACACACACCTTTGTGATTGGATACCGTATACACTGGGTAGAATTTTGGAAATGAATTAGGAAAGTTTTCTTGTGTGCAGGATGCAACAGAGTTGCTCACTTTCCTTGACAGGAATGAGGCTTAAACACTGAAAGTAGAATATTTCTATATAAATAGTGCATAATGGGCATAAAACTACCTAAATATTACAATATAAGAACACTATTTGCTTAATTATCAATTTTTATGCTTAGGAGATGAAGGAAAAGTAACTAAATAATACAAATATTTCATATTATTATTTGTTGTAACGTACACCCTGCATCACAAACTGCTCGTACTAGTGTCATTTATGAACAAAACTTCATTTATGTTTGCAAATGTCTGCAATTGTCATAATCTGTTATCTGGTGTATATTCATTTTCATGCAGTTTCAGGTTTTCCTGCCTTCCTCGGTGTTTATCCAAGCCCCAGATATGTGAGACAGTCGACACTGCAGTACCAAACTGACACTCACTGTTTCCTGTTTGTTGCTTCCCCCTCCTGTCACTCTTCACCAGCCCCTTGTTTCACTGCACTAATGTCCGCCAATTTTACGGTATGTCACTTTGAGTTGCTTAGTGGTTTCCAGTAATGCTGTATGGGATTGTGAAAGAAACATTTGCTCTGGAATAAGGTTTTCTTCATATTGTCCTATTTTGCTCCTATAATCTGTTTTAATGACCTCACTGTAGCCAGTTTTGAGGGTTTGTACCAAAGGTTTGTGCTCAGATATGTTGTAGAATTTATGAACTACATGTACAAAGTTTTACAACCAGTGCCTGATCCATGGATGTCTCTAACTGCAATCATGGTGGTGAGTAAGCATTTTGGTAAGCTGTATCAACTAGTAAGAGAATTCCATTTGCAACAGATTTGTGATGCTGTAGGTTCCTAGAATTTGTACAATAATAAAACAAATATTTCTGAGCTGTTCTGTATTTCCATGTTAATGTGCACATGTCAGTTGTGTGCCTCACAACTTTCATTTACAACATTCATTATGTTGATAAATGCTCTAATACAGACTGGGCTGTAGAATGTATCTGATGAAAAGACTGTAGCGTTTCTACTGGGGAAGTGTAATGCTTTGTGCACAGTATTAGTTTGTACTTCATGTAAGTTATAATTATAATTACAGTGGAGAATATAGTTAAATTCAATAGGCTGTTGTTCAAATTATGAAGTTCCTAAACATGAACTACTTAATGCAACATGCTGGTAAGTACAGCAGTTAACACTTAAAGTTGGGAATGCTGTCATTAATTGAATCACATTAATATTAATTCTAATAAGGCAGATTTATTTAATGATCATTAAGACTTCTAAAGTGTGTTTGTTTGCATCTCTTTCCATGGTCGTTCCTATTCTGTCCTATTTGTCATTATGCAAGAGAACATCCGTTTCTTTTTCACTACCCGTCCCCCGACCAAAGAAATTGCATGATTTTGTTACTGTAATGTTGAACTTGCTTGAACACATTATGAACAAGGTTTACTGTAGTGTTAGAGAAAATAAGTTGTTATAAATTATGTAGGGATACAATGACTGTTCAAAATCCATGTCACAGTATAAAGTAAAAATATATGTGTAGACTGATCTGGCTACTCGCATTTTTTGGTCTCGTAATGTATCCAGATTAAGTTGCGGTTGAGTTGTTGCACTGATCAATTGGCCACTGTGAATTTCAGGAGCAAATCCCCCTTGGAGAGCAATCTTGCAGGGGCCAATAACCAGTCAGTCTGTATTCCATTGCACTTTGAGTAGAGCTCTAATGTAACTTCACTCAGTGCCACTGGTCCTCACAACACTGGCTTTGTCCATGGCTGCGTTGTATTGCAACATTTCTGTGATGAAAGTCTTCCCTGAGCCTGAGTGGGAATGTGTAAGGCTACCTCTCCCACCTGGGGTGGTCATTTGATAAACAATATCTCTATGTCCTTGTGAGCTTATACAGCACAGAAGTTTGCGGTACGCAGCTCGGTACTGGCGGTTACTGCCAGCATATATGAATGGATTCACAACACTGGATGCCCATGCCAAGACTGATGCCATCACGTGAATTGTTGGGTAGCGGATCTGAAACAAACAGTTGGAAGACGAGGACTTTGTTAAGAACTTAGATAAAGAGTGCATAAATGGCCTTGGAATAAACTTGTTACACTGCTTGCTGACACAGTCATTAGATTGGGATGTAACTGTAACATTTTCCAGTCTGGTGTGTCTTGTGTTCCCATCATCCAATTGTTCTGCAGCCCCGAGTGAGCCTCACCACATTATTTTGCTTCTAGCCTCTACTACGTGTATATCTAGCTTCCAGTGCTGTTGAGGTCCGATAAGTCTAGCAGCGTTGTACCATTCTCCATCTTTCCTATCTTTTCTTGGATTTCACTACAGAAATCATTCCCACATTATGTCCTTTATGCATTTTACTTGGTATAGGTTCATGTATGGTTTTACCCCCTTGTCATCTTGTTACAGGATGGTTTGTGTGCATTAATGTACTCTCATCAAAGATAATGCCATCTATCAGCAGTTCAGTATAACACCTCTACTCCTTGTTAGTACTTTTGCCATCATTCAAAATACAATCAGGAAATTTACAGCAAATGGTGGGTTTAACATTGAAGACCTTTGGGTTCCTTAATCAGATTTTGTCACAATCTGAATAAAATGTCGAACAGCTGAAAAGGAAGTCCCTACATCACTTTTTCTTACCTCATCATCTGCAACATTGACAAGCATCAGTGGCAGGAAACAGAGAAGAAAGCAGCAGAAGATGGTGAGCATGAGACGTGTCAGTCGAACATCGTCACGTCTCTGCAGGAATTGAGGTTCCACACTGTTGGGCTTTGGTCCCACTGCGCTGCTGACCAATTGAATACGACTTTTATTTTCATATCTGCATTACACATAAAGTTTTCAATTTGTTTTCATCTTGTTACTACAGACATAAAGAGTGTACACCAGCACAATCAATGGAGGTGACAACATAAGAGTTATCAAGTTCTGTGGTCAGAAATGAGTGCAGCTTTTCTTCCATGTCTGCCATAATGTCTTCATCTACCTACCTATTTACATACAACACTACATCTAGTAAGGTTTAATTTATGTGTTCGACATGCGTCATGGAGATAATGAAGCCATGCAGTATTCCAGACACTGTTTTGTAAATCAGCCACTTTGATGACCAAACCACAGATCAGATAATATTTGCCAAAACAGATGTTTGGAAATTTGTTTTAGTGATACAGCCTGAGATTCTGTGTTCAATGGCTGACAGTTATATGTATGTGCAGGTGCCATGCTGTAGTTGTTATGTTCACAATTAAAATACAGTAGAACCCAGATAAGAAGTCCCCACATAAGAAGTTTTCCCCTGTAAGAAGTCTGATTTTTCAAGTCCCGAAATAAAATCCATAATGCGTACATTAATTTTTCCCGGATATGAAGCTTCCCGCTTATTAAGTTTTCCCACCTAAGAAGTCGAATCTCATGATAACAAGAGTATGATTTTTTATGAAATTTTACCTGTTTAATAAGTTTTTAAAGATATGTATAAAAAAAAATTTCATTTCCAAAGTTTTATTTCCTTCAAATATGAGAAATCTTAAGTTGCTGTTGATTCATCGATCACTTGCTATCTGACTATCGATATATGCGATATATAGTATGTTGTGCCTTGTTCAGTGCAAACTATTGAACAAATATGTGAGGGGGACGAAAATGTGTCAGAGAGTGAAGAAGAGGAGGAAGATAGTGTAGTGCCATCTTACAATGAGGCTCTAAATGCCCTAGCCACATTTAGAGCATTTATTGACAGTGTTCCCGAAACTATTCTTAAAAGCATTAGGGAAGTAGAATTGTTTTCTATGACACTAAGAACTAACTTCACAAAACAATCCACTCTGGATTCCTATTTTGTAAAAGAACTGTATGTTTAATGTACTAGTTACTATCCTATAGCTTTTAATAAGCTTCCCTCTTAATAAGTCTTCCCGCTTAAGGAGTCCCTAATCCTCTGGTCCCTTGAAAGACTTCTTAACAGGGTTCTACTGTAGTTGCATTTCTTCTCAGCATTTTCTTTTTGCAACGCTACACCCTCACCTGAAGACTTCCCCCTTACCCAGATTTGCCCTGGTAGCCACCTCCTTGATTTCAATACTTGGAAATCTCTTAACCTCATTAGAACAGGGGTGGCACCAGTAAAAAAAAATATGGTGAAATGGGGCAAAACAAACTCCGATGACCTGTATTGTGGCTGTGGAGAGGTACAAGATATGGGACATCTCCTATCATGCAGGGACTGCCCCCAGAAATTCACCCTCGAGAATTTATGGCTTGCAAATAAAAAGGATTTGACATAGCCCAATACTGGGCAAGAAATCTTTAATTTAATGGTCTGGACACAATAAAGAAAGAAGAAGAGCCTTTCTATAATTGTTTCTAAAACTTACTTATGTGCCTGGAGATTTCTTTGGCTCTGTCGCACTTTCCAGTAGATGCATGTGTAAGACATGATGATAACAACACAGGGCAATATAAATCCCAGGACAAATAACATCTTCTTTGGTGATTTGCCATCTTTCTTGAGAATTGTACAAGAAAATGTTGGAGGATCCAAGCCAAGACGACCCCATACTTCCATTAATGGGGGTATCATCATGGAAAAACTGAACACCCAGGCAAACACCAACATCAGGCAAATGTAGCGTGGTGTGTACAGCTTATCATAGAGACTGTGGCAGGAAATGAGAATATACCTGAAATGAGAGACAGCTGGTTTTATAAATGCCCAGGCAGATAAACGCCACAGAAAGGAATTTGAACATCTGCCACACAGTAGAACGTTTATCTACAGCACTTTACTGTTTTGGCTCCATAAGCTAGCACACGAAACTCAGAGAATTTCACTGCTTTGTAATGTACTGAAATATCTGGTGTTTGAACTCAAATCTGCAATACATTTTGACAAATATTAGGTAGTCCATTACAGGGTCTATGTTTCTCTTTCAATGTCTGATGCAGCAAACAAACTGATGACACTGCAGTGGATCCCTCAGATTCGTCATGATGGCGAGCTTCTTCATGGAAATTCTGAAGGTGTGGCACATGAATATGGCATTTTTAGACCAACCTTCTCATGCTGATAGTACTTTCATGATCTGGCAAAGTAAACTGAAGAAACTTAAAGTCATTCTTTCGCCACCTGAATAATCTATAGGCTGATTTTGTGTTGAAGAATCAAGTTTTCTTGGATGTGATGTTTTGTCATTGGCGAGTAGTTCATGATGTTTTGAAGGCACTGCAGTCCTTCACAACATTGGGAGCTACTCGCCTAATGATGCAGGTCACATCACAGAAGGTGTGAATCTTCAGCTTCACTACTGTGATCACCTCAAGTCTTGCATGAATTTGAGTTTTCCTACACACCAATGAACCAACAAAGATGTTGTTTCCACAGGGCCAAAGCCTGAAGACATCTGCAGCACACACTCCACAGGCAACTTAAGATGCACTTCTAAGAAAACAAACGTACTAAAAACTACCCATCAACGATAAGAAGTTCCAAAAAAAGGGAAAAATCCCCATGGTGTTTCTGTCCCACACTATGTCACTATTCATTATTTATTTTCACTGAACATCATTGCAGTAACACTGAAGTAAATGGCTGTCATAGCGAATTTCCTGAAACAGACTCACTCGTTCAGAAACTAACAGAAGACAGGCATGAATCACTGACAGGCCTCTCAGGCACTGTCCGTTGTCTTAATCTTTATAGACATCATTCTTCCTACCATATTTGTTTCCCTGCATCGAGACGCACTGCACTATCAGTAATGTCAAATTCCATGGATTGTTTATGATCATTTCTAGCTGCAGAACTGTCTGCAAAATGCATTCTGTAATTGGTAAACTCTTCACTCTTCTGGGATGTTATGCTGCTTTGCTTGGTAGTTACTGACATTTCGGGACAGATTATCTGTCCCATCTTAAAGTGTCGAGCAGTCCAAGAAGAACGATGTGTAACATCCCAGAAGAGTGAAGACCTCATTTACGCTGTGGCAGAAGTCTGGAATCACACAAATATTGGAGTTACTTTGTTGGCATTACTTTTAGAAAGGAACTACTTTGTGAAGATCTGTACACACAAGATATTCTTACTTGGTGCTACAAATATTTGTGTGACATGTTTGACATTCAGCACTATACCTGTTGACTGTGATGGCCACCATACTAAGAAGGGATACTGCTACATTGCCATAAAAAAAGAATGGAAATAGCTTGCAGAGTTCAGAACCCAACACCCAGGCTTGACTGATGTAACGTGAAGCTGTGAGAGGCAAATTGATGCTGCAGAATAGCAGGTCAGACATGGCAAGGCTGATCACGAAGGCAGTAGTGGCATGGTGTCTCAATTTGGAACACCGGAGCAATGCTATTGCTGTTATTAGGTTACCTGGAAAAAGTAAAGCAATACTTGCAAGAACAAAGAAGTTATTCCATTTTTATTTGAACATGAAGCCAGCATGGCCTAGACAACTCTTCTCTCTGATGGATATTTATGGTTTTACTGAGACCCTATCACTGTCCACAAGAATCCTATTTTACTGACCCTACCACTGTCCACAAGAATCCTGTTTTACTGACCCTACCACTGTCCACAAGAATCCTGTTTTACTGACCCTACCACTGTCCACAAGAATCCTGTTTTACTGACCCTATCACTGTCCACAAGAATCCTGTTTTACTGACCCTACCACTGTCCACAAGAATCCTGTTTTACTGACCCTACCACTGTCCACAAGAATCCTGTTTTACTGACCCTATCACTGTCCACAAGAATCCTGTTTTACTGACCCTATCACTGTCCACAAGAATCCTGTTTTACTGACCCTACCACTGTCCACAAGAATCCTGTTTTACTGACCCTACCACTGTCCACAAGAATCCTGTTTTACTGACCCTATCACTGTCCACAAGAATCCTGTTTTACTGACCCTACTACTGTCCACAAGAATCCTGTTTTACTGACCCTATCACTGTCCACAAGAATCCTGTTTTACTGACCCTACCACTGTCCACAAGAATCCTGTTTTACTGACCCTACCACTGTCCACAAGAATCCTGTTTTACTGACCCTATTAATGTCCACAAGAATCCTGTTTTACTGACCCTACCACTGTCCACAAGAATCCTGTTTTACTGACCCTATCACTGTCCACAATAATCCTGTTTTACTGACCCTACCACTGTCCTCAAGAATCCTGTTTTACTGACCCTACCACTGTCCTCAAGAATCCTGTTTTACTGACCCTATCACTGTCCACAAGAATCCTGTTTTACTGACCCTACCACTGTCCTCAAGAATCCTGTTTTACTGACCCTATCACTGTCCACAAGAATCCTGTTTTACTGACCCTATCACTGTCCACAAGAATCCTGATGATGATGTTCACCTCTTTTAGTTGTGTTCCTATGATTTCAGTACAATAAATGTTGGTTTGTTTTACAAGTATCATTTCTAATACAAAAGTGTGCTATACTTTCTTGCATAATAATATTTTTATATTCCTACTTCTATACTGAATTCAAAATTTTGGAAATGGATTCAAAATTCTCATCCACAAACATGTACAATGTTGGTTTTGACCTGTTTACTAGCATTGAGCCTGACATGTAAACTTCTATAGACACGCAGAATCCAATGACAAAAATCTGCTATAGTGAGAGTCACATAATTCTTGTTTAGATGCAGGGTTTAGGTTAAAATACCTAAATATTTTTATGCCATCTCTAGTGCAGACCTTAAAGTTAGCCCTGTCAACCTGATGAAAACATAAATGGGGAACAGAGATATAGTTCCACTCATTCCTAACCTCAGCACTTAATGTAGATGAGTGGTCAACTTCACACCCCAGCTGCTTTACCCACAGGAAAGAACCCCGATTCCCCTTGAATAGGAGGCTGGATATTTTGAAGAAGAAAAATATCTTGCCCCCTGTTGCAATTTGAACCCTGAACCTAAATACATGGACATTTCTGGCCACAAACAAAACCAGTGACCAATCACTGCATGTATTTCACATTACTATACCATAATCTTTGCCGATCCCAGTGGCCGCGCTGTCTAAGGCGTGGGTCTACGGCTGCTCGCTTGCTGAGATTGTAGTTTCAAATTCCGCCAAGGGCATGGATGTCTGTCTGTTGTGAGTGTTGTGTGTTGTCAGGTAGAGGTCTCTGCGTCGGGCTGATCACTTGTCCAGAGGAGTCCTACCGAGTGTGTTGTGTCTGAGTGTGATCGTGAAGCTTCGAAAAGTGAGGTGGCCTAGGCCCCCAAGGGGCTGTCGAGCCATTGGGGGGGGGGGGAACAAATACCATAAACTTTACTAGTGTAGAGGCAATTTGATAAGGTGTTGTGTAGTAGCAGTGAGAGTGCATAGCAATTAGAGCAATTAGTGTAGTTATTATGCTGTTCACATTTCCCCAAGGAACACATCCTTTATGTGGTTGGGAGAATTGTGTTCCAATGAAGCCGATGGCTGTGCCAATGGCAGCATGGCTACCAGCGGAGCCCCCAAGCCAGACAGGCCTCAGCTGAGGAACCTGACACAGTATGTCTTACACAGAGGAGTAGAGGCTCTTTAGGCGTGGCAAAGCCAACACTCATAAGGGAGTAAACCTTGACAGAATATCCTCATCTTCCAGGTTGGAGTTTGTGCAGATGGCTGGTACCCACCCCATGTAAAAACATACTCTCAAGCTTCAGAGAAAAGTGCGGTACAGCAGACGAAGGCAGATATACCCAGAGGTCACCCTCCATTGCCACCCTTCTGGAAGAAGATACGCAGATAGACCACATGAAAGATGGAAATGAAACAGGAACCCAACGAAAGGCCTAAGCACTAACACAAAGATGACAGCGCTAGTCATAAGTAAGTAGGTAGTTGAACCATATTGTTCAATAAATTCTTGTCCGGCTGACTCCATGTAAACTTTTCAAGGATGATACTTGCATCATAGAGGTTAGTTAAATGATGATGTATTAAAACAATCTTTGTTCATTTAGACTTGAAAATTGTTTTTCTGGAATCCAGTAAAAAATGTACTTTCCTACCTTGTGCATTATTTAACGATGCTGTCAGTATCAAAGACTATATAACATTGAACTGTAGGGTGATTTTGTAAGGGTAAGTTGACAGGGGTTTGGAAGTAGCAGTTATGGCATAACCAAGGTGTTATCTTCGTATTTACCTGGAGGATTTTTTAGGCAAACCTTGAAAAACTCATTCAGAATATCTTATGTTCTGCCTTGTGAGTGTAACATGGTCAGATTTTAAAGCTTTGTAATTACCCGTTACACCTACGATGCTGAAAATCACAGCACAGACCGAGGCGAAGATCGTCGCCCCTCGAGGATAGTAGATTTCATCACTGCCTGACAGTGTGTAGTTATCCATCGTACTTTGCAGTCGGGCCGTATACCATCTGTCAGATATCTTGTTATAAGGCTTGGCCGCACCTCAGCACACAGCAAACAAACCTGCAGTGGAAGAAGTCATTGCCTGTTATTGTAACGGGAATGCAGAACAGAACACGACTGTCTGTCGCTTGTTCACTGACTTGCGCGACGTTCCGTGCATGAGGATGAGCGACACCATGTCATATATTGACAGCATGCTTACGATGTTTGTAGCAGATAGAATAGTACTACTACCTATATCACCACCACCAGTAGTAGTAGTAGTAGCAGCAGGCCTGTAGCCAGACCATGAAGATGGCAGGTGCGTACACATACAGTCATATGTGCATATAATGCTGTATTATACATACACTGTGTATGTATGTATGTATGTAAAAATTTAAAGGTAAAGTTTTCCCTAGAAAGGGCCATGAAGACCCAGAGAGGGAGTAGAGGTATAGCTCAACTCTTTCCTTAACCTCGGCGCTAGATGGGGGTGGGTGGTCAACGCCACGCCCCGGCCACTTTACCCCGGTAGCCATTGTACAGGAGGCTGGGTAGGCCCCAGGACTCACTGCAGAGTGACAATCGATGCTTTGTAATCTGTGGTCTTTTGGCTAATTACACGGCGTCGTGTGGTAATTATTTACCGGCGTTTCGGGACAACGTGTCGGTCCCATCTTCACGGGTCAAGATTCCAAGAAAAGGGTCAAGATTCCAAGAATATAATTACCACACGACGCCGTGTCTTGGAATCTTGACCCGTGAAGATGGGACCGACACGTTGTCCCGAAACGTCGGTAAATAATTACCACACGACGCCGTGTCTTGAAATCTTGACCCGTGAAGATGGGACCGACACGTTGTCCCGAAACGTCGGTAAATAATTACCACACGACGCCGTGTAATTACCCAAAAGACCACATATTACATCAACATCGCGGCGGAAGCCTGAAATCAAAATCGATGCTTTGCTCAAGCTCTATTCTGCGCTACAAAATGTCCAGATCAGCTCTGGGCCCACTCAGTCTCCCATTCCGTACGTACCGCGTGCTCTTTCCCCGAGGGGGTGAAGGGGCTGGAGCGTGAAGCTCACATTTCGCCTCAATCTAGCTCCGACGTTTGTGAATGCCTTCCGCTGTACCCCCATTACCCCCACATATCTTCATTGCATGATGCTTCATGACGCACAGGGTCAACTTTGCCAGTTCCATACAACAGTTTACCATGTAAGAATTCTTGGCATGATGACTGTAGCTTCATCAGTGGCTTCTGACTAAAGAAACTGACAGTCATCAGTTACTGCAGTCTACTGCCTCATGTAACCAAATATAGTGCTGACTGCACAGAAATTAGATGCGCTGTCGACTAAAGAGAAATGTGAGGAGATAAATACGTCCCTTAAGCTTCCTTCTGACTGTTATGTTTGTATTGAACGTTAGTCCAACTGATGAATGGAAGTTTATATAATTATGAGCTGTTTTCGTGCAAAACAGAGGCCTGTTGTTAAAATATAGCCTCAATGTTTTATTCCCTGCGCTGCAAAATGTTCCATGCAACATGATACACAATGTACGTATAACGTAACATTGTAGGGCGTTAGCGTGATCATTGTTGTTATGGAAAGGTAACAATGCGTCCCATTTTTATTGTTTACGTACATGCAGATGTCAACAATGTACAAAACAGGAAATGTACGTAATATTGAGGCTCGTTCGCGTAACCATTGTTGCAATGGAAAAGCAATAATTATTACATATTCTCAGTGTGTGTCTGTAGCCTTAGTTATCCAGCATGCAAAGCGCATGCGCCGTATTATATTGTTATCTGTGGGCTGTCTGATTGTACCATATTTTTCCACATTATCTTTAAAACGGCACGATTTTCGGAAAAAAGTTATTGAACATAAAATGTGTGTTTTGATTTTATCTACAGCTTTTGTCTGAAACATTTCTCGTTCTAAGAAGAATTCAGCGAGATATTACCGTAAATGTACATAGGTCTTCATGTAAAGTACCCGTTGTCGGATTGTATTAGTACTTGAATTTTCTCTGCAGATTTTCGAAAAAAAATTGTCAAATATCAAACTTTATGAAAAATCCTTCCAGTTGCAGCCGAGTTGTTCTATGCGAACAGACAGACAGACAGAAATGATGAAGCTCACAGTCACTTTTCGCAATTTTGCGAACGCGCCTAAAAATCGCATTTATTGAATTTCCTGATATTTTTCTCAATATTTTAAAAATTGTTGAAAGCAGAATTTTTTTTTTTTAATTTGAAGTATTCATTTTGCTGCCCCTTGGACTCTGCTGCCCGGGGCAGCCGAACCACTCCCCCCCCCCCCCCCCCCCCCCAAGTCACGCCCCTGTATGTATCAGTGCTCTATCAAATGCGTAACTTGTATGGCACTAAATTACAGAATGGGGAATACGTAAGGATGCAGTAGGGCCTGACGAAAAACATGATAGATATCATTTAAAGCAGCAGGACGAAATTCGAACCTGGCATCATTCAAACACGAAGCGGTGTCGATAGCATGACATTGTAGCTCAGGTGGTGTAGTGCTGGACAGCAGAGGATTCATAGATCGATGTCTCTCTTCTCCAAAGAGTACAGACAGCTCAGGGGCCCACCCAGTCTCCTATTCAATGAGTACCGTGGCTAAAGTGTTCGGGGTTTGAAACTAACCACACACCCCCATCTACCACCGAGGTTAAGAATGAGTGGAGCTATGCCTTGAAGCCCCCTATACGCCTTCGTGGCGTGGACAGGGGCAACTTTACTTTACCTTGACTGTGGGACTGCAGAGAACGGAAGGAGATAGGTCGAAACGTGTAGTTCTGTATAATAAATATAATTTAGTTGCGTTTGAACAGATATTGATTTAATTTTTGTGAAAAAAATTTTTGGTTTGGGAATTTTTTAAATGCCGTTTAAGTGAATGTAATGACAAAATACAGTCGAACTCGGTTATAACGTAATGAAAGGGACTGAATGTTTTGTGTCGTTATAAACGAGTAATATAACACTATGGTTAACAGTGAGGAATTAATTGATACTACAGAATATTCGACGCTATAGACGAGGTGTCGCATAAACCGATGTCGTTATAACCGGGCTCGACTGTATATTTAAATTACTAGTCTACAACCAGTCGAACTCGTGGACTAGTGGTTAGCGTGCTCGCCACTGGACCCAAGGTTTGCGGGTTCGATCCCGACCGAGGTCGATGGATTTTTAAGGGTGATAAAAATCCGGAGCACCACTTCCTTCGGAGGGGAAGTAAAGCCGTCGGTCCCATTTCGTAGATTTACGGCATGTAAAAGAACCTTACGGGCATGAATAGAAATGTTACGTAAGCTAAATTCAAAGCCTCCATTTCTCACCCAAGCCTCCTGACTCTGGCGGACACATCAGGATCGATAGAACAGTAGCGCGGCCAGTTGACCAGTCACCAACTGCCACGAATGCACACGACTTAGTAACGTCGGAAAGAGGAGGCACGAGGAGGCCCGAGCCCATATAGGGCTGTTTAATAAAATGTGTTGATATGCTTGTATTGTGTACAGTACACTGCGTGGAGGGAAAGTGGAAAATGTGTTGATATGCTTGTATTGTGTACAGTACACTGCGTGGAGGGAAAGTGGAAAATGTGTTGATATGCTTGTATTGTGTACAGTACACTGCGTGGAGGGAAAGTGGAAAATGTGCTGATATGCTTGTATTGTGTACAGTACACTGCGTGGAGGAAAGTGGAAAATGTGTTGATATGCTTGTATTGTGTACAGTACACTGCGTGGAGGGAAAGTGGAAAATGTGTTGATATGCTTGTATTGTGTACAGTAAACTGCGTGGAGGGAAAGTGGAAAATGTGTTGATATGCTTGTATTGTGTACAGTAAACTGCGTGGAGGGAAAGTGGAAAATGTGTTGATATGCTTGTATTGTGTACAGTAAACTGCGTGGAGGGAAAGTGGAAAATGTGTTGATATGCTTGTATTGTGTACAGTACACTGCGTGGAGGGAAAGTGGAAAATGTGTTGATATGCTTGTATTGTGTACAGTACACTGCGTGGAGGGAAAGTGGAAAATGTGTTGATATGCTTGTATTGTGTACAGTACACTGCGTGGAGGGAAAGTGGAAAATGTGCTGATATGCTTGTATTGTGTACAGTAAACTGCGTGGAGGGAAAGTGGAAAATGTGCTGATATGCTTGTATTGTGTACAGTAAACTGCGTGGAGGGAAAGTGGAAAATGTGTTGATATGCTTGTATTATGTACAGTACACTGCGTGGAGGGAAAGTGGAAAATGTGTTGATATGCTTGTATTGTGTACAGTACACTGCGTGGAGGGAAAGTGGAAAATGTGCTGATATGCTTGTATTGTGTACAGTAAACTGCGTGGAGGGAAAGTGGAAAATGTGCTGATATGCTTGTATTGTGTACAGTAAACTGCGTGGAGGGAAAGTGGAAAATGTGTTCATATGCTTGTATTGTGTACAGTACACTGCGTGGAGGGAAAGTGGAAAATGTGTTGATATGCTTGTATTGTGTACAGTACACTGCGTGGAGGGAAAGTGGAAAATGTGTTGATATGCTTGTATTGTGTACAGTACACTGCGTGGAGGGAAAGTGGAAAATGTGTTGATATGCTTGTATTGTGTACAGTAAACTGCGTGGAGGGAAAGTGGAAAATGTGTTGATATGCTTGTATTGTGTACAGTACACTGCGTGGAGGGAAAGTGGAAAATGTGTTGATATGCTTGTATTGTGTACAGTAAACTGCGTGGAGGGAAAGTGGAAAATGTGTTGATATGCTTGTATTGTGTACAGTAAACTGCGTGGAGGGAAAGTGGAAAATGTGTTGATATGCTTGTATTGTGTACAGTACACTGCGTGAAGGGAAAGTGGAAAATGTGTTGATATGCTTGTATTGTGTACAGTAAACTGCGTGGAGGGAAAGTGGAAAATGTGTTGATATGCTTGTATTGTGTACAGTACACTGCGTGGAGGGAAAGTGGAAAATGTGTTGATATGCTTGTATTGTGTACAGTAAACTGCGTGGAGGGAAAGTGGAAAATGTGTTGATATGCTTGTATTGTGTACAGTAAACTGCGTGGAGGGAAAGTGGAAAATGTGTTGATATGCTTGTATTGTGTACAGTAAACTGCGTGGAGGGAAAGTGGAAAATGTGCTGATATGCTTGTATTGTGTACAGTACACTGCGTGGAGGGAAAGTGGAAAATGTGCTGATATGCTTGTATTGTGTACAGTACACTGCGTGGAGGGAAAGTGGAAAATGTGCTGATATGCTTGTATTGTGTACAGTACACTGCGTGGAGGGAAAGTGGAAAATGTGCTGATATGCTTGTATTGTGTACAGTACACTGCGTGGAGGGAAAGTGGAAAATGTGCTGATATGCTTGTATTGTGTACAGTACACTGCGTGGAGGGAAAGTGGAAAATGTGCTGATATGCTTGTATTGTGTACAGTACACTGCGTGGAGGGAAAGTGGAAAATGTGCTGATATGCTTGTATTGTGTACAGTACACTGCGTGGATGGAAAGTGGAAATGTGCTGATATGCTTGTATTGTGTACAGTACACTGCGTGGAGGGAAAGTGGAAAATGTGCTGATATGCTTGTATTGTGTACAGTACACTGCGTGGAGGGAAAGTGAAAATGTCTGAATCTTGTATTTTGTACAGTACACTGCGTGGAGGAAAGTGAAAATGCGATAGTGTATTGTGTACAGTACACTGCGTGGAGGGAAAGTGGAAAATGTGCTGATATGCTTGTATTGTGTACAGTACACTGCGTGGAGGGAAAGTGGAAAATCACGAAGAAAATTCAGTCGACTTCCAGGCAGGATTCGAAACTGGGACCTCCCACTTGCAGGCGAAGTTCCGCTGAATTTAATGTATTCCTTTTTTCTTCTTTCCAATGGCTCGACAGCCCCTTGGGGCCTAGGCCTCCTCATTATCGAGGCTTCACGATCACACTTTAGACACACCACACTCGGTAGGACTCCTCTGGACGAGTGATCAGCCCGACGCAGAGACCTCTACCTGACAACACACAACACTCACAACAGACAGAAATCCATGCCCTCGGCGGATTCGAACCCGCAATCCCAGTAAGCGAGTGGCCGTAGACCCACGCCTTAGACCGCACGGCCACTGGCTAATGGATTCCTTATAGTGACGTGTATCCAGTATTTTTTTATTCTCGGTCTGACATCAGGATTTTCGGAGTTTGCCACCAAGAGAGATGTCATTAGATAATGCGAACTCCACGCTCTTTTAGTAACTTCTGTTAAAATCTCGCAGACCGCCAGTCTTTTTTTTTTTTTTTGACTTGGCGGTCATAAAGAAAGCGACTGTCCGGGACACTAATGGCGTCTGCTATGTGTTTCTGAAAGCATTTTTTGTATTTAAATTCAATTCTGTGTTGTGTCATACAACTTCGCTCCTCTATGTAATATATTTCCCAAGTATCTTAAAGTATGATCCTGTCTGTTTTTGCTTCCTGTGTTATGTTCCCAGTCTCCGTCTGGCTGAGCTATCACTGGCTCCATCAGACTCCCAACAAATAATCTCTTGTTTCTCCAACACTCGGTGCAGACAGGGCACTAACGACATTTCATAAAACAGTTATGATTCTGCCTGTGACAGGGTCCTGTTTAATTTTGACAGGAAATCAACTAACAGTGGTTTTCAGTGTATCAGACTGCTGGGTCGGCTTTCTGTAGGTCTGGTACCAGGCTTGGGAAATGGGAAGTTGGGTCTCCAAAGGCGATGTTTTGTGTCTAAGAAGATGGACGCTTCTTTACGCGATGTTCGCTATAGTGCTGACAAGATGCTTCAATCGCCTGTTATCCGCAATGCCTTACCAAAAACGCAAATCTCTCTGTCCGTAACTTGTATAATTCCTTAATTAACTAATTATATTTCAATCCAACAAAAGCACTGCACTTTCTTCCAGCGATTTCTTCCCCCTACATATGTTTCGGCATAACTTGTACCATCCTCAGGGGGGTCGTCGACAGTTCACAATCTTCAATACACCCAACTGTTTTTCATTCACTTACACAACACATAGTTACTGTAAGTCACCAACACTAAATGTCACGTGTCTTTATTTACATAATAATTAGCTTATCTGTCTTCTGTGTTTTTGTTAAAACAAATCATTAAAATTAGAATTGAAGATATTTGTAGTACAAAATACTAAAAATATATTAAAGTTGTGTTTGACAGCTCGCTATGTACACTAATTGTTTGACAGCTCGCTATGTACACTAATTGTTTGACAGCTCGCTATGTACACTAATTGTTTGACAGCTCGCTATGTACACTAATTGTTTGACAGCTCGCTATGTACACTAATTGTTTGACAGCTCGCTATGTACACTAATTGTTTGACAGCTCGTTATGTACACTAATTGTTTGACAGCTCGCTATGTACACTAATTGTTTGACAGCTCGCTATGTACACTAATTGTTTGACAGCTCGCTATGTACACTAGTTGTTTGACAGCTCGCTATGTACACTAATTGTTTGACAGCTCGCTATGTACACTAATTGTTTGACAGCTCGCTATGTACACTAATTATTTGACAGCTCGCTATGTACACTAATTGTTTGACAGCTCGCTATGTACACTAGTTGTTTGACAGCTCGCTATGTACACTAATTGTTTGACAGCTCGCTATGTACACTAATTGTTTGACAGCTTGCTATGTACACTAATTGTTTGACAGCTCGCTATGTACACTAATTGTTTGACAGCTTGCTATGTACACTAATTGTTTGACAGCTCGCTATGTACACTAATTGTTTGACAGCTTGCTATGTACACTAATTGTTTGACAGCTCGCTATGTACACTAGTTGTTTGACAGCTCGCTATGTACACTAATTGTTTGACAGCTCGCTATGTACACTAATTGTTTGACAGCTTGCTATGTACACTAATTGTTTGACAGCTTGCTATGTACACTAATTGTTTGACAGCTCGCTATGTACACTAATTGTTTGACAGCTCGCTATGTACACTAGTTGTTTGACAGCTCGCTATGTACACTAATTGTTTGACAGCTCGCTATGTACACTAATTGTTTGACAGCTTGCTATGTACACTAATTGTTTGACAGCTTGCTATGTACACTAATTGTTTGACAGCTCGCTATGTACACTAATTGTTTGACAGCTCGCTATGTACCAGTACACTAATTGTTTGACAGCTCGCTATGTACACTAATTGTTTGACAGCTCGCTATGTACCAGTACACTAATTGTTTGACAGCTCGCTATGTACACTAATTGTTTGACAGCTCGCTATGTACCAGTACACTAATTGTTTGACAGCTCGCTATGTACACTAATTGTTTGACAGCTCGCTATGTACACTAATTGTTTGACAGCTCGCTATGTACCAGTACACTAATTGTTTGACAGCTCGCTATGTACACTAATTGTTTGACAGCTCGCTATGTACGAGTACACTAATTGTTTGACAGCTCGCTATGTACACTAATTATTTGACAGCTCGCTATGTACACTAATTGTTTGACAGCTCGCTATGTACCAGTACACTAATTGTTTGACAGCTCGCTATGTACACTAATTGTTCGATCGCATTTGATCTTGTGCTTTTGCTGTGCTGTTTACGTCCTGTGGTGTATTGTGTACACTAATTATGTGTTGTGAAAGTGAGTGAAAAACAATTGGATGTATTGAAGATTGTGAACTGTCGACGAACCACCCTGAGGATGGCACAAGGTGTGCCGAAACATATGTAGGGGGAAGAAATCACTGGAAGAAATTATAGTGCATTTGTTGGATTGAAATATAATTAGTTAATTATCAAAATGCACGGTATATATATATATATATATATATATATATATAAACATAAAATTTTATAATTCCGCGGCTTCTTGTGCCGTTCCTCCCCCATTACCTGGTGCGGTCCGTCACAAACAGGCTGACAGACAGACGTTCTGACCGTCTGTTGTCATTCTCGTCAGAAGCACATAATATCTGACTCCGCTACAGCCACTTTTCTTTAATGCGAAAAACGACCATTAACTTCGTCATGTCTGTCTGTCCGCATGGAACAACTCGGCTCTCACTGGAAAAATTTTCGTGAAATTTCATATTTGTGTATTTTTCGAAACCCTGTCCAGAAAATTCAAGTCTCGTTAAAATCTAACAATAATAACGGGTACTTTACATGAAGACCTATGTGCATTTATGATAATATCTCGCTGAATTCTTCATAGAATGAGAAATATTTCAGACAAAAGTTGTACAGAAAATCAAAACACACATTTTATGTTCAATAACTTTTTCCGAAAATCGAACTGTTTATGAGATAATGTGGAAAAATATGGTACAGCCAGACAGGTCACAGATGACAATATAATACGGCGCATGCGCTTTGCATGCTGGATAACTAAGGCTACAGACATACACTCGGAAAATGTAATACTTATTGCTTTTCCACGGCTACAGTGGTTACGCGAACGCGCCCCAATATTACATTATACGTACATTGCCTGTCTTGTTCCACTTGTATCAATATTATTTCGTACAATAATGCACAAATTTCGCCAATGCTCTACGCGATCGGCAGTTGTCAGATCGTTGAGAGTTGCAGCGCTGTTACACTCAGAGCAATGGCCGACCATCGGCAAAGAATGGTCAGTAGTGGGTACAATGGCTCGGGCGATTAGCCGCAGACTTCCCACCGCGGAAACCCGCGTTCCATTCTAGTCCAGTCCATGTGAGATTTATGGTGAACAAAGTCGTACTTGAACAGATTTTTCCCCGATAATTTCGGTTTTCCCCTACCAATGTCATTCCACCAACGTTCCATAATCGTCCATTCATCTATTACCGACGCTTATCAATTGACAGCGCCGTTAACGAAACATTTAAAAATTTAATTTCGAAGTTTTCAGCCGGTTGAAGTTGCAGATATTAACGGAAACGCATTTCTTTATAATTATATTTCAGGCACGTAGGATGTAACACGTTGTAGCTCACATTAAGGGAGGAACACAGGCTGAGGGTGTTCGAGAATAGGGTGCTGAGGGGGATATTTGGGGTTAAGAGGGACGAGGTAACAGGGGAGTGGAGAAGACTACATAACGAGGAATTTAATGATCTGTACTGATCACCAAATATTATTCGGGTGATCAAATGAAGAAGAATGAGGTGGGCGGGGCATGTAGCACGTATAGGTGAGGTGAGAGGTGCATACAGGATTTTGGTGGGGAGACCTGAGGGAAGGAGACCACTTGGAAGACCCAGGCGTAGATGGGAGGATAATATTAAAATGGATCTTCAAGATGTGGGATGGGGGGGCGTGGACTGGATTGATATGGCTCAGGATAGGGATAGGTGGCGGGCTGTTGTGAGTGCGGTAATGAACCTTCGGGTTTCGTAAAACGCGGGGAATTTCTTGACTAGCTGAGGAACTGTTAGTTTCTCAAGAAGGACTGTGCTACATGCAGTTAGGATGTAGCACTGTGACGTGTAGTTCGGTCGTGTTAAGGGCGTAGCTTAGTGTTTGATGCAAACTTTGTGTGTTCGCTGTAAGGACAGGAGTATAACAAGACAGACATTGCGCGTACAGCGTTGCTTTGTGGCGCGTTTGCGTAACTGTTGCCGTGGACACGCAACAATAGTATACGTTCCATTTTATTGTTGCTGGCATACGTGTAGCTGTAAACAATGTGTTTAGCTTTGCCATAGAAATGCAACAATGGGTTCCCTTTCAACTGTTGTCGAGCTATAAACTATTTCCTACTGCTATTAACAATAGTAAGTATTGAATAGTGTGAGTGTGTGTCTGTAGCCTTAGTTATCCAGCATGCAAAGCGCATGCGCCGAATTATATTGTCATCTGTAGCCTGTCTGGCTATACCGTATTTATCCTCATTATCTCATAAACGGCACGATTTTCGGGGAAAAGTTATTGAACATAAAATGTGTGTTTTGATTTTCTCTACAACTTTTTTCTGAAGTATTTCTCATTCTAAGAAGAATTCGGCGAGATATTATCATAAATGTACATAGGTCTTCATGTAAAGTACCGTTATTGTTGTTAGATTTTAATGAAACTTGAATTTTCGCGACAGATTTTCGAAAAATCCTCGAATATCACATTTCATGAAAATCCATGTAGTGGGAGCCGAATTGTTCTATGCTGACAGACAGACATGACGAAGGTAATAGTTGCTTTTCGCAATTCTGCGAACGCGCCTAAAATCCCGTCTCATAACACACTTTTGCATGAGCATAATTTAGCACCTATAAATCTAATGAATTATAACGTAGTTAAAGAATTTGGAAATGAAATCATGACTTAAATAAATCAAACCTAGGTTTGCCCTGTCACAAAGCCAAAGCAGACTCGCTGGCTTTAATAATGGATCTTTCGGTGTCGCCTTCTACCCCTTAGAATTGGTTCCCCCTCCCCTCGCCCTGTGAAGCAATAGACTGACTATTGTACCTTCTGAAAGCAGCTGCTCCAGATTGTACAGCGAGGGATAGGGCTGAAGAAAGAGAACCTTGGATAGCAAAATACTACCAAGTACCACACAAGTCCGAATACAAGCAGTTTTCTTTTATATGTCTGCAACAGAACTCACAGGAAAGTTTTGCGTCGGTTTATAAGCGAGGTCTTGGGGCAGCTGATCATTGTGAATAAAGATGTCTTGTGGAAAGTGAAATGTCTTCGTGAAGACGACGCACTGATTTATGCTCAACCTGTACATAACGTCAGTTGCATGTATTGTATCCGCCTTTCTTGATCTTTATTATTGTCCGTATCACATACAGGAAGTCCCCGACTTACGTCAGTGGATCGTTCCGCAACCCTATGCGTAAGTCGATTTTTACGTAACTCGGAGCCATGTTTAATTATATACCTTATACACAATAATAATAATGAATATAATAATAATTAATTATAATTTTAATAACAATTAATAAAAACAATAATAATTAATAATCGATACTGGAGTCACTGTCGTAATCAATTGAGGCAGAGGCAGGGGTGGGTGTGGTGGTGGTTGTAGTGGTTGTAGTGGTGGTAGTGGTAGTAGTGGTGGTAGTGGTAGTAGTGATGGTAGTGGCACAAGAAGTTTTGTACGTAAGTCCGGATCTACGTATGTCGGAGCTACGTAAGTCCGGATCTACGTATGTCGGAGCTACGTAACTCCGGATCTACGTATGTCGGAGCTACGTAAGTCCGGATCTACGTATGTTGGAGCTACGTAACTCCGGATCTACGTATGTCGGAGCTACGTAAGTCCGGATCTACGTATGTTGGAGCTACGTAACTCCGGATCTACGTATGTCGGAGCTATGTAAGTCCGGATCTACGTATGTCGGAGCTACGTAACTCCGGATCTACGTATGTCGGAGCTACGTAAGTCCGGATCTACGTATGTTGGAGCTACGTAACTCCGGATCTACGTATGTCGGAGCTACGTAAGTCCGGATCTACGTATGTTGGAGCTACGTAACTCCGGATCTACGTATGTCGGAGCTATGTAAGTCCGGATCTACGTATGTCGGAGCTACGTAACTCCGGATCTACGTATGTCGGAGCTACGTAAGTCCGGATCTACGTATGTCGGAGCTACGTAACTCCGGATCTACGTATGTCGGAGTTACGTAAGTCCGGATCTACGTATGTTGGAGCTACGTAACTCCGGATCTACGTATGTCGGAGCTACGTAAGTCCGGATCTACGTATGTTGGAGCTACGTAACTCCGGATCTACGTATGTCGGAGCTATGTAAGTCCGGATCTACGTATGTCGGAGCTACGTAAGTCGGAGCTACGTATGTCGGAGCTACGTAAGTCGGGGTCCGTCTGTATTATAAATATTCTTAGTCTTTTCTCTAAATACGCAGATAGGCAGACCCGCCGAGAGCGGATTTGGTAAGGTAAAGGTAAAGTTCACCCTAGAACAGGCCATGAAGGCCCAGAGGGGGAGTAGAGGTATAGCTCTACTCTTTCTTTAACCTCGGCGCTAGATGGGGGTGGGTGGTCAACGCCACGCCTCGGCCGTTTTACCCCCGGGAATGACCCGGTACCCATTGTACAGGAGGCTGGGTAGGCCCCAGGGCCGGTCTAGACGTGTGCTGAAAATCTCGTCCCCACCGGGATTCGATCCCCAGACCGTCCAGCTGGTAGCGAGTCGCTATACCGACTGAGCTATCGCGGCCCATTGTATTATAAAGGTGAAATTCGCACTGCATTACGCATTGTTTGCACTTGCAGTCTTTGCACCTTTGCACTCTAAAGTGTGTTTATTTAACGACGCTGTCAGTTGATAAGGTTATGTACTGTCAGTGATGAATGAATGAATATGGAGCACTGGTGTAATGATAATGATAATAAATTACCGCACTCACAACAGCCCACCACCTGTCCTTATCCTGAGCCATATCAATCCACTCCATGCCCCCCATCCCACTTCTTGAAGATCCATTTTAATATTATCCTCCCATCTACGCCTGGGTCTTCCAAGTGGTCTCCTTCCCTCAGGTCTCCCCACCAAAATCCTGTATGCACCTCTCCCCTCACCCATACGTGCTACATACCCCGCCCACCTCATTCTTCTTGATTTGATCACCCGAATAATATTTGGTGATCAGTACAGATCGTTAAGCTCCTCGTTATGTAGTCTTCTCCACTCCCCTGTTACCTCGTCCAGAAATTGTAATCCTGTCCAAAATTCATTAAGGTATTTGCGATGTCTACGGTATCTACATGTCTACGATATCTACATTTGTCTACAGTATCTACATGTCTACGGTAATCTACATAGTCTACGATATCTACATTGTCTGCAGTATCTACATGTCTACGGTATCTACATGTCTACGATATCTACAATGTCTGCAGTATCTACATGTCTACGGTATCTACATGTCTACGATATCTACATTGTCTGCAGTATCTACATGTCTACGGTATCTACATGTCTACGGTATCTACATTGTCTGCAGTATCTACATGTCTACGGTATCTACATGTCTACGATATCTACATTGTCTGCAGTATCTACATGTCTACGGTATCTACATGTCTACGATATCTACAATGTCTGCAGTATCTACATGTCTACGGTATCTACATGTCTACGATATCTACATTGTCTGCAGTATCTACATGTCTACGGTATCTACATGTCTACGATATCTACATTGTCTGCAGTATCTACATGTCTACGGTATCTACATGTCTACGGTATCTACATTGTCTGCAGTATCTACATGTCTACGATATCTACATTGTCTGCAGTATCTACATGTCTACGGTATCTACATGTCTACGATATCTACATTGTCTGCAGTATATACATGTCTACGGTATCTACATGTCTACGATATCTACAATGTCTGCAGTATCTACATGTCTACGGTATCTACATGTCTACGATATCTACATTGTCTGCAGTATCTACATGTCTACGGTATCTACATGTCTACGATATCTACATTGTCTGCAGTATCTACATGTCTACGATATCTACAATGTCTGCAGTATCTACATGTCTACGGTATCTACATGTCTACGATATCTACATTGTCTGCAGTATCTACATGTCTACGGTATCTACATGTCTACGATATCTACATTGTCTGCAGTATCTACATGTCTACGGTATCTACATGTCTACGATATCTACAATGTCTGCAGTATCTACATGTCTACGGTATCTACATGCCTACGATATCTACATTGTCTGCAGTATCTACATGTCGACGGTATCTACATGTCTACGATATCTACAATGTTTGCGGTATCTACATCTACTTTCCCACTGTTGCAGATTACAAGCAGTTGAAACTCATTTGTCAGATACAAACACGTCGCAGTCAACAATTAATGCAGGTAGCTGTAAGCCAGTGGTATTCAACCTGGGGTACGCGTACCCGCGGGGGTATGCGAAGACATCTTAGGGGGTACGTAAAATAAAAAAAAATAAATATATTATTTCATGATAAACACTGAATAATCAGAGCCAGATTTACGGTTAGCCACAACAGACCGGACGTAAGGACATGCGATTTGGGAGCGCCATTTCTCTCTCTCTCTCTCCTTTATGCGATTCTTATCTGGGCGGCTAGTTTCATTTTATTCCACACAGTGCATATAATTTTGCTTCGCTAAAATACCTTTGTTCCTTTATTAATTTTTATACTATAGACAGTAATATATTTGTTATTTAATAGCTTGACTCTCCTTTTTCTCATTTAAAACTTATTATTTAATACATTATTTTGGATGTAATTTATTTAACTTATTTTAGATGTAGATTATAGACTATGTATAACTTGAATTATGCACCGACAACTTTGGGGGTACAAAGTTGAAGAAAAATTATATGTGGGGGTACGCGAACAAAAAACGTTGAATACCGCTGCTGTAAGGCAGGCAGATACTGCAGTATAATGCTGGCGTCTTTGACGTGAGAGGCAAACGCGCAGTTGGAGGTACTTGGACGCTTTTGTTTAGTGACATAAATGGTTCAGAACCGGCATCTTTAGAAGGCGGTGAAGTAAGGTAAATTATTCTAGAAAATGAGAACAATAGAGCAAGAGTCATTGCACAGTGTACAAAGAAGACTGGTAAGAAAAACAGCGTGTTTTCACAGATGTGGGATCTACCGCCGTGAGCTCATGGCCCGCGACAGCTCAGTCGGTATAGCGACTCACTACGAGCTGGACGGTCCGGGGATCGAAGGCCGTGCGGTCTAAGGCGTGGGTCTTCGGCCGCTCGCTTACTACGATCGTGGGTTCGAATCCCACCGGGGGCATGGATGTTTGTGTTGTGTTTGTTGTAAGGACGGTAGCATGGAACGTAAAGTGACATGAAGGACGAAAGGATTTAAAACAGTACAAAAATGGATCAAAGGGGAAAAAACCCCGGACAGGCAAAAAGAAAAAATCCCGGTGGGGGCGAGATTTTCAACACCAGTCCAGACCGGCCCTGGGGCCTACCCAGCCTCCTGTATAATAGGTACCGGGTCATTCCCGGGGGTAAAGCGGCCGGGGCGTTGCGTTGACCACCCACCCCCATCTAGCGTCGAGGTTAAAGAAAGAGCAGAGCTATACCTCTACTCTCCCTCTGTGCCTTCATGGCCTGTTCTAGGGTGAAATTTACCTTTTACCTGTAATCTGTGGGCTTCTGGGTAATTTACCTATTTACCGCTGTGAGCGCAATTTTCAGTGACGCGGTCCCTGTGGTCAAGGTTTCCAGTTTGCAACGCGATTTTAATTCGGATTGTGAAGGAAGTTGTGACAGTTTGTCTTCGGGTTCGGTTGGGCTGCTCAGTGTTTTTGTATCCAAAAATAAGCTTGCAGGAAACGGAGATTTGTGGCGAGTTTGTCATTGGTATATAACATAGATAAACAGTTTGACATTGGTATATAACATAGATAAACAGTTTGACATTGGTATATAACATAGATATACACGGCAGACCTGTAAATCAGTCTATGGTGGATGTAGCAAGACAGATTTGGAAAGTACGTCTATAAATTAATCCAGAATAAATCCAGAATATTGAGTGGAATATGGTAACTGTCATTTGCTAACACAGTTAATATCCTGCAACACCGCTGTGATAAGCTCATTTTTCGAAAGTAACATATTTTCTGCGCTTGTTGGGATAGTAGCATGGAGGGCTTCCATTTTTAGCAATTTCCGGGACAATATCGCATCCCGATTCACAACTACAAATTAGTATTTCTAAAACAAAGTATCTTGTTCTGACAGCGGTTAGAGAAACAAATGACTGAAAACAATAATGACTAAAGATTTTCGCCTTCTGAAATACTTGTATATAAGTACCAATATATACGGCGTTATATCACAGAAAATGGGAATCATAGGCATCTCTGTAAGAATATCAAATCACTGGCAGGCGTTGAAGTTACTTGAAGGTATTAATGTCAGGATTTTGACAATTTAAAGCCATATTGTCTTCTTTATAGCAGAGATTACGTTCTATTTCGTAATAGTGTCGTGTTGACTAAAAGTTCCTTTATTATTTGAATTGTCTTTATTGCCCAGGCCTACCGACAGGTTTTAACATTCAACAATTCTACGTTCTGCCCACACAGTGTATTTATGTGTTTTGTGTGGATTTCAGAACAAACAGCGATTATTTCACTGTACAACATTAACTGACTGGTTTGTATAACTGAGACGGAGTGTGTTTACTGCGCGGTACGGACTGTATTTATGTGTTTTGTGTGGATCTCAGAACAAACAGCGATTATTTCACTGTACAGCATTAACTGACTGGTTTGTATAACTGAGACGGAGTGTGTTTACTGCGCGGTACGGACTGTATTTATGTGTTTTGTGTGGATCTGAGAACAAACAGCGATTATTTCACTGTACAGCATTAACTGACTGGTTTGTATAACTGAGACGGGTGTGTTTACTGCGCGGTACGGACTGTATTTATGTGTTTTGTGTGGATCTGAGAACAAACAGCGATTATTTCACTGTACAGCATTAACTGACTGGTTTGTTTTAACTGAGACGGGTGTGTTTACTGCGCGGTACGGACTGTATTTATGTGTTTTGTGTGGATCTGAGAACAAACAGCGATTATTTCACTGTACAGCATTAACTGACTGGTTTGTATAACTGAGACGGGTGTGTTTACTGCGCGGTACGGACTGTATTTATGTGTTTTGTGTGGATCTGAGAACAAACAGCGATTATTTCACTGTACAGCATTAACTGACTGGTTTGTATAACTGAGACGGGTGTGTTTACTGCGCGGTACGGACTGTATTTATGTGTTTTGTGTGGATCTCAGAACAAACAGCGATTATTTCACTGTACAACATTAACTGACTGGTTTGTATAACTGAGACGGAGTGTGTTTACTGCGCGGTACGGACTGTATTTATGTGTTTTGTGTGGATCTCAGAACAAACAGCGATTATTTCACTGTACAGCATTAACTGACTGGTTTGTATAACTGAGACGGAGTGTGTTTACTGCGCGGTACGGACTGTATTTATGTGTTTTGTGTGGATCTCAGAACAAACAGCGATTATTTCACTGTACAGCATTAACTGACTGGTTTGTATAACTGAGACGGAGTGTGTTTACTGCGCGGTACGGACTGTATTTATGTGTTTTGTGTGGATCTCAGAACAAACAGCGATTATTTCACTGTACAGCATTAACTGACTGGTTTGTATAACTGAGACGGAGTGTGTTTACTGCGCGGTACGGACTGTATTTATGTGTTTTGTGTGGATCTCAGAACAAACAGCGATTATTTCACTGTACAGCATTAACTGACTGGTTTGTATAACTGAGACGGAGTGTGTTTACTGCGCGGTACGGACTGTATTTATGTGTTTTGTGTGGATCTCAGAACAAACAGCGATTATTTCACTGTACAGCATTAACTGACTGGTTTGTATAACTGAGACGGAGTGTGTTTACTGCGCGGTACGGACTGTATTTATGTGTTTTGTGTGGATCTCAGAACAAACAGCGATTATTTCACTGTACAGCATTAACTGACTGGTTTGTATAACTGAGACGGAGTGTGTTTACTGCGCGGTACGGACTGTATTTATGTGTTTTGTGTGGATCTCAGAACAAACAGCGATTATTTCACTGTACAGCATTAACTGACTGGTTTGTATAACTGAGACGGAGTGTGTTTACTGCGCGGTACGGACTGTATTTATGTGTTTTGTGTGGATCTCAGAACAAACAGCGATTATTTCACTGTACAGCATTAACTGACTGGTTTGTATAACTGAGACGGAGTGTGTTTACTGCGCGGTACGGACTGTATTTATGTGTTTTGTGTGGATCTCAGAACAAACAGCGATTATTTCACTGTACAGCATTAACTGACTGGTTTGTATAACTGAGACGGAGTGTGTTTACTGCGCGGTACGGACTGTATTTATGTGTTTTGTGTGGATCTCAGAACAAACAGCGATTATTTCACTGTACAACATTAACTGACTGGTTTGTATAACTGAGACGGAGTGTGTTTACTGCGCGGTACGGACTGTATTTATGTGTTTTGTGTGGATCTCAGAACAAACAGCGATTATTTCACTGTACAGCATTAACTGACTGGTTTGTGTAACTGAGACGGAGTTTGTTTACTGCGCGGTACGGAATGTATTTATGTGTTTTGTGTGGATCTCAGAACAAACAGCGATTATTTCACTGTACAACATTAACTGACTGGTTTGTATAACTGAGACGGAGTGTGTTTACTGCGCGGTACGGACTGTATTATGTGTTTTGTGTGGATCTCAGAACAAACAGCGATTATTTCACTGTACAGCATTAACTGACTGGTTTGTATAACTGAGACGGAGTGTGTTTACTGCGCGGTACGGACTGTATTTATGTGTTTTGTGTGGATCTCAGAACAAACAGCGATTATTTCACTGTACAGCATTAACTGACTGGTTTGTATAACTGAGACGGAGTGTGTTTACTGCGCGGTACGGACTGTATTTATGTGTTTTGTGTGGATCTCAGAACAAACAGCGATTATTTCACTGTACAGCATTAACTGACTGGTTTGTATAACTGAGACGGAGTGTGTTTACTGCGCGGTACGGACTGTATTTATGTGTTTTGTGTGGATCTCAGAACAAACAGCGATTATTTCACTGTACAGCATTAACTGACTGGTTTGTATAACTGAGACGGAGTGTGTTTACTGCGCGGTACGGACTGTATTTATGTGTTTTGTGTGGATCTCAGAACAAACAGCGATTATTTCACTGTACAGCATTAACTGACTGGTTTGTATAACTGAGACGGAGTGTGTTTACTGCGCGGTACGGACTGTATTTATGTGTTTTGTGTGGATCTCAGAACAAACAGCGATTATTTCACTGTACAGCATTAACTGACTGGTTTGTTAACTGAGACGGAGTGTGTTTACTGCGCGGTACGGACTGTATTTATGTGTTTTGTGTGGATCTCAGAACAAACAGCGATTTTTCACTGTACACATTAACTGACTGGTTTGTATAACTGAGACGGAGTGTGTTTACTGCGCGGTACGGACTGTATTTATGTGTTTTGTGTGGATCTCAGAACAAACAGCGATTATTTCACTGTACAGCATTAACTGACTGGTTTGTATAACTGAGACGGAGTGGTTTACTGCGCGGTACGGACTGTATTTATGTGTTTTGTGTGGATCTCAGAACAAACAGCGATTATTTCACTGTACAGCATTAACTGACTGGTTTGTATAACTGAGACGGAGTGTGTTTACTGCGCGGTACGGACTGTATTTATGTGTTTTGTGTGGATCTCAGAACAAACAGCGATTATTTCACTGTACAACATTACTGACTGGTTTGTATAACTGAGACGGAGTGTGTTTACTGCGCGGTACGGACTGTATTTATGTTTTGTGTGGATCTCAGAACAAACAGCGATTATTTCACTGTACAGCATTAACTGACTGGTTTGTATACTGAGACGGAGTGTGTTTACTGCGCGGTACGGACTGTATTATGTGTTTTGTGTGGATCTCAGAACAAACAGCGATTATTTCACTGTACAGCATTACTGACTGGTTTGTATAACTGAGACGGGTGTGTTTACTGCGCGGTACGGACTGTATTATGTGTTTTGTGTGGATCTCAGAACAACAGCGATTATTTCATGTACAGCATTAACTGACTGGTTTGTATAACTGAGACGGAGTGTGTTTACTGCGCGGTACGGACTGTATTTATGTGTTTTGTGTGGATCTCAGAACAAACAGCGATTATTTCACTGTACAGCATTAACTGACTGGTTTGTATAACTGAGACGGAGTGTGTTTACTGCGCGGTACGGACTGTATTTATGTGTTTTGTGTGGATCTCAGAACAAACAGCGATTATTTCACTGTACAGCATTACTGACTTTTGTTAACTGAGACGGAGTGTGTTTACTGCGCGGTACGGACTGTATTATGTTTGGTGGATCTAGAACAACAGCGATTATTTCACTGTAACATTACTGACTGGTTTGTATAACTGAGACGGAGTGTGTTTACTGCGCGGTACGGACTGTATTTATGTGTTTTGTTGGATCTCAGAACAAACAGCGATTATTTCACTGTACAGCATTAACTGACTGGTTTGTATAACTGAGACGGAGTGTGTTTACTGCGCGGTACGGACTGTATTTATGTGTTTTGTGTGGATCTCAGAACAAACAGCGATTATTTCACTGTACAGCATTAACTGACTGGTTTGTATAACTGAGACGGAGTGTGTTTACTGCGCGGTACGGACTGTATTATGTGTTTTGTGTGGATCTCAGAACAAACAGCGATTATTTCACTGTACAGCATTAACTGACTGGTTTGTATACTGAGACGGGTGTGTTTACTGCGCGGTACGGACTGTATTTATGTGTTTTGTGTGGATCTCAGAACAAACAGCGATTATTTCACTGTACAGCATTAACTGACTGGTTTGTATAACTGAGACGGAGTGTGTTTACTGCGCGGTACGGACTGTATTTATGTGTTTTGTGTGGATCTCAGAACAAACAGCGATTATTTCACTGTACAGCATTAACTGACTGGTTTGTATAACTGAGACGGAGTGTGTTTACTGCGCGGTACGGACTGTATTTATGTGTTTTGTGTGGATCTCAGAACAAACAGCGATTATTTTCACTGTACAGCATTAACTGACTGGTTTGTATAACTGAGACGGAGTGTGTTTACTGCGCGGTACGGACTGATTTATGTGTTTTGTTGTGGATCTCAGAACAAACAGCGATTATTTCACTGTACAGCATTAACTGACTGGTTTGTATAACTGAGACGGAGTGTGTTTACTGCGCGGTACGGACTGTATTTATGTGTTTTGTGTGGATCTCAGAACAAACAGCGATTATTTCACTGTACAGCATTAACTGCTGGTTTGTATAACTGAGACGGAGTGTGTTTACTGCGCGGTACGGACTGTATTTATGTGTTTTGTGTGGATCTCAGAACAAACAGCGATTATTTCACTGTACAGCATTAACTGACTGGTTTGTATAACTGAGACGGAGTGTGTTTACTGCGCGGTACGGACTGTATTTATGTGTTTTGTGTGGATCTCAGAACAAACAGCGATTATTTCACTGTACACATTAACTGACTGGTTTGTAACTGAGACGGAGTTGTTTACTGCGCGGTACGGACTGTATTTATGTGTTTTGTGTGGATCTCAGAACAAACAGCGATTATTTCACTGTACAGCATTAACTGACTGGTTTGTATAACTGAGACGGAGTGTGGTTTACTGCGCGGTACGGACTGTATTATGTGTTTTTGTGTGATCTCAGAACAAACAGCGATTATTTCACTGTACAGCATTAACTGACTGGTTTGTATAACTGAGACGGAGTGTGTTTACTGCGCGGTACGGACTGTATTTATGTGTTTTGTGTGGATCTCAGAACAAACAGCGATTATTTCACTGTACAGCATTAACTGACTGGTTTTTATAACTGAGACGGAGTGTGTTTACTGCGCGGTACGGACTGTATTTATGTGTTTTGTGTGGATCTCAGAACAAACAGCGATTATTTCACTGTACAGCATTAACTGACTGGTTTGTATAACTGAGACGGAGTGTGTTTACTGCGCGGTACGGACTGTATTTATGTGTTTTGTGTGGATCTCAGAACAAACAGCGATTATTTCACTGTACAGCATTAACTGACTGGTTTGTGTAACTGAGACGGAGTGTGTTTACTGCGCGGTACGGACTGTATTTATGTGTTTTGTGTGGATCTCAGAACAAACAGCGATTATTTCACTGTACAACATTAACTGACTGGTTTTTATAACTGAGACGGAGTGTGTTTACTGCGCGGTACGGACTGTATTTATGTGTTTTGTGTGTATGGGTGCTGGTGTTCTTTACCGGGGGTAAAGCGGCCGGGGCGTCCAGCTGACCACTCACTCCATCTAGTGTCGAGGTTAAGAGTGAATGGAGCTATACCTCTACTCCCCTATATGCCTTCGTGGCGTGGACAGGGAAAAATGTATTTTTTTAACTTTTACATACATATATACATACATACATACATACATATAACATACATACATACATACATACATATATACATACATACATACATACATACATACATAGTATGGTAGTCTATTAGAGTATGTGTTGTTAAACAGCCCAAAAATCACTCAACATAAAACTAATGAAAGATTTTCAATTTTTCATCGTCCATTTTTCAGCATTTTGCAAGAAAGGGAACTGACGTAGGGCTAAATTAATAGCTGTGCTCACACCACACCCCCCCCCCCCCCCCCCAAATTCGCCATGAACACTGTACAATACACAACTACATGGTGTTCATCACCGCTGGTTCCCTTCCTTTGTGATTTAATTTGTTGCACAAAATTTACAAAATAGGATAAAGTATATATATATATATATATATACACCAACTCGTACACAATGTTACAACACAATATGCAATCACTTTACATAAACCGCGACATGTTTCGGTTCACTAGTACACCATCTTCAGGGAGAACACATATTAACACTTAAAAACATATAAACACATTTGTTAAAATGTTCATTAAAAAGCACTGTGCTTTTATGTTCCTAACTGTTAAATGTGTTCCACCCTGAAGATGGTGTACTAGTGAACCGAAACATGTCGCGGTTTATGTAAAGTGATTGCATATTGTGTTTTAACATTGTGTACGAGTTGGTGATAATATATGTTGTTGTAACATACGTACGTACACTGTATGTTGTAACATACGTACGTACACTGTATGTTGTAACATACGTACGTACACTGTAATGTTGTAACATACGTACGTACACTGTATGTTGTAACATAAGTACGTACACTGTATGTTGTAACATAAGTACGTACACTGTATGTTGTAACATACGTTACGGTTACACTACTGTATGTTGTAACATAAGTACGTACACTGTATGTTGTAACATAAGTACGTACACTGTATGTTGTAACATAAGTACGTACACTGTATGTTGTAACATAAGTACGTACACTGTATGTTGTAACATACGTACGTACACTGTATGTTGTAACATACGTACGTACACTGTATGTTGTAACATACGTACGTACACTGTATGTTGTAACATACGTACGTACACTGTATGTTGTAACATACGTACGTACACTGTATGTTGTAACAACGTACGTACACTGTAATGTTGTAACATAAGTACGTACACTGTATGTTGTAACATAAGTACGTACACTGTATGTTGTAACATAAGTACGTACACTGTATGTTGTAACATACGTACGTACACTGTATGTTGTAACATACGTACGTACACTGTATGTTGTAACTAGCTACACTAGTAACTACACTGTATGTTGTAACATAAGTACGTACACTGTATGTTGTAACATACGTACGTACACTGTATGTTGTAACATAAGTACGTACACTGTATGTTGTAACATACGTACGTACACTTTGTTGTAACATAGTACGTACACTGTAGTGTAACATATACGTACACTGTATGTTGTAACATAGTACGTACACGTATGTTGTAACATACGTACGTACACTGTATGTTGTAACATAAGTGTACATGATGTTGTAACATTAGTAGTACACTGTATGTTGTAACTAAGTACGTACACTGTATGTTGTAAATAGTACGTACACTGTATGTTGTAACATAGTACGTACACTGTATGTTGTAACATAAGTACGTACACTGTATGTTGTAACATAAGTAGTACACTGTATGTTGTAACATAGTACGTACACTGTATGTTGTAACATAAGTACGTACACTGTATGTTGTAACATAAGTACGTACACTGTATGTTGTAACTAAGTACGTAATGTATGTTGTAACATAAGTACGTAATTAGTTAGTAACTATGACGTCACTGATGTTGTAACATAGTACGTACACTGTATGTTGTAAAAGTACGTACACTGTATGTTTACATAATAGTACCTGTATGTTGAACATACGTCGTACACTGATGTTGTAATAAGTAGTACACTGTATGTTGTAAACATAGTACGTACACTAGTTGTAACATATAAGTATTATATACGTACCTGTATGTTGTAACATAAGTACGTACACTGTATGTTGTAAATATACGTAACTGTATGTTGTAACATACGTACGTACACTGTATGTTGTAACAAAGTACGTCACTGTTGTTGTAACATAAGTACGTACACTGTATGTTTAACAAGTACGTACACTGTATGTTGTAACATAGTACGTAACTGTATGTTGTAACATAAGTACGTACACTGTATGTTGTAACATAGTACGTCACTGTGTTGTAACATAGTACGTACATTATGTATTAAATACGTAACTGTATGTTGTAATAGTACGTACACTGTTGTTGTAACATAAGTACGTACACTGTATGTTGTAACATAAGTACGTACACTGTATGTTGTAACATACGTACGTCACTGTATGTTGTAACATAGTCGTACACTGTATGTTGTAACATAAGTACGTACATGTTGTTGTAACTAGTACGTACACTGTATGTTGTAACATAGTGTACACTGTTTTGTAACATAGTACGTACACTGTATGTTGTAACATACGTACGTACATGTATGTTGTAACATAAGTACGTACACTGTAGTTGTAACATAAGTACGTACACTGTATGTTGTAACATAAGTACGTACACTGTATGTTGTAACATAAGTACGTACACTGTATGTTGTAATAGTACGTAATGTATTGTTGTAACTAAGTAGTACACTGTATGTTGTAAATACGTAGTACACTGTATGTTGTAACAAGTACGTACACTGTTGTTGTAACATACGTACGTACTGTTGTTGTAACATAGTACGTACACTGTATGTTGTTACTAGTACGTACACTGTATGTTGTAACATAAGTACGTACACTGTGTTGTAATACGTACTACATGTTGTTTAACATAGTACGTACACTGTATGTTGTAAATAGTACGTACACTGTATGTTGTAACATAGTAGTACACTGTATGTTGTACATAGTACGTACACTGTTGTTGTAACATACGTACGTCACTGTTGTGTATAACGTACGTACACTGTATGTGTAACATAGTAGTACATAGGGGTAATGTACGCACTGTATGTTGTAACATAGTACGTACATGTTGTTGTAACATAGTCGTACACTGTATGTGTAACTAGTACTACACTGTATGTTGTAACTAGTACGTCACTGTAGTTGTACATAGTCGTACACTGTATGTTGTAACATAGTACGTACACTGTATGTTGTAACAATACGTACATGTATGTTGTAACATATACGTACACTGTTGTTGTAATTAAGTACGTAACTGTAGTTGTAACATAGTACGTACACGTATGTGTAAATAGTACTAACGTAGTTGTAACATAGTACGTACACTGTATGTTGTAACATAAGTACGTACACTGTATGTTGTAAATAGTACGTACACTGTATGTTGTAACATAGTACGTACACTGTTTGTGTAACATAAGTACGTACACTGTTGTTGTAACATACGTACGTACACTGTATGTTGTAACATATAGTACGTTACATGATGTTGTAACATAGTACGTACACTGTATGTTGTAATAGTATAACTGTTGTGTAACATATGTAGTACACGTAGTTGTAACTACGTGTACATGTATGTTAATCATAGTATACACTGTATGTTGTAACATAGTACGTACATGTAATGTTGTAACATAGTACGTACATGTTATGTTGTAACATAGTACGTACACTGTTATACATATGTTGTAACATAGTACGTACACTGTATGTTGTAACATAAGTACGTACACTGTATGTTGTAACATACGTACTACATGTATGTTGTAACATACGACTACAGATGTTGTAATAACGTACACTGTTGTTGTAACATACGTACGTACACTGTATGTTGTAACATAATAGTACACGTATGTTGTAACATAAGTACGTACACTGTATTTGTAACATATACGTACACTGTATGTTGTAACATAGTACGTACACTGTATGTTGTAACATACGTACGTACACTGTATGTTGTAACATATACGTAACTATGTTGTAACATAGTAGTACACTGTATGTGTAACATAGTACGTACACGTATGTGTAACATAGTAGTACACTGTAGTTGTAACATAGTACGTACACGATGTTGTAACATAGTACGTACACTGTATGTTGTACAAGTAGTACACTGTATGTTGTAACTTAGTACGTACACTGTATGTTGTAACATAAGTACGTACACTGTATGTTGTAACATAGTACGTACACTGTTATGTACTAATGTAGTAACTAGTGTACATGTAGTAATGTATGTAACATAGTCTGTACACTGTATGTTGTAACATAAGTACGTACACTGTATGTTGTAACATAAGTACGTACACTGTATGTTGTAACATACGTACGTACACTGTATGTTGTAACATAACGTACGTACAATGTTGTTAACATAAGTAGTACACTGTATGTTGTAACATAAGTACGTACACTTGTATGTTGTAACAAAGTACGTACACTGTTGTTGTAACATAAGTACGTACACTGTATGTTGTAACATACGTACGTACACTGTATGTTGTAACATAAGTACGTACACTGTATGTTGTAACTACGTACTACACTGTATGTTGTAACATAGTACGTACACTGTTGTTGTAACATACGTCGTACACTGTATGTTGTTAACATACGTACGTACACTGTATGTTGTAAATAGTACGTACACTGTATGTTGTAACATAAGTACGTACACTGTATGTTGTAACATACGTACGTACACTGTATGTTGTAACATAAGTACGTACACTGTGTTGTAACTACGTACGTACACTGTAGTTGTAACATACGTACGTACACTGTATGTTGTAACATAAGTACGTACACTGTATGTTGTAACATAAGTACGTACACTGTATGTTGTAACATACGTACGTACACTGTATGTTGTAACATAAGTACGTACACTGTATGTTGTAACATACGTACGTACACTGTATGTTGTAACATACGTACGTACACTGTATGTTGTAACATAAGTACGTACACTGTATGTTGTAACATAAGTACGTACACTGTATGTTGTAACATAAGTACGTACACTGTATGTTGTAACATACAGTACGTACACTGTATGTTGTAACATAAGTACGTACACTGTATGTTGTAACATAAGTACGTACACTGTATGTTGTAACATAAGTACGTACACTGTATGTTGTAACATAAGTACGTACACTGTATGTTGTAACATACGTACGTACACTGTATGTTGTAACATACGTACGTACACTGTATGTTGTAACATAGTACGTACACTGTATGTTGTAACATACGTACGTACACTGTATGTTGTAACATAGTACGTACACTGTATGTTGTAACATAAGTACGTACACTGTATGTTGTAACATAAGTACGTACACTGTATGTTGTAACATACGTACGTACACTGTATGTTGTAACATAAGTACGTACACTGTATGTTGTAACATACGTACGTACACTGTATGTTGTAACATACGTACGTACACTGTATGTTGTAACATAAGTACGTACACTGTATGTTGTAACATACGTACGTACACTGTATGTTGTAACATACGTA
Organism: Reticulitermes speratus; assembly: GCA_021186555.1. NCBI lineage: Eukaryota > Metazoa > Arthropoda > Insecta > Blattodea > Rhinotermitidae > Reticulitermes > Reticulitermes speratus. The sequence continues at coordinate 2,556,018 of JAJKFL010000014.1, forward strand.
CGTACACTGTATGTTGTAACATACGTACGTACACTGTATGTTGTAACATAAGTACGTACACTGTATGTTGTAACATAAGTACGTACACTGTATGTTGTAACATACGTACGTACACTGTATGTTGTAACATAAGTACGTACACTGTATGTTGTAACATAAGTACGTACACTGTATGTTGTAACATAAGTACGTACACTGTATGTTGTAACATACGTACGTACACTGTATGTTGTAACATACGTACGTACACTGTATGTTGTAACATACGTACGTACACTGTATGTTGTAACATAAGTACGTACACTGTATGTTGTAACATACGTACGTACACTGTATGTTGTAACATAAGTACGTACACTGTATGTTGTAACATACGTACGTACACTGTATGTTGTAACATACGTACGTTACACTGTATGTTGTAACATACGTACGTACACTGTATGTTGTAACATAAGTACGTACACTGTATGTTGTAACATAAGTACGTACACTGTATGTTGTAACATACGTACGTACACTGTATGTTGTAACATAAGTACGTACACTGTATGTTGTAACATAAGTACGTACACTGTATGTTGTAACATAAGTACGTACACTGTATGTTGTAACATACGTACGTACACTGTATGTTGTAACATAGTACGTACACTGTATGTTGTAACATACGTACGTACACTGTATGTTGTAACATAAGTACGTACACTGTATGTTGTAACATACGTACGTACACTGTATGTTGTAACATACGTACGTACACTGTATGTTGTAACATACGTACGTACACTGTATGTTGTAACATAAGTACGTACACTGTATGTTGTAACATACGTACGTACACTGTATGTTGTAACATAAGTACGTACACTGTATGTTGTAACATAAGTACGTACACTGTATGTTGTAACATACGTACGTACACTGTATGTTGTAACATACGTACGTACACTGTATGTTGTAACATACGTACGTACACTGTATGTTGTAACATAAGTACGTACACTGTATGTTGTAACATACGTACGTACACTGTATGTTGTAACATAAGTACGTACACTGTATGTTGTAACATACGTACGTACACTGTATGTTGTAACATACGTACGTACACTGTATGTTGTAACATACGTACGTACACTGTATGTTGTAACATAAGTACGTACACTGTATGTTGTAACATAAGTACGTACACTGTATGTTGTAACATACGTACGTACACTGTATGTTGTAACATAAGTACGTACACTGTATGTTGTAACATAAGTACGTACACTGTATGTTGTAACATAAGTACGTACACTGTATGTTGTAACATACGTACGTACACTGTATGTTGTAACATACGTACGTACACTGTATGTTGTAACATACGTACGTACACTGTATGTTGTAACATAAGTACGTACACTGTATGTTGTAACATAAGTACGTACACTGTATGTTGTAACATAGTACGTACACTGTATGTTGTAACATACGTACGTACACTGTATGTTGTAACATACGTACGTACACTGTATGTTGTAACATACGTACGTACACTGTATGTTGTAACATACGTACGTACACTGTATGTTGTAACATACGTACGTACACTGTATGTTGTAACATACGTACGTACACTGTATGTTGTAACATACGTACGTACACTGTATGTTGTAACATACGTACGTACACTGTATGTTGTAACATACGTACGTACACTGTATGTTGTAACATAACGTACGTACACTGTATGTTGTAACATACGTACGTACACTGTATGTTGTAACATAAGTACGTACACTGTATGTTGTAACATAAGTACGTACACTGTATGTTGTAACATACGTACGTACACTGTATGTTGTAACATAAGTACGTACACTGTATGTTGTAACATAAGTACGTACACTGTATGTTGTAACATACGTACGTACACTGTATGTTGTAACATAAGTACGTACACTGTATGTTGTAACATAAGTACGTACACTGTATGTTGTAACATAAGTACGTACACTGTATGTTGTAACATACGTACGTACACTGTATGGACAGTGTTAACATAGCAACACTGTCACAGTGCTTCTGTACTTCAGTCATGACGGCCAGAGAGACAATTAAGATAAATAAGTCTATTTATAACAAAAAAACACCGCAAAGAACAGTGTCGTGTCTCAACGATTTTATTTCAGAAGATCCAAGTCTTGTGAAATGTAACACCATATGAACTTGTAACTGGTTACAGACGTTTCGAAAGAACGTAGTTCCTTTATCTGAAGAACACTGCTTGAACCCGAAGGCAACACGATTTTTCTAAACGTCGGTAACTGCCTGTCAACACAGCGTAACTTCCCGTTTGACCTGAATTTTTAGAAATTCTAGTGTGAAACGTTTAAAAACAAATCGTTTACACAATTACCTTTTATTTAGAAACAGCTACACGTTTCGGCCGTTTACGGCCATCATCGGGCCATCAGCACAATACTTTAAAACAAGGTAAAAATGCAATATATGTATATATATATGCGTCATATAGTTTTGCACTCTGTGGGATGTCAGAAGTTTACAATATTTATTACAATACGAAATTGTGAAATGTGTTTGTATAGTAGCTGACGGCTGTGAAATTATTGTAGGTATTGTTAAGATGTATAATGGTAAAGTAAAAATATTAAATTGTAAGATAAAAATTACTAAATAATACTTATGTGTGTAAAAATGTGAAAACCTTAAGTGTCGGTTTGCACTTCAGGTTCCTCTAACGCTTACCGACAGCCGAGGAGCCTCCAGCCACTCCCGTCAGCGCGCTCGAAGCAACTGTGTGAATAGCCTGCCTGCTTCTTTTCATTAGTTTGAATTCCGACAGCTGCCGTTCTGTTATGCACCGCTGTGGCCGACTGTCACAGCCGAAATCAAGTCAGGACTGCACCATTACAGTGTAGATTGAACAATGGTATATGCCACTCTTCTATACCACGGTCTTCAAAGTGACAGGTTAGGATTAACAGGAAAAGTTTAGGTTAGGACTGGGTAACAGGGGTTGAGCTTGGGCCGGGGTAGCTCAGTTGGTATAGCGACGTGCTACGGGCTGTACGGTCCTGGAATCAATTCCCGGTGAAGGCGAAATTTTCCGCAACCGTCCAGACCGACCCTGGGGTCCACACAGCCTCCTGTACAATGGGTACCGGGTCTCTTTCCCGGGGGTAAAGCGGCCGGGGCGTGGCGTTGACCACTCACCCCCATCTAGCTCTGAGGTTAAAGAAAGAGTAGAGTTATACATCTACTCACCCTCTGGGCCTTCATGGTCTGTTCTAGGGTGAACTTTACCTTTTACCTTTAACAGGAGTACAGCGGCCGGGTCGTTGGTGGACCCATCTAGTATCGAAGTTAAGAATGAGTGGAGCTATACCTCCATCCCACATGAACTCTTTATATAATGACCAGAAGCCTAATTGTAAAGTAACCTTATTTGCTTCTGGACTTAATGTTCCTCAATCCACCTCTTCTAGTACCTGACCCAATGTCATTGGGTGAGTGCTTCCCGATGTTTCGGAGGATAGTTGTGCCTCCATCTTCAGGGTCAAGTAGCCTTCTTCTTTTACCTTGTTGTTGGAATGTCAAAAGGTTGTCGCTTGCATATTTAACTTGCGTTCAGTCTTGCGTGCTGCATAGTTTTTGTCGCGTTAAGCCAATTGAATTTACAATTTAGCCTGGGGAGTTTTTATTGTATAATAAATCGACAAGAATGTAGCCGAAGCTTTCACGCTGCATTCGAGTGCTGGAGCAAACGCGCCGCGGAACAGTCTTTATACATCTACCGCAGTGGTTCCCAAAGTGGGCGGTACCGCCCCCTGGGGGGCGGTGGGATTACCGAGGTGGGCGCTAATAGGTACGAGAGGTGGAAGGGAGCGCTGTTATTATCACAGGGGGGCGCTAGTAGACAAGTAGTGCATTTATTTTTGTAATAAAATTGAAATAAAGTAATTTTTGTGTTAAAAATAAAAAATGAACTAAATTTCTTAGTATTTTAATTTATGAATCTTATTCAAGCACATATTTTTTTAATAAACTATTGCTAGATGAATTATTGTTAATCATAAAAATATAATAAATTTTAATTTATTAATTAACACATAAAACATTAAGTTTAACTCACAATTTTATTTAAACGATGTTTTAAATATAAAATAAAAGTGGAAACAAAAGCACATTTATGTTTTTTTAAAAAAAGGTAGGGGGGCGCTGTGGGTGTGTATATGGAACCAAGGGGGCGGTGGACCGAAAAACTTTGGGAACCACTGGTGTACCGTAACCACTTCCTTCATGTTTGCCTGGGCTCTCCCAGTTCCATGCAATCTCAGAACCTCTCTACTGTCTCTTCTATCACACATTCCTCATCAGGGCCGCCGAGAGCGGATTCGGATCCGGGTGAAAATTTCTCCCTCCCCCCCCCCCCCCTCGGTGAGCAAGGGCGGACCGGCTAAAAATCTTTTACGCCAGATTTTTATTGATGTGCAAAAAATACAAATATGTCCTTCCCTGACTGTCAGTTGCAGAGTGACTTGGGCTTGGTCTGAAAGTGTTAATTTGTACAGTCGACAATGTCGATGGTACAGAGAAAGAAAAAAGCATATGCAACACAGTCGGGTCCCGGGCACCCTACCGGAACACGGGGCCCCGGTAATTTGTACTGGATGTGAGCTAGGGTTTACATTGTCATATCCGGAAGCTAAGACCGCTTTAAATGAGGTAAAATAAACTGAACAGTACTGTTCTCTCCTCGACATTTGATCCACCAGGACTTGCCGCTAGAGCGCTTAACATTTTGAATATATAGGTACCGTTTCAGCCGACCTGGCGGTACCACACCTCTGGTTGTGTTCCATATAATTATCGTAAACTTCGCTGAAGCTAATTTGTAATACATGATATAGGTAAGGTTCCTGTTCACACCATGAAGGCATATAAGGAGAGCGGAAGTATAAGTCCACTCATTCTTAACTTTGGTATTGGGATACTAGATAATCTGTGGTATTGGCTGTTAATGGTCAGCTTCACGCCACGGCCCGTTTCCTCTGGAGGCTGGGTGAGCCAGCCATGGCGTTTTGTAGAAGAGAAAAGCCTCTTGGCCCTACCGTAGATCGAACCCCGGATCGTCCAACCCATAGCGACTGCGATATATAGGCCTCACTTCGTAAGGGAAATTTGATACAAAAATAAATTAATTATTTCATATTGCTTGTCGTTTGTTGCGACCATTTCAGTTTTGTGTCTACTTTTCTGCGATTCCACGCGGCTTTTCCAATGTCAAAAGTTTCATCAGTGAGGGTTCACGGAAAAAGGTTAAGGAAACCGCGGCGCTAGATGCGGGTAGGTGGTAAGTGCCTCGTAAGGCTAATTGCATCTTGTTACCCAACGTTGTTTTTTTTTTTATTCCGCTGCGATATATTCACAGAGGAATGTGGCAAATGTTTTCCATAAGCACGGAAATTAACCCTGACTCTTGCGTGCCTCGGGTGTGGAGATAGATGATCCGTGGTGTGAAGTGTGAACGGAAGGGGACTCGTAAAATAATTTAGTGGAAAAATGTTACACGTAGAAATGTAACGGAGAAATTCTATGAGAACTTGCATGACTCATTATAGTTTCAAGTTAGTAATTATTACGGTCAGAAATAAGAAAAATATATTTCAAAATGGGGGAAAATTGGTATACGTGGAGACATTTCAAGGTATCATTAGGGGAAATATGAATTGATAGTGTTAGTAACCCTGCATGCATAGTTATGCAGTATTTCGAACTGCTAATGCTGCTGTTTTAGAATTGTGATCTGTGTGTAAGGGTTTGGTTCAAAACCAAAAGCACTGAGATGGACGTAGACTGTATGTGAGTTGTTACAACTTTTGTAGTATTTGGGACATGACGTACTACAGTGAACGCGATTCGTTGTTAAATCAAACGTTTTATAAAACTGAAGACGAGCTGTTTGTCAAGTGTTTATTACAGTGCAGTGAAGGAGGCTATGTTGAACGGTAGAATGAGGAAGAAAGAGCTGGTATGATGAGCTGTTGAAATTAAATATACATGTATGTATGACACAATTTTATTCTATAACGGAGATAATGCCCACTTACAAATGTTTATTATTTAAAACAAAGGCAGCACTCTTTGTGATTAAATGCAATGGTCGGTTGTGTTATACTTTTTTTTTTTGTTTACCTCGACCAATTCCTGGATTTGTAGTGTGAAAGAAGCCGTGAAATCTGATCCAATGCCCGCTCTATTGCATTATGGTGGCGTCGCCGATTGTAATCAATGTAGGATCAGCCGTCTTCAAGTTCACTTTTCGCTAATGTTTCATCTGAAAGATATGAGTATTAAGTTGGCTTAGGTTAGGATATTTTATGTTGGTTTAGGATAATTTAGGATAGTACGGTTTTATGTTAGTATGAACATTAACAGCAGATGTTTAATTAATGCTGTGTTACTGAAGTGTTGGTGCTGTATGGAAGTTAACATTGCATATTTCAGGGATGCATGATGGCTGTTCCTATTTTTACATTCAATCTGAACCAGAAGTTATTGCCTGGCAGAGTCACAATAGGCAAGTATGATGGTACACATTCCTGCCTCACTGCAGCTACAACAGCAGACAAGGTACAAGATTGTGTTTCATTTTGTTATTTCTTTCAAGTCCTTGTCCTTTCTTGCTGGCTATTCAAGGCATTGTTATGTTTTGTGATCAGAGAGTGTACTTTTTTCTTTTTCTGTGTGCTACTAGAGCAGTGATATTATACTGGCCACTATTTAGTTTTTTATGGTCCTTAATTGAACATTTTAATGCAGTTTAGAAAAAATCTTGTCCCACTTGTGGAACACGGCATTTTCAGTTTCTTGTCTGGGGGCTGGCAGTGCACTGTGATATTTTGTTGTGAGTGGAGGAGTCAACTGTCAGGTAGAATGTTAACTGGAAATCGCTCTTTGTAGTGATTGTTCAGTTGAAATATCATTTCCTATGAGTCATGGCCCAAACTAAGGCACTGTTAATCTGTTACTGGCCCATGCTGGAATTCTGGTGATTACCACTGGCCTCGAGTAACTAATGGAATTTAGGATTAGCTTACTATGAATTGAAATGTGTAATTTATGCTTAAACATGAGCTCTGTTATGATCTGTTACATTTTCAGTGATTTAAAATTCTTCATTCCCATCAAGTTGGTACTATAAGTGACATGCTTAATAATTTGAATTAGATTATATTCACATGTTGCTAGTTTATTAGGGATCCTCTGATCAATGGTAGAGACGTTGCTTTGTTTCTGTTGGTGCAGGTGCTTGTGCACAGTCCTCACAGGCATTTGGGCCTCGCAGTGGGACGAGTGGTACCGAGTGATGCAAATAAAGAACTTGCCCTGCTGAACATCAACCAGTCAGTGTTGTCTATTTGCGCTGGTAACCTGAACGTGGCAGAAGAACGGGACACTCTTGTGGTGGGAACTCCTACCAACTTGCTTGCATATGATGTTGAAAATAACACAGACATTTTCTATAAAGAGGCAGGTTGTATTTCAGTGTATATTTTTTGTTTAAATGAATCGCTTCTTGTTAGTGAGTTTTAAATGAATTGTATGTCCCTTTAGACTATTCTGCAGCTGTCTGTTGTTGTTGTTGTTGTTGTTGTTGTTGGTTTTTTTTTTTTTTTTTTTTTTTTTTTTTTTTTTTTTTTTGCCTGCAGTTGAGGCTAGTAGCATAGACTGTGGAATGCCTCATCACGGACGTGAAGCCTCTAAATATGAATCCGGTACATTATCTCTCCTCCGAACCATTTAACTCCACCCATACCAGCCACTTCTTCCATAGGGTGACTTCCTTTGCATGCTGCTGTTTCCCAAATACTCAGTTCTGAATGACTTACAGTGTCATGTACTTTGTGGTATGTTCTGTAATGGACGGCCAGTGATGTTACGTGCTACTGAGTGGTTAATCCCTGCCACAGAACTTTGTCCTGCGTCTAACTCATTCAGTAAGGCATATATTGAGGCTATGTTTGTGTACGAAATTTTTTAGTGGATAGCAAGGTGGGTGGTATAATACTTTCAGGTTCGTGACCAGGTGGGACATTGTCAGTATTTAATATTTTTTTGCATCGATAGTTGCATTGCATGGTAATAGGCTGATTTTTGTCTTACTTGTTTATTCTCTTGCTGATTAAATAACCATTTGGTCTGTTTTATTCTGTAAGAAGGGAATATTGTTCAAGTAGTAGCCATGACTGTACAGATACACTGCTGCAGTGTGTGTGTGTGTGTGTGTGTGTGTGTGTGTGTGTGTGTGTGTGTGTGTGTGTGTGTGGTAGCTCATTCAGCCACACCAGTACCTGTCGGAACATCGTACCCTGTGTCAACTGTGCTGTTGTGATTCAGGTACCTGATGGGGCGAGTGTGGTTACAATTGGGAAACTGGGCAGTTTGCCAAACCCACTGGCCATCACCGGAGGTAACTGCTCTTTGCAGGGATTTGATTACGAAGGGAATGATCCATTCTGGACTGTCACGGGGGATAACGTCTGTTCACTGGCACTTTTGGATTTTGATCATGACGGAGAAAATGAGGTACTGTATTACTGTTTGTTATGATACATTTATCACACATTATGGAGTGATCAGTTCTCTTTCTTGTGCCTGATATGCTACAAACTGACATGAAGGATATGGGTGGTAGACAGAAGAGGACAAGAAGCTGCTGATATGGGAGGGTGAGGTGAAGAATGGGCAGAACGTATGAACCAGTGAAGCAGAAAGTAGAGATAGAGACTGGGAGGGTCTGTGAGTAGAGTAGAATAATTGGGCATATATCTCAATTTGATTTGTGTTTAATCTGTAAAGAAGGGTTAAGTGTATCAAACTGATACAGAGAGTACTGAAGAATTTATGATTGAAATTTAAATCATTTTACTTTAAAAGCGTATATTCTATTAATCAATGTTATGACCATCACTGCTTGAATGAGTGTTGTGTTTGCAGTAAAATAATGGCTGAAAGACAGATAATGCTGAAGTTATCACCAGGTAAGAATTTGGCTAGAGAATTTTGCCTTAGGTTTTTAATTTACTATATTTGTGTTAAAAGTATTTGATTAAGAAAAAGGTGTGGGAAGCAGAAATGTAACTACAGATGTTGCAAAACATTGTACAAAAGTGCCAGATAAAAGTGCTTGTTCTATGCTAATTTTTCCCTTATTTTTGACATTAAGTAAGTGATAGTGCCAATGATTTTTGTGACTTAAATGATGATGTGGGCCGGGATAGCGTATTCGGTATAGCGACTTGCTATGGGCTGGACGGTCTGGGGATCGAATCCTGGTGGGGGCGAGATTTTCCGCACCCGTCCAGACCGGCTCTGGGGCCCACCCAGCCTCCTATACAATGGGTACCGGGTCTCTTTCCCGGGGGTAAAAGCGGCCGGGGCGTGGAGTTGACCACCCACCATCATCTACTGCCAGGGTTAAAGAAAGAGTAGAGCTATACCTCTACTCCCCGTCTGGGCCTTCGTGGCCTCTTCTAGGGAGAACTTTACCTTTAATGATGTTCATTATAAACTGAACTCATTCTGTCATGTTTACACTATGTATAAAGTTCATATGAACATGCCTTTTCTTTCTTAAATACATTGTTTTTTCACAGTTGATTGTTGGTTCTGAAGACTTCGAAATTCGAGTATTTAAAGAGGACAACATTATCAATGAGCAAACAGAAACGGAGGCTGTTATAGCTCTTGCAGCGCTCGGAAGCAACAAGTTTGGATATGGACTAGCAAATGGAACTGTTGGCATTTATGAGAAATTACAAAGACTTTGGAGAGTAAAAGTAAGTGGTGGACAACTTGTACATTGTGTTCGCATAGTGAATGAGGATGCAGAAATGCTGGTTATCTTTGTAGAGGCACTTGTGAAACCAAGTAGGCTAGCAGCAAAGTTATAATTTGTAAAGAAAGAGATGCAGATTTTCATACTCTTGAACAAACACATGAAAATTCAACTCTGTAGGGCTCTGACAATGCCTTGTGACTCACTGACATCATCTTCTTTTTGTGGACTTTGTCAGTTGTCTTAATTTTTTAAAAATGAAGTATGACATTTCAGAAGCCGGCTCTGCTTCCGTCTTCAGGCAAAGAAAGCACCTAATCTGATGGACCCCTTAGATAGAGCTATTCTCAGTTGCCCAGTGACTGACAATAGTTCTGTGTAAGGGGTCTACCAGATTAGATGCTTTCTTTGCCTGAAGATGTAAGCAGAGCCAGCTTCTGAAACATTGTTTGTCATTAAAAAAATTAGATGATGAACAGAGTCCAATAAAGGAGATATGTCAGGTTTATCATAGGAATTATTTCAGTAAATGTTTGATAGCGGGGATAGCTCAGTCGGTATAGCGACTCGCTACAGGCTGGACGGTCCAGGGATTGAATCCCAGTGGGGGCGAGATTTTCCGCACCCATCCACACCGGCCCTGGGGCCCACCCAGCCTCCTATACAATGGGTACCGGGTCTCTTTCCTGGGGGTAAAGCAGCCAGGGCGTGGAGTTGACCACCCACCCTCATCTAGTGCCGGGGTTAAAGAAAGAGTAGAGCTATACCTCTACTCCCCCTCTGGGCCTTCATGGCCTGTTCTAGGGAGAACTTTAACTTTTAAATGTTTTAGACTTATGGAGTGGATGGATTTAATCAGATCAATATACCAGTACATAACACCAAACTGTTGGGCCCAGAATTAACCTTTGGTAAAGTTTAAATTGCCATCAGAATATTATAAATGCCATGGTACTGACTTAATTCCACTGGAATTAATACAAGTAGATAAAACAAAATCTTCAAGAAAGTGGCTTCAAAAATTATGGAAAACCTGTAGACCATTCACATGCAAAGTTCTAGTATGGGAATTGAACCAGGAAGTACCTGAAAATGTGGTTGTTCTGGTGACAGTCTTGGTTTTGTCTGTACTTCTGATATGTCTTGTGTTGCATTTTTTAGGCATGTTTGCATAATTGTGAAAAGCAGCTGTTAGCTTCGTCATGTCTGTCTGTCGGTCCATCCACCTATGTGGAGCAACTTGGCTCCCATTGGACAGATTTTCATGAAATTTGATATTTGAGCATTTTTCGAAAATCTGTCAAGAAAATTCAAGTTTCATTAAAATCTAACAACAATAACGGTACTTCACATGAAGACCTATGTACATTTGTGGTAGTATCTTGCTCAATTCTTCTTATAATAAGTAATGTTTCAGACAAAAGTTGTAGAGAAAATCAAAACACACATTTTATGTTCAATAAATTTTTCCCGAAAATCGTGCCGTTTATGAGATAATATGTAAAAGTATGGTACAGCCAGACAGGCCACAGATGCACTTTGCATGCTGGATAACTAAGGCAAGAATACAGACACACACTCAGAATATTTAATAGTGTGAAGTGTGAAGATTGGAAGAGGAGTTAGACAAGGTTGCTGCTTGTCACCGATTCTGTTCAACTTATACAGCGAGTACCTTACCAAGGAAGCTCTTGAAGGGTTTGGAGACTTCAAAATAGGAGGACAAGTAATTCGCACTGTGAAATATGCAGATGACCTTTTGCTACTGGCTAGGGAAGAAAAGGTGCTACAGGGCATGATTGATAGACTAATTGAAATTGGAAGACGCTATGGAATGGAAATGAATGTGGGAAAAACTAAAGTAATGAAAATCTCAAGGCAACCATCCCCAATGAAAATTATGATAGATCAAAAACAATTGGAGAATGTGGAATATTTCAATTATTTGGGTAGCATGATAACAAGTGATGCAAGGTGTACACGTGAAATTAAATCCAGAATTGCCATGGCAAAAACAGCATTCAACAAGAAAAAAAATCTTTTCACCAGCAAACTGGAATTAAATTTAAGGAAGAAACTAGTAAAGTGCTACATTTGGAGCATAGCTTTGTATGGTGCTGAAACGTGGACACTTTGGAAAGTAGATCAGAAGTATCTGGAAAGTTTTGAAATGTGGTGCTGGAGAAGAATGGAGAAGATCAGTTGGACCGATCGTGTGAGAAATGAAGAAGTATTACACAGAGTCAAGGAGGAGAGGAATATACTACATACAATAAAAAGAAGAAAGGCTAACTGGATTGGTCACATCTTGCGTAGAAACTGCCTTCTGAAACACGTGATTGAAGGAAAGTTAGAAGGAAGGATAGAAATGACGGGACGACGAGGGAGAAGACGTAAGCAGCTACTGGATGACCTTAAGGAAATAAAAGATACTGGAAATTGAAAGAGGAAGCACTAGATCGCACCCTGTGGAGAACTCGCTTTGGAAGAGGCTACGGACCTGTCGTAAGACAGACTACAGAATGAATGAATGAACTAAGGCAAGAATACAGACACACACTCAGAATATTTAATAGTTAGTTACTTCCTGTCGCTCCTTGTGGAGCATAGGGGCCTCCTTTCAGAGGTTTCTTGGTCTGGAAGTGTGCATTCTGTAGTGGGTGACCAGTCCACTGACTGCACAAGTTCTACTCATCCTGATATGACTGCCAGAGCCATCAAGCAGTCAGTCAGGAGACTTGGGTGAGAAATGGCCGCTGAATTTTGCTTACGAAACATCTCAGAATATTTAATACCGTATATTCTCGAATCTAATGCGCATCCGAATCTAATGCGCACCCAGTTTTTGGCGACTTCTTAAACGAAAAAAAGTCAGTTCGCGATTCTAATCCGCACCTTTCCTTCAACCACCCCTTGCCCACGGGGCGACTGATTGAATAATATTGGATGTTACCAATGCGTTAAAATCCGACGCTACGCCTGTGGCTGATGAGTCATACCGATAGAGGCGGGGCCTTTCTCAACAGACGTGCGCAATCTCGTCTGAAGCCAGCTGAGCTTTAGTTGTTGAAACGTGGGAGGTGCTTGTTCCAATTTGTCGTGTACCGTAGTTATGGAAGAGGGACACCTGAAATCTAAACGACTCTCATATACGGTGAAGTTCAAACGTGGCAGCGATCAGCGGGTGTGAGGCGTCACGAAGGAAATTCACTGGACCCAATTATTATATTATTATAATAATAAATAATAAAATAATAGATTATTGTTTTGTATTGTTCTTACGGCACGTACAGCAGCTCAATAATTTTTCCAAAATCCAGCTCTAGACCGCGAATCTAATACGCATCTGATTTTTTAGCCCTCTAAAACTGTAAAAAGGGTGCGCATTAGATTCGAGAATATACGGTACTTATTGCTTTTCCATGGCAACAATGGTTATGCAAACGGGCCTGAATGTCATGTTTTTATGTACATTGCATATCTTGTTATGATGTTGGGACAGATTGTTATTTGAATTCCATGTGTTCTTGTGTAACTTGTATTCAGTGTAATTCCTTCAGACTTACTCCTCTGACTTCAGGTTTCTCAAGCAGATCAGACTCTTATCTTATGTCTCATTCAACATAGTGCAGAGAAGTGACCCTAGAAACATACTTAACTATGTTATTGTCACATAAAGTTGTTTCAGGTTGTATTTTGCATGATATAATTTCTTTGTAATCCTGTATTTTATGTTCCATTAGAAATCTGAAATGCCCATACTTATAGCAAGGTACATGCTGTGTATAATAAGTAATTCAGTTTGGAAAATGGTATTTTAATTGCAGCAGTTTTGACAGTTGTATTCTGAATAAAGCTAAAACTCGACAAAATTCATTTAGGATTTACAGTCTGTAATCTATACATGTGTGTTCATGCGCAGGCATGCATGTTTAAATCTATTAAATATTTGCTCTTAAAATTGAAGAATTAGCGTACGATTGAATTTTTATAACACACAGTTTGCATTAAATAACTCAATGCAGAGAATAGAAACAAGAGTGAGTGTTTCATCAAACTTGTATTCTTCTCTTATCAAAGTGAGAGTGCCACATCTTGTTTAATTTTGCGTGTTTCTAAATAGGCTACTGGCTAAATATCTGAAAGGGTCCTAGTTTAGACCAAAGATCCTGTTCATTTCAGAGGATTTTTTTTCTAACAGATAGCCTTTACAGCCTGATGCATAAACACCCTTTTTTGGTTGCCCATGACTGTGCAACGTATTTGCAGGCGCAGCCTGAAATTGGAGCTGGCTCCTGAAGGAAGGCTGCAGAATGCTATAGTGACCAAACCTGACTATGTCTAGGAGCACAATATTGTTCAGTGTCTAGCAGAGTGCAGGGATGCTTACCCTTTCCTCCCAGTACCACTACTTCCATCCTTACGCTCTCACCCACTTCATAAAACACGCTGCTCCTGTTTACATGGTCATGGGCTTATTGAATGTTAAATGATTGTATGAATGATCAGAGTTGTTCTTTCAGTCAAAGAATCGTGCAGTGTCAGTTTATGGATATGACCTGAATGGTGATGGTGTGGAAGAACTTATTACTGGCTGGTCGAATGGCAAGATTGATGCACGTAGTAGTCGTTCTGGAGAAGTCATTTTTAAGGATAACCTGAACCATTCAATAGCTGGCATTGTAGAAGGGGATTACAGACTGTCAGGCAAAAATGACCTTATCTGCTGCTCAGTGGATGGAGAAGGTACGTATTTTGGACATGAATAAACACTATCGTGAAAAGGATTGGAATAATGGCTCTTTAGATGTATACAGACCAGATTTTGCAGTAATGTGCAAGAATTTTGGATTTGTTGTTCGCTGTTTTTACAGTGCGTGGCTACAACCTCTCACGCCAGGTAACCGTGCGGTCCGGCATATCTGGAGGTAGTGTCAGCATGGAGACGGATGCAATTCGAGACTTGTTCACAAAGAAGCAGGCTCTACTACTTGAACTGCGCAATTATGAAGGCAACAACCAGTTTTCTGAAATTAGTGTTGGGGACATGGGACAGCAGCTTGCTGTGGCTAATCAGCATGTTGGAATTATACCTGTAAGTTATCTTACACTGCAGAGGCATACATTCAGCTGCTGTCTACTTCAGTTGATGGTATCTCTTATTTTAGTCCCTTGTTTGATGTCACTTTTATATGAATGTGTACTTTTTTCTTGTGTATTTTTCAGGCCCAAACAAGATTGCAGACTGGCATTGCTATCAACATGGGTACCGAACAAAAACCTGTACGTATTGTACTTCCCTAAATCACATGTTTACGTCCCAGCATTAGTAATGATGATGGGGGTGATAATTTTTATGATAATTCAGTGCTACCTCCATGTAACAGGAATTTATGATTTTCATAAAAGTGCTTGTTTTAGTGGTTATGCGGGAGTTTTGTCAGTAGAGCACGACTGCTGTTACAGCTGAATCAGATAACTTGTTACTTTAATTTGTCATGTTCTTACAGCCACATGTTGAGATCTCATTGTCTACAAACAATGAGACTATAATTGCTGCAGTAATGGTGTTTGCAGAAGGAATTTTTGAAGGTGAAACTCACGTTCTTCATCCGAAACCTTCAGAAGTGTCATCACGATTGGACGTGGCTCTGAATCCTCCTAGGGATGTTTCTGTTGATATTCACATTAAGGTAGGATGATGTTCTAACTAAGGTGGGTTGAACTTATTAGTTATGCCACATGTGCACATGCCTTTGGGGGTGTTCTGTTTTTAAACTTAATACAGGGTGTTTCATAGATCCCTCCGGGATTTCGGAGGTCTGTAGCTCAGGAGCCAAATCACACACAGGGGATGAGAGCATGTCAGTGAAAAGAGTACATATCCAAGTTTTGAACCTACCTTACAAATGTTCAATATGTCCCCCTTTGGTGACTCGACAGACGTCAATCCTGTCCCAGTCCCAGGCGATGGTCCAGGCCTACCTGTTCGTTTTGCGACACACAAACAGCCAGTTTCCTCGAATTTTCTATACCAGTCTTACTGTTTTGTCCGTTGGTGGTTCTGTACGATACTTGGTTCGAAAACCACGTTGCACTGTTACAATTGACTGGGTTTTAGCAAATTGCAGGACACAAAAAGCTTTCTGTTCACCTGAGAACGCCATGTTTGCACACCACTGCCTCCTAGCGGAGAAACGGGTAACTACGCCATCGCATCTGTCACAAAAAAACTTTTACATTTCCTCTATCCGTTGGCATGCTTTTATCTCTTATATGTGGGTTTGCTACTGCACGGCCAAGCCTCTAAATCCTGGATGGACTTATGAAACACGCTGTACTTTCCAAATCACAAGATTAAAAAATCGACATATGCACTGTATTATGTATAGTCAAATGTCCCTTTTGACTATACATGTGAAAATAGAGTGCATATGTTGGTTTTTTAATCTTGTGATTTGTTATCATAATACACGGAGAATATAATGTGAAATTTAATACTTTCCAGTTTGTCTGCTTTCAACATTCAGACTGTCCAACAATGCTGTTGTCCTGTAAGACGTGGCACAGGATGAGTCTGTCTGAATGTTGAAATTTGAAGTCAGATATGGGAGAAGGTGGAGATGTCTTGACCATTGGTGCAGTGTCTTAGGTATACAGGACGTACATGTTTAACCCATATGTCGAGTAAAGCCTGATGGCGCTTTGCACTGTACCAGGTCCAATGTTGAGCTCAAATTGACATGTTATTTTAAAGTGTTTTATGTTGGTTTTTCCTAAGCTCCTATTATCTAGGGGCTGCTTTGAAAGTTTGAAGATTAAGGATTTTCTGGAAAATTAATTTGGACCAGACTGTTGGAATTTACAGGAATAATTTGGACTGCAAAGGGTTAATAAAACATGATAAATAATGTAGTCCAGTGTTTAATGAGTTTTTAATGTCTGGCATTACCAGCGCTTTGTGTACAATGCAAAGTCTGTTCTGTCGCGTTCAGTTTATCTGATGACAAGGAGAACACCTGACAAAACTAGACTCATTCAGCTGATGTATGTACAATAAAGATGTTGTGGGATGTGCCTAGATATGCAGTAGTGGTTCCACAGTATGTGTACAGCATGTTAGTCACTGATGTTCCACAGTATGTGTACAGCATGTTAGTCACTGATGTTTCTTCTCCATACCAGTATTAATAAACATACCCTGATCACTCACACGAATAGGAAATTATTGTGTTTTATACATATATGTTTTGCATATTTTGTATCAAAACTTGTAATCAAAACAAATTATGGTATTGTTTTAGTGATGGTTGTTGGTTATGTGCTGATTATGTGTACTTAATGTTGCAGTTTGTGCAAGGCAGCCTTATATTTGTGATATAGTTGAATAATTTTTATGATCATATGCTTTTGTATTGTAAATTGTTAATGAAACCGTATATTACCTTTCAGGCATTGGTTGGATATGAGGGCAGTCAGCATTATCATGTGTTCGAACTGACAAGGCAGTTGCCACGGTTTGCAATGTATGCTGTACTTGTTGAACGGACACAGGGTGTTGACAGTTTTGTCTCTTTTGTCATCACTGAAAGACTGCAGCGGGTTAGTAAGTTTTGTGAAATTTTCTAATAGCTTTGTATTTAGTACTTTGTGAGTTAGCATGACACCAGGTTAATGTAGTTCTCTCATGACACCACAGGAAGTGAGATAGCACAAATGAGCAGCTGCAGACAAGTGCCTTCAAGTTATCAGTTAACTCTATTATAGGCATTGTTTGTTTCTTTGTTTGTTTGTATGTGTGGCGCGTGCGTGTGAGAGAGAGAGAGATAATAGTTATATGTGTTTGTGTGTTCTGAACAAGTTTTATTAGTTTTGTAAGTTACCTGAAGAAGAGTATATTGAACTATTAAATTTGGAGACCCTGCCATTTTGCATTCAGACGGTGTATGTCAGTATCTGATGCCATGGTGTTATCTGTTGTTACTGGCAAGAAACGTACAAGTAATTCATGACAGCACCCTTTTCAGGGGAACAAAATTATTGATGAATGTGTATTTCCTCTTAGTATGTTAGAGAGGAATTCTTAAATCCAATATATTACCATAAATAGAACAGTGTCAAAACATATGGTATTTATGAAATAATTCACTAAAACATCTCTACAATACTGAATGTGTAGTACACTTATTCTGCTGTTTGTAGGTTCGGTGTAGCCAAGAGCACCACAGCTGTGCAGCACAAAGTTTTCTCTTACATAAGATGTGAGAGTCATGCTTTAAAAGTTAAGTGTGACTACTGCTAGGTGTAACTGGGACCTGTGTTTAAATGATTAATTAACTATTGCATTGCGACGAGGTTTCAACAGCGTTCATATTGTGGATTCTGGTCTTGTGCGATGTGATGCTGCTTAGCAGGTAATTTAACTTATCCTGATATTTTGAAGGAGCATAGGCCCTTCATCTTCAAGGGTTGGTAGTTCCAGGAAAAATAACCCTTGAAGATAAAGGTGCTTCACTCTTTCAAAACGTTGGGATACGTTAAATTACCCGCTACACAGCGCAGCATTCCAGAAGACCAGACATTTCAACTATTGCTTTGTTATGAATTTTGATTTAACAGCATGTTCTTGCACTTCATTTTGTCTACATTTAGTTTGAGGCCAGACTGCTTGCTGGCTTTTCAGAATCTGATAATTATGACAGGTGGTACTTTGTGTCCTAGATTGCCATGTGGATTAATCAAAACTTCTTGCTGTTGACTGATTATGAAGTAGTGGGAGACTTGAACATAACGTTCCTTTCTTTGCGTGACAACGTAGAGGTGACACTCAGTATGGATTCGAATGGGCAGATGTCAGTCATCACTCATAATATGGCATTGGCTGGCGATATTATTCAGTCACTCGCTAGTTCCTGAATTTGCAAGAACTTCAGGTAGTGTATTCTTTACATTATCATTCAGTAATATTTGTATGAGTCGACCTCGGTGGACTAGTGGATAGCGTGCTCGCCACTGGACCCAAGGTTCGCGGGTTCGATCCCGACCGAGGTCGATGGATTTTTAAGGGTGATAAAAATCCGGAGCACCACTTCCTTCGAGGGGACGTAAAGCCGTCGGTCCCATCTCGTAGATTTACGGCGTGTAAAAGAACCTTACGGGCATGAATAAAAATGTTATGTAAGCTAAATTCAAAGCCTCAATTTCTCACCCAAGTCTCCTGACTGCCTGCCAGATGGCTCTGGCTGTCACATCAGGATCGATAGAACAGTAGCGCGGCCAGTTGGCCAGTCACCAACTGCCACGAATGCGCACGACTTAGTAACCTCAGAAAGAGGAGGCCCGGGCCCATACAGGGCTGTTGAGCCATGGTTATTATTATATTAATATTTGTATGAAACGTTTCACTTCAGGGCACATTTAATTGTGTCTGACTTTCCTTCCCATGGCTACAGTATAACTTGCTGCCACATAGTGCCTTCCAGCATTCAAAAGTATGTGAACAGTCATTTTGCATTGTGTACAACACAAATAATATAAACTTCAAACTAACGTGAGAGATAGGAAATTAAGAAGTGATGTAAAGTGGCAAGGCGTGTTGAAGCAAAAAGGTTGTAAAAAAAAGGGTTGGGTGTGTTGTATAGACTTGTTTTTGATCCACGAATTGTGCAACATTTCAGATGTCAATTACAGTATATATCTTCCATGCCGCTAGAGTGATATGCAGTTAAGAAATAACAGAAAAGTTGTGTTACAGTGTGCTGATATTTTCAGATTTGTTCTGTAAGACCTGATTTTTATTTGCCAGTCTCTTTAGATACTTCCTACTTAACACTTTCACTGCCAAAGTCGACCATGGTCGATTTAAGTATTTATGTTTTAATTTGCCAGCGTCGACTTTAGTCGATCGAAAATTTACTCTGCTCTTTTGCCTTAAATAGGCCACGCACACAATAAGTTATTTAAGGAAACATATTTTACATCTTTATTAATCCCTAGCTGACAACTAGAAAAAATATATGCATTTTATATATAATTTTATATATACAGAAGAACCCGGATAAGAACTCCCCGCATAAGAAGTTTTCCGTGTAAGAAGTCTGATTTTTAAAGTCCCGAAATCATATTGCTTTAATAAGCTTCCCTCTTAATAAGTCTTCCGCTTAAGGAGTCCCTAATCCTCTGGTCCCTTGAAAGACTTCTTAACAGGGTTCTACTGTAATTAAATTTTATAATTTATAAGACGACGCACTAGTTGTTTAACATTCAATAAATCCCTGGCAATTTAACACCCTCGGGGATTTAAGTACCCGGCAGTGAAAGTGTTAAGAAGTCCTTATCAGTTGTCTTGGTAGCTGTGAAACTCACACTGACCACATTTTACTGTGATAGGTGAGTGCAAACTTTCCAGAGGAAGAAGAGAAAATTGGGGAGCTCCTTAAGAAAATTTCTGCTCTTCAAGATGTTCGATTGAGGCTTGGAGCAGAAATGGCAGATCACTCAGGTCTAATTCGTAGCTTAGTGTTCGTGCAGAAGATGCTAGACTTTTGGATGACATGTAAGTTCATACAGAGATATGCAGTGTGGATTAGTTATATTTCATAATGACTGCCATAGCAATAGGCAGGATCCATAGTCTGACAATTTTTTAAATTTATTTGTATGACAGAATGGATATATCCATAGTTCAAAAACTTGCGTATAACTAATTGTATGAAGTTCTTCAAAAAAGATACATTTTTGCTTATAAGAAAACCCCACTTAATTTCCCTTTCGATTTTCCTAAAATTAAGTATCCGCAGACCAAGATTTCATTACATAATATTTATAACATTTTACGCTTGGCATCAAAAATAGGTCACAAAAGTGTATACTGTCACTATTTTTTGTTCTTTTTAATTTGATTTTTGTCGAGTTCAGGTTTCTAATGTTTTCAATCACATAAAGTTCGAGTTGGGTCCACTGTTATATAGCATTGAATCAGTCATTCATTTCAGGAAAAGTATGCGTAAATGGTACTTGGAGCTGAATGATGTAAACACAGACTTGATCAGGGGCTATAACATTCGCTGCAAGAACCACCAGGAATTATTGGATGCTCTTAAACAATTGAATGTCATTATTCAGAAGGCTGCACAATTGCGAGGTAAATAATCTTTATGTCTGAGGGTTCAGTTTTGTCAACAAAAGCTAAATTCTAATACAGTTTCTAATATTAGTATTGCTGTTGTCCTTTTTTATGACAAAGCTTTTCATAACTTTAGTGTAGTCAAAATAATTTTTGGTGGAGGAGGGGCTAGAAGTTTGGATCCCGAATTTCCGCACATATAAGCCAGTTTGTCACTTATTTAGGTTTAGTACAGTTTTGTCTGTCTCTCTCATACTTCAGGTCTCCATCAGAACTGAGTGTTCTTGTTACATTGCTTTGGTTTTGCTGCCCTAGTGTAATGTTCCTTTATGATCACCAGCGAGAATTCCACTGTGCTAAATCTTTTTGTTTCTCTTCAGTTGGAAAATACAAAACCAATGTAGTGAACCTGTGTCGAATTGCCCTGAAGAACAACAATGTCAACTCTCTGGTGAAAATCATGAAGACTGGAGAAGCCTGATCCTGTCACCTGCACATACTTGTAAGTAGTTCAGAGTTTCAGATTTATTTATTTCTTTGCTGCAGTCTTGATATGTTTTTTTTTTTTCTTTTTTATATTTCGGTTTTTAAAGAATTTACA
Source organism: Reticulitermes speratus (assembly GCA_021186555.1). Classification (NCBI taxonomy): domain Eukaryota; kingdom Metazoa; phylum Arthropoda; class Insecta; order Blattodea; family Rhinotermitidae; genus Reticulitermes; species Reticulitermes speratus. The sequence goes on from JAJKFL010000014.1 coordinate 2,577,597, forward strand.
TTCTTTCTTCTGCGGGTGTTAAATGTGATTTCGTGTTGTGACGTATGTGTACATAAATGTCAATGCTGAAGAGTTTAAATTCTGTCACAATTCTGCCCCGTGTAGGAAGTTAATATTACAATCATGGATGTGATTGTAACAGATCACTGCCTGAGTTATGAAGCTCTTGGGCAGTACCTTTGCATCAGTCAGTGTTGCAGCATAAACTTTTGTCAAGAAATAGTTAACTGAGGTAGTAGCACATGTTATTTGGTTGAGAACGTCAGGTTCGTGCATGGTAGTATATTACTGCAACTGCGATTTAATAGTGTCCATGAAGTACCATAATGTACAAGCATAAGAGTAGATCAGTGAAAGGGTTGTCTGTAGAAATCAAAGCTAGAGATGGGAATTGTTAAATTGGCCCATTGACATGCTTTATGCTGGTGAAAATAATATTTATGCACTGTATTAAGGTCAAGATTTAGTGCTTGTAAAGTTGTCTTTTTGCATGCCATGAAGTAATGGGGTATGGATCCACTCATTCTTAATCTCAGCACTAGGTGGAGGTGAATGGTCAGCTTTACACTCCCCACCATCCAGGGACCTATTGAACAGGAGACTGGGTGGGCACCAAAGCCAGTCTGGACATTTGAGATAATAAACACTTCCTTGTCTGTGCCAGGGATTAAGCTAGAATTCCTCAGTTATCCAGCCTACAGCCTAGTTACTGTACTGACTGAGTTACTGCAGCTTCAATTACTGTGTGTTACCTTTCATATGTCAGAATGTAATAAATTAAATGCACAGTATGTGTCAATTATAATTTCAAAATGAAGATGAGATCTTGGAAGACCTTTGAAGAGACTATTAGACGAGGCCGAAACAGGTCTATTAAGGCCTAACTCATGATGGATGATGATGAGGATGGAGTAAAATACAGTAACTAATTTCATAATTCCTGAATCATCATTTTGCATTTTGAAATTAGGAAAGGATATGTCAGAGTGTATGGGCCGTGATAGCTCAGTCGTATAGCAACTCGCTACACGCTGGACGGTCCGGGGATCGAATCCCGGTGGGGGCGAGATTTTCCACACATGTTCAGACCGGCCTCCTGTACAATGGGTACCAGGGTAAAGCAGTCTGGGGTGTGGCATTGACCACCCACCCCCATCTAGTGCGAGGTTAAAGAATGGTTGAGCTGTACCTCTATTCATCCTCTGGGCCTCAAGAGTGAACTTCACCTTTTACCTTACCTTATGTCTCGGTGTATTTCGTGCATTGCATTCTTAATATAATGGACATGAACAAAAGGTTTCATCACTAACTCTGGTAGGGATTGTAGGAGGTGTGCAATGATGAACAGGAGAGCATGGAATGTCCCACATATGGTGTTGTACAGATACATATGCTTGTGTGAGTCTACAGATTAGCATTACTTTATTGAATGTAAGGTCATGGCTACTTCATGGATAATTGAGCATGCTAAGCGAACTGGAAGATGTATTTGTGTGGTTCAGTGGGAATCGTTCTTTTGTCAGTTATTTTGTGTCACATGATATGTGAGATCTTGCATCAGCCTATTTGAGATATGCTAAAAGCATTCGTTTCTATGGATTACATAGTGAAATCTTCCATGATGGGCCATTTTCTTGAATCTCATATGGAAGTTTTTGGTCACAGACTTTCAGAAAGAATGCATGTGAATTATGTGATGAAATAAGGTACACAATATGAAAGCTTTACAAGAACAGTCCCTCAGCAAAACTACCAACAACAGACTATTTTTTGAACCTTCTGGAACAAGAGATAGCATGGAAGCAGTGGTATTTTATATACAAATAAATGACTGTTAAATTTACCTTTATCAGAGATGCCTCATTTTATGGGATGGCACCTCAACTTTGTAACACTGAAGAGCTCTGTGACTTGGAGAGACCTGTAGATGTTGGCACTGAGGGTTAATGTGATAAATTTTGTACACATTACACAGGGACATTATTTTGTGTGACTACTGTCGAAAGTCACTTCCTGTCACCTTACTTAATTTACACAGCTTCTACACGCAATGACATGTGACGTGTTTCTGCAACCCTAAGGAAAACCGTTCCAGAAACTTCCTTAAATGTGGTGAGTAAAAACACCAACACTAAGTGCAATACATTGAACTAAATTGTGTGGACCCTGACTCGCGACAAATCGGAATAGTGAAAAGCACTCTGCTGCCTGTTGTTGTGTGAAATTGTCTGAGTGAAGAGTGGATGTGGGTTGTCAGATAAAATAATGTCCCTGTATATTGAAGCTTTTTGTTAACCCTGGCACACGTGATATGGTATAATGTGGTTAATTTATTTTATTTAATAATTGTAATTAATTTGGTGTCTTAACAGTAAAATGTGCTGATTGGTCTGTGGTAAAGTCATAGAAGAATTTTGTTCCTTCTTCACCTAGTCACCTGTGATTTAAATACCCCTCAGCAGAACACAGAAAGCAGATCCAGTTACTCGTAATACATAATTAAATGGTGTCACAGTGTTCATAGGTCCGATTACAGCAATGGAAGTGGGGAGATTCTGAAGTCATGTGTTTTTGCCTTTCATAAATGTGTACAGTGATACCTCGGCTAACGAGTGACCCTGCTAACGAATTTTTCGGGTAACGAAGATTTTTTTCGCTGTTTTTCGGACTCGGCTAACAAATGTTTTAGTGGATGCTCGCGCTAACATAAAACATAAAGCAGCAAACATGAACGGTCGAGCCATTCCAGGAGCTTATCTTTTCCGTCTGTATGTGTGTGACAAAGAAATGAGCTCACGTTTCGGCTAACGAATGTGATTCCAGAACGAATTATCTTCGTTAGACGAGGTATCACTGTACTTGGGAGCCATCTGTAAACAGCTGAATGAAAAAAACACGAATGTGGATGATTACATATTGCAGCCAGAGCTCAGGCCAATGTCCACATGTGGAGCCATTCAAAAAAGATGAATAGATCATATTTTTGTCAGCCTTTGAGTATATAGTGGAATCCCTATTCATCGATTTTTAGTTAAAGTTTTGCATCACCTAAATTTCAGTTTTATGAGTCCTAGGTCAGTAATATCAATGCTACATTTCCGCCATTTGACACTTCCCTCAGTCTAATGTTCAAATCCGTTGGTCCCCTAAGAGAACCATCTTTGTGTAAAACAGAAAACTATTTTGTGCTCACTGAGTACTGTGAATGTTATAGCAGTAGTGTTCTTATATCTAAATTCACAGCTCCAGTACACTTATTATTAATTGCTCCAATTCCTCATGATATTGTTACAGGATATTTGGTAACGAGATAAAGTGTAGAGACACCAATGAATATGCCGCCATTTTGTAGCAGCAGAACCACTATGGCAGATATTTTACTGTTAAGAAGTTCCTCTTCAACCATTCTGTTCAGTTCAGGCATCTGAAAATAGTCAAACATTACATAATTAAATCTGGTTTATTCAGATGTAAGGTAAAGGTAAAGTTCTCCCTAGAACAAGCCACGAAGGCCCAGAGGGGGAGTAGAGGTGTAGCTCTACTCTTTCTTTAACCCTGGCACTAGATGAGGGTGGGTGGTCAACTCCACGGCCCAGCCGCTTTACCCCCGGGTATGAGATCCGGTACCCATTGTATAGGAGGCTGGGTGGGCCCCAGGGCCGGTCTGGATGGGTGCGGAAAATCTCGTCCTCGCCGGGATTCGATCCCCAGACCATCCAGCTCGTAGCGAGTCACTATACCGACTATCCCGTACCATCTTTCAAATAGGAGCTGGAATAGCTCAGTTGTTATAGTGACCAGACTGCAGGCTGGACAGCCAAGGAGTTGTTGTTTGTGTGATTTCAGGCTTCCCCCGCAGTGTAAACGAGATCTTTGCTCTTCTGGGATGTTACGCAGCATAGATTGGTGGTCAGTTACCGACGTTTTGGGACAGCCTGTTGTTCCCGTCTTCAAGGGTCAGGCAGTTCAGTTTCTAGTTCTTGGACTGCTTGACCCTTGATGATGGGACCAATAGGTTGTCCCGAAATGTTGGTAACTAACTACCAATCTGTGCTGCGTAACATGCCAGAAGAATGAAGATCCTGAGTTGTGGTTTATTCCCTGCAGGGGCAATAGATTTTTCTCTCCTTCATAGCATCCAGGCTGGCTCTGAGGCTCATCCAGCCTATTCAGTGTGTACCAGGGACTCTGCCCTTGGACAGAGTTGATACAGGTTAAGATCCAGTGGTGAGTCTTTGAGATCCTTGACGCATGGGGAATTTCTTAATCACCAGAGTGACTTACCTTCTGAACAAGGTTCCTGCTCCATCTAGTTAAATGAGGATGCAAGTTTTTTTGGGATGTGCCACTTTGTCGTTAGGTGAGTAGTTCCAAATCCTTTGAAACATTGGGAACTACTTGCCAAATGACATAGCATAACATCCCTGAAGACTTGCATCTTCACCAGCACTGCTCTAATGCCTTTAAATCTTGCATAGATCTAAGCAGTTTCTCATATCATTGGTACCCTTAACATAATTGAATACCTTGTATTTTAATTTTGATGCTTACCAAATCCGCAAGTGAGACGTAGAGGAATAATCCACCAGCAAAAGCAAAAACATATACACTAGTCTCCAACTCCCCCATTATAATGCCAAGTATTAGGCCACCAAACGAGGTACATGCTGAGAGAAAGTTATACAGCAAGGCTTTCTTCACTGGCATTCCAGAGTTGATTAAAATTGCAAAATCACCTGGAATACAGAGAGAATCAACATTATTTTTAGGCTGGCTGTGAAAGGCACACAACTGAGCGTGTGGTGGTTAAGTTGTAACAAAGTGTTAGTAGTTGAAAGGTCACTCAGATACCTTATGTGTTAAATACTTCAGTGATTCCAGTGTTAGTTCTATGCAATATCATATCATGTAACAAATACACGTATACTGTGTCTGTTAGTAACAGTCAAGCATTGGCACTGCATCGTGTTGTGTGCCTTGGCCTTTCTGTGGAGGTGTAGCTCCAGCCTTGCTTAATCTTTGGTACTACATTGAAGTGAGTGGTAGGTACCTTGGTGCATCACTGGGGAAACGGGCCCTGGTACCCACTGGTTGGGGAAGTTGAGTGCACCCAGAGCCAGTCCAGATTCAGCAGTTAAAAGAATACCACTCGACAGGACTTGAATCCAAGTTCTTTTATCGTCCATTCCGTAATCTAGTCACTGTACTGACTGAGCTACCCAGCTCTTAAAAGAATATGGTAGTCATTCAGAATATAAAGGTGGTACAGATAAAGTGACATAAGGCCAACAAGTATTTGTGGAGAAAGGATAAGATGAAATATACAAAAGAGGAAATGGGAAGTAGAAGGGAATACAGAAAGAGCGAATCAGTGAAAATGGGCAGTTGAGGTACAGGGTGAATGTTGTGTTATTAATATGAGGTTTGCATTGTCTCCAGATATTCTCTCTCTCTCACTCTTATTAATGTGAGGTATATATTGTTTCCAGATACTGTGTTCGTGTCTCTAACTCTTATTAATGTGAGGTGTGTATTGTCTCCTGATACTTAGCGTAGCCCACTCTTGTTAATGTGAGGTATATATTGTCTCCGCCGATCCCAGTGGCCGCGCGGTCTAAGGCGTGGGTCTACGGCCGCTCGCTTACTGGGATTGTGGGTTCGAATCCCGCCTAGGACATGGATGTCTGTCTCTTGTGAGTGTTGTGTGTTGTCAGGTAGAGGTCTCTGTGACGAGCTGGTCCCTCGTCCAGAGGAGTCCTACCGAATTTGGTGTGTCTAAAGTGTGATCATGAAGCCTTGAAAAATGAGGCGGCCTAGGCCCCCAAGGGGCTGTCGAGCCATTGGGAAAAAAAAAAAAATATATATATATATATATTGTCTCCAGGTACTGTTTGTCTCACCTAGTTCATGTGGAAACTCCTCACATGCTACAGCAATGCTGATGCCGAGACCTGCACTGAGATCCTTTGAGTATCCTGCACCAATAGACATGCCATCAACGAAGTTGTGTAGAGCGTCACCAAATATGATCATGTATGCCACCATTGTCATCGAGGTAGGGTGCTTATGGTTCTTAGTATCTATAGGAGGCTGCAACAGAATAATTAGTGTGTGATTTAGATGGGTGGATGGATAAGCAGGGCAGGTGGAGTTTTTCAGCTACCCAGATTACAATTATATTCTTATTATATAATATGTGAAATATATAAGCCTGAAATATAACTTGAAATTATTTTAGTTATGTTCTCGGCAAACAAAAAGATGCCTGAATGGTCATGAAATATGTTACAGATGTAGCACTAGAAGTACACAGTGCAGTTCTGTCCATGCTGCTTGTGATTTTGAGGGTTGGAAACTGTTTTCTTCAGAATACCGTCCTCAGTTTGCATTATCAGAAGATGTTCAGATATATGCAGGGCATTCAGTTCATCTTTCCACAGACAACTTCTTTCCAATTGATGCGAAACCTTACCTTTGTGACTGATGTACAGTCTGTAGCGTAATTAGAGAGTAATCCTTCCTCAGTCTGTCGTTCCTCACTGTTTGGAAGTCGGTGGATTGATAGTTGCTCTGGTTGGTCATCCTGAAATTGCAGATTTGTGTATATTAGTACGTTGGAGCTACAACATGGAGCACCGGCCTTACTGTTCATTCAGTAGGCAGTTTTTTTGGAAAGAGGTGGAGTGATTTTGTTGAAAATGTGTATGTTATTGGATTGTTGCCGATCCCAGTGGCCGTGCGGTCTAAGGCGTGGGTCTGCGGTCGCTCGCTTACTAGGATTGTGGGTTCGAATCCCACCAGGTGCATGGATGTCTGTCTCTTGTGAGTGTTGTGTGTTGTCAGGTAGAGGTCTCTGCGACGAGCTGGTCCCTCGTCCAGAGGAGTCCTACCGAATGTGGTGTGTCTAAAGTGTGATCGTGAAGCCTCGAAAAATGAGGTGGCCTAGGCCCCCAAGGGGCTGTCGAGCCATTGGAGAGAGAGAAATTGGATTGTTATTAGCATCGTGCTTTTCTGGCTGTAAGTCCCTACATCTCACCACAGAGTCTTGGGTTCATCCCACAAGTACTTCTTTTTTCCTGTCACTGTCATTCCATCAATGCTCCATAATAATATTTCATTCATCTATCATCGACATTGTACAGTCTTAACAGTTGACAGCATTGTTAAATTAAACGCTGGCTGGACTTTATATCTCCACACCATTCTAAACACTTGGAAATTGTCCATCGAATGCCCATTTGTAAGCTGTGTATTGACAAAGGATACAGTTCAGATAAAGTTACACCCTCATAGCATGTGTGTAGTACAGTATCCTGATGCAGTGATTTATAAACAGTAACATGGATGTCATGTTAAATCCAAAGCCTATTTTGTACAATGAATCGAAGGCCTTTGCTTGTACATCTGATATAGCCGAAGCACGTATAACCAGTGTGATAATCATATATCAGAGATTTTGTATGTAAAGTGATAGTTCTGTATCTTTTTGCATTGAAGATGAAGGTTGTAATGAAGAATGACCAGACAGAGTAAAGGTAGACAGGGAGATCGCTTATGGAGGTACTGATCAGACACCATTCATACAAATACAGCTAACTGGAAATGAAACCAAACCTTGGAACTGTGAAGATATTAAACCCTTAGTAATTTTTAAGGCCACAATCCCACATTCTTCCTGTTGGAAGTTTTTGAAAAAAGAGAGAAAAAAAAAGTATCTTACATCTCTTCTGTGCAGCAAAATCTTAGACAGCACTTCAAATATGTAGAGTATCCATAAACTGCCCCACATGAACACGGCTCTGCTGAGATATCTTTCATCACCTTTAATTTGAAAACCCTGAAACAAGGAATGTGTCATATTGTAATGAGTTTTGGGCATTTCTGAATCATTGTGTCTACTCTCTCTTCAGTCTACTGTCTTCTCCTCACTTGTAACAGTAAATCAGTTGTAGTCCTGAATATTCACATTGCTCGTTCTTATACATACCTCAGGAATCAGTTGAAATATCGATGTTGCTGAGAGAGACCCAACAGCAAGTCCAATAAGAATACGCATCATTGGGGTGTAGAAGTTTGAATTGATTAGTGGCCAGAAGAGACCTCCAAACAATCCTGACAGACTAATGACTGCCACAGAACATAGACCAAGCCCCCACACTGGAAAGTGAAAGATTATTTTTATTGTAAGGATTTTGTTTTTCCCTTACTTTGTGCAGGCGAGTGCTGCATAATTTGGTTGTGTCAGGCATGTTGTCATGGTTTGCCTTGAGTTTTCTTAACTCCCTTTCAGCACTCAAAAAGTTACATAAGAATTGTACACAATCTCTATTTGTATCTAGTTTTAAAGACCTACCTTCATAAATACAGCCTCAGTTGGTTATTAATATTGATACTGTGAGAGTACTGCACAGTTATTTATCTTTGCAAATATATAATAATAACCATGGCTCAACAGCCCTATATATGGGCTCGGGCCTCCTGTTTCCGAGGTTACTGGGTCGTGCGCATTTGTGGCATTTGGTGACTGGACAACTGGCCGCGCTGCTGTTCTATCGATCCTGATGTGACCGCCAGAGCCATCTGGCAGGCAGTCAGGAGACTTGGGTGAGAAATTGGGGTTGAATTTTGCTTACGAAACATTTCTATTCATGCCCGTAAGGTTCTTTAACATGCCGTAAATCTACGACATGGGACCGACGGCTTTACTTCCCCTCCGAAGGAAGTGGTGCTCCGGATTTTTATCACCCTTAAAAATCCATCGACCTCGGTCGGGATCGAACCCGCGAACCTTGGGTCCAGTGGCGAGCATGCTAACCACTAGTCCACCGAGGTCGACTTATCTTTGCAAAACCCTCATTTAAATTGTGAGACTGAAGGAACTTCAGGACTTTAATTGTAATGCTTGAGGAGAGCACAAATGATATCACCAAATGAGGCACTTCGGTACCTTGTGCAAGTCCACACTGACTGTTTAGAACCTTCGTACTGAATCTTCACTACCACAACAACTTGAATTCTCATACATATTAAAAATTTGGCTTCACATGCCTTCCTTCAGCAGGAGATGTCAACTTTTACTTTTTTACACTGGGCAGAATATACAGTAAAACTCCTATTTAATGAATTGCTGGGGGATTAGAATATATTTCACTAAATTGAGGTTTTCATTAAATGGAGGTTTGTTTGTTTATATGGAGCTATTGTCGGGACATGAAAAAATCATCGCTAAATCCGGGATTTCACTAAATGCGGGAACATTAAATCGGGGTTTTACTGTATGTTGTATTTGTATACTGATATGCACTTTATCCTTTTAAATACAGTTGAACTCAGTTATAACGATCTCAGTTAGTGTGACACCTCGGATATGTCATACATCATGTTTCATAAATTTTATCTGAAGTGAATTTTACATTGTAAGTACCGTGCATTCTGTCATAAGTTATAGTCAAACCAACTAATGCACTGCAATCACTTACAAAGTATATCTTGCAGCCCCTACATATGTTTCGGCAACTAAGTTGCTATCTTCAGGGCGCAGATCAAACAATCACAGTTATTCAAGGCATCCAACTACGCGTACACTCAGCATCACAATAAAAGCACATATGCCGCTAACGACATCAAAATTAAATTGATGTACACATTCACAACACTTCACAGGACACTCAACACCACAAACCACAGGATGAGATCGACATTGATCGACAGTACAATTGTATACATAACCAAAAAAGACAGAAAAACTTTGAGACAAGTTTTTATATATATTTTAATTATCTAGATCTAATCATGTAACAGCATATATAAGTGATAAGTTTTACAGTGATATATGAAGTGTTGGCTCACACTGACTTGGACAAACTGTGCTGTTAACTTTTAACGTGCGATTCTGTGAATGTGTACATCAATTTCATTCTGATGTCGTTGGTGGCATATGTGCTTTTATTGTGATGCTGAGTGTACGCATATTTGGATGCCTTGAATAATTGTGATTGTTTGGTCTGCCCCCTGAAGATGGCAACTTAGTTGCCGAAACATATGTAGGGGTTACAAGATATACTTTGTAAGTGACTGTAGTGCATTAGTTGGTTTGACTACAATTTATGGGAAATATTATAAGCCTAGGTAACCTGGAAAGTAGTTTATTGCTTATCGAGTGAAGTGGCACACCTGATTAGTCAGTATGGTGTGTGTGTGTGTATTGGATTGGACTTTAGGGAGAGCTTAATATTAAATTGCATACTCTATTTATTTATTTATGCAGTAAATTTCAGTAATGGCTGGAAAAATGAAGTCCCTTAATAATTAGTGCAGGCAGAAATTTTTACGCTTAAACAGATGGCGTGTGAGGGCTGACACTGATCTTGTACTATTCACATGTCTTTAACAAATATACAGGGTGATATTTTTTTATTCATATAACATTTGTCACCAAATTAAACCTGTGTGACTTTGTACTCTGGGGTGGAAATTGTTACAGATAAATTGTTCAGCACTAAACCTCACACAGTTGATGATTTCAAAGAGGCAGTACAGCAAGAGGTGTTGTCAGTCTACATAGGAACAGTTAGATGTACTACAGGTTTTGGACTTGAAGCTTTCACACAGGGAGGAGGGTACATTAAACATTTCATGTTGACAACCATATTTCTTATATGTACAGTTACTACAAATACAACAAATTTAGGTTTATGTTCTAATCTTCTAACCAAATTAAATGGTTTGATGAATAAAAATCACCCTGTACAAGTAATATTATGAACTGATGAGCATTATGAATCTGAGTATTACCAGCAGGAATACTGGTTGAGAAAAACCACACTGGCATAAATTTCTCTGGTGTTTTCATTCTGAAAATCATAGTATAGTTTTGGACATGTAGATTTTCAGGCTTTTGTGGCGTCTGAATGGGTGTAATTTTATCACCCTGAAAATGGACAAAGCATGTTTCTCTGAAATGGTGTCAAAACCCAGAATAGCATCATCTGAGTAGTGAGAGTTGCTAGTAGTGTTAGTCTCACTATGTGCTGCGCTGCTCTGAAGTACGTTATAGATCAGCCCATCTCTAACATTACCATGTCAGTGGATGTGACAGTCTAAGGCATCTTTGTTATATTATACAAAAAACGAGTTTCTCCTACTCATATTCTGAGAAATAGCAAGTTATATTGCAGGTGCTGATAACAAAAGATATTGAAATCTGTGGTCTTCTGGGTAATTACACGGCGTCGTGTGGTAATTATTTACCGACGTTTCGAGACAACGTATCGGTCCCATCTTCACGGGTCAAGATTCCAAGAGGAAAGAAAGCCTGTAGCAAGGAAACTGGACAGCATAGCGGGGTGGGGAAACGTGCGATGTGACGACAAGCCAATAGGATGAGAGAGGGGGTGGGTGGGTACAAGGTCACAATATGTAGTGCGGCAGGGTGAGAAGAAAAATGCCTGGAATGCGGCGACAGCATGGAGGGAAGTGAACGAACTGAACGGAAATGAATAAAAGAGTAACCGTACAAAAACCAAGGAAAAATAAAATAAAAGAAAAAGGTCGAAAAACAATAAAGGATAAACTAAATTCAGTATTCAGTTTCTCCACCCTGCTATGCTGTCCAGTTTCCTTGCTACAGGCTTTCTTTCCTCTTGGAATCTTGACCCGTGAAGATGGGACCGATATGTTGTCCCGAAACGTCGGTAAATAATTACCACACGACACCGTGTAATTACCCAGAAGACCACAGATTTCATCAACATTGTGGCGTAAGCCTGAAATCAACAAAAGATATTGTCACAATGTTCGTTGCTGTCACAGACATCCGTGCATGTGTACCTTTTCTGTCCCTCAGATTGTATTCTGCTGGGCTGTCACGCTATGTAGTGTTGTAGAGTGATGCCAGCATTTTAGAGGTACGTGCTGCCTCCATGTACATGGTTGAAGGAATTTGGTCCAAGTTGATGCTTAAATTATTAGGGTGAGGATGTACTTCAATTATACAGGCAGGTTGGAAGAACCGTGTCATACCATATCTTCACCTTATCACTTCTCTGTTAACTTGGACCCAGTTGTCTTTAACACTGATGATGGAGGCAGCATGTTCCTCTGAAACGTCACTGTGAACTTACAGCAGTACACAACGTTGAAACCCAGAAGGTAAGAATCTGGCCACTCCCTGCTGTGCTAACCTGACAACTTATAGTAGTCTAACTTTGGTTAGTGTTACTTACTACAGTATCAGTGTTACAGTTTGTTCCAAATTCTGGTTTCTGTAACCAAGTTGTTTGTAAGTTATTGCAACATTGAAACACAAGTCTATGAGTTCTGCATTATCACCACTAGTTTCCCCAAAACCAAGTTTAATATTATCGTACCATCCCATGCTCAATCTTCTGATTGGCTGCTTTCCTAGAGCTCTCTCCACCGTTCTGTACGTATTTCTGGTTTACCCCCATCTGAATTATATGTGCAGCCTTGTATACACACTTTCCTCTTGTAATGTAAACAAAACCAGTAAACTGTGAATCACATGTGCTGTTCTCATATGAAAATTATGATTTTTTCTCATGTTGGTACCAGATGTCACCACTTGGTGTTTAATCACAGTCAAAGTCATTCATTTATTTTCTGTTGTATTCATTATGCTTTATTAAGGTGCTATGAGTTGTATTCATTATGCTTTATTAAGGTGCTATGAAAGTGTCAGAGGCATCACTGGAACAAGTTTATATTGTGGAGACTGACTAACAGGCAGAAATGCTTAAATTGGACACGTTCTGCAGTTTGTTCATCCCCACATGTAATTTGAAAAAGCTATGATGTAGCTGAGGCAGTTCATTCTCAGATGACTTAATGTGAGATTCATGCATGAATGAAGTGACAGTTGGAACAGGTTTCCCTCGGGGTTTCTCTCGTTTTCCTGGCTAATCCTCACGGCGCTATTGCTCTATATCATGTATCACCACTCCCTGAGGCACCTTTAAGTTGGGGGCTTCAGGTTAAGTAATTCAAAAGGTCATATACATATTGTTTAATACGACTGTCTGATAGGATGCATTGTTACAGCAATATTAGATACAGCAGTAATGATGACATCTTTAATGTTAAAGGTACATAATTATTGGGTAATCTAGAAGCCTAGTTTCAGGCCTAATTTTCTTTACAATATGTGTGTAGTCACGTTAACTTGATATAAACATCTCTGACTTGCTGTACTGAAATGGGCAGACAGGCGTCATGGGATCCTACTTGTTTCAAATGAAGGCCATGATCAAGGTTTTGCCGGATGCCATGTTATTTTTCCACCGCTCTTTCTGCCAACTGACCATGCTATAGGTGGTGCATATCAAGTCAATAAAGATGCTTACCATCCATTAATAAACGAAAGATGTGCAGGAGACATGAGAACGTGAGATGCTGGAGGATTCACAGCTTGAACTGCAGTTAAATGAAGATAGATTTATATGACAAGGCAGGAAATTCATGAGGAAGAAAGGATTGTGTGCAGAGGGTCAGCATGGATTTAGAGAGGGTCAGCATGGATTTAGTGAGGGTCAGCATGGATTTAGACCAGGGTACTCATGCGAAAGCCAAGTAGTCACAGTTTGTCAAGATATTGCTGATTCATTGGACGAGGGAGTCAGGACTGACGCGATTATAATAGATTTTTCAAAGGCTTTTGATTTAGTCCCACATGATAGGCTGCTTTCAAAAATTGCGGAAACCGGTGTGGACTTGAGGGTAGTGGTGTGGATAAAGGAATTTCTGTTAGGACGTTCGCAAAGAGTTAGAGTAGACGGACAACTATCTGATGAAGTCAGAGTAACGTCGGGAGTGCCGCAAGGGAGCGTATTAGGTCCGTTGCTCTTCCTCGCTTATGTTAATGATATTTGGAAAAACATTGAGTCAAATATACGGCTTTTCGCTGATGATTGTATAATATACAGGAGGATAATCGATAGTAATGACATTGAAAATTTGCAGACAGACTTAAATAGATTAGGGGAATGGGCGGTTGAAAATGAAATGAGGATAAATCCAGGTAAGAGTAAAGCAGTAAGCTTCAATAGAGCTAGGGTGAAAGGTAAACTGAGGTATTGTATTGGGGATCAACTAATTCCAGAGGCAAATAGCTTTAAGTATTTAGAAATAATTATACGCAGCGACCTAAGCTGGGCAGATCATGTAAATTATACACTAAGAAAATCATGGAGGGCTCTTCATTTCGTAATGCGTATACTCAAAAGGGCAAATAATAATACGAAAAGTTTAGCTTATACGGCACTTGTGAGACCGATACTTGAGTATGGAGCGTGTGTTTGGGACCCATACAGAGAAGGTCAGGTAAGCGCTTTGAATCGCGTGCAAAAGAGAGCGGCAAAATTTGCAAATAATACAAATGAATCGGGTTGGGAAACATTGACACAGCGTAGAGCGATAGCCCGAATATGCGCCCTTTTCAAAGCATACACCGGGGGACGGGCTTGGAAAACAATAGGGGATAGACTGCTAAAACCATGCTACCTGGGTAGGGACGATCATAGTCGGAAAATTAGGATTAGGAAACAAAGAACAGATGTAGGTAAATATTCCTTTGTAAATAGGACCATAAAAAGCTGGAACCAATTACCTCCAAGCGTACTAGCGACTTTCCCCTGTAAATTAAGCTCTTTTAAAAAAAGGGTCAAGAACGTCATTACAAGCTAAGGATTTTTAAGTGGAGATTAAATAAAAATAAGGGATGTGAAGTGAAGGGGTGTGAAGTGATGTGAAGTGAAGTGCTCTGGTTTCGAAGTGAAGTGAAGTGAATTAAGTTCTTGGGGATATAATTAGCATGTACTTTGGTCTGACTTTATACTGAGGATATTCTAACGCACTGAAATTAATTAATGTGTGGGTGTTTTTTGTATTGTGCTTGTTTAATTTTTTTTTTTTTATGCTGTGTATGGGTGTTTTTGTAAGGTGTGGATGCTTTTGTAAGGTGTGGATGATTTGTAAGTTGTGGATGTTTTTGTAATGTGTGTACGGTGTTCTAATATGTGTACTTGTATTTACTGTATGTATTTTGTTTACTGTATGTATTTTGTTTTGTATGTGTAAGGGTGTTTTAGTAAGGTGCGTACGGTTTTCTAATATGTGTATTTGTATTTACTGTATGTATTTTGTTTTGTATCTGTATGGGTGTTTTTGTAAGGTATGGATGTATTTGTAAGGTGTGGATGTTTTTGTAAGGTGTGGATGCTTTTGTAAGGAGTGGATGCTTTTGTAAGGTGCAGATGTTTTTGTAATGTGTGTACGGTGTTCTAATGTGTGTACTTGTATTTACTGTATGTATTTAATTTTGTATGTGTATGGGTGTTTTTGTAAGGTGTGTACGGTGTTCTAATATGAGTACTTGTATTTACTGTATGTATTTTGTTTTGTATGTGCATGGGTGTTTTTGTAAGGTGTGAACGGGGTTTTTCTAATATGTGTACTTGTATTTACTGTATGTATTTTGTTTTGTATGTGTATGGGTGTTTTTGTAAGGTGTGGATGTATTTGTAAGGTATGGATGTTTTTGTAAGGTGTGGATGCTTTTGTAAGGAGTGGATGCTTTTGCAAGGTGTGGATGTTTTTATAATGTGTGTACGGTGTTATAATGTGTGTACTTGTATTTACTGTATGTATTTTGTTTTGTAATTGTGTATAGTTTGTTTTGTATTGTTAATTTTATGTATATTTATATGTCCATTTGTATTGTGTGTACTAGTGTAAGGACTACTGCCACCGGGTGAAAACCCAATTGCAGTAAATAATAATAATAATAATAATAATAATAATAATTTGTGCTAGGAAACATGAAGATTGACGTGGCTGTGAGGGAATATATCACGAGGATGTGAACTTGATGTACGTGGGCTCAGCGTAGGATCTGCCGTGAGCATAGGTCATAAATAAACTTTTGGATCATGGAACAAGTAAGCAGGATGGTGTAGCCACTGGTTCAGATTTTGGCCACATTACCGGCTATACTGGCTAGTTCAGACCTTGGCTGCATTACGAGCTATACTGACAGGGTTTCTTGGGTTTTTCCTTAGTTAGCACAGTATAAACATCCCAGAAGACTTGAACCTTCGTGCATTACCTGATTAGGCTACTTTTGCATAGAGACTTACACCTAAATATGACTTGCAATAGTTTCATTAATCACCAGTGACAACAGAGTATTGTAGTCATTGTGAAGCAGTCATGTTGCTCTGTGCCTTGAGTAATGCCTATATTCTGATAGTGACTAAAAATTCTTGTCATTTTTAAAGACTTCATCATGTAACATTATAAAATGAACGCGTACTATTATACGGAAAGAAACAAGATTACTGTAGCTTTTTTGCAGGTTTACCTTTTAGTGATGATGGTTTGGTGATTACACTGTGTAATGAAGTGTCATGATGAATTCCTTCGTCGTACCTGAGCCATGAGCAAGTAGCATTATACTCTATTCCGTTTTGGGATGTGGCAGGTGGCAGTGCTTCTATCTGGCTGCACTGCATGGAGAAACAGAGCTTTAGCAGAAATAATCAGTTGAAATGTAAAGGGAAGCAGTGGGTTCCTCCAAATGCTGGTAACTGTCTACCAAACTACACAGTATGAAACGCCATGAGACGATAATCGCTGCTTTAAAGACCTGAAATCTGAATTGAAATACAAACAGTCTTAAACACTACATTACAGGCTTGTTTGCTCGAGTCTTTGTACATTTGCGGTACCTTAACCTTCCTGTGCTGGCAGTGGAGGTGGGCTTATTAAAAACATGAACGATTATTTAGCAATTATAACCAGAATAACTGTATGGAAGAACATGATCTGTTCTGTATGTTGATATTTGTGGTTTTCTGCTTTATGCTGTGTTATATTCTAGGCGGTTGCGTAAATAGTTACGTAAAATGCATCTCCAAAATTCCTGTCCCTCCCCCTTCCTGCAATTGCACAGGTTGTGTAGCAAATAACATGCTTGTGCCAGTGCAGTGCGTCATGTACAGTCCACTGTTCTCTGGCAGAAATGTTAGCCCTGTATCTTGCACTGACACTGATGCACGTAGCCAAATGAAAACTATAAATAAATAAATGTTAAGTTGACTGTTGGACCGATCGTGTGAGAAATGAAGAAGTATTACACAGAGTGAAGGAGGAGAGGAATATCGTACATACAATAAAAAGAAGAAAGGCTAACTGGATTGGTCACATCTTGCGTAGAAACTGTCTTTTAAAACAAGTGATTGAAGGAAAGTTAGAAGGAAGGATAGAAATGACGAGAAGACGAGGAGGAAGGTGTAAGCAGCTACTGGATGGCCGAAGGAAAAGAGAAGATACTGGAAATTGAAAGAGAAGCACTAGATCGCACCCTGTGGCGAACTCGCTTTGGAAGAGGCTACGGACCTGTCGTAAGACAGACTGCAGAATGAATGAATGTTGAATTAATGACACTTGCTTTTCTGTGAATCAGAATGGCATGGAAATTGCAGGGACAATGTTGGGTATTTCAGAATACAATACTGTGTTACAATTGAGCCACAGTAATCCTTTATCTAACATGTGTTAATATACAGGAGCCATATTTTACCTGAGAACTCATTTTTTTTACTTCCTGCCATGTGGGCAGTCAGCTGAGTGGGCTATGGTAATACGATAAACAAGCCAACAGGCAACAGCTGATAGCTGTCAGATAAAATATAACCCTGTAGAATGTAATAGGAGATTTCTATATATGCATGTTGTGAGAAAGTAATGAGACTTATTAGTACAAGAGGCGTTAAATACGTGTTGCCGCGATCCTACCGTATTTGTTACAATGCATGTGCCTGTGTCTCCTGGTGTGCAGGTTAAGGTGTGATGTGCAATCTCCTGCTGGATGTGCTCGAGGACTCGCCACAGCTGATGGTGTGGTCTGTCTGGTGGAGTCTTGTATAAAATAAACACCGTGTTGTTACCGCTCAGCATTTTTATTTCATGTCTGTTCATGGCATTATTGAGCCATGGCAGTGTAAGCAGTGTCACAAATACTTTGGTAAAGCACATATTTCTACACTTCGGTTCATGTGTGCTAATCACTCAACACCTCTCCACTACTCACGAATTTTATTGCCTGTGATATTTATATGTATCTTTGTAAAAAGAATGTTAAACACAACACTTAAGATCGTTATGCTCTAACCATATGAATGAACTTTGGACATCTTAAATAATTCCATATTATACCTAAGTCAATACTGTTTAACATCACATGCTGATATTTATATAAAGTGCTTGACACAGGAAATTTGTGAAATAAGATAATGGAAGCGTCCTATCATATGTAAACAGCAACTCATCCTTTTTTGATACATATATGTACACAATGATAAAATAAAAGGACTTTTTTTTTTTTTGGTAGGTGAACCTGTACGCTTTGTCATGTAAAATGGTCTTTTCACATAAAGTTATGCACACGTGAACACATGCGCGTACTACACACACACACACACACACACACTGTTTATTTTGTAATTGAAATGGAACAAGTGACAAGACAGAGCATCATCTGTTCTATAGTTGGAAATAAATTCGTGTTTTTTTATTAAAAGTTACGATTAAAACACACTGCTCATAATCTCACCATTTTATTCAAGCCCAGCATGTTTCCGACATAATCGTAATTATCAAATGCAACATATACACAATGTCAGCTACTGCAGGCTTAAAAAATAGGATTCAGGTCTTAGACACACACACACACAAAAAATTATAATACTTATGTAGGAGGTTTTTTAATATTAACGTGTCTTCTTGAACAAAACTGCTGTGTGAATCTGTAATTGCTTTTGTTTTGTGTTTACAAACATGCACATATATTTGGTTGGACTAGCCACTAATATTTTCAGATTCTGCATCATTGTATCTAATGTTGCCTGTGATAAGGATCTTTATAGTTGAAATATACTGAACTTGAACAGAATAGTTATTTTTCAAGTTATATATTTTGATGGTCATTATTATATAAAATAAATACAATACAATGGAGTGATGCAAAATCTGAAAGCATATCAGTCTTCATTTTCTATCCACAACTTAGATGTGTGTCTGACCAAGCCAGCCATCCTGTTTTGAACTTTCATAATAGTGTAACCTTTAAACGACCTGTGTTTGCATATGAAATCGTGAAAAAAAAAAACGCCCCTAGAAATTAATTTTATATATTTAGGCAACAAGGAAATTTACTGCATTTTAAGTCATGCTGCGTAATCTTTGTTTTATTTTCCAAAAAATACCGTTTGTCATAATTTTATATTTTTCTGTTCAAATATTACATATTTCATTAACCATGTGTTAAAATTAAATACCAACCCAGTTGTTTAAAGGTTAATTGAAGTCGTTTTAATGCTACTAACACTGCTGGTTAAGACAAAATCTTTATTCTTTGGCAGAGTTTTAGTGTGTAACATGAAGAGCAGCATAGTATTCACACATGTTGTTGGTCCCTCTGTAACTTTTCAGACTTCTGCTGGTGTTCCATCTCCTTCTGTTTCACTCGGGCATAAGCTGCACTGCCGCCTAGCACCACCCAGTTGGACAACCACCACAGTACTGACTTCATTTCATTGAACCAGTAAGTTGCTAACACTGTTTGTACACATGCCTTAGCTGTACCAGAAATATTGTGTGTCAATGGAGAAGTCACCTGCATAAAAAGACATAAAATATATTCTGTTAAAATGATTCCAAAAAATATAGAGGGATTTTATTAGGTACTACAGTGTACGCATCTGTTTCTGGAAAAGTGGTTCATGGAATGCTGTCTGCGTAATTAACATTCTGGTAGTCGAACCCCAGGTTCAGCATCACTGCTAACAGTCTGCTACTGGATACCATTCCAATGATTTCTGTCCATTTCCCATCCTCTCAATCTATCTCTCTATCATCCACTTTAATGTTACCCTTCAGCCTTCTTTTCTGTTTTACAAGTGGCCATTTTCCAAGAAGTTTCACCACTAAAATTCTGTATCTATTTCTCATTTTCTCCATCCAAGCTACACACCAAATTATAGTAACATACAAACTTTATTCTATTTTCACCGTGCATTTTTCGAGTATAGACAATGTTTTTCACCAACTAAATGCATATATCGGTTCACGGAGTGATAAAGTAAGATTGGTGAGATAAGACGTTGACCACATACCTCTACATAGGATTAACATATGTACGTTTTTTGAGAACAGACAGTTGTGACCCCCTGAGGATGGCTCATTAGTGAGCCGAAACATGTCGGGGCTTTTTATAAAACATTTTTAGAATATTTTAGTGTTTATGACAAGTGCATTTAGTTGGTGAAAAACATTGTCTGTATAGTAACATACATTTATTAATCTTCACAATAGCGGTTGACCTGCATAAATCACACAGTATCTCATCATGTAATGCCCTCAATCGTACACTTCATCCATGTTTCTCTGATACCACCACAATATTTTATTTTCTGATTTATGAATAATGTTTCATTTTATGTCTGGGTATTTGAATTTAAACTGTATACACCTGAGAGTCACAAATCACTATGTTCATCGTACTGAGATAAGAATTCAAGTAAACAAAATACTGTTGTAACACAGTTCAAACAAATAACTGGCGCAGTTACTGTAAAAACCCTAGCAAGGCTAACAAATGCAAAACGTGAAACTGTACCTGAATCTGTAGAGCAGTGACAAAACCAATTGCAAAACCACAGAGACCTCCCACAGTCATGAACAACCAGAACCTTAAATCTGCCAGTTTCTCGTAGTTCAGTACGACGGGTATTTCCTTGTTTATGACAATCAGGGGTACAAATAAGAGACAGCTATATACATTATTGTAGTATGACAGTAACCATATGTGTTGGTTAACATACGGCAGTACACGTTTCGTATAGATAGAATACATGGAGAGGGCCAGTGAGCCTAGAACTCCAAAAATTGTGCCTATTGTAGACAGAGAACCTGAAACAGAACAAGCAAACTGTAGGTAGTAACAAGGCAAATTTGCGTGATTTAAGGCTTCTGCTGCAGTGTAAATGAGATCTTTGCTCTTCTGGTATGTTATGCAGCATATATTGGCAGTTAGTTACTGACGTTTCGGGACAAACCCTACGTTACGTAACATCCCAGAAGGGCAAAGATCTCGAGGCATATTTGTATAATGTCACGCATCATTTCAATGGAGCAAGTTTCATACATAATAAAACTAAATTAATTCTAGAGTACAAAGAGAATGAACAGAACAGAAATGGATGTTTAATGCTAAATAATATCCAAACATTACAAAGTAAATGACTTCTTTCCGTTACAATCTGTCTTATGTAAACCATAAACAACAGTCTAATTACTATACCACCTGTTTATTTACTACTGTACAGCAGTTTACATGGAAGGAGGTTTGTTCATGACCTAATTTAAGGCACTGTCCTGGCATGTGCCCACAGGGACTGGGGAAAACCACAAAAAACCTGTGAGGATAGTCATTGTCCAAGTCGAGATATGAACCAGATACCTTCTGAATACACGTAAAATAAGTTACTGCGTTTTCTTTCACTTATGGAATTTTGTGGTTGCCCTCACACACCCTGTGTGCTCAGCATATTTTGCATACCTCATTTCATGGTGCTAATAATACTATGTGAAATGGTTAAATGATGAAGTGGAGAGCCACAGTCGTTACCTGCAGCACTTTCTTGGTCGACTCCAAGCCAGAATCCTCCAACAATCACAGCACAGCAAGTAATTGTTTGGACTGAAGTCTTCTGGCCTACAAATGATAAGGAATTAAATTAAATGAGCCCCATAGTGGCCATATCATTGGAAGGGGCATAGAAGCGATGTAATTTGCAATCAGTGACTGGAGAATTGTCACATTTGAAACATATGGATATGTTGTGTTATTTTTCAGGTCTGTTCTACTTACTAGACTTATCAACACCCAGTTGAACTAGGTTATAACGTCATGAAAGGGACTGAACACTTCATGCCGTTATAAATGAGTGTTGCTCTAACCAAGGAATATAATGTTATGGTTAACTGAGGAATTAATTGGTACCACAGAATATCTGACGGTACAGACGACACGTCACATAAACCGGTCGTTATAACCTGGTTGCCGATCCCAGTGGCCGAGCGGTCTAAGGCGTGGGTCTTCGGCCGCTCGCTTGCTAGGATCGTGGGTTCGAATCCCACCGGGGGCATGGATGTTTGTGTTGTGAGTGTTTGTGTGTTGTTGTCAGGTAGAGGTCTCTGCGACGAGCCGATCCCTCGTCCAGAGGAGTCCTGCCGAGTGTGGTGTGTCTAAACTGTGTGATCAAAAGAAATTCCAACCTCGACACTGAAACGGAAATCCGGAGTAGGTAGAAGAGGATGACCCCCCCCCCCCCCCCCCCCCCCAAAAAAAAATATATATATATATATATATAAAACCAGGTTACAATATATTACAGCGGGTTTTACATATTCTCTCCCTAATGCTTTTTCAAGGTTGGGAATGTCTAAAAAATTTTCATTATGCAGAACAACATAAATTAATGATAAGAGCTTTAATAATTTCTTGTATCTGAACAGTGCTATGTCATCATGTTAGACAAGTATGTAGGCAGATACATTCAATGGATTCTGATGTTTGGCACTTGAAATGAGTAAATGTAGAATGAACCTGACAGTTTGTTTTAAACACTTATATACTGCCAGATGTAAATGCATTAGCCAGTGTAAGTATTCACTATCAAGTTGAGTTGGTGGGTATGGAATTCCTTAATGAGTACTTCAGTTAAAGGATATGTGGCGATTTACCACCCATCCCTTCTATTCAAAAATTTTAAACCATCCCACATATATTAAGCAGACTTAAAATAATTCCAAACCTTCACGAAATACCACTGTGTGGGTCTGAGACCAATACAGTTACTGCACAACAAGTACTACATTATATCTTATCAAAATATAAATTAATTTTTGCATAAGGCACATCTTATACCCCAGTACATTGAGTTATTTATAACACACTCACCTAATAT
The DNA here is from genome assembly GCA_021186555.1 of Reticulitermes speratus. NCBI lineage: Eukaryota > Metazoa > Arthropoda > Insecta > Blattodea > Rhinotermitidae > Reticulitermes > Reticulitermes speratus. The sequence goes on from JAJKFL010000014.1 coordinate 2,600,642, forward strand.
TAAATATGTTAATATGACATTAAAAACGGTCGTTAAGGAGCGTCCTATGTAGTAGAATGCAACACCTACATATTTTAAAGATAGGTTGTTGAATGCTATGGTGCCCGTGAACAGGACTGACAGAGGAAGCACCTGAAATTACAATTTTATATACATGTACGCTCTGTAGTACATAATTTAGATAAATTTATACAGCATAAGCCACTACAAACCTTTGCTGCCACTTCATAACTGAAGGGTGAACCTTCTGGAAATGTGAAAGTATGGGGAAATAACTTTGTCAGCATGCTTAGTGTAAAACATATCGCCGCTGACACAACACACTGGTACCAAGTCACAAACAAAGGAGCATCAAGACTGACGGTCTGACTGCTTAGAAGTGCCTTGTTTACAAACACAGTCAATATCGATATGATCCTGTAGAAAATAATCACAAGTTAAGTTCAAAACTATTTTTCTTTTTTCAAGCACAACATTCACCTAGGCAGTATAACAGTAACAGAGATACCACACTTCAACAACTAAAAATACCCATTTTCCATATCCCTTTTTATAAATTGGTTATAACCCTACCTTTTGTGAAGAAATTCTTCCCTATTCTATTTATGAAGTATGAATCTATGGATCTCAAAAAGCGACATTTGTGTAACTGGATCAGATTTGCGCTCTTCTAGGCTATTATGCGGTGTTGTGTGGTAATTGTTAACCGACATTTCGGGACAATGTATTGGTCCCATCTTCTTGACTCTTGAAGATGGGACCGTTCCATTATCCCGAAACATCGGTAAACAATTAACACATGACGCAGCGTAATATCCCAGAAGAGCGCAGATCTCATCAAGATCATGGTGGAAGTCTGAAATCACTGTTTGGATCAGTTTCTCCAGAATCTGAATGAAATCTGATGGTTATGTCCTTTAAGTGTTTTCAGTAGGGATTTAACTATCATCAATACTAGAGACAGGTACCAATGGCAAAGTCTGCTATGATATTAATATAATTTAATTCAGTTAGAATTTCTTCACACTCCATAGGTCTTACATAGAACTAAGCCAAGCATGTAAGGTAAAGTAAAGGTAAAGTTCTCCCTGGAACATGTCATGAAGGCCCAGAGGGGGAGTACAGCTATAGCTCTACTCTTTCTTTAACCTCGGCACTAGATGGGGGTGGGTGGTCAAAACCACGCCCCGGCCGCTTTACGCCCGGGAATGACCCGGTACCCATTATACAGGAGGCTGGGTGGGCCCCAGGGCCGGTCTGGACGGGTGTTGAAAATCTCGCCCCCATCGGGATTCGATCCCTGGACCGTCCAGCTCGTAGTGAGTCGCTATACCGACTGAGCTATCCCGACCCTTACCAAGCATGTAAGACATGTCATTTATGCTTAATACACATAAACAAGAGGCAGAATAGCTTAACTGATACAGCGACTAGGCTATAGAGTGGATGACTGGGTTATCAGGGTTTGATTCCCAGCAGGGGCAAGGGATATTTTTCCTTTCCAAAGTGTATACAGCAGCTCTTGAGTCCCAAAAGTGTAATGGGTACCAAGGGTTCTTGCCCTGGAGACAGCAGCCAAGGCATGACGAACACCATCAAGATATAGTGCCAAGATTAAGAATGCACAAAGCTATACCTGCATTCCACCATATGCCATCATGGCATGGTGCTTAACTCAGCATGGGGACTTTACCTTCCACACATAATACATACAACCATTTACACACATTTTATAAAGATATAATGCAGGGCAAAATAACTCAGCAAAAGAAATATTACATTCATAAATGGTTTAAAACACCTTCAGAATTCTAAAGAAACAAATTCTACAGAATATATAAAGTGTGATACAGAAACAATCGTTTAATATTTTAACATCATGGTCTCAGTTTTTAATGGTAGATGAAATACTGTTAAATAACTTGATTCCTGTACAGTACATGCCTTTCTGAAATGGTGGGCATTCAGAATTTTGTCACTTGGATATCATATTTATGTCCCATGTTCACAATAATGGTAGTATCTGAGATTAATAATTTGGTAACAAGATGAAGTATATTACTTTTTTTTTAAATAATGCTCAATAAGCAGGATTATGTTTAATGCCTGCTGTTATTCTGATTATTTTGTGTTAGGTGTTAAGTACCTTTCTGCTGTTCAACTCTCCACATGATTACTCCATGATATAACAATAAAACTCCTAAAAAACCTTGAGGTTAATGGAACATAAAATGTGGTGATATACTACAACATATAATAAATGGTGCTAGTGCAAAATGTGGGTATACAGAACATACTGAAAGGTGGATGACTGTTCCCATCAAGTGCATTACTGCTTAGTCAACCTTCTTGGTTTTTTAATGTCATAATCAATGTTCCCTAGTAATAAATGTTGTAATGAGAATCCTGTATTCCAACAGCACTCAGCAGAATCCTTGAAAAGTTAACAGGTGCTCGGCTAGTCTAGCAACTGCTTCCATTTTATGGAAGCTGGACGTTCATTACAGTATTCATAAGAACCCACCACTTGTCTCTATCTTAAAGTCACATGACTATGGTCTATGCCCTCCTATCCTACGTCTTTAAGACCCATTTAATATTATACTACCATCTAGGCTTCGGTCTTCCAAGCGGTTCCTCTCCTTCAGGATTTCTAACAAAACCCCAGTGCGTATTTTTCTCCCATACGTTCCACCCCTCATCCTCCTTATTTTATCACACATTATTTAGCAAGGGATACAAATACTGTATTTTCTAGTCCACCACAAATCAAATGGTAAATAAATGGGATTATATTAAGCAAACATTAAATAAAAGATTAACAAGTTCAAGGGTTGAGTTTTTCACGGCGGACAATACGTGGATAGGGAGCTTCTGGGTTGAGATGTGTACTCATGAAGCTGCTGCACCAGACCGCACGGTGTCAAAATCCAAAAGACTGCAATCTGAATATTTAAAAAATAACCTATACACATACCAATAAGAAGCTACTACTGCTGCTATATGCAGATATTTGGTTAAAAGTCCCTCGTGCAACATTTTTATGTGCTTCGCACAGACAACACATTTACATATAAATAATTTAAGCCGTTAAACTGTTATCTTCGATTTACTGCTACGTGTACACAACTAACGTCGGCACTTCAACCCACTCCATACTTAGCATAGATATTACGTTAGCTTCCCGTTTGGCGGGGCGTAGGTCGTAATCGCTGCAGGGGCTATTATAATTCGTAGTCGTTACGACAGATGTCGTGATGCATCGGACCTATGGACGACGGATTCCATCCCTATCTGCATTTCAGGGCAGTTCGGATCACGGATTATACATTTCAACCACGAGTGCTTGACACATCATGCGCACCATGTATCTGGTTTGCACAGTCGTTTAGCGTTGACAAATAGACATGTCAATACTCGTAATGTCTATGCCTCCATGCGATACTAGCGCCGGTCAGTGTGCGGTTAAGAACTGAGACGAGTGGTCTGTAGTGAATGTGCGTGATGTCAGTATAGGTTTTTGCTTGTTACGTATTGTAATTATACATGTTTTTTTCCCCCCGTGCTTGTGACCTTTGCTCTGAATGGCCCGTCATTGTTTATTCTGTCAGAACTGTTTTGTTGGTATCGACAAACACTGCCACTTGTTTCTTTCGAACCGACATTTGGTAACAACCGTAACTTGATTTTGAAACGGGTAAATGACAGGTGGAAGTGAATTCGTGCGGTTTTGATGGAATTAAGGTAATGAAATTTTAAATTGCATGTAACTGTGATTTGACATTTATTTTCTGATATTTTTGTTTCCAGCTTACCTTCGTTTAATGTTTACCGTTCGGTAAATCTGATTTAATTTAATTTAATACTGCTTATCAGTGTACATGTAGACCATGTGGGTCAAGTGCTAAGGGTTAGTGACCCAGATTTAGTAAGTTGATCTTATTATTCGTTGTGAATGACCATCCATGAACGGATCTTGGAAATTAATACTCTGTGGTTTGATTTTCTAGCTGGAAGTTGGAAGTATTTGTGGTAATATTTGTATATTACCAGAAAGCCTCAGTTTGACTGAAGAATGAAGCTTTTACTCCTTCCAGAAACAGCATGACAAATATTTGGCAGCTAAAAATTGTATTAATTCTTTTACTTGTTATATGCACTACAAGCATGATATTCTTCATAGGAAATTTACCACAAATGGAAAATGTTACAGGTACGTCATGAATTCGTACTTGAATTTATTTGCATATGTTTTATCGTAAAAATGCTCTATTTGTTGGTGTACACATGTATCATTATGTAGTGTATTAGGTATTTTCTGTATTTTAATTATGTAGACTGAGTATTTTATTGTGTATCTGAGAATGGCAGCTGTCACAGAAGCATTATGGCGTGGGAAGCATGAATATATTGGGACACAACCATTTTTTTATTTCACATGGTTTTGTATGGAATGATCTTTAGTATATTTCTTATTAGCAATAGGCCCTACTCTTTTTGATGGTGTGCAGTATCAGTACTTTTTTTCTGTCAGGGAGTGAAGTTGCGCAAAAATGGATGTAGAATCATCCATTTCACTCTGTGAATAGTGCCACTCCTATTTTGTATTTTCTCCCTGTCCAGAGCACTGCATACCTTCCAACTAATGACAAAGACTCCTGTTATTTTCCTCAATTGGTAATTATACTTCTGTGTCTATGTGTGATGTTTATCATACCAACATTTTGTACTGTTTTCTTGAGTGAATCCAGATATAATGCGGACTAATATTTAACATGTGTGTACTTCAGTCAGAAGCAAAAATGTTGAGTGTTCAACAAATAAGCTTACGTACTGAACTTCACACCACAATTATTATTTTACAGACCAGACGTTAGAGCCACTTGTGTATCGTCAACTTTTTACCAACGATTCCAATCAGATTCTGCTAACCCGAATGATATATTTAGATCGACAAGAACATCTTCAGAAAATGTGCCACAATCATATGCAGGACTTTAAAAATCTGACAAACATTACACAATACAGAGAGATGTATGATCATTTGTTGGTTGACCAGAAACACAGATTGCTCTACTGTTATGTACCGAAGGTATGTTTCTTTCTAACAATAAATGTGATCATGTTTTAGCCATATAGGTTCCTTGTTTCTTTATAACATTAGTGATCAGGATTTAGCTGCGTAGGCTTTATTTGCAGATGTGATTATGTTTACGAGTTTCATTTGTGGCTGCTATAATAAAAATTGTGTCGCAATTGGTTAACAGATCATGTATATATCTTATAGTGCAGATTTACTTTTGAAACATAAATTATATTAGTAATGTGTTTTTAATGCAGTTTAAAAACACAAGTTGCACAAAATAGCAACAGTTCTTATTATTGAATGTTTTATCTACTGGGACATGAGCAATGGATGCAGTTCTTTCATGCATAGAAGTTGCAGGTATGTGTAATGTTAACGTGTTTATTTTTTTTCAGGTAGCATGCACCAACTGGAAACGTGTATTTATGATTCTTATTGGATTGGCTAATACTACAGATCCCCTCAAGATTCCAGCTAGTGTGGCTCATCAGAAAGATATTATCACCAGGCTTAGCAACTATTCTTTAACAGAAATCAATGACATCTTACAGACGTTCACAAAATTTCTTTTTGTTCGCCATCCATTTGAACGGTTGCTGTCAGCATATCGTAACAAATTAGAACAACATTACCAAAGCTCAAAATATTTTCAGTCTCGATTTGGTAGACATATCATCAAACATTACCGACAGAATCCTTCAAATGAATCATTGGCAAGAGGTGATGATGTCACTTTCCAAGAATTTGCTACATACTTGACAGGACAGGAAGGTGTGTTAAATGAACACTGGAGACCAATCTATGACCTGTGTCACCCATGCTCAATCAGTTATGATATTATTGGTAAATATGAGACATTAGATCAGGATTCAGACTTTATACTAAAACAGGTGGGAGAAACTAGAATTACATTCCCACGAGCCCCGAAAGCATCGAGCACTACATCAAACCTCCGCAAATACTTTGGTAGTCTCCAGAATGATGTTATTAAGCACCTTTATGATATATATGTTATGGATTTCAAATTGTTTGGATATAATTTACATGAATTTGTAGGCTATGAAACAGGTTAAATTAAGCATGTCTCCTTTTCTCAGGTAATAATGTCCATGAAGACATTATTTCATCAACCCAGCATATTATTTAAGGTCCTTTTAAGTTTTATTACTATAGTTTTAATGGGAGATCATGACAGTGATTTAATGATAGGCAAACACATGCCCCAAATAATGAATAAAGGGATGAAATCTGGTACATAAATGAGTGAAATAACCTACTGTAAAACTAACCATCAAAGTACAACTACTCATTTAAACTCAGAGTTTTTTGTTACTTTGCCTTCTTCCAGCTCAATCATCCAACAACAGGACGGTTCCATTCACTTCAACACACAAAATGAACTGATTGATGTTACATTATAGGTTTTGCAACAGTGGATATTCTGATGTACATGTATATTATTTTACCAGTACCTTGTGTAAAGGTAAAGATGTCTGTGCATACCACAAAGGCACGAGGGGAAATGAGGTACAGCTCCACTCATTCTTAATCTTGGGAGTAGGTGGAGATGAGTGGCCAACCTGATTCCCCAGCTGCTTTAACACCCGGGCAAAACCCCCTGGTACCTGTTCAAGTGGGAGCTGAGTGGGTCCCAGAGCTGGTCTGGACACTTTAGGAAGAGAACAATCTCCTGCTTCTGCCAGGCATTGAACCATGATTCCTCACTTGTTCAGCTGGTAGCCCAGTCACTGGACTGAGTTATCTGGCTCCACCCATACCGTGTGTATTATCATTAAATATAAATATAGATATAAATATTACGAGTTGGACGGTCCGGGGATCTAATCCCGGTGGGGGCGAGATTTTCAGCAGCCGTCCAGACCGGCTTTGGGGCCTACCCAGCCTCCTGTACAATGGGTACCAGGTCTCTTTCCCGGTCATAAAGCGGTCAGGGTGTGGCGTTGACCATCCACCCCCATCTAGCGCCGAGGTTAAAGAAAGAGTAGAGGTATACCTCTACTCCCCCTCTGGTCCTTCATGGCCTGTTTTAGGGAGAACTTTACCTTTATCTTATTAAAATTGTGATAGTAATAATATGCAATGGGCAGGGATGTTTGTGACGATGATCAGTGATCTGGCATGGGCAGAGGTCAGGAGACAGACGGGTAGCTGGTGAGAAGCGTTAATGTATTGACGCTGTGTAGTGCTGGTAGTACATAGCACCAGTGAGGATGCAGTCAGGGTATGGAGCATGGAATGGTATTAGCAGGGGGGAGTATAGGTAATATTAAACTAACTCCATGTAGCACAGTCCTTCTTGAGAAGCTAACAGGTCGTCAGCTAGTCAAGAAATTCCCCGTGTTTTTTGGAACCCGAAGGTTCATTACAGCATTCACAACAGCCCGCCACCTGTCCCTATCCTGAGCGTATAGGTAATATTAGAATATAAAACACAGTTAAAGTTATAATGAAGTAAAATGAATTAAATAGGGGTTAGTTGTCACTGTTAGATATCCACTGAGGCAATTTGGGGGTGGTGTGACATGCAGTTCTGCCAGAGTTAGGGAGGTTGTAGGATTGAAGAGGGGAGGTAAAGTTCACCCTAGAACAGGCCACAAAGGCCCAGAGGGGGAGTAGAGGTATAGCACTACTCTTTCTTTAACCTTGGCACTAAATGGGGGTGGGGGAGGACTGGTTAACAGAGTTAACCACCTTGGGGAGGTCTCCTCTGCTGTCTCAGGGAGTATGTACTGTATTTAGTAAAGTCAACTAATTTAATTTTTAGGTTACAAAGATTTGTAAACAAGTTTTTCCAGTTTCTGTATATGATTCTGGATCTTTCTGCTAGAAAGTATGTTCTAGTAATGTACCACATATATTATGTGCACTCTAGCGTAACTTGCAATACTATGAAACCATGTGTATGGACAAGTGCAATTTGTAATCCTTTCCACAAATTATAATTGTTATATGGGCAGGTTCACCTCGTATTAAGTGAATATTTTCTACATTTCACTCATCAGATTTCAAAAGGTTGTACTGTTATTTGGGTGCCAGTTGCCTATCTTAAACAGTGAGGATATACATACATGGTTTGTTTCATACCTGATAATATGTGCAGTACGTAGAATGTAACACAGTTATGATAACCTCACTGGTTTTATAGAATTTTTATTTTGGTACATGGTACAGACTTATACTGTAAATGCTTGCTTTTTAATAATTGTGCAATAAAAATACAAAACTTGCAATATAAAATGTTTGTGTTGAATGTACTTTAAGGTGCGTGTAGCAGTACTAAATCTGCGTTAAGATGAACAGTTTCAACTGGAAGCCATTTGACATACTCGTCCATGTAATATATGCCACATAGATAATTTTTAAACCTTAAAGAAAATAATTGGCTCTGATGAAACTGTTCATGTTTGTCATCAGCATCATCATATCATCTTTATTTTTATTTGTATCATCTGGTTGTAATATGCAATTAAGAATGACACTTCCTACCTGCTGTGATTTTGGAATTAACTTGTTTACTGTAAATGTATGTGACTTGGACAAGTGAAACATCTGACTGTGAATGAGGGGACCTTAGATGCGTGTTTGTGCAATTTATTCACATTATTCCATTGCTGTAGAAATGTGACACTTTATTTTCACTGTCTGAGCCAGACTGGATGCGCATGTCATGTGTGGCATAACAGTATTTACATAAAATTTGAATTTGTTTGGCTTTTTGTGGGTATTCCAATATGTGTGTTTTTGAATGATAAATGTACTGGAAAAATTGCCAAATTATATGCTTTGGCTGTGGAGTCAACAGTTTCTTGCAATATACCTGAAAATGATATGCATTGAGAGGAAAAACAAAACAGGATTGTTCACTGGCATGCTATTTTCCAAAACAGGTAGATCCTTCTGGGTAAATGCTGAAATAATTTCTTCCTTTCATATCGCTCATGAAACAGCAGTTTGTTCTAACCCACACAATTCGTCAAACTGAGATTCCCGCATTACTAGACAGTTGGGTTACAAACACACCTTCTGTCAAAATGTTTTGCCTACAAACAAATTGCTTGTCCTCATATTTTCATAAAATCATAACATGCTAAAGTGTTGGTCTATTGAGGATCGGTCGATTTTTTTCTGTCCCGTAAAATTGTGTATCGGTGCATTACGACAAATTGCTATTTCATGAGTGATATGCTCTTACAATTCACTAATAAAATCTATCAGCTGCAGTTGATACAGAGTTGTAAAATACATTGAATTTTTTTACCTGAATGTTGTCACATAAATATGTTCACATCAAGTGAGTTGCAATGTCATGTACAGTGTGTCATCTTTCAGCTATTTCTGATAGGATATTTCATGTATTGTTTCTAGCTGTATGTTACTTGAACAAAATATTTTATCAAAGTACCACACATTCCATCTACAAGATTTGTGATGAATATAGTCTTATTCCGACAAATGTATACTTGTACATTTGTCGGAATAAGACCACATACAATAAAAATGTACGGTGAAAATAACATAAAGTTTGTCGTAGCCAGACAGGCAAAAGATGTTTATCAGTATAAGAACATCAAAGAGAAATTACACAAAAGTGTACATTTGTCGGAATAAGACTATATACAATAAAAATGTACGGTGAAAATAACATAAAATTTGTGATGAACTATGATGAACTATGTGGTAGGCCTGAAGCGTCACTTAACAAAGTCTTAGTGAAGTAATAAGAAAGTTTATGAGTCTCATATAGGTTCAGTTGATTTCAGGACAACTGCAAAACACTGCACAATGTAAATGAGTCAAATTTCTAAAATTTTAAATTGTGGGGAAAAGTTTTTTGATAGGAAACAACTGAAGAGTTAAGTGAGTCTGGGGTAATGACTCTGTTGTAGTCACCTACAATTCACCATTCATGTTCAATTTTGTAACGCCACTTCACTGTTACATGACTGCACTATTGTTACAGCATGTTAAAATACCTAATAAATGGACAGTTTTCACACAAAATTGTGAAAATAGCAACAGACAACAGAAATTAAAAAGAATATTGCTGTGACAACACTAAATTTAATATTGTATTTACCCCCTGATGATGGCGGTTTAAAACGCCGAAATACATATTGGGGAAAGTTACGAATAAACTATTGACACTATATGTTTATGTGCATTTGTTGGTATGAAATAAAACTTTCATTGCTGTGACAGTTCATAAAATTATACATGCATAGCCTTCTGGAATTTATTAGGCATGAAATCATGTTAATGAAATGGTGTAATAGAAAAACAGGTGATCCTGTTGTTATTCCTTGTGTTTTAATTGGTTTGTTTCTTGGTCTCAGTGAAGGTGACATGGCTTAACTGAAGGGTAGTAATTATTACTTTGTAGTTTTCTGTAGCTGTGAAGCTTGTGGTTTAGGTGAGCATTTTAACTAGTAAGGAACACTTAATTACTTAAAAATTCCAAATAAATCTTAAAACATTCTTTCTGTTCAGATCTAAACAATTCTATGTTTGTATTTGCTGTGAAATAATTAGGAGAGTGTTATTGTATGCAGTAATAATCATAGATGTTATGTATGTTATAATGAAGTGTATTTATCAGAATATAAACATTATTTTTATGTTTGATATTTATTTACTGTATATATGTGTGTGTGTGTGTGAGAGAGAGAAAGACCCTATTACTGGAGGCAGGTTCCTTGGTCAGGGAAAAAATTTTTTCACTTGGCCTGACTTGCTCAGCGGCCCTGAATTCATACCTATTTTGGACGCCTGGTTCCATTAGGTTTGTTGTTGATTTCCGAAGTTACCCAGGCAAGGCGAGAACCCCATCTTGGCTAGGCCACAACAGCTTCGTCCAAATGCTTGCCAATTTATCATTCACCAATCGTAGCTTTCGGTTCTATAGAGAAAGAACGAAAAATGCACGGCCAATGCTACAAAAGGTGGATTTACACCACAATGCAATAAAATAAACTTTTTACATACTCTGAAACCATCCTATTTACCAGAAGCAAACTTAACAATTCTGGAGCTTGTATAACCAGAGTCTTCCATTTTTTAGATTGTTGCATTTATAATCACGTAAATACGGGTATCACGAATGGATAAAAACAAGTACTGCCCTATTTTATTGTTAATATATGTACGTTTTTGTTCTCAAGATTGATACGAACGTTTTGTTTGAAAATTTGCCTTTTTTCGAGTGTCCCGTCCCTGTAGAGAAAGATGTTAAAGGACAGTGCGATAGCTACCGTGGGGAGCAGTTGTTTCGGAGGTCTCTGCCGTGTTCGTGTAAACGTTTTCGTGCATAGTGTAAACCGGTCTGTTGAACGTAAAAGTGCATGTAGAGCATGACGTTGAGGTTATAGAATTCGGATGAGCGCGTGTCTGTGTTGTGTTTTTTGAATGTACAATGTTGAAGGTATGTTTTAGGGTTATATTTTTGGTATGCGTTACTGTACGGAAAAGAACGTGACAACGACGTCGACAGGGTTATAGTAGTTGCCCAAAGTTGTAAAACAATCGCGATACAGCATCTTGCTTCAGACCATTCCAAATAGAAAATGTACTACACAAATATTTACCTGTCCAGACTTCAGTTCATTTACATACATTTTAATTAACCTAAATAGTTTTATGGTTACATCAGACGCAGTGACAATATTATACAGAACCTCACAACTGACTGTAAATAACTGATGTACTGCCTCATTGTATTTCCATTTTTTCAAAAGCATTTGACAAAGGCACGGTATCTTATCAGTAGCTTATCTGTTAAGTTAAAATCCACACCAATTTTCCGCGGTAATTTCGTCTATGTATAGAGTTAACCTTGACAGCAAAATGTTGGATAAACTTTGTATGTAGTTGATAATAGTGATATGCCCTTAATAATTACTACAGTCTGTTCTATAACCCTTCCTATAAATAGGTATAGTGACTGACTCCTTCATTGTTGAGGGAATTCTGTCTTAATCCAAACAATTAATAAGCAGGAATCAGTTGTGCTGCAAGTGGACCAATATGTGGTGATTTATATGTCAACTTTTCAATATCCATTTCAGCCTCAAAGCCACTGGGCTCAGACACTAGTGGCTCAGGTGAATGTATTTCAGTCTGCCTAATATCATTAACTTCATGCCCATTTAGTAACTAACAGAAGTGGTTCTTCAACCTCTTCAAATGTTGTGGGAATCTGCAGGTAGATCACCCTTACTTCATTTTATTTATGCCGCTATATAAATCTAATATTCTATGTCTCACTATTTCAATACACTGATTTTTTTCTTTGCAAATGTTCCTTGTTTTTCTCCCTGAAATGTCTGCTAGTTTCATGTTTTACATTCTTCAGAGTATCTGCATTAATTTGTCTCATATCTTGTAACCATTGCAGTTAGGCTTGCTTTTTTGGATTGATAAAGTTTGAACATTATCATCAAACCATGGTTTATGCTGCTTCCATTTATAATAGCATAAAGTATCAGTACATGAGGTTTGTATAATTTCTGCATCATTTAGCTTCATCAGATTGAATCTCTCCATGTCACACTTCTGTTGTGTTAATTTACGTACTGACATTCTCTGCGTAACTTTTGCAGCCACCGGGCAGTGATGATAATATCACTGTCAGCTTCTCTTATGGATCAGGTATTAGATATGCTTAGTCTGTCCTGTCTGTGAAGATATGGTCAGTCTGATTGTGAGTTAGCCTCTTCATTGGGAGAAGTCCTGTTGTATGTATGAATGTTTCCGTGTGGGATTATTGTGCTTTTGACAATCAGATGTAAAATTGTGTAACAAAATTATACAACCTAAGCCGTATAATTCCAGAATGTTGTAGGACTCGTAACAGGAGGTGCCTCAGGACTTGGCCGAGCAACAGTTGAGCGACTGGTGAGGGGAGGGGGAAAAGCTGTGTTATGTGATCTTCAGTCTTCCTCTGGTCATACAGTTGCGAAGGAACTCGGAGAGAATGTAGTCTTTGTACCAACTGATGTGAGTTACTTATATGTTAAATGTTAGTGTCTGAAAACAGAGAAATGAATGAGGTATTCATGTTTGGGTTCTGGGCACACGGTGGCGCAGTTGTTGAGGCACTGCGCTACAAACCGGAACGTCGCGGGTTCGATTGCCGATGGTGTCACTGGAATTTTTCACTGACATAATCGTTTCGGTCGCACTATGGCCCTGGGGTCAACTCAGTCTCTAACAGAAATGAGTACCAGGAATCTTTCCTGGGGGGTAAAAGGCGGCCGGTGCGTAGGGCTGACAACTTTGCCACCTTCATGTGCCGATTGTCTAAAAACCTGGGATCCTCGACCTCCTTGAGCCCTAAGGGCCTGCCAAGATCTGTAATGGGATTGCTTTACCTTTTATGTTTGGGTTCTTCTTTCAGTTTATTTGCACAGAAATTTAGAGGTCTGTATCAGCAGTAAATCTTAATGACATTGTTGTGTGGAAATTGGTAAAATCATTATTTATTCATATTTTCCAGATCCTAAAATAAAATAGCAGCCATTTATATGCTACAGATCTGACCTGTTTGTGAGGATCATGATTTTAATACCAGCCATGCCACAGGCTGTCAAGAATGGGAAGCTCTTTCTGTTTTTTCTCAGGCACTTCAGTATGATACATTAATAACAGACATAGTCAGTTCCTCTGTGGTCTTCTATGTTTCACAACATACCATCATCTTATCTGGACAAGAGATAATTCCTAAACTTGATATAACATTATTAAGGCAAAAGCAGAGAGCAACACTGGTGCTGGTTACTGCAGATACCTTAAAGTATGAATTGTAATGAATTCTATATAATAATGTAATTTTTGTCTGCTAGGTGTAGTGACGGGCCAGGATAGCTCAGTCGGTATAGCGACTCGCTACGGGCTGGATGGTCCACGAATCGAATCCCGGTGGGGGCGAGATTTTCCGCACCCGTCCAGACTGGCCCTGGGGCCCACCCCAGCCCCTATACAATGGGTACTGGGTCTCTTTCCCGGGTGTAAAGCGGCCGGGGCGTGGAATTGACCACCACCCTTGTCTAGTGCCAGGGTTAAAGAAAGAGTAGAGCTATACCTCTACTCCCCCTCTGGGCCTTCGTGGCCTGTTCTAGGGAGACCTTTACCTTTACCTAGGTGTAGTGACAGTTATTTTCATTAGCATAAACGGTATGGCAGGAGAACATAAAGAAGCATACAAGGCTTGTTATGAGACATTTGTATTGAATTGTTCCAAGATAATAATGCTGTGACTATTGGTATTATCACAATAATAATATAATTGTGTTCCATATAAACACAACTTTATTCTTAAAGGTAAAAAACAGCTACATGTTGTGGCTAGCTAAAGTAGCCATCAACAGGCTGAATATAAAGAAAAGGAGGGTTTATTGCTGCAATTTATAGTTTGATGTCGCAAACTTTACAGTAGGTAATACTGTGTAATATATATAAAACATGTAGAAGATTTGCAGCTCAAAGGTAATAAGATTCAATGTTATAATTGTATAAATAGGTAATTAATTGTACCCATATATTAAGTGCAATGAAATTGTAATATTCCCAATAATTAAGTTGAGAGCGACGTAGGTAATTTTGTGAGGATATGGCGTATATGTAGTCGTTTAGAACCTTGAGTATTGATCGAGCTGTATCTACATGTAGAAACAGTCATTACAATGAGGCTTCTAGATAGCTCAGTTGTGAAATGTACCTGTGCATTGTTGATCTGTCTTGACTTAACAAGAGGAACATCCCACTTTCCTGCTGGGTCTTCGCTTAAAAAAGGGCTCACTCTGAACCAAAATCAGAAACCTTGAAGCTGGTATTTCAAAATGTTTAATCCCAGGTTAGCTAGTTTTATGAGTTACTAATATTTTGCCTGATGTCCAGTAAGGATTGTTTTCTGGGTGGGATTTGATAGTTCAGGAACCCCCAATGAAAAGAAAAGTTAACAAATTCTTGTGCATGATATTTAAACGTTTGCAGATTGGAATTTCTGTATGTTATGTAAGTAAAAGTATGATATACTGATATATTTAACAGAAAATATGGCTTCAGCTATGTCACATTTAATGAAATGCAGTAATGAATGAAGTATAGTTTATAACCGAACGTTGCTGGTTACTTTTTAATTTGATATACACCTGATTACGACACTGTTCTCTTCAAAGGTTTAACTTTATTTCTCCATTATAACAATACAAACGTCAGCACAATACCATTCGTCTACTCCTTTCCTTTACTGAACGCCAACTGGCGCGGGACACCTGGTCCTTTCTTCTGCCTACTATATATAGAAGAGTGGGGGGGAGAGCCGAACTGCTCCAATAATGTTCGGTTACAAGTTTAAGAGTCAGACTTGAGTATATAACTTTGATTATAAGTCCAAGATTGTGCTGTAGCTGACATACCTTCGCATTACTGCTGTAGGTGACATCTGAAAATGATGTCAAGAATGCTGTTCATGTTACCAAGGAGAAGTTTGGGCAACTTAATGTGGCTGTCAACTGTGCTGGAATTGGAATTGCTTTCAAGACTTACAATTTCAATAAGAAAGCTCCACATGCATTGGAAGACTTCACGAGAGTGCTCATGGTAAGTCGTTAAGGTGATACGGCTGTATAATTAATGTTGTGTCTTGGAGTTAAAACTTAAGAAAATTTAGCTAACCAGAAAGTTGAGGAATTACTGTCTACACCGTAATGTAACATAAAAGACATTGCTGTTATGGGTGCCTTTGTCTAGGAGCTGTTTTAGTATGTAGAAGTGAAGGTGACAGTGTAAATCAGGACTGTTGTAAGTTGGTTTGTCAAACTGCAAACTCTGTAACTTGATCAGTCAGTACACTGAGTCACAGTCTGGCTGCCTGGCATAGCTTTTCTATTCTCCAACATTAAACTGTGTTCCTTGCACCCAGGTCATCATCTACGACTAGGAGTAACAAGAAGCATTCTTACGCTGGGTTTACAAGCATCGTTTTACTGTGTGCAGTGTATGAACTTTCTTGCCGTGTAATTTCCATGTGGTTTCTTATTTATTGCTAACACTGAAGCTGATAATTTTTGCCAGTTTGAATGACATGTTCTATAAGGTGGGGTCTAATGCACAAGTAAAACGTGGAAGTCTCTCAAGTGATCATGTAAAAACCTCACCTGAAAATTTGCGCAGTTGTAGGGCCTAGTCAGTAATGAATCTGTGGAACGTTTCAGCCACTGATATGAACTGAAAGTGTCTAGAAAAAAGTAAGAGAGAAGTATGTGACATTAAAGTGGTATAAACAGCAAAATAAGATAAATTCTAAAAGGTTCTCCTGCATCCTCACCTGAGGACGGAAGCAGATCTAGCTTCTGAAACGTCATTATTTTAGATTTCCGGACGATGGACAAAGTCCAGAAACGAATTAGTTCTCCAAGCAAAATGAGAGTAGGAAAAATGAAGTCAGAACGGAAACTTGCATTATTTAAAAGGAGTTTAAAAAAATAAGACAACAAACATTCCAGTGCTGAGAACTTTATTTTGTCTTTGATGTGTACATGGCACATGGGTAGCAGATGATATGCCTAGACCTCCACGAAGTCGTCATTGACATGTAAGCATTTGTATCACTATGGCTCTAAGGCATAGAAGAAATCAGCGTTAATTGTTTATGGCCAAGAGCTGACAGCTTGCTTCACATCGGCATTTGTTGCAAAATGTTTGCCAGCCAGATGCTAGTTAGGGAGTCCAAAGAGATGGAGAGAGAGCGGACTGTATGAACTCCAGGTGTAATGCCATAACCAGTCACACTATGTGGCCCTGTGATTTCCATCAGTTTTGACCTCATAACAAGCACCTGGCTGGTAAGTAATAATTGAGTTGTGGCCTTCGCGCGACTGTTTTTGCAGAGTGTAATCACTGTGTTTATCTATGTGCCTGAGATTCGTATGCACTGTTAAGTGCTCCAGCGTTTAACACCATGTCAGCACGTGCAGCTGCTGCAGTGCATATATACAGTCAGCACTAATACTACATGTAAGGGAATTTAAACCACACAGATCTCTTCACATTGTCAGCACCATACTATATTTCTGGTACAATGTAATGTACAGACAATCCTCGCTATTTGCAGGGGTTAGGTTCCTAGAAAACCCTGTGAATACGGAAAACGCAAATACGGAACTTTTTCACTTGCACTTGCACTACGCTTGGATGCCATTATTAATTACAAAAAGAATAAAAAACGAGAGCCACAAAAACAAGGAAGCGGCCTCTCCTTGCTGGAGCCCATCTGCGACGCTGCGTGGTAGGCGTCTCGAAATTTTTTTGCATGCTGCGCATGGCCGTGAATGGCCGCGAGGTGCCCGTGAATGGCAAAAAATGGGTTACACTTTATTACGCATGAATGAGTGAACACGGAACACGCGGATAGCGAGGATTGACTGTACATTCTTATAAGTGGCCACGCAGTGAAATCATAGACTAGTTTCACTACACACTAGAATTATTGCCCTATTAAAGATTTGGTAATTTCTATAAACTTCAGAATATCTGTAGCTACAGATGAACAGAAATTATTTCAAGAATTTGTTTTTCTGTTATTATTTTTAAGGTGAATAGTGTTGGAACATTCAATGTGATACGTTTATCTGTCGGCTTGATTGGTGAAAATGAACCAAATGAGGATGGTGAACGTGGAGTTATCATTAATACTGCAAGTGTGGCAGCATTCGATGGTCAGGTAGGACAAGCAGCGTACTCTGCTAGCAAGGGCGCTATTGTTGGAATGACTCTGCCCATTGCCCGTGACTTAGCTGAGCAAGGAATCCGAGTGTGCACCATAGCACCAGGTTAGTAAAACAGGACGTTGTTTGGAGAAGTCTTGTGTATGTGATTCCTGCTTATTTAGTGTTTAGTTTCTGTGGTGTCAATATACATTTTAGAACCCTCATCTCTGGGAGGTAAAAAATTTGACATGAGAATACAGTGTATTTTGTTGATAACACTCGTGTCTCTTTTAAGCAATGTGATTGTGGAACATAGCTTAGCTGCTCATTTCTTTTATTATTAATAATTTGATTAAAGCAATATCATAGCAATTAACACATTGAATTCTTTATTGTTTGCATGCCATTGTGCTGTATTGTGAGGTACTTAAATAGAAGTGTAGGTTTCTGCACAACAATATTTTGTTATTATTATTATTATTATTGTCATCATCATCATCATCATCATTATTCTATAGCATTACAGTCCTTTAAGTTTGACCTTAGCCTCCCTTGTGATTCTTGCCCATTCTTGTCTGTCTTGAGCTTTATACAGCCATCTCTTTATTCCTAATGTTCTTATATCAGTTTGGACATCATTATCTTCATTTAGGTCTACCAATTTTTCGCTTTTTATCCAGTTTGGCATTCAGTCATTATTATTATTATTATTATTATTATTATATGTAAATATAATAATTCTAACAACAGTTGATCTCCAGTAAAACATATTTTGACCTGTATAGGTCATCTTCAGGTTTATTGTGTAATATAATTGTGTTATACTTACATGCTAACTGTACACATATCACATGACCAACAGTTATCATGTAAATCATCTTTTATTAAAGATCATCTATTGTTCTAATTATTATATTTACATATGATGATGATGTGCAGATAATGAAACCCATACTTCTATTAAGTACCTCAGCATTGAATTCTGATTTCAAGGTTCAAGTTAGACGGCTTTTGTCTTTCTGGTACAAAGTTTTATAGGTGTTACAATTTAAAAAACTGTACATTTTTGTTGGATTTCTGTTTCAGCTTGTATTGGTTGAAAATTTTAGATGTATTTATTGCTACATGCTTTAAATGGTGGTACTTATTTTAACGTTTCAGTGTATTAACACAATGCATGTATGGAAGGTTATGTTATGTTTTTAATGCTTCCAGGTCTGTTTGATACACCGTTGCTTGCTTCGTTACCTGATAAAGTTCGAAATTTCTTGGCAAAATCTGTTCCCTTTCCAAAGAGGTTGGGTAAACCTGAAGAGTTTGCTCTCTTGGTTGAGAGCATAATTCAGAATCCTCTGTTAAATGGAGAGGTAATAAGATTGGATGGTGCCATACGGATGCAGCCGTAACACTGAGAAGTGATAGCTGTGGAACTTTGGTATGTAAGGGTACTTCACATTTGTTAACAAGCAAGAAATGTTAATAAAACAAGTTTGTATTTTTGGTTAGTGTGGTCTTCTCCCCAAGAAGGAATTATTTTGCATTAAACCCCATAGTTTTCTGTTGTATGGTGTTTCTATTCAGATGTTGTATCCTGAGCTAGGATTTACCGGTTGGCTAAGGCGAGCGGATCCTTTGGGAATGCAGGTGCTGCTGTTCTATGAATAATGCTGGTATCACTGCAGCTAAAAGATATTTATTACAAAGTAATAGGCTAAAATAGCCGAACACTGGATTCAAGAAATATATTACCCTTCTGCCTGAGCTGTGGCAGTACCGGCTCTGGGGCTCTCCGAATGACAAAAAGCCGAGGTTGATTGTCTCCTAGGTTTTTATACAATTTTGTTTTCACCCTCATCATCTGGAAGTGTCCATCACATAAGATAGTCCGGCTGGGAGGAACATTGTTCCTTCTCGGTACTATTCCTTTGTTTATTAAAATGCTGTATTGAACTTTGAGGCTAGCAGTGGACTTTGTCACATGTCTGCTACTGATAACTGCGGGTTAACACACTGAGATGTTGCATCAACTGTCTGGTAAAACTTATGTCCAGTATTCGGAATAAAATTGTATTAGACACTGTAACCTTAATTAATAATCCCCGTACACTACAATATTGCACCTATGCTACAATATGCAACACAGAAGGTAAAGGTAAAGTTCACCTTAGAACAGGTCATGAAAGCCCAGAGGGGAGTAGAGGTATAGCTCTACTCTTTCTTTAACCTCAGTGCTAGATGAGGGCAGGTGGTCCACTCCACGCCACGGCCGCTTTACCCCCGGGAATGACCCGGTACCCATTGTATAGGAGGCTGGGTAGGCCCCAGGGCCGGTCTGGACGGGTACTGAAAATCTCGCCCCCACCGAGATTCGATCCCCAGACCGTCCAGCTCGTAGCGAGTCGCTATACCGACTGAGCTAGGTCACTGAGTAAGCATACTGAAAATGCACATGGATGGAACTAATAAGGCATTTTGTAGGATGCTCTGGAGTTGTGCAAAGCTACGTCCTGGTATACGGTTACCATGTACGAATGGTACAGTCACACCTTCAAAATGTATCATTGTACTGGCATACCTTTTAGTGTTTTATTTGGTGTTGGTGTCAGTTACTAAGAGTATATAGTGTAAAGGGTGAATATAGTAATAGGAGTATGGATCCCTGGTGGAATGATACTGACAGGAAAACTGAAAGTACTTGGAGAAAAATTCCTCATGCCATTTTGTTCTCCATAAACCCCACATGGACGTCCCTGGGATCGAACCTGGGCTTCAGCAGTGAGACATGTGGCCATAAAACTTCTTCAGTTGATACATCGTCATCAAGAGAAGGAATGAACGTCACCATAAAAAGTACACACTGCCACATAACCCTTTACTTAAGCCATTAGTTCTGAGGGATTGTATTGACAGTGGTAAAGTGGTAAATGTACCACTCATGACTGTGTCCAAGTCATGGAGTAAAGTTTGTTCACATAGCAA
The DNA here is from genome assembly GCA_021186555.1 of Reticulitermes speratus. Taxonomy (NCBI): domain Eukaryota; kingdom Metazoa; phylum Arthropoda; class Insecta; order Blattodea; family Rhinotermitidae; genus Reticulitermes; species Reticulitermes speratus. The sequence continues at coordinate 2,621,432 of JAJKFL010000014.1, forward strand.
ACAGACCGTTCCTATAGAATGATGAAAAAGATACTCTACAAATGGCTAATTCATTAAATTAAGCCTGCATTTGCTGCCATTACCGGAGTTCCATTTCTACATTTATAAGTTTTAAGTTTTCCTCAAGACTTTGGTGCAGTGTATTCACAAATCCCACCCCCAAATGCCAACTTACTAACATACTACTACTAACTAACTAACTACTTCTTGTGGGCTGTACACAGTCAATATTGATGACACAAATTGACTGAAACTGATTTCTGTAAAGATTTATAACCATGTCGCTATTTACCGTCTGAAAGCAATTTTGTCTGTGTTATGTTTGCCACTAACTAACTAACTCCATGTAGCACAGTCCCTCTTGAGAAGCTAACAGGTCGTCAGCTAGTCAAGAAATTCCCCCGTTTTGTGGAACCCGAAGGTTCATTACCGCACTCACAAGAGCCCGCCACCTGTCCCTATCCTGAGCCATATCAATCTAGTCCATGCCCCCCCATCCCACTTCTTGAAGGTCCATTTTAATAATATCATCCCATCCATGCGTGGGTCTTCCATGTGGTCTCCTTCCCTCAGGTCTCCCCATATGTTAGCCACTATGGAGTGTAAATCAGTTGCTAACCGTCGATGTCCAAGAAAGTGTTGGCGATATTTTGTTGCATTTAATACTTTTATACATGCTTGTCGATATTTACTGGCCTTGTGGAATGATTCAGCAAACGTTTATTAGGCTTTCACATGTAATGATACTGAATACAGCTCATTAACTGTTGCTAAGTATGAAAAAATATGGCACTCTTCATCAGCACGCGATGAAAACGAAGACGAACAATCCTCACTGGAAAGGCCAAAATGATTGTTAGTACTTTTTCTCCAACATGATTAGCTTGAAAGACATTACCAAATAAAATGCAGATTATTGGGAAAATATGCAAACATCGGTATATTTATGGTAATAATGGTGACAATAACTACTGACTGCGTCAGGGATCATTTACACAAGACCTATATATGCTCTGTACCTTTTTACAAGCGTATCGTACACAAATTAGTAGATACCGTACACTGTCGCTTCAGCGATAGTTTTTCACGACATGGCCGGGCGTACAGGAGCACGTAGCAGTCGAGAAGGCTGTGGGAGTGACAACAGCTGATCCGTATTGAGTCTCCCGTCGCCCTAGCCTGCGGTTCAACTGCTGAGGCGGGATGGTATTTGTCTGTGCAGATTGTAATTATTCAACGTTCGTGTTGACGTTTCCGTCCGCTGTCTCTTTTCTCACAGACCGGTCGCTGGTTCATCGCGAGACGGTTGCTTTGTGATCCCTTGATGGCGTAAAGTGAAAAGAAGAATGGAAGCTAAACAGATAAACGTATCAGTGTTAAGGAAACTAAGCTCCACGATTATTGGGGGTCTTGAAAGCTTCTTTTACAGGTAAGAACACCTAACCTCAAAATATCATATAAGTAGATAAATTATTGTTTTTTCATATCGTACGTGTCGCTGTTATGTGATCCTGCAGCAACAATCGCTTTCTTTTGTCGATAATTTTATGACTAAGTGTATATATTAATCATTATCTGCCTTATGACGATAATGTTCAGATGATTTCGAATCATTTTATCTGTAAGACATACTTTATCTCTAAGTGACTTATTGTTAGGGTGTAACAGACTGCGTTATTAGTCAATCAGCCTCGACATGTACATACTTTCCTCTTTAAGATACTTCCCATCGAATTTTCAACGGCCCTTTTTTTTTGCCCTAATTGCAATGATTTTTCAAGTAAGGAGAATGCATACTGACATATTTTACTCTTTCCTTTTTGTTTTATCTTCCATATATTTAATAAATATATTTAATAAACGCTAAATTAGCATAATTAGTCACTTCTATATAACACCAAGGTTAACAAGTGTAAATACCTGAACACTTCCAAATGTCTTTATGGCATGATAGCTTACCCTTAAATATAATCATTATTTCTTTTCGTAATCTGATGTTTCTAGATGCTGGGCTGTGGTGGTGGTGGCCCGTAAACTGTGTCAACTAGGTGGCGAAGCGTAAGGGTGAACGTAGACATGGGACAGGAGTGCAATATTATAGATCAGGCGAGACCCCCCCCCCCCTCGAAAACTTAATTATACACCAAAGTAAAACATAACAGATAACTTTAAATATGAAATTATTTCACACTGTTGACACCGTGCATCTTCGTCATATTAAATTAAGTTATAAACCAACCGATGCACACTAAAACCACTTTTTAAGTAGCTTTATTATAAAATTGTTAAAATTGTACCCCTACACGTGTTTCGATCCTAGGATCATCGTCAGGGGGGTTTATTGCTAAAAGCTACAGTCCACCGTAGTACTCCTCACCGCACAACACGTAGTACACTCCGCTCCACGCAAAAACATTTCATAAGCTTTTAATACCACACGCCAGCAGTTCCACAATCTACCATCTACAGTGCTTTCATAATTTTACAACTTTTAGAGAATCTTTTTACAAGATTTTAACTTATGTTTCAAAGTGCAGATAGAATATTTTAAATCATGTGTTGAAGTGACTGTAGCTTTTAGCAATAAACCCCCTGACGATGATCCTAGGATCGAAACACGTGTAGGGGTACAATTTTAACAATTTTATAATAAAGCTACTTAAAAAGTGGTTTTAGTGTGCATCGGTTGGTTTATAACTTAATTTAATATGAAATTATTTGTTCCACTGCAGTAAGAAAATTCCAAGATCAACCCCTGTCAATCATTTATTAGGAAATAAATCCAATAAAATAGGAGGAATTTATGTAGGGTACAAGTGCAAGTACAAACGAGCATACGGGCATGATGCTGATTGCCCGCGTCTAGCCAAAAGACGGATTTACTACGCTGGTGTTTTGATAAATTCTAAAAGGTTCTGACGATGGTGAATAACATTGAGAAATAATTGGTGTCTGGACTTTGTCCATCGTCCGGATAAAAGGTAAAGCAATCCCATTACAGGCCTGTACAGGCCCTTAGGGTTCCAGGAGGTTGAGGCTCCCAGATTTCTAGACAATCGGTACATGAAGGTGGTAAGGTTGTCAGCCCTACGCACCGGCCGCCTTTACCCCCCAGGAAATACTCCTGGTACTCATTTCTGTTAGAGGCTGAGTCGACCCCAGGGCCATAGTGCGACCGAAACGATTATGTCAATGAAAAATTCCAATGACACCATCGGGAATCGAACCCGCGACCTTCCGGCTTGTAGCGCAGTGCCTCAACGAACTGCGCCACGGCGTACCCCCATCGTCCGGATAAAATATTAAAATATAATATAAAAATCACGACGTTTCGGAAGCTGGTTCTTCTTCCGTCTTCAGGTGATGGGAAGTGAGACACCTACTCAGTTGGGTCCTTTTGACCGAGCTAACCTCGATCACTGGTCCAGTGATTGAGGTTAGCTAAGTGCCCCACGTCTCATTTAACTAGTTCTGTCGCCACTGACGCCTATAGGGCCTGCCCAGCCGTAGATGTGAGCTAGTAAAGAGCACAGAACTCGGTAACAGTTAATAATACTGGGCAGTATTACTCTTGTGTTGTGTCATGCGCTTCTTATGAGTCATAAAATGGCTGCGCTGCGCACATTCGTCAGCAGCAGTAGTTGTTAGATGTTAGTTTGTTCTTTCAGTCAGATACTTGGACGACTGACTGGCCTGCCGGGCTATAAGTAGGGATGAAAATGGACGTCGACGCCGGTAGACGCTATCAACTTAATTCTAGATCATTCATGTTTCAGCAAAGTTATTTCTAGTGCTTTAGACGTCATGCATGGCCTTTCCATCAACGTTGCATGTAGGAGCAGTTGTCCAGCGTGTACTGTTTAAAGTAATTGTTTCTGCCGGCGTTTTTTACTGTTGTCAGTTGTTTACCTTGCTTTGAACTGGCGGATTTGTCTATCTACGATCTATAAATCCAGTTCTGCTTCTGTTGGCTGCACGTTCTGCATGTAGCTTGTCTCCATTCTGTTATTTCCCTGTTATCTAACATCCGTGTCATAAAGTCAGCTAAAGATTGTTACTGATTCGCTGAAAAGGCGGTGTGTTGAAAACTGTATGGAACTGAACACCCTCAAAACTAATATTATTTTATTTACTCGCACAACTTGCTATATTCACGCAATGGAACAGCCATTGTGATTCAGAGAGGTGCCGCAATGATGACCACTTCAGTTCTTTACAGTGCCGCAATTATAGATCTAATGTCTTCAGTTAAGGTGCCGCAATGACGATCAGTTATCTAGGGTGCCGCAGTTATGTCTAATGTCTTCAGTTAAGGTGCCGCAATGATGATCACTTGTTCTCTAGGGTGCCGCAGTTATATGTCTAATGTCTTCAGTTAAGGTGCCGCAATGATGATCACATCAGTTCTCTAGGGTGCCGCAGTTATAGGCCCAATGTCTTCAGTTAAGGTGCCGCAATGATGATCACATCAGTTCTCTAGGGTGCCGCAGTTATAGGCCCAATGTCTTCAGTTAAGGTGCCGCAGTGATGATCACTTCAGTTATCTAGGGTGCCGCAGTTATAGGCCCAATATCTTCAGTTAAGGTGCCGCAATGATGATCACATCAGTTCTCTAGGGTGCCGCAGTTATAGGCCCAATGTCTTCAGTTAAGGTGCCGCAGTGATGATCACTTCAGTTATCTAGGGTGCCACAGTTATAGGCCCAATGTCTTCAGTTAAGGTGCCGCAGTGATTATCACTTCAGTTCTCTAGGGTGCCGCAGTTATAAGTTTAATGTCTTCAGTTAAGGTGCCGCAATGATGATCACTTCAGTACCCTGTTCTTCCTCAAAGTATTTTTTAAACTACGAAATCGAGTGGTTCTCGCCACAAGTTCCGAATCTCCTTATTTCAAATCAGTTGTCACATTATCAGCATAACAAAAACGGGTCTTTATAGTGCAGTCGGTGGGCTTAACTGTTCGGAGTTCATTCGTGGTAGACCGCTTCTGCGGCCCGCTCAGTTTGTGTCCTCGTATAATGGGTAGGCCTACTGGATGTTATTTCCTTTCTTGTTGTGAGATTGATTGTTCGTACATCCGTGGACTAAATTTCTATCATGTATCATATCATGTTTAACCCTTTACAGACGAAGCTGTTTCATTTAAAGACCCAGTTCGTACCGCGCAGTAAACATTAACCCTTTAAAGACGAAGCGTAAACTGTTTCATTTAAAGACCCAGTTCGTACCGCGCAGTAAACATTAACCCTTTAAAGACGAAGCGTAAACTGTTTCATTTAAAGACCCAGTTTGTACCGCGCAGTAAACATTAACCCTTTAAAGACGAAGCGTAAACTGTTTCATTTAAGGACCCAGTTCGTACCGCGCAGTAAACATTAACCCTTTAAAGACGAAGGGTAAACTGTTTCATTTAAAGACCCAGTTCGTACCGCGCAGTAAACATTAACCCTTTAAAGACGAAGCGTAAACTGTTTCATTTAAAGACCCAGTTCGTACCGCGCAGTAAACATTAACCCTTTAAAGGCGAAGCGTAAACTGTTTCATTTAAAGACCCAGTTCGTACCGCGCAGTAAACATTAACCCTTTAAAGACGAAGGGTAAACTGTTTCATTTAAAGACCCAGTTCGTACCGCGCAGTAAACACTTTTATCTCGGTTAAAAAAACAAAATCAATTTACGTTATATAAGACAAAAGTCGCTGTTTGTTGTAATTTAAATACAGTGTGGGCAGAATGTAGAATTTGTGAATGGTAAAACTGTTGGTGCATCAAGTAACTGTTAGGCTTTAAAAGGTTAAAGAAGGCGCTGGCAATGGTTTCCTTCGGCTCACAGACACAACTTTTATCTAAAGAACACTTTGTTTAATTGTAAGTCGAAGTTTTATAATTAAAGCGAGCTGACGGCAAGTGGCGGGCACGCCGTGGCGCAGTTGCTTGAGGCACTGCGCTACAAGCCGGAAGATCGCGGGTTCGATTCCCGATGGTGTAATTGGAATTTTTCATTGATATAATCGTTTCGGTCGCACTATGGCCCTGAGGTCGACTCAGCTTGTAACAGAAATGAGTACCAGGAATATTTCCTGGGGGGGTAAAGGCGGCCGGTGCGTAGGGCTGACAACCTTACCACCTTCATGTGCCGATTGTCTATAAATCTGGGAGCCTCAACCTCCTGGAACCCTAAGGGCCTGTCGAGGCCTGTAATGGGATTGCTTTACCTTTACCTTTACCTGACGGGAAGTGACTAATGACAATTGTCAGGTACCATAATGTCCCCATATATAGGTAAACGCAATGGGGAGGGTGTGCTACACGCATTTTTCCCCCCCTACAGTTGGCTCGTGTTTCGTTATACTGTATATACCAGGGGTGGCCAAATTTGCTTAACGTAAGAGCCACAGACGATAAACTTCAGATGTTTCAGAGCCGCAAGACATGAACAAATATTACACACACGTTTTTATTGTTACACGCACATTTTGTTACAAAAATTCTTAAATATATTTACTCACCATGAACATTAAACTTACGTTTTAATCCAGTGGACTCTCAGTTTATACCGGTAAATAATTATAGAGCTTGAAAATTTTTTATTTACCTTTTATATATGAATTGTAATGCAAAAAGGAGTTCAGCCGACATATTTACCGCGAGTCGCACATTATCTGTCAAAGAGCCGCATGTGGCTCGCGAGCCGCTGTTTGGTCACCCCTGATATATACGGGGCATACACAAAAGAATGGTGCGGTTTTAATAGTGAACACTATTAAAACAGCACCATTCTTTTGTGTATGCCCTGTACAGTAGTCGGTTCCGAAATCTGTACTCAGACAGTGTGTGTGCTAATGAACGGCTGGACAGATATTTAGTTCACAAAAAATCCGTCAGTGACGCATCTGTATATGTTGTGGCTACTGTGTGTTGAGGACTGGCCTGTTGTGTGAAACTCCTTTCTCTTATTCTTTGTGTGCTGTTGACCTGGAGACAGGATGTTGTCGGGTAAATTGCGAGTCTCAGCTTTGTCAGAGAGCTAATTGTATGTATGACTGCTTCAAGGAATCATTTTAAACAGAACAAAATAAAAAGTGGGAAGTGTGACGTCACTTTATTTCCTGTATTCATTGTTGCCCGAATGCCGTGTTACGTACCTTTCTCAGTATGCTAACGCTATTCTTTCCGTACACTGTGACTAAATTTTTCATTTATAAAACCAACATATCCACAGCTAACATACTGCTACATGTTTCGGCGGAACTCTTCCATCTTCAGGGAGTCTATACGCCAGTATTTAAAACTCACTACAGTTGCAACAAGCAGTCCCTATACAGGCCTGGACAGGCCCAGAGGGCTCTGGGAGTTTGAGGCTCCCGTAAGGTGGTAAGGTTATCAGCCCTACGCACCGGCCGCCTTTATCCCTCCAGGACATATCCCTTGTACTCATTTCTGTTAGAGGCTGAGTCGTCCCCAGGGCCATAGTGCGGCCGGCGGGATTAAGTCAAATGAAAAATTCCAATGACACCATTGGGAATCGAACCCGCGTCCTTCCAGCTTGTAGTGTAGTGCCTCAACCAATTACGCCACCGCAGTAGTATATCATGGTGATTTCTGCAGCTGAATTTAAAAAATGTGAGATCTCGTAAAATGTGGTTAAAATTCTATATGGTATAGCAAAGCAAAGTCGACCTCGGTGGACTAGTGGTTAGCGTGCTCGCCACTGGACCCAAGGTTCGCGGGTTCGATCCCGGCCGAGGTCGATGGATTTTTTAAGGGTGATAAAAATCCGTAGCACAACTTCCTTCGGAGGGGAAGTAAAGCCGTCGGTCCCATGTCGTAGATTTACGGCATGTAAAAGAACCTTACGGGCATGAATAAAAATGTTGCGTAAGCCAAATTGCCTCCATTTCTCATCCAAGTCTCCTGACTGCCTGCCAGATGGCTCTGGCGTGCACATCAGGATCGATAGAACACTAAGCGCGGCTAGCTGGCCGGTCACCAACTGCCATGAATGCGCATGACTTAGTAACCTCGACAAGAGGAGGCAAGAGGAGGCCCAGGCCCATACAGGGCTGTTGAGCCAAGAATTATTATTATTATAGCAAAGCAAAGCAACCCCATTACAGGCCTGGACAGGACCTTAGGGTTCCAGGAGGTTGAGGCTCACAGATTTATAGACAATCGGCACATGAAGGCGGTAAGGTTGTCAGCCGTACGCACCGGCCGTCTTTACCCCCCAGGAATACTCCTGGTACTCATTTCTATTAGAGGCTGAGTCGACTCCAGGGCCATAGCTCGACCGGAAGGATTATGTCAATGAAAAATACCAATGACACCATCGGGAATCGAACCCGCGACCTTCCGGCTTGTAGCGCAGTGCCTCAAGCAACTGCGCCACCGCGTGCCCCCTCTGTATGGTATAGGCCTATCTAAAACGCTGTACCAAGCATTTAGGAATTTTAACTACATTTTACGATATATCACATTTTTTTAAATTCAGCTGCAGAAATCACTGCGATATAATACGTATTACTATTGTAAAGTATTATACTATAATGAATTTTAAATATTGGTGTATAAACTCCCTGAAGATGGCGGAGTTCCGCCGAAACATATAGCAGCAAACAACAGATTGTATTGTTGTGTATGTTGGACGCGTGTATGTCGGTTTTATAAATGAGAAATACATTTCTCAGGTTTAGAAGAACTGTCAAGACGGCAAACGTGTGTTCTGCATACATTCATTCATTCTGCAGTCTGTCTTACGACAGGTCCGTAGCCTCTTCATTCTGCAGTCTGTCTTACGACAGGTCCGTAGCCTCTTCATTCTGTAGTCTGTCTTACGACAGGTCCGTAGCCTCTTCATTCTGTAGTCTGTCTTACGACAGGTCCGTAGCCTCTTCATTCTGTAGTCTGTCTTACGACAGGTCCGTAGCCTCTTCATTCTGTAGTCTGTCTTACGACAGGTCCGTAGCCTCTTCATTCTGTAGTCTGTCTTACGACAAGTCCGTAGCCTCTTCATTCTGCAGTCTGTCTTACGACAGGTCCGTAGCCTCTTCATTCTGCAGTCTGTCTTACGACAGGTCCGTAGCCTCTTCATTCTGCAGTCTGTCTTACGACAGGTCCGTAGCCTCTTCATTCTGTAGTCTGTCTTACGACAGGTCCGTAGCCTCTTCATTCTGCAGTCTGTCTTACGACAGGTCCGTAGCCTCTTCATTCTGCAGTCTGTCTTACGACAGGTCCGTAGCCTCTTCATTCTGTAGTCTGTCTTACGACAGGTCCGTAGCCTCTTCATTCTGTAGTCTGTCTTACGACAGGTCCGTAGCCTCTTCATTCTGTAGTCTGTCTTACGACAGGTCCGTAGCCTCTTCATTCTGTAGTCTGTCTTACGATAAGTCCGTAGCCTCTTCATTCTGCAGTCTGTCTTACGACAGGTCCGTAGCCTCTTCATTCTGCAGTCTGTCTTACGACAGGTCCGTAGCCTCTTCATTCTGCAGTCTGTCTTACGACAGGTCCGTAGCCTCTTCATTCTGCAGTCTGTCTTACGACAGGTCCGTAGCCTCTTCATTCTGTAGTCTGTCTTACGACAGGTCCGTAGCCTCTTCATTCTGCAGTCTGTCTTACGACAGGTCCGTAGCCTCTTCATTCTGCAGTATGCCTTACGACAGGTCCGTAGCCTCTTCATTCTGTAGTCTGTCTTACGACAGGTCCGTAGCCTCTTCATTCTGTAGTCTGTCTTACGACAGGTCCGTAGCCTCTTCACTCTGTAGTCTGTCTTACGACAGGTCCGTAGCCTCTTCATTCTGCAGTCTGTCTTACGACAGGTCCGTAGCCTCTTCATTCTGCAGTCTGTCTTACGACAGGTCCGTAGCCTCTTCATTCTGCAGTCTGTCTTACGACAGGTCCGTAGCCTCTTCATTCTGCAGTCTGTCTTACGACAGGTCCGTAGCCTCTTCCAAAGCGAGTTCTCCACAGTGTGTGATCTAGTGCTTCCTCTTTCAATTTCCAGTATCTTTTCTTTTCCTTAAGGTCATCCAGCAGCTGCTTACGCCCTCTCCCTCGTCTTCCCGTCATTTCTATCCTTCCCTCTAACTTTCCTTCAATCACATGTTTCAGAAGGCAGTTCCTACGCAAGATGTGACCAATCCAGTTAGCCTTTCTTCTTTTTATTGTATCTGCATACATAGCACAAGCCAAAGCACGACAGGATCGACCGAGGCCAAATTTAAACTTGCAATTAAAACTGCAGACCGGTTATTAAAATCAATTGCCAGCAAATTGAATGACAATTACGAGTGTTGTAACCTTAGTTTCTGTATGTTTTGTTTGTCGACTGCCAGGGCCAGGATACGAAGGTTTAAATAAAACTGGTTTAGCTGATTTTACGTGTCACCACTTGGTTAAAACAACCAGTAACATAGTGCCGAGCTAGCGTAGTCGGTGTATTGACTAGGCTACGGACTGGGCGGTACGGGCTTCGAATCCTTGCAGAAGAAGACATTTTTCTCTTCTGCGAAATATCCGCTCACCCAGCCTCATAGTCTACGAGGGCTGGGGCTATTTGCTTGAGGGTAAAGTGACCGGAGCGTGATGCTGACCAGTCACCTCCATATAATGCCGAGGTTAAGAATGAGTGGAGGTATGCCTTCACTTGTCCTATATGCCTTTACGGCGTGTACGGGGGGACACGGTTACGTTTACAAGAAAAATAATACTGCGATAATATTCTGTGGGATATGTGGTGGACAAAGTGTCATTTGGACAGGTTTTTAGGCGCGTTCGCAAAATTGCCAAAAGTGACTTAGCTATGTCATGTCTGTCCGTCCATGCGCATGGAACAACTCGGCTCTCGCTGGACGGTTTTTTTTTATGAAATTTGATATTTGAGTATTTTTTCGAAAAATCTGTCAAGAAAATTCAAGTTGCATTAAAATCTTACAAGAATAACGGGCACTTTACATTAATGTACATTAATTATTAACCAACTGCGCCACCGCGTTGCCCCGTTTTTTATGTTTCCTATACAGGGTGATCAGCTTGCAACCAAGGATTGGAGACGTTGATATTTATCATTGATACGATCGTACTGCGGCGATCCCGGTATTCGCGTGGTCTAAAGCTTTGGCCTGTGGCCTCTCGCTTGCTGGGATTGCGGGTTCGAATCCCGTCGGGGGCATGGATGTCTGTCTTTTGTGAATATTGTGTGCTGTACAGGCAGAGGCCTCTGCGACGGGACGATCCCTAGTCCAGGGGAGTCCTGCCGAGTATGTGTGTGTCCACGTGTGTGATCAGGTGAATCAGTAACCCTCTACAATGAGTAGGTAGAAAAGGTGAGACTAAAATGAATCGTGTTGCCATAATTCTTATATATTTTTTTCGGGCTTTCTGACTTTCTGGACCCGTAATGTGACTTTAATTAATTACATTTCTGTCTCTTCGTGTCTGATTTTAATTGGGATTACTCTTCGAAATTTTGTTGTTGTCCTGATGACTTTATTTTGGAATGCCTACAGTGTATTGATACGTGTCTGTGCACGGTACACTTTGATAGGTTAGTGTACATCTATGTGCACCACAGGATTGATTCATAAACTGTCAACACCAGATTAAAATCAGGGGTGGAGGGTTTATTTAATACAGGATAGAGCTGCTTCAGTCGGCTGTTTGCTTCACGTCTTGAACCTTGAACCAGAGACTTTTGTTTGGTATTTCAGTCCGTGTTTTCATTAAGAAATTTTATAGGACGAGTATTGCGGCGGTGGTCACGTGATCTTTTGTAAAATAGGGCAATTGTGCTTTTGTTCATATTGATCTGAATTCTGCAGCTTTCTGAGAGACCTGTTACATTATTTATTTTTGCAGTTGCTATATCTAGACGGCCTGCTCGGAACACTGGCTGTGTTATTGCCAACATTACACGCGGCGTTTTTATTGCCAACATTACACGCACAGACAACACTTCGGTTGCTTTCTCACAGTCAACATGTAGCGTCCTTGCTCTAAATATCATTCAGTTAACACTGTTAGGGGAAATAGGCGATGTTCAGTGTGATAAACATACAAAATACATAAATACACCGTGTGGATAAAATGCAAAGTCTGTTTTAATGTGAAATCATCCTATACATATACTAACCATTGCGCTTTAAGCCTCTAAAGCCTAGTGGTTACTGTATGTACCACCATGTTTAACATAAAAAAATTCTACGTTCTGCCCACACAGTGTATTTATGTGTTTTGTGTGGATCTCAGAACAAACAGCGATTATTTCACTGTACAACATTAACTGACTGGTTTGTATAACTGAGACGGAGTGTGTTTACTGCGCGGTACGGACTGTATTTATGTGTTTTGTGTGGATCTCAGAACAAACAGCGATTATTTCACTGTACAACATTAACTGACTGGTTTGTATAACTGAGACGGAGTGTGTTTACTGCGCGGTACGGACTGTATTTATGTGTTTTGTGTGGATCTGAGAACAAACAGCGATTATTTCACTGTACAGCATTAACTGATTGGTTTGTGTAACTGAGACGGAGTGTGTTTACTGCGCGGTACGGACTGTATTTATGTGTTTTGTGTGGATCTCAGAACAAACAGCGATTATTTCACTGTACAACATTAACTGACTGGTTTGTATAACTGAGACGGAGTGTGTTTACTGCGCGGTACGGACTGTATTTATGTGTTTTGTGTGGATCTCAGAACAAACAGCGATTATTTCACTGTACAGCATTAACTGAATGGTTTGTGTAACTGAGACGGAGTGTGTTTACTGCGCGGTACGGACTGTATTTATGTGTTTTGTGTGGATCTCAGAACAAACAGCGATTATTTCACTGTACAGCATTAACTGATTGGTTTGTGTAACTGAGACGGAGTGTGTTTACTGCGCGGTACGGACTGTATTTATGTGTTTTGTGTGGATCTCAGAACAAACAGCGATTATTTCACTGTACAACATTAACTGACTGGTTTGTATAACTGAGACGTAGTGTGTTTACTGCGCGGTACGAACTGAATGTTTAAATATCTCCAGTGAGAAAAACGGTCATTTTTTCCCCCTTTATTTCATACTGCAGTCTGTCTTACGACATGTCCGTAGCCTCTTCCAAAGCGAGTTCACCACAGTACCGATCTAGTGCTTCCTCTTTTAATTTCCAGTATCTTCTCTTTTCCTTAAGGTCATCCAGTTGCTGTTTACGTTTTCTCCCTCGTCTACCCGTCATTTCTATCTTTCCTTCTAACTTTCCTTTAATCACGTGTTTTAGAAGGCAGTTTCCCCCTGTCTGACATTAATTGAAATGTTTTTGTAACATAGACGATGTGTGTTTGCTGCGCGGTACGAGCTGAATGTTTGTAAGTGAGGTTAATCTTAGCCTTTTAAAGGGTTGAACTGTTAACCCATTGGTATAATTTTAAAGCCACGGGACGTCTTTCATTTCGAGCGACGTTAGTTAATTTGTCAGCTGTGAAACGTCATTGGATGGTATGAATTTGAGGGGAGCGGGCATGTGTGTGCTAATAGGCTACATATGGGAGCGTTTGGTAATAACAATACTGTGTTTATTTAGTTTACAGTAGGCCCTCGATTTAACGGACAAAAAGTTTGACGTGTTTAATTAAATTAAAATTTGGTTCCTGTCGTAAATTTATTTTTATATTTGTAACAGTTGTTTTAGTGACGTGTATAAATTACTGAATGTACATTATAATAATATTTTATTGATACTTATACAGTATAATAACATTTTAATACACCCTGTACATTGTAAGTTCGTTATTAATGTATGTTTTTAAAATACATTCGATTTAACTGATTTTTGGCAATAGCGGACACCACTTCCCCCAATTAGTCCGTTAAATCGAGGGCCTACTGTACTTTAATTTTATTTAGACTGTTTTGAAAGAGTAGAAAACAATACCACTTGCCGCAAGAGATGTGTCAGGTGTCAGAATATTTTTAAAAGTTTCGACAGAATTATTTTAACATCTATCAATTAAGGGCCCGACGCCCCCCCCCCCCCTTATCCAACTGCATCTCCACGTATTGCTGTTAACGTCGCTCTGTCTCGCTGTCTGCTGTATTGATTCGAACTGAGCAGGGAACTGCTGTGACCTATTTTTGGTATCAAACAGTCGCCTCGGGAGGCAATAGATAGGTCAGGTATGGTAATTGCTTTCTGAACTCGATCTATGGGCCTTGTGAATGGGAATCACGATAGCTCAGTCGGTATAGCGACTCGCTACGAGCTGAACGGTCCGGGGATCGAATCCTCGCCGATCCCAGTGGCCGTGCAGTCTAAGGCGTGGGTCTTCGGCCGCTCGCTTACTAGGATCATGGGTTCGAATCCCACCGGGGGCATGGATGTTTGTGTTGTGTTTGTTGTAAGGACGGTAGCATGGAACGTAAAGTGACATGAAGGACGAAAGGAGTTAAACAGTACAAAAATGGATCAAAAGGGGAAAACCCCGGACAGGCAAAAATAAAATCCCGGTGGGGGCGATATTTTTCGCACCCGTCCAGACTGGCCCTGGGGTCTACCCAGCCTCGTACACAATGGGTACCGGGTCATTCCCGGGGTAAAGCGGCCGGGGCGTGGAGTTGACCACCCACCCCCATCTAGTGCCAGGGTTAAAGAAAGAGTAGAGCTGTACCTCTACTCCCCCTCTGGGCCTTCATGGCCTGTTCTAGGGAGACCTTTACCTTTACTTTATGTTCCTCTTTACAGCCAGGGTGTCGGTGTTATTCGTTGGTGTGATGTAAATGAAGTCCCGGACGGGTGTTCTTGTGGAAGGTCATACCGCCTGGCCTGCAGCTTCACCCCCCTCGACACATTTATGTCTATTTGACCTTCACGCTATATTACCACCAACTATCATTCATGACTATAGTGCTATAACCCTTTCAACACAGCTAGTTGTATTAATAAGTTCTGTGTCGGGTCATATAACTGATATACATTAACTGTTACATGTTTCGGCTACTTAGAGCCATCTTCAAGCCAATACTAGACATTACTTGTTATGAATATGGGTATATTTAACGTAACGCTTGAATATGTATCTTTATTTTTTAAAACTAAATAAAATTGTATGCATGTAAGTCTTTATTACCAACCACTGCACAACAATTCTTTTTACTCCTACATGTTTCGGCGAATAGGGTGCTGAGGTGGATATTTGGGCCTAAGAGGGACGAGGTAACGGGGGAGTGGAGAAGACTACATAACGAGGAGCTTACTGATCTGTACTGATCACCAAATATTATTTGGGTGATCAAATCAAGAAGAATGAAGGCGGGGCATGTAGCACGTATCGGGGAGGGGAGAGGTGCATACAGGGTTTTGGTGGGGAGACCTGAGGGAAGGAGACCACTTGGAAGACCCAGGCGTAGATGGGAGGATAATATTAAAATGGATCTTCAAAAAGTGGGATGGGGGGGCATGGACTGGATTGATATGGCTCAGGATAGGGACAGGTGACGGGCTGTTGTGAATGCGGTAATGAACCTTCGGGTTCCATAAAACGCGGGGAATTTGACTAGCTGAGGAACTGTTAGCTTCTCAAGAAGGACTGTGCTACATGGAGTTAGTTAGTTAGTTAGTTAGTTACATGTTTCAGCTACCCGTCGAAGCCATCATGTACCCGAAACATTATCATCATCATTATCATCATCATCATCATTATCATGAACGTAAACAGATGCAGGACACCTGGGTCCTGCCCTATGAAAACTCAATCTTGACGATGCTGTTGATCTCTCCATCTTGTTTTTGGTCGACCTATGTCGCGCTTGCCTTTTGGTTTGTATTCCAGTGCCATCCTGGGTATTTGTGAGGCTTCCATCCTTTTGACATGCTGTAGCCAATTATTTTGGTAGATCTGAATTTCATCTACTATGTGGTCTACTTTAGTTTTTCTCGAATTGTTGTATTCTGTAGCCGAAACATGTAGGAATAAAACTAATTGTTATACAGTGGTTGGTAATAAAAAGTTGTATGTAAACCAACTGCACAGAATTTGTGTAACATTAAGTACAAAAATTCTGTTGTAATTACCATGTCCTTGTCAAGATTATTATAGTGATGTAAACAGTACAGACATGTGCTTATCATGCAGTGCTTAATTATTATAGTGATGTAAACAGTACAGACATGTGCTTATCATGCAGTGCTTAATTATTATAGTGATGTAAACAGTACAGACATGTGCTTATCATGCAGTGCTTAATTATTATAGTGATGTAAACAGTAACAGACATGTGCTTATCATGCAGTGCTTAATTATTATAGTGATGTAAACAGTACAGACATGTGCTTATCATGCAGTGCTTAATTATTATAGTGATGTAAACAGTACGGACATGTGCTTATCATGCAGTGCTTAATTATTATAGTGATGTAAACAGTACAGACATGTGCTTATCATGCAGTGCTTAATTATTATAGTGATGTAAACAGTACAGACATGTGCTTATCATGCAGTGCTTAATTATTATAGTGATGTAAACAGTACGACATGTGCTTATCATGCAGTGCTTAATTATTATAGTGATGTAAACAGTAACATGACATGTGCTTATCATGCAGTGCTTAATGTTAATTTGTGATGTAAACAGTACAGACATGTGCTTATCATGCAGTGCTTAATTATTATAGTGATGTAAACAGTACGGACATGTGCTTATCATGCAGTGCTTAATTGTTATAGTGATGTAAACAGTACAGACATGTGCTTATCATGCAGTGCTTAATTTTATAGTGATGTAAACAGTACAGACATGTGCTTATCATGCAGTGCTTAATTATTATAGTGATGTAAACAGTACGGACATGTGCTTATCATGCAGTGCTTAATTATTATAGTGATGTAAACAGTACAGACATGTGCTTATCATGCAGTGCTTAATTATTTAGTGATGTAAACAGTACAGACATGTGCTTATCATGCAGTGCTTAATTATTATAGTGATGTAAACAGTACAGACATGTGCTTATCATGCAGTGCTTAATTATTATAGTGATGTAAACAGTACGGACATGTGCTTATCATGCAGTGCTTAATTATTATAGTGATGTAAACAGTACAGACATGTGCTTATCATGCAGTGCTTAATTATTATAGTGATGTAAACAGTACAGACATGTGCTTATCATGCAGTGCTTAATTATTATAGTGATGTAAACAGTACGGACATGTGCTTATCATGCAGTGCTTAATTGTTATAGTGATGTAAACAGTACAGACATGTGCTTATCATGCAGTGCTTAATTATTGTAGTGATGTAAACAGTACAGACATGTGCTTATCATGCAGTGCTTAATTATTATAGTGATGTAAACAGTACAGACATGTGCTTATCATGCAGTGCTTAATTTTATAGTGATGTAAACAGTACAGACATGTGCTTATCATGCAGTGCTTAATTGTTATAGTGATGTAAACAGTACAGACATGTGCTTATCATGCAGTGCTTAATTTTATAGTGATGTAAACAGTACAGACATGTGCTTATCATGCAGTGCTTAATTATTATAGTGATGTAAACAGTACAGACATGTGCTTATCATGCAGTGCTTAATTATTATAGTGATGTAAACAGTACAGACATGTGCTTATCATGCAGTGCTTAATTATTATAGTGATGTAAACAGTACAGACATGTGCTTATCATGCAGTGCTTAATTATTATAGTGATGTAAACAGTACAGACATGTGCTTATCATGCAGTGCTTAATTGTTATAGTGATGTAAACAGTACAGACATGTGCTTATCATGCAGTGCTTAATTTTATAGTGATGTAAACAGTACAGACATGTGCTTATCATGCAGTGCTTAATTATTATAGTGATGTAAACAGTACAGACATGTGCTTATCATGCAGTGCTTAATTATTATAGTGATGTAAACAGTACAGACATGTGCTTATCATGCAGTGCTTAATTATTATAGTGATGTAAACAGTACAGACATGTGCTTATCATGCAGTGCTTAATTATTTAGTGATGTAAACAGTACAGACATGTGCTTATCATGCAGTGCTTAATTATTATAGTGATGTAAACATTACAGACATGTGCTTATCATGCAGTGCTTAATTAGTTATAGTGATGTAAACAGTACAGACATGTGCTTATCATGCAGTGCTTAATTTTATAGTGATGTAAACAGTACAGACATGTGCTTATCATGCAGTGCTTAATTATTATAGTGATGTAAACAGTACAGACATGTGCTTATCATGCAGTGCTTAATTATTATAGTGATGTAAACAGTACAGACATGTGCTTATCATGCAGTGCTTAATTATTATAGTGATGTAAACAGTACAGACATGTGCTTATCATGCAGTGCTTAATTATTATAGTGATGTAAACAGTACAGACATGTGCTTATCATGCAGTGCTTAATTATTATAGTGATGTAAACAGTACAGACATGTGCTTATCATGCAGTGCTTAATTATTATAGTGATGTAAACAGTACAGACATGTGCTTATCATGCAGTGCTTAATTATTATAGTGATGTAAACAGTACAGACATGTGCTTATCATGCAGTGCTTAATATTATAGTGATTAAAATAGATGTGCTATGCTGTTATATTACGATGTAAATACAGACATGTGCTTATCATGCAGTGCTTAATTATTATAGTGATGTAAACAGTACAGACATGTGCTTATCATGCAGTGCTTAATTATTATAGTGATGTAAACAGTACAGACATGTGCTTATCATGCAGTGCTTAATTATTATAGTGATGTAAACAGTACAGACATGTGCTTATCATGCAGTGCTTAATTATTATAGTGATGTAAACAGTACAGACATGTGCTTATCATGCAGTGCTTAATTTTTATAGTGATGTAAACAGTACAGACATGTGCTTATCATGCAGTGCTTAATTATTATAGTGATGTAAACAGTACAGACATGTGCTTATCATGCAGTGCTTAATTATTATAGTGATGTAAACAGTACAGACATGTGCTTATCATGCAGTGCTTAATTATTATAGTGATGTAAACAGTACAGACATGTGCTTATCATGCAGTGCTTAATTATTATAGTGATGTAAACAGTACAGACATGTGCTTATCATGCAGTGCTTAATTATTATAGTGATGTAAACAGTACAGACATGTGCTTATCATGCAGTGCTTAATTATTATAGTGATGTAAACAGTACAGACATGTGCTTATCATGCAGTGCTTAATTATTATAGTGATGTAAACAGTACAGACATGTGCTTATCATGCAGTGCTTAATTTTATAGTGATGTAAACAGTACAGACATGTGCTTATCATGCAGTGCTTAATTATTATAGTGATGTAAACAGTACAGACATGTGCTTATCATGCAGTGCTTAATTGTTATAGTGATGTAAACAGTACAGACATGTGCTTATCATGCAGTGCTTAATTGTTATAGTGATGTAAACAGTACAGACATGTGCTTATCATGCAGTGCTTAATTAGTTAGTGTTTAATTTATTATGTGATGTAAACAGTACAGACATGTGCTTATCATGCAGTGCTTAATTATTATAGTGATGTAAACAGTACAGACATGTGCTTATCATGCAGTGCTTAATTATTATAGTGATGTAAACAGTACAGACATGTGCTTATCATGCAGTGCTTAATTATTATAGTGATGTAAACAGTACAGACATGTGCTTATCATGCAGTGCTTAATTATTATAGTGATGTAAACAGTACAGACATGTGCTTATCATGCAGTGCTTAATCCAGCCATCAATATTTGTTACTTCATGGTGCTTTTCTTACAATGTTTCAGCCTCTATAGGCCATTTGCAGGGACGCAGGTGGATAATAACCGCCAATCACAACTCATCTTGTATATTGGATGGTTTAATGCAATATGTTTCAGCTTAATAAGAAGCCATCATGAGACAAATAAGAAGGAAAAAAATTTAATACCATTTCGCGTAATTCGTGTCCTTGGTTGGGACCCCAACCTCACAAACCGTCTATTATACAAAAACAGTTCTAATTGACGGTTCTGAGTCACCTGTGTGTCTTCATTACAAAGGCATGTCCCACATAAAAGTACATATTTAGAGAGAAAGATTTACAAAGAATGCATTTGTAATTATGCTGTCCAAAATGAACATATATGAAGTTAAAATACGTAAAATGTTCTTAATTAAAATGTTGCTGAAATGTATCGAATGTAGATTAAATAAGTCGAACCCGGTTATAACGACATTGGTTTAAACGACACCTCGTCTATAGCAGTGGTTCCCAAAGTGGGCGGTACCGCTCCCCTGGGGGGCGGTGGGATTACCGAGGTGGGCGTTAATAGGTACGAGAGGTGGAAGGGAGCGCTGTTATTATCACAGGGGGGCGCTAGTAGACAAGTAGTGCATTTATTTTTGTAATAAAATTCAAATAAAGTAATTTTTGTGTTAAAAATAAAAATGAACTAAATTTTTTAGTATTTTAATTTATGAATCTTATTCAAGCACATATTTTTTTGTAATAAACTATTTCTAGATTAATTATTTTTAATCATAAAAAATATAATAAATTTTAATTTATTAATTAACACATAAAGCATTAAGTTTAACTCTTATAATTTTATTTAAACGATTTTTTAAATATAAATAAAAGTGGAAACAAAAGCGTATTTATGTTTTCTTAAATAAGGTAGGGGGGCGCTGTGGGTGTGTATATGGAACCAAGGGGGCGGTGGACCGAAAAGGTTTGGGAACCACTGGTCTACGCTCTATCGTCTCCGTCATGTATGAGATCATATTCCCAGTATAGGCACTCACCACTCACCACTCAGCGGTTCACGTGATAACTACCAGGAACTCGTTCCTGGAAGGGACGCTGCAGTACTCACGTACCTCCATTTAACACCGACGTCGTGACTTCACGGAACTTATCCCAGCGCTACGTATGCTGCGTCTTTGTGGTTTGGTCGCTATGAGCTAAGAAAGTATATCTTTGTCATCGCATCAGTGTTCCTGTTGACAATATGTGGGATGCTGATTTAGCGACCTGCTGGACTTACGAGCAGGTGTAATCTCTCCCTCTAGAGAAAGATTCTCCCTTGACCGATTTTGTAGATCGTACCTGCGAACGAGGATATCGCAGGTGATACTTAACTTGACGTGTATGTGAAAATAACTGTGATTTTATTCACTGCTCATTAGCCATTTAAAGCCCAGTGGTTACTATATGTACCACCATGTTTAACATTCACAAATTCTACGTTCTGCCCACACAGTGTATTTATGTGTTTTGTGTGGATCTCAGAACAAACAGCGATTATTTCACTGTACAGCATTAACTGACTGGTTTGTATAACTGAGACGGGTGTGTTTACTGCGCGGTACGGACTGTATTTATGTGTTTTGTGTAGATCTCAGAACAAACAGCGATTATTTCACTGTACAACATTAACTGACTGGTTTGTATAACTGAGACGGAGTGTGTTTACTGCGCGGTACGGACTGTATTTATGTGTTTTGTGTGGATCTCAGAACAAACAGCGATTATTTCACTGTACAACATTAACTGACTGGTTTGTATAACTGAGACGGAGTGTGTTTACTGCGCGGTACGGACTGTATTTATGTGTTTTGTGTAGATCTCAGAACAAACAGCGATTATTTCACTGTACAGCATTAACTGACTGGTTTGTATAACTGAGACGGAGTGTGTTTACTGCGCGGTACGGACTGTAATTTATGTGTTTTTGTGGATCTCAGAACAATACAGCGATTATTTCACTGTACAGCATTAACTGACTGGTTTGTATAACTGAGACGGAGTGTGTTTACTGCGCGGTACGGACTGTATTTATGTGTTTTGTGTGGATCTCAGAACAAACGCGATTATTTCACTGTACAACATTAATGACTGGTTGTATAACTGAGACGGAGTGTGTTTACTAGCCGGTACGGAACTGATTTATGTGTTTTGTGTAGATCTCAGAACAAACAGCGATTATTTCACTGTACAGCATTAACTGACTGGTTTGTATAACTGAGACGGAGTGTGTTATTACTGCGCGGTACGGACTGTATTTATGTGTTTTGTGTGGATCTCAGAACAAACAGCGATTATTTCACTGTACACATTAACTGACTGGTTTGTATAACTGAGACGGAGTGTGTTTACTGCGCGGTACGGACTGTATTTATGTGTTTTGTGTGGATCTCAGAACAAACAGCGATTATTTCACTGTACAACATTAACTGACTGGTTTGTATAACTGAGACGGAGTGTGTTTTACTGCGCGGTACGGACTGTATTTATGTGTTTTGTGTGGATCTCAGAACAAACAGCGATTATTTCACTGTTACAGCATTAACTGACTGGTTTGTTAACTGAGACGGAGTGTGTTTACTGCGCGGTACGGACTGTATTTATGTGTTTTGTGTGGATCTCAGAACAAACAGCGATTATTTCACTGTACAAGCATTAACTGACTGGTTTGTATAACTGAGACGGAGTGTGTTTACTGCGCGGTACGGACTGTATTTATGTGTTTTGTGTGGATCTCAGAACAAACAGCGATTATTTCACTGTACAACATTAACTGACTGGTTTGTATAACTGAGACGGAGTGTGTTTACTGCGCGGTACGGACTGTATTTATGTGTTTTGTGTGGATCTCAGAACAAACAGCATTATTTCCTGTACAGCATTAACTGACTGGTTTGTTAACTGAGACGGAGTGTGTTACTGCGCGGTACGGACTGTATTTATGTGTTTTGTGTGGATCTCAGAACAAACAGCATTATTTCACTGTACACATTAACTGACTGGTTTGTATAACTGAGACGGAGTGTGTTTACTGCGCGGTACGGACTGTATTTATGTGTTTTGTGTGGATCTCGAACAAACAGCATTATTTCACTGTACAACATTAACTGACTGGTTTGATAACTGAGACGGGTGTGTTTACTGCGCGGTACGGACTGTATTTATGTTTTGTGTGGATCTCAGAACAAACAGCGATTATTTCACTGTACAGCATTAACTGACTGGTTTGTTAACTGAGACGGAGTGTGTTTACTGCGCGGTACGGACTGTATTTATGTGTTTTGTGTGGATCTCAGAACAAACAGCGATTATTTCACTGTACAGCATTAACTGACTGGTTTGTATAACTGAGACGGAGTGTGTTTACTGCGCGGTACGGACTGTATTTATGTGTTTTGTGTGGATCTCAGAACAAACAGCGATTATTTCACTGTACACATTAACTGACTGGTTTGTATAACTGAGACGGAGTGTGTTTACTGCGCGGTACGGACTGTATTTATGTGTTTTGTGTGGATCTCAGAACAAACAGCGTATTATTTCACTGTACACATTAACTGACTGGTTTGTATAACTGAGACGGAGTGTGTTTACTGCGCGGTACGGACTGTATTTATGTGTTTTGTGGATCTCAGAACAAACAGCGATTATTTCACTGTACAGCATTAACTGACTGGTTTGTATAACTGAGACGGAGTGTGTTTACTGCGCGGTACGGACTGTATTTATGTGTTTTGTGTGGATCTCAGAACAAACAGCATTATTTCACTGTACACATTAACTGACTGGTTTGTATAACTGAGACGGAGTGTGTTTACTGCGCGGTACGGACTGTATTTATGTGTTTTGTGTGGATCTCAGAACAAACAGCATTATTTCACTGTACAGCATTAACTGACTGGTTTGTATAACTGAGACGGAGTGTGTTTTACTGCGCGGTACGGACTGTATTTATGTGTTTTGTGTGGATCTCAGAACAAACAGCGATTATTTCACTGTACAGCATTAACTGACTGGTTGTATAACTGAGACGGAGTGTGTTTACTGCGCGGTACGGACTGTATTTATGTGTTTTGTGTGGATCTCAGAACAAACAGCGATTATTTCACTGTACAGCATTAACTGACTGGTTTGTATAACTGAGACGGAGTGTGTTTACTGCGCGGTACGGACTGTATTTATGTGTTTTGTGTGGATCTCAGAACAAACAGCGATTATTTCACTGTACACATTAACTGACTGGTTTGTTAACTGAGACGGAGTTTGTTTACTGCGCGGTACGGACTGTATTTTTGTGTTTTTGTGTGGATCTCAGAACAAACAGCGATTATTTCACTGTACACATTAACTGACTGGTTTGTATAACTGAGACGGAGTGTGTTTACTGCGCGGTACGGACTGTATTTATGTGTTTGTGTGATCTCAGAACAAACAGCGATTATTTCACTGTACACATTAACTGACTGGTTTGTATAACTGAGACGGAGTGTTGTTTACTGCGCGGTACGGACTGTATTTATGTGTTTTGTGGATCTCAGAACAAACAGCGATTATTTCACTGTACACATTAACTGACTGGTTGTATAACTGAGACGGAGTGTGTTTACTGCGCGTACGGACTGTATTTATTGTTTTGTGGATCTCAGAAAAACAGCATTATTTCACTGTACACATTAAACTGATGGTTTTTAACTGAGACATGTTTACCTTCGCGGACGGACTGTATTATGTGTTTATGTGTGGTCTCGACAAACGCGATTATTTCACTGTACACATTAACGACTGGTTTTTTTTTTTTTTTTTTTTTTTTTTTTTTTTTTTTTTTTTTTTTTTTTTTTTTTTTTTTTTTTTTTTTTTGTGGATCTCAGAACAAACAGCGATTATTTCACTGTACAGCATTAACTGACTGGTTTGTATAACTGAGACGGAGTGTGTTTACTGCGCGGTACGGACTGTATTTATGTGTTTTGTGTGGATCTCAGAACAAACAGCGATTATTTCACTGTACAACATTAACTGACTGGTTTGTATAACTGAGACGGAGTGTGTTTACTGCGCGGTACGGACTGTATTTATGTGTTTTGTGTGGATCTCAGAACAAACAGCGATTATTTCACTGTACAGACATTAACTGACTGGTTTGTATAACTGAGACGGAGTGTGTTTACTGCGCGGTACGGACTGTATTTATGTGTTTTTGTGGATCTCAGAACAAACAGCGATTATTTCACTGTACAGCATTAACTGACTGGTTTGTATAACTGAGACGGAGTGTGTTACTGCGCGGTACGGACTGTATTTATGTGTTTTGTGTGGATCTCAGAACAAACAGCGATTATTTCACTGTACAAGCATTAACTGACTGGTTTGTATAACTGAGACGGAGTGTGTTTACTGCGCGGTACGGACTGTATTTATGTGTTTTGTGTGGATCTCAGAAACAAACAGCGATTATTTCACTGTACAAGCATTAACTGACTGGTTTGTATAACTGAGACGGAGTGTGTTTTACTGCGCGGTACGGACTGTATTTATGTGTTTTGTGTGGATCTCAGAACAAACAGCGATTATTTCACTGTACAGCATTAACTGACTGGTTTGTATAACTGAGACGGAGTGTGTTTATCTGCGCGGTACGGACTGTATTTATGTGTTTTGTGTGGATCTCAGAACAAACAGCGATTATTTCACTGTACAGCATTAACTGACTGGTTTGTATAACTGAGACGGAGTGTGTTTACTGCGCGGTACGGACTGTATTTATGTGTTTTGTGTGGATCTCAGAACAAACAGCGATTATTTCACTGTACAGCATTAACTGACTGGTTTGTATAACCGAGACGGAGTGTGTTTACTGCGCGGTACGGACTGTATTTATGTGTTTTGTGTGGATCTCAGAACAAACAGCGATTATTTCACTGTACAGCATTAACTGACTGGTTTGTATAACTGAGACGGAGTGTGTTTACTGCGCGGTACGGACTGTATTTATGTGTTTTGTGTGGATCTCAGAACAAACAGCGATTATTTCACTGTACAACATTAACTGACTGGTTTGTGTAACTGAGACGGAGTTTGTTTACTGCGCGGTACGGACTGAGTCTTTAAATATCTTCAGGAAAATCTTGGTCTTTAATGTGTTAATAATCACAAAAGTGTATTTTACTCTTATTACTATTACAGTCAAAACTGTTTTTGACTGTAATAGTAACATACTGTTGCATGTACACACCAACGTTAGTAATCACACTACATATGCAGAAAGTGACTCACATTATGATTGGCTTCATAATGTTACAGGTTTGGTCTCACCATTGGCTGTCACCCCTGGCGATTTATACTGGGGTGCTTGGGTTTCCTGGCAATTAGCAGCCTGGGTGTCCTCAGGTTCCATCAAGAGAAAGATCCGCTCAAACTGTGGATTCCTCGAAACTCCGACTTCATACATGATACGAAATGGTTAATGAATCAGTTCCGAGAGGGCTACCGCGTACAGTCCGTCCTCATCACTGCCCCCAACGTGTTGCAACCACACGTTATGCAACAGGTAGGAGGAACAACAGCCGCCACTGATTATATACGCCTTGCTGTGCAGAAAGCACTTGAAATCCATTGCTCAGTTTTGCAAAGTCACGTAGTTTGAAGGCTAGGCCCAATAATACGCTCAAAATGTAGTAATTACACCGAAAGAAATTCTGAAGGAAATTTCGGAGTTTCCCAAGACCAGTGGTTATCTGTTTAGGGCAGGGGTAGGCGAACCGGGGTAAATTACCCCAAGTGGGGTAAAAATGAAATTCTTGGGGGTAATGAGGACTCAATAGACATAAATAAAATTATATAAAAAGCGCGTTCCTTGTTACGACAGAAATTTTTCTTCTGGCAACACTGCATCTGGGCAATGTAATAGACGTGTTTAGGAGACGTCACGCCATGTTGAACTGCAAACAGTTTGGTTGCTAAGGCGTTGTCAGGTGGCTAAACAGATATTATTTGTCAGTTGTCTATTACCCGCCTTAACCTTATTTTTTGACACGTGTTTTTGCTTTGTTTAAGTCGATTTAAGTAGTTATTTTATTTAATTTATTTCAATAGTTCTATTTTAAGTCTAAGATTTTAATTTATTAACCATATTTTAGTTGTATGTTAGTTCGATAATTTTATTAATATATTTTCTCCTTGCTCGATTAATTTTCGATGGTCAATAAAATAATTAAATACTGCCTTCATCTTGAGGACATGTCTTAGTGCCACGTTTACCAATTAAATTATTGTAAATTTAAAAAGTTTTCAAAGAAATCCTTTTGTTTCATAATGAGGATATTAATTTATTTTATCGCATTTATTTTATACTTTTTATATTTATAATTGTATTCTCCGTATAAATAGATTCAATAAACCTTTTGAATTTAAATAATCTATGATTTTCTCCCTTTCAAATCAAGGGGGTAACGTCGGCGTAAATAAATACAGGGCATACACAAAAGAATGGTGCGGTTTTAATAGTGAACACTATTAAAACCGCACCATTCTTTTGTGTATGCCCTGTATATTTTGGGGTAATAGGTAAAAAAGTTCCCCGACCCCTGGTTTAGGGTATATAAATTGGTATGTGAACCAACAATGTAGGGCAATTGTAAAGTGTTAAAAAAAACTCAAATAGTGCAGCTGTTGGTTGACATACCAATTTATGTATTACCATAATGCACGGTGAACAAAAAGTCAAGCTGTTTGGGGTAGTTTATCATTATTTTTATGTTCCCATTTCAAGTCAGATGGAAAAAGTACCGCATTGAATACGCTTTATATTTTTTATATTTTAATTTGTTTATCTGGAATAATAATACAACACAGTGCAGATCGGCTGGGTAGAGCATAACGTCCCCCCCTTTTAAGTTTTTCGTAACCTTTTATTGTCTCCCCCGCTAGGGAAATTATACTTTTTGTAAAAAATTCTTACATTGTGATGACGTTTTTGTATAATAGCTTTTATTTTAACCAACACATGCACTACACCTTTGTCGTCATATATACCGCTACATATGTTTCGACTACTTATTAGTCATCATCAGGGGGATCAAAGTGTATAAACACAGACTACACATCCACTATAACAGTCGGTTCACATTCAATGTTAAAATAACATGAACTATGTTCACTGTAAAAACATGTAGCATTTTTGCTTCAGTGGTTAAAATATATAAGTGCGTTTGTTTTTCTTTTTGGATTAAAACGTTTAAAATTTATTTAAAATTATTGGCAGCTGGTCTTGTTTCCTTCTCAAATGGCTGGTGAATTTAATCAGCCTAAAAAAGTTAATTTTAATATATTTTATACTAATTTCAATATTATATCTCTGCAGATAAATTCACCAGCCATTTGAGAAGGAAACAAGACCAGCTGCCAATAATTTTAAATAAATTTTAAAAGTTTTAATCCAAAAAGAAAAACAAACGCACTTATATATTTTAACCACTTAAACAAAAATGCTACATGTTTTTATAGTGAACATAATTCATGTTATTTTAACATAGAATGTGAACCAACTATTATAGTGGATGTGTAGTCTGTGTTTATATACTTTGATCCCCCTGATGATGACTAATAAGCAGTCGAAACATATGTAGCGGTATATATGACGACAAGGTGTAGTGCATATGTTGGTTAAAATAAAAGCTATTATATAAGACAGAATGCACGGTGAATATAATGTGACTTTTTTATAATCATTCCAACTGTGGTTATCGTGACTGTGCTACTGGCTGGACAATCCGTGGTTCGAATCCCGGCAGGGGGCTACTATTCAACGGATACCGGGGTTCTTTCCCGGAGGTGAAGCGATCGGGGCTTGATGTTGATAACTGACCTCAACCTAGTGAAGAGGTTAAGAATGAGTGGAGCTATACCTCTCTTCCACCTCTATGCCTTCGTGGCTTGGACAGGGATAATTTTACCTTTCTTTAACTATATAATTGTTAAAACTTTATGTTACAGCGAGATGTTGTTTAGGTGTCAGCGAGTTGAGATGATTTTTGGGAGGGGGTCCTAGAGTTGATGGGACTTTATAAGGTGTCTGCGGTACCAGAAAGATGTAAGAAACAGTGCTGTGTCTTCAGTGGGCTGATCCAGGAACTTTTTAAAGGGGGGGGGGGCTTATGTATTTAATGACAAAAAAATGAAATTTGGTACGAAAAATACGATCAGTGTGAAATAGTGCTTTATTCTGAAAAAGTTATGCAGACAAGAATAAAATAAAATAAATTTTGATATTAATATCAAGTAATGTCAATTTTGATACTCTGTCTATAAGGATTCGAGGGGGGGGGGTAGCGTCCCCTGTGCCCCCTCTCTGGATCCACCCCTGTGTGTCTTGTACCTTGTCTCATTTCCTCGCGATGAACAGTCGCAAGTCGCGAAGTGTCACGCTGCATGCCAGCAACCTCACACAAAACACACATGTATTTTTGTACACTTACACGTAATGTGAAGGTTATGTGATCAGCACTCCGCTTTTGTTTTCGGTATGTCGCTGTTTCCATTGCATATCACGTGGCGCGGCTATGCTGACATGTATCGTGGTCTTTCTCAGCCCCTATATACATATTTTGCTTTTATACATATAAACAGACCACGAATGCTTCTATCCGCGCTCATATTTCACAGTTATCCTAATATTCGACGTCATGTAACATATGTAGTTGAGGTAGCTTCATTAAACAAAGTATGAAACCAAAACAGGGACATAAACGGAACCTCTCAATCCTGAAGCGACGAACACATCACCTGATGTGCTTGCTTTATTGGCTGAACTCCTTAACCTTTATCTTTCGGCCCTTAAATCCTAGTGTAGCTGCTGAAGGCCGGAATTACTTCCATTTTAAATGCCCATCCCTGCACCTCAGTCGGACAGCGTCTTCCATTTCGTCCATAAACTTAATGGGACATGAACTACCCGTTTGGCCAATACAGGTTAATGATCAGTTACTGTGGTAGCTACATGAACGTTCGTAACTTGTCGAATTAGTTGGTGCGAGTGTTACTGGAGACATTCTCGCAAGGTTCCTCGATGTTTCTTACGTGTGCTACATTTTACTCGCTGCATGAAGTTTATCGCAGATTCTCTTACATCCACCTCGATTCCTGTGCAAGTCTGGAGACACTTATTACAAAATTAACTGACGAAACTTAACGGAGTCTGTAGACGTGTTTTAAAAATACAAAAATGGTGATCTGGCGGCCATATTGGTCTCCATTTGCTCATTTGCACAAAGGTGTCGAGATCAGGTCTTGTTTTGGGAATTAGTTATTGGTCTTTAAGAAGAAAGTCACGTACAGGCTACCGAAATAAAGCTGCTGACTGTAACCGGAAGCTGAACCTTACGTGGTCAGATTTTAAACAAAATATAAGACAGGAATTACATATATTCTGAGATTCAGATAAAGTGAGATACAATAAAGATGGCTGTAGAGAGGATGAAGACAGGCAGATAAGCGAAGGTCGCGCTCACTTACCGCCCTACAGGAAGAAGATACCAAGGTAAACCATGTAAAAGATGGAAATGAACCCAGAACAGGTCGAAAAGCCTAAACCTTTAGGAGAAGAATAAGAAGACTTCGGGTTTCGACTTTACCTACTGCTGTTTTGGCTTTTGTCGTGTTCTGTCCGAGTCTCGCACGCAAGTCGTGGGAATTCCATTGTGTGTGCCTTACGTAAACAGCCTGCGTGTTGTCAGTTGTTACTACGAGAGTGGCAGCACTTGTTGACACTGTACGTCAGGCACTACTGCAAAACTATAAATAACTTGTCAGCCTTTAACGGCGAGATCCAAAAAAGGCAGACTGCGAGGTCACGTTCAGGGCCACCCGAGACACGTCGGCGTCCCAGGCAAGTTAATAATTTGGCGCCACGGGCAGGCGTCACGTTGCCGTCTGTCAACACTCCATCAGAATGGTCTGCTTCACACTGTCCGTCATGTTGTCACCTTCAAGAGCAGCACCTGATAGTTCACACTGTCCGTCATGTTGTCACCTTCAAGAGCAGCACCTGATAGTTCACACTGTCCGTCATGTTGTCACCTTCAAGAGCAGCACCTGATAGTTCACACTGTCCGTAATGTTGTCACCTTCAAGAGCAGCACCTGATAGTTCACACTGTCCGTCATGTTGTCACCTTCAAGAGCAGCACCTGATAGTTCACACTGTCCGTCATGTTGTCATCCTCAAGAGCAGCACCTGATAGTTCACACTTTACGTCATGTTGTCACCTTCAAGAGCAGCACCTGATAGTTCACACTGTCCGTCATATTGTCACCTTCAAGAGCAGCACCTGATAGTTCCACGTCCGTAATGTTTCACCTTCAAGAGCGCCCCCTGATAGTCACCACTGTCCGTCATGTTGTCACACTTCAAGACAGCCCTGATAGTTCACACTGTCCGTCATGTTGTCACCTTCAAGAGCAGCACCTGATAGTTCACACTGTCCGTCATGTTGTCACCTTCAAGAGCAGCACCTGATAGTTCACACTGTCCGTCATGTTGTCACCTTCAAGAGCAGCACCTGATAGTTCACACTGTCCGTCAATGTTGTCACCTTCAAGAGCAGCACCTGATAGTTCACACTGTCCGTCATGTTGTCACCTTCAAGAGCAGCACCTGATAGTTCACACTGTCCGTCATGTTGTCACCTTCAAGAGCAGCACCTGATAGTTCACACTGTCCGTCATGTTGTCACCTCAAGAGCAGCACCTGATAGTTCACACTGTCCGTCATGTTGTCACCTTCAAGAGCAGCACCTGATAGTTCACACTGTCCGTCATGTTGTCACCTTCAAGAGCAGCACCTGATAGTTCACACTGTCCGTATGTTGTCACCTTCAAGAGCAGCACCTGATAGTTCACACTGTCCGTCATGTTGTCACCTTCAAGAGCAGCACCTGATAGTTCACACTGTCCGTCATGTTGTCACCTTCAAGAGCAGCACCTGAAGTTCACACTGTCCGTCATGTTGTCACCTTCAAGAGCAGCACCTGATAGTTCACACTGTCCGTCATGTTGTCACCTTCAAGAGCAGCACCTGATAGTTCACACTGTCCGTCATGTTGTCACCTTCAAGAGCAGCACCTGATAGTTCACACTGTCCGTCATGTTGTCACCTTCAAGAGCAGCACCTGAGAGTTTCGGAGGCTTGTGATTGTTTTCATCAAATATGCAGCGTCATTCGTTTTCGAGAAGACGAGTGGCAGCAGTAACGTTAATGTTAGATAAGGAAGAGAGACGCTGCTCTCAGTGATAAACAGAAGCGTATATGGAGTCACAAGTGCTTCAGAAGCGGAAGATCAGCAGGCGAATACGGGACTGTACACCGTCACTGTGCAATAGTCCCCCCGTATCCACGGGTGATACGTGCCAAGACCTACCGCGTATGCCCGAAACCGCGGATAGTAGCGAACCCTATATATAAAAGCGCAGAGTAAACTTTAGATCGACTAAAGTCGACGCTGGCAAATTAAAACGTAAATAGTGAAATCGACCATGGTCGACTTTGGCAGTAAATATGTTAATATATTCGGACCGCGTTAAACCGTGGATACGCGGGTTCTGCTGTACTTATTTGACATGTCATATAATTCCTCACTATGTTTATTCACTATTAATTTTTGTGAAACACAGTCCTACATTATTTAATTATTTTATTCCAACAAATGCACTACACTATTTTAGTGTTTTCTTGTCCTACTACTAAAATAGTGTAGTTCGTTTGTTGGAATAAAATAATTAATTAAATACAGAAATGCACGGTACAGATAATATAAAGACAGTGCTACATGTTTCGAACCTTATCCCGGGTCATCTTCAGGGACCTCAGTATTTTAAATTACACTGATTTTTTTTACATCAATGTGTATAACTTGATTTGTAACATCAAAACAAACAACTGCTGTATTTATTCAGTTTTTACCATTTTAACCAGTGTATAATTGTACCATTGATGTAAAAAAAGTCAGTGTAATTTAAAACACTGAAGTCCCTGAAGATGACCCAGGATAAGGTTCGAAACATGTAGCACTGTGTTACACAATTAATAGTGAATAAATGTGTACATTTGTGGGACAATAAACATAGAAAAGAAAATGTACGGAGTGAATAATA
The DNA here is from genome assembly GCA_021186555.1 of Reticulitermes speratus. Lineage (NCBI taxonomy): Eukaryota > Metazoa > Arthropoda > Insecta > Blattodea > Rhinotermitidae > Reticulitermes > Reticulitermes speratus. The sequence continues at coordinate 2,654,379 of JAJKFL010000014.1, forward strand.
TTAAGTTGATTGGTTGTGTTTACTGCGCGGTACGAGCTGAATCTTTATATGTACGGAATGAATAATCTTAAGTTGATTGGTTGTGTTTACTGCGTGGTACGAGCTGAATCTTTATATGTACGGATTGAATAATCTTAAGTTGATTGGTTGTGTTTACTGCGCGGTACGAGCTGAATCTTTATATGTACGGAATGAATAATCTTAAGTTGATTGGTTGTGTTTACTGCGCGGTACGAGCTGAATCTTTATATGTACGGATTGAATAATCTTAAGTTGATTGGTTGTGTTTACTGCGCGGTACGAGCTGAATCTTTATATGTACGGATTGAATAATCTTAAGTTGATTGGTTGTGTTTACTGCGCGGTACGAGCTGAATCTTTATATGTACGGATTGAATAATCTTAAGTTGATTGGTTGTGTTTACTGCGCGGTACGAGCTGAATCTTTATATGTACGGAATGAATAATCTTAAGTTGATTGGTTGTGTTTACTGCGCGGTACGAGCTGAATCTTTATATGTACGGAAAAAATTAAAGTTGAATAGTTGTGTTACATGCGCGGATACAGCTGAATCTGTTATATGTACGGAGTGAATAATATTAAGTTGATTGGTTGTGTCTACTGCGCGGTACGAGCTGAATCTTTATATGTACGGAATGAATAATCTTAAGTTGATTGGTTGTGTTTACTGCGCGGTACGAGCTGAATCTTTATATGTACGGAATGAATAATCTTAAGTTGATTGGTTGTGTTTACTGCGCGGTACGAGCTGAATCTTTATATGTACGGAATTATTAATCTTAAGTTGATTGGTTGTGTTTACTGCGCGGTACGAGCTGAATCTTTATATGTACGGAATGAATAATCTTAAGTTGATTGGTTGTGTTTACTGCGCGGTACGAGCTGAATCTTTATATGTACGGAATGAATAATCTTAATAAGCGGTGGCGCAGTTGGTTGAGGCACTGCTCTACAAGCAGGAAGGTCGCGGGTTCGATTCCCGATGGTGTTATTGGAATTTTTCATTGACATAATCCTTCCGGTCGCACTATGGCCCTGGGGTCGACTCAGCCTCTAACAGAAATGAATATCAGGAATATTTCCTGGGGGGTAAAGGCGGCCGGTGCGTAGAGCTGACAACCTTACCACCTTCTTGTGCCGATTGTCTAAAAACCTGGGAGCCTCAACCTCGTGGAGCCCTAAGGGCCTCACAGCCTGTATGGGATTGCTTTACCTTTACCTTTACCAATACATACCAGTAGCTTACGTAACAATGAAATGCATGATTTGACCTTAATTAAACTGATTGTCGCTCGCTTCATGGGTACAGGAAGTTTATTAATTAATATTCTAACGATCATACGGAATAAACCCAATTAAATAAATTCCGCGATTACTTTTAACAAAACATTATTTTTAATTAAAATAATACGTAAACTTCAAAGCAGCCATTACAGAAATGTATCCACGGATCCCTTGGTATCCGCGGAACACACTTTGGGACCGCTGCTTAATAATGTCAGGAGAACGAAACGTCGTCTGCAGACTGCGGGAGGAAAACGTTCTGCGAGAGGCTGCCTTCACCATGACATGGCGATAGAAAGAGCAGTGGGGAAACTGAAGGCCAGTTTAAGGCGACTTAGAACGAGTGAGCTGCGAGGTAGATGGCAATTACTATCATAAGGTAACTAAATGCGACCTTGATGTTGATAGAAATGATGAAAATAATATGAAAATAAGACCGGATTAGTATGGTAGAAAGCCTGAAGCCACTTCTCCATTTCACCTCTTCCATCTGTAATCTAACTTTTATGGACGGTTAATATCCTTGTAATAAAATTTACACGCGCCTGACGTAATGACACGCTCGTCAATTGTTGTTGTAAGTGAAAGGCCCGCGGGCAGAAACTGTGGCGGTAGGAAGCTCGGATTATGCAACGCTGCTTCTGCAGGTATGTCTATTTTTATGATGGCATTGTAGCAGGGCACAGAGGGAGTGTTGTTACACATTTATACTGCTTCAGCCGTGAGCTGCGTTTGGTTTCATTTGTGAGGGTCACATAAAGCTCAGAAAAGGTTCCAAATAAGGTGTTGCAGGCTACCAGTAACACAAATTTATTGTAAAGATTCCAAATAAGGTGTTGCAGGCTACCAGTAACACAGATTTGTTGTAAAGGTTCCAAATAAGGTGTTGCAGGCTACCAGTAACACAAATTTATTGTAAAGATTCCAAATAAGGTGTTGCAGGCTACCAGTAACACAGATTTGTTGTAAAGGTTCCAAATAAGGTGTTGCAGGCTACCAGTAACACAGATTTGTTGTAAAGGTTCCAAATAAGGTGTTGCAGGCTACCAGTAACACAGATTTGTTGTAAAGGTTCCAAATAAGGTGTTGCAGGCTACCAGTAACACAGATTTGTTGTAAAGGTTCCAAATAAGTTGTTGCAGGCTACCAATAACACAGATTTGTTGTAAAGGTTCCAAATAAGGTGTTGCAGGCTACCAGTAACACAGATTTGTTGTAAAGGTTCCAAATAAGTTGTTGCAGGCTACCAATAACACAGATTTGTTGTAAAGGTTCCAAATAAGGTGTTGCAGGCTACCAGTAACACAGATTTGTTGTAAAGGTTCCAAATAAGTTGTTGCAGGCTACCAGTAACACAGATTTGTTGTAAAGGTTCCAAATAAGGTGTTGCAGGCTACCAGTAACACAGATTTGTTGTAAAGGTTCCAAATAAGTTGTTGCAGGCTACCAGAAACACAGATTTGTTGTAAAGGTTCCAAATAACGTGTCGCAGGCTACCAGTAACACAGATTTGTTGTAAAGGTTCCAAATAAGGTGTCGCAAGCTACCAGTAACACAGATTTGTTGTAAAGGTTCCAAATAAGTTGTTGCAGGCTACCAGTAACACAGATTTGTTGTAAGGGTTCCAAATAAGTTGTTGCAGGCTACCAGTAACACAGATTTGTTGTAAGGGTTCCAAATAAGTTATTGCAGGCTACCAGTAACACAGATTTATTGTAAAGGTTCCAAATAAGTTGTTGCAGGCTACCAGTAACACAGATTTGTTGTAAAGGTTCCAAATAAGTTGTTGCAGGCTACCAGTAACACAGATTTGTTGTAAGGGTTCCAAATAAGTTGTTGCAGGCTACCAGTAACACAGATTTATTGTAAAGGTTCCAAATAAGTTGTTGCAGGCTACCAGTAACACAGATTTATTGTAAAGGTTCCAAATAAGTTGTTGCAGGCTACCAGTAACACAGATTTGTTGTAAGGGTTCCAAATAAGTTATTGCAGGCTACCAGTAACACAGATTTATTGTAAAGGTTCCAAATAAGTTGTTGCAGGCTACCAGTAACACAGATTTGTTGTAAAGGTTCCAAATAAGTTGTTGCAGGCTACCAGTAACACAGATTTGTTGTAAAGGTTCCAAATAAGTTGTTGCAGGCTACCAGTAACACAGATTTGTTGTAAGGGTTCCAAATAAGTTGTTGCAGGCTACCAGTAACACAGATTTGTTGTAAGGGTTCCAAATAAGTTATTGCAGGCTACCAGTAACACAGATTTGTTGTAAAGGTTCCAAATAAGTTGTTGCAGGCTACCAGTAACACAGATTTGTTGTAATGACCAACGCCATTTAATCATTAATCCGTTAGACGCGTTTTGCGGTTTGTATCGTCATTAGTGACCATCTGCATTACCTTAGATCAGTATTATTCAACCTGGGGTACGCGTACCCCCGGGGGTACGCGAAGACATCTTAGGGGTACGTAAAATAAAAAAATAAATATATTATTTCATGATAAACACTGAATAATCAGAGCCAGATTTACGGTTAGCCACAAGAGACCGGACGTAAGGACATGCGATTTGGGAGCGCCATTTCTCTCTCTCTCTCTCTCCTTTATGCGATTCTTATCTGGACGGCTAGTTTCATTTTATTCCACACAGTGCATATAATTTTGCTTTGCTAAAATACCTTTGTTCCTTTATTAATTTTTATACGATAGACAATAATATATTTGTTATTTAATAGCTTGACTCTCCTTTTTCTCATTTAAAACTTATTATTTAATACATTATTTTGGATGTAATTTATTTAACTTATTTTAGATGTACATTATAGACTGTGTATAACTTGAATTATGCACCAACAACTTTGGGGGTACAAAGTTGAAGAGAAATTATATCTGGGGGTACGAGAACAAAAAAGGTTGAATACCGCTGGCGTAGAGAACGTGCTTGGCAATATTACACACAGATGGCGCAAAAGTCACCTGACTGTCGATGTTTAATATTTTGCCTCTAGCGTCAAGTGACTTGCGCCACCATCACTTACATTATCAATTCCCCCTTTTTGCATTGTTATTTTTTTACACATCAGGCCTATTTTTATCAAATTTAATTTTGAAAATATGTGTTGTATTGTATTAGTATATAGCATGCCGTCTGCGTAGCTCGTAATAGTTGCCGGCTCTTTACAAACTGGTTAAACCACGCGGAGCGCACAACCAGAAGAGCGAAGACGTCAACAGCACCGCGGCGGAAGCCTCAAATCTCGCATAATATTAAATAGCATTAAAGGATAATATTAAAATGGTTATTCAAGAAGTGGGATGGGGACTGGACTGATCTGTTTCCGGTAGGGACAGGTGGCGAGCTCTTGTGAATGCGGTAATGAACCTTCGGGTTCCATAGAACGCGGAGAATTTCTTGATTAGCCGAGGAACTGTTTAGCTTCTCAAGAATGACTGTGCTACATGGAGTTAGTTATTACATTGATGAGTAACACGCTGCTTACCTTACAGAAGTTGCTCAATCTGTTGCGGATAACGTCACTTTTTTTGTTATTAGTTCCTTATGAACTAAAATAAGACTGCAAATACCGCACTCCGTGACGCAGTACACAGATCGTGACGCAGTACAAGTTCGTGACGCAGTATACAGTTCATGACGCAGTACACAGATCGTGACGCAGTACAAGTTCGTGACGCAGTATACAGTTCATGACACAGTACACAGATCGTGACGCAGTACAAGTTCGTGACGCAGTATACAGTTCATGACACAGTACACAGATCGTGACGCAGTACAAGTTCGTGACGCAGTATACAGTTCATGACGCAGTACACAGATCGTGACGCAGTATAGGTTGATGACGCAGTACACAGATCGTGACGCAGTACAAGTTCGTGACGCAGTATGCAGTTCATGACGCAGTACATAGATCGTGACGCAGTACTAGTTCGTGACGCAGTATAAGTTAATGACGCAGTACACAGATCGTGACGCAGTACAAGTTCGTGACGCAGTATACAGTTCATGACGCAGTACACAGATCGTGACGCAGTACACAGACTTGGCCAAGGCGTTCTCTTCTTTCTAAACATCATAGGCTTGATGATACACGCGTAAATGTAATTTCATTTTCGCCCCGTAAGAAAATTACGTCGATTTTCACGGAACTCACAAATACTAAACAGCATTGTGAGCAGATCTCTTATGCGGGAATTTCACCCAAATCGGGCAATGAATGTGGAAATTGCGGATAGAAATTTCATTTAGTTTTCGAAATAAAGTGTAATTTTCACTGAGCGGATTTTTACGAAACTCACAATTGCTTAACTAATTGTTGTTGACGCTTCCTTTACGGACTTTTATTCCAACTTAAACGTAAAATGATAAAATGTGGACCAAGTTTCTTCGATGCGTTTTCGTAAAGTTGCATCGAAGCTGATGTGTATTTGGATTTTTGCCATCGTCACTGATTACACAACCACGACATTTCGAAAGCCGACTTTTCGTCTTCAGGTGCATTTCAATGTTGAGAATAAACAACAATATAAAATAACCAAAGACCTACAAATTCATACGTGAGAGACAAAACAATCCAGACCTCTAGGTATAAAAATTGTGTATACAAAACTCAATCTCAATATTGTAATAAAATGAAATGAATTATCGCTTATTAAAAATTAATATGATAGAATCTGAACAAGCAACAAAATGAAATTTTTCCAACAAATTAAAATGTGAGGTAGTGACAACACAATCAGCACCATCTGTTGGTGAAACCATGCACCTACTACAAAGCCTAAACATTCTTGTAAACCATGAATGAATAAAGATTAATTTTTCCAAGTCTTTACTCATTATTGGAAACCAAATAGGACATATGTTCAAGTTAGGCTGACTGATGGGGTTGTTACTACAAAGCATACGCGCTGCCTCTTTGCATTTCCTGTAAAAATTGTACATTCATTATTCAAATGCAAAGCAAGGCTTGTAATGGAGTTCGGTGACTAGCGACAGGAATGTTGAAGAGGAAGTTTAACTTAAGTGGTTCATAATGAGAGGCACACAAAGAATCTATTGGTGACAGGAGAGAACATTCTCCCCCCCCCCCCCCACCACCACCACCTCCCCTCTCACTGTAAACATGCTTTGCAAATTTGGCGTCAGGTTCAGTTCTCTGAGGCATGTACAAACAAAACCCGTTCTAGGAAGCTTACAGTTGCCAAGTGACAGGAAGCGTTCAGACAGGCGTACCGTCGGTACACAAGTCGGTGTTCTCTGTCTGCAAAGAATTCCTGAGGAAGCTGCCTAAACCGCTGGACCACATACCCTTACCCATCGTCATCTGGCGTGAATTTGAGGGCTTTCTTTAAGGGCCCGAAGATGTGAAACCCGCATGGCGATTTGTCGAGGCTGTATGCGAGGTGTTTGATCACCTCCAATGACGTGACATTCAGATGTTCGTGAACTCTTGTGGGCCACATGTAGATGGATGAGCGTTGTACAGCAGGATGATGCCATCAGTGACTTTACTGTCAGAGGCACGTGTTCGAACGCCTTGAACTCTTGTGTAGAAATTTCGTCATATTACGAAGCTTTTCACACAGCTATAATATCTGCTGGCAGTAGCATTGTGAACATAAGACCAACTATTGTGCGTTGTAATTGTCTTTGACCCCATCTGTTGTTCTGGGGCCAAGAACAAACTCTTCTTTGACAAATGTAGCCGACCGGTTACACCGGTTGTTTGACGTCATTGGGTTATAATCTGCAATTTGAGCACGCGGTTGCACTATGTTTGCTTCCACCGCAGGCGTAAATTTGGAGGGGAGAGGGCTAGGAGGGCAAATGCCCCTCCAATATTTTTTTCTACCTAATTTCAATTATTTAGGCAGCATGATAACAAATGATGCAAGGTGTACACGTGAAATTGAATCAAGAATTGCCATGGCAAAAGCAGCATTCAACAAGAAGAAGAATATTTTCACCAGCAAATTGGACTTAAATTTAAGGAAGAAACTAGTAAAGTGCTACATTTGGAGCATAGCTTTGTGTGGTGCTGAAACGTGGACACTTCGGAAAGTGGATCGGAAGTATCTGGAAAGTTTTGATATGTGGTGCTGGAGAAGAATGGAGAAGATCAGTTGGACCGATCGTGTGAGAAATGAAGAAGTATTACACAGAGTCAAGGAGGAGAGGAATATCGTACATACAATAAAAAGAAGAAAGGCTAACTGGATTGGTCACATCTTGCGTAGGAACTGCCTTCTGAAACAGGTGATTGAAGGAAAGTTAGAGGGAAGGATAGAAATGTAGGGAAGACGAGGGAGAAGACGTAAGCAGCTACTGGATGACGTTAAGGAAAAGAGAAGATACTGGAAATTGAAAGAGGAAGCACTAGATCGCACCGTGTGGAGAACTCGCTTTGGAAGAGGCTACGGACCTGTCGTAAGACAGACTGCAGAATGAATGAATAGTAGTTTTTTGGCTATTGAGTTGAAATTCCTAGTGCCCATGGTCGATTCCGCCCCCGCAATGTATGACTTACATGGTACATCACTGACATAAATAAATGCATCCTGTTGTGGAGCTCCCAGAACGACAGCAGTGCCACAGAGCGAGTCCTGTTTACACGTGGAAGACAAGAAGAGAATGGTTGCATGAAATTAGACGTGGGAAACCTGCGGCCATTCTCAGAATTTGTCGTAATAACAGAGAAAAGTAATGTTGGTTGTAACGAAGGGATTTTAAGTGTTCATTTTCTGGGAAGTAACAATTGCAAGTTTCGCACAAACGTAACGCGGCATGTTTATTCTGCACCAAAGATGGATGCAGCAGTTTCTTCCGAAACGTCGGCACTCATGTACTGTACTTAACGGCATCATATCGTAGAAGACAGCACTGCTCATAGTTCTTTCTTCTTCAGAAACACGTCGCAATATCTTTGACCGTCTGACATGTCTTATTTTTTATTTAGAAAATTGAAAAACAGGACTGCGGTGACGTATTTGTGATAAAGAGATCAGTTTTAAGGAAACAGGAAGGACTGCGAATCGCAGGATTGCCTGTGAGTTTGTATTTCCCAATTTAAACGTTTGAACCGATTGCCGATTTGCATCATATTTTGTGGCCTCCAGTGGCGTTTCCGAGTGTGCCGTCCTAAAGCGACGCGTGCCAACAAATCTCCAAAGATTATACAGCGTGTCCACAAAGTCCCTTCGGGGTTTTGAAAAATTGTGGCGCGCAAACAAATTGAGCTAGCCACATGCGGTTTGCGGCGGATTACAGTGAAACTCTGGAAGTTTCTTTTTGCCGCCAACAGATGACCTGAAGACCCGTATCAGGAATGCGATCTCGGCTATTCCAGCGGACATGCTCCACAGAACATGGCAAGAGTTCGAATATCGTCTGGACGTTCTCCGTGCTACCAAGGGAGCCCACATCGAGGTCTACTGAGGTCAGTAAAAAACTTCCAGAGTTTCACTGTAATCTGTCGCAAACCACATGTGGCTAGCTCAATTTGTTTTCGCACCACAATTTTTCAAAACCCCGAAGGGACTTTGTGGACACGCTGTATAACTTCTATGAACGCAGTTTCTTGAAGAGTATAAAAATAACAATATGGTGTTCGTGCATTGTGTTCTAAACTTGGGCTTGATTGTGGCGTTAATGAAATTTAATTAAACACAAATAATGAAACGAATTAATAAATACAAATAATAACCTAGAGTTAATAACAATTAAATAATTAAACCTAAACTATTTAAATTAATTACGCAAAAAAATAAATAGCGTTATTAAATCATTTCGGAAATAAAATAAGTAAATTACACTAAATAAATTGATGCAGTAACTTAAATAAATACGTTTAATAAATTACCTACATAAATTTAATAAATTAAAGAAATAAAACAATTAAAGAACAAATTAAATAAATTCATTTCAAAGTTATATATTTTATAAATGAAACGAATTTAAATAATTTAATAAATTAAATAAATTAATCAAATGAATGCATTAAAATAACAATTAAATCAAGAATTAAATACCTATATTAATTAACAAAATTAATTAATTCTGTAAATTTAATAAATTAAACAAACTTAAATAAATAAACCGCCGATCCCAGTGGCCGCGCGGTCTAACGCGTGGGTCTTCGGCCGCTCGCTTGCTAGGATCGTGGGTTCGAATCCCACCGGGGGCATGGATGTCTGTCTGTTGTGAGTGTTGTGTGTTGTCAGGTAGAGGCCTCTGCGACGAGCCGATCCCTCGTCCAGAGGAGTCCTACAGACTGTGGTGTGTCTCTCAATGTGATCATAAGAAATTTCAAACCTCGACAATGAAACGGGAAATCCGGAATAGGTAGAAGAGGATGACTAAAAAAAAACCAATTAAGTTACCGAGAATAATTCAGAAACGACTTGAACCTGATATAGAACGTGAAATGCCAGTCGAACAAGCAGGATTCAGGAAAGGGCGTGGAACAAAGGACCAAATCGCCAATGTAAGGTGGGTCTTGGAAAGGACCAGAGAGCTCAACAAACCTGTATATCTGTGTTTTATAGACTGCACAAAGGCGTTTGATAGCGTGGAACATTCAAAGATGTGGAACAGCGTGAGAAATATGGGAATACCCGAACATTTGATCAGATTAATAAGAACAAGAAGCCAAAGTGCAGGTCGAACAAGGCGCAACAGATTGGTTCCCAGTACAAAAAGGCGTAAGGCAAGGCTGTATTTTATCTCCGGGCGTCTTTAATCTATATAGCGAGCACATCATAAGAACAGCGGGGTTAGAAGACATTGAGGCAGATGTCAAAATAGGGGGCCGAAAAATAAACAATCTACGATATGCAGACGATACAACTCTACTTGCAGAAAAGAAGGACGATATGGGCCAACTGTTTTAAAGGGTCAAAATTAGTAGTGAAAAGGCGGGTCTTAAACTGAACATAAAGAGAACCAGAGTAATGAGCATTGGGGAACAAGCAAACATATTAGTAGACGGCGAAGAGATAAGGACAGTAACAAGCTACAAGTTTTTAGGGGCTCTCATCACCAATAACGGCTATATCCATGACGAGATCAAGAGAAGAATGACCTTGGGCAAAGCAGCAATGGCAAAATTGACAAAAATTATGAATGAATCAGGAGTTTCGACCAACACAAAAGTTAAGTTAGTGCAGACAATAGTCTTCCCAGCAGTGCTGTATGGATGCGAAAGCTGGATGTTAATGAAGGCAGACAAAAGGAAGCTAGATGCCTTCGAGCTATGGTCATGGAGAAGACTGCTCAGAATACCGCGGACAGCAAGAAGGACGAATGCATGGGTGATTAAACAAATTAAGCCCAGGCACTCCCTAGAAACCTTAGCGGTATTAGGCAAATTGAAATATTTCGGACACACAATGCGCACGTGAGATTGACTGGAAACAGACGGCGGTAGAAGGAGAGGAAGACAGCGGACAAAATGGACAGACGAAATACGAAGAACCATGACCATGAACTGGCATGACACCATAAATGCCACGCAAAACAGAACGCAATGGAGGGACATGATCTACAAGGCCGTGGAAAATAGGAAACGACAAAACGAAAACGACTAACGGATAGCAAGACCCTGCACCTCTTGCTCAGAAAATCCAATGGGATCACCAGGGGTCGCTTGCGACCTCAAGGAACTGCTACTAGATGGCAGATTGCTCGATTTTATATTACCTGTTCTTGTGCGCTTTCCGTGGCGTTTGCGAAACGTTTGGCTTGGAGATGTATGAATGACGTCACAGCACAAGAAGCAGTTGTAAATAAGTGCTGTTTGTGGTGGAAGAAGGACAGTCTTACAGGGCCATCTAGATGATCTTATGCAATTGTTATAGCCTGTTTGATTGACTAATTGAAACCAGAAAATGCTGTGGAATGGAAATGAATATGGAAAGAACTAAGGTAATGAGAATCTCAAGGCAACCAACCCGCAGTACAGATTATGATAGATCAAAAACAACTGGACAGCGTGGAATATTTCAACTGCCTAGGCAGCATGATAACAAACGATGCAAGGTGTACACGTGAAATCAGATCCATGATTGCCGTGGCAAAAGCAGCATTCAACAAGAAGAAGACTTTTCACCAGCAAACTGGACTTAAATTTAAGGAAGAAACTAGTAAAGTGCTACATTTGGAGCGTAGCTTTGTGTGGTGCTGAAACGTGGACACTACGGAAAGTAGATCAGAAGTATCTGGAAAGTTTTGAAATGTGGTGCTGGAGAAGGATGGAGAAGATCAGTTGGACCGATCGTGTGAGAAATGAAGAAGTATTACAGAGAGTGAAGGAGGAGAGGAATATCGTACATACAATAAAAAGAAGAAAGGCTAACTGGATTGGTCACATCTTGCGTAGAAACTGCCTTCTGAAACACGTGATCGAAGGAAAGTTAGAAGTGATGGAATGGAGAGGAAGAAGACGTAAACAGCAACTGGATGACCTTAAGGAAAACAGAGGATACTGGAAATTGAAAGAGGAAGCACTAGATCACAATCTATAAAGAACTTGCTTTGGAAGTGGCAATGGACCTGTCGTAAGACAGACTGCGTGACGACGATGATGGGCATGGCATTAAATCCGAATATGTTCCATAGTTTGCAGACACTCACTGTGATGGCTGATTGCCACAGTAATAGACCGTTTTTGATAAAACTATGGAATTGAATATTTAAGTGTCATGTTGCTGTTGATTACAATATCTCACTATACAGAGTGCTCTGCATAAGGTGTGCCATCTTCAGGATGTTATAATGAGTCATTTTGAGTAAAGTAGCTATATCAACATATGCCTGGTTATCAACTGTTACATCGCTACGAGCACTTTAATGTACGTACATGGCTGTGACCAAAAATTTCACAATACATACGTTTTATCATAATTTACAAATAAACGAATGTTGTGTGTCAGATGACGCCACAAAAGAAGTATATTCATTATATTTTGACCTTATGTACAACATTTTGTCGTACCACCACAAATAAAGGAACTTATTAAGGCTTGCTCTATGTATGTACATAAAGAATGGTCAGATAATAACAGAATTGAAAGACATCAATTTTTGGTTATGTTGCCGATTTAGTTATGTTAGTTTCTGTAGTTAACAAGGAACTTAATGATCAGTACTCATCACCAAATATTATTCGGGTGATCAAATCAAGAAGAATGAGTTGGGCGGGGCATGTAGCACGTATGGGGGAAGGGAGAGGTGCATACAGGATTTTGGTGGGGAGACCTGAGTGAAGGAAGGAGACCACTTGAAAGAACCAGGCGTAGATGGGAGGATATTATTAAAATGCATCCTTAAGAAGTAGGATGGGAGGGCGTGGACTGGATTGATATGGCTTAGGTTAGGGACAGGTGGCCGGCCTTTGCGAATGCGGTATTGAACCTTAGGGTTCCATAAAGCGCGGGGAATTTCTTGACTAGCTGACGACATGTTAGCTTCTCAAGAAGGACTCTGCTCCGTGGAGTTAGTTAGTTAGTTTAGTTAGTTAGTTTGTGTAGTAGTTATGTTACAACATGGCAAAAAAAATCAGTTTTGATTAAATGATGTCAAAGAACGTCAGTTTTTGTATTGCACTGTATACTGTTCAAAATGACCTCCGACCATCTTTATGCACATTTCTGCATGTCTCAAAATAGAACTTGTTGCCTTTCTGATAATTTCATCATTTCCCGTTATACAGTCAGTGAACTCCATTGATTCACTGCAGGTGTACAGTATTGCACACTGTCTTTGAATATTTCCAGCCCCAGTACAACTTTCTGAAACACAATCCCACAAGGACTGCCTTGGAACTGAACCTGGGCCTCCAACTGGGCTGGTAATTAATCATCTGACTTATGGACAGACATGGCATGACAGAATGTCACTGTCGTGAGAAAGAAAAACGTTGAATAAAATTGTTTTGGTGTAAACTTTCCAAGGTTCTTTAAATCTGCATTTATAACATTCTAAAAAGTACTGTGCAGCCAAAATTATTGTGCAATAGCCGTGTTACTCTGCATTTTTGGTTTATTTTGTGACATTTGTGCATTTGCACTTTGTATTTGTATTTGTATTTATTTATAAGTTCCAGAAATCCAATAAATTGATATAGAACACGTCACAAACTCAAGTATAAAAGCATAAAATACATACATTAAATAATCACATCTAAAACAAACAGAATACTAAATACAAACAATAAAAACTAGTATTTTTTATTGTAACAGTTATCCAATTAGGTACTCATCCACAGTATAAAACGAGTGAGTATTTAAAAAATGCCTTAATAAACTTGTGGAGGTAATGAAACTTTTACTTTGAACTGTCATGTGTTTCAGTTGGAAGATATACAAAAGAAGGTGGAAAATTTGAATGCCGGTGGAATTACGTGGGAGGATATATGCTTCAGGTACCTCTAAATGAGAACAAGTGCATACAGGAGCTGTGGCAGGACTTTTTGCAAGGTGGTACACGTTACCTGTATGTAAAAGTGACCATATTTTTTAATGATCAATGCTGGACAAGATGGTAATGTACTTGTCGTTTAATTGAAATCCGTAATTAATCTGTATGCTAGAATTTTAGAAATTGTATGAAATTTAGTTTTGTTTTTGTGTATGTTTTATCATTTGATTTAATAAATTATTAAATATAAAAATCCCAAGCTGGTGTAAGTGTGCCACCTTGCACCTTGCTGCCGGTGCCCCTGGGTGCTTCTCATTGTATTTTTTTACTGTATAATATTCAGTTTGGACAACCATAAATTTTTTATTTGTAAATGGTCTCAGAAAAGAAAGTGAAGTTGAGGAAATATTGGTGTGCAGTGTATCCATAATTAGTTGGAAGGTGCAGTCTGTGTGCTTGTTGCGCACACGCACTGCACATGAATTAAAAGAAAGATCATCAGGTGTCATAACATGATTTCTGAGCACTTTGGAAAGGTATTTTGTGGCAGGTCCATCCGATACTTTTGGTCTCCAATGATCATTTCTTTAAACTACGGTTTGTTAATCTTAAAGCTTCCTGTAAGGCAAATTTTAGAGTATTGAAAGAATTATAAATATGGCAAACTGGGAGGGAGGCTGTCAATGTCTGTTTACAGGGCTAGCAAAGGAATGTACAAGGAGAATGTGGAAGGGATACATGAAGCAGGTCATTTAGATTTAAGATTTGAACTGTATATTTTATGAATGCAAGATGCCATGAGTGTTTTTAGGTAGCACATTTGAACTTAACATATTTTGGTTATGAAAAATGACAGAATCGAGAACATTTACTGCTAAACTTATTTGGTCATGAGGTTTCAAGTGTTCTGGGATGTAATGCTCTACCATTGGGTATTTCCCAATGAATGCCTTCATTTTCAGGGTCAGGCAGTTCAAGATCTGAAGAAGAAGGAACTGTGTTTCTTCTGGACATCACTACTAACCCAATGACACAGCGTCACATCTCAGGAGACTTGAATCTTCAGCAACGCCACTGTGAGAACCTCAAATCTCGCACTGTTCAGTCACAGAAATTTACATACTGCACCCCACAGTCTGAGAAAATTTTCTGTTTCAGAATTCCTGTTCTGGATTTTAATTTTCAGCGGCGTAAGCGACAGGCAACGGAAAATCTTATTTTAGCTGAAGATTATGTTGATTATGAGAAAGATTTTGAGTTTGATCTTGGAAGTCTCCTGGGGAAGATCTGTACTGCAGCATTGTGGACAGACTGGACACTGCCTGTATGGGGCACAGCATCCTGGAACTGTGGAAGTTCAAGGAGCAAAATATACACAATCTGACAGAGGAGAAGATAATCAAGGCCTTAAACAGAACCACTGTCAGGTAAGTCCACAGGTGATAGGAAGATACTGCCTGTCCATACAGTGATACCCAGAAGAATTTGGTTACCATGGACAGAGCCCTTACATATACTGTAGAACCCCCGTATCCGTGGATTCGGTATCTGCGGTTTACCGCGGCCCGAAAATATTAAATGTAAAATTCCAGAAATAAACGATTCATAAGTTTCAAATTCTGAGTAACATGGTGAAACCTTCCCGCCCCGTCACGCTCAGTACACGACACATCTCTCTTTGTCCTCTGTACCCACGCTGGCCCGCTTTACTCGCATCCAGTTAGCCTCTAGCGTTCTCGCTGTCCACATTCGTGGTGCCAGGATCACTCCTAACGGTGGTAATGTCTTATTGTGCATAATTTATCAATTAAACTTTATCATAGGTATATATGTAAATGAAAAAACGACTTATATATAGGGTTCGCTACTATCCGCGGTAGGTCTTGGAACGTATCACCCGCGGATACGGGGGGACTACTGTATATCATGATCAGCAACAGGGTATAAGCCATCCATTCTTATTCCATCTTCAAGGATGTTAGTCTGTGTGTTGTTCTCTTGGTCAGCCTACCTTTTTTGGCTGGTCAGGATGTATTCACTCACTATATATCTATTGCACTGAAAATGTATAATATCAAATTCACAAATACAGAGTTCATGAGGGTTGCATTTATTTTTGTTTTGTGATGTGTACACACAAACATGTATGATGTATTAAATATTTAACAACCAACTAAATACACATTATTTAAATCTATTATAAGTTTATCTAAATTCCCCTACATATGTTTCGATCTGAATTCAAACCATCTTCAGGGGATCATAAACTACACTTATAACACGTCCATATGTTCATCCAATTGCATATGCAGTGTAGATCACTTATGTCTAATCATGTGGTTGTAATATCACTTTTTAAAAACACAGGTTAAAATAGATTAAAATAGATACACGATTAAAATGCAAACCACATGTGAAACACACTGTACACCAACACACTGTACACCAACACACTGTACACCAACACACTGTGCACCAACACACTGTGCACCAACACACTGTGCACCAACACACTGTGCACCAACACACTGTGCACCAACACACTGTGCACCAACACACTGTGCACCAACACACTGTGTACCAACACACTGTACACCAACACACTGTACACCAATATCTATTTTAACCTTTGTTTTTAAAAAGTGATATTACAACCACATAATTAGACATAAGTGATCTACACTGCATATGCAATTAGACGAACATATGCACGTGTTATAAGTGTAGTTTATAACCCCCTGAAGATGGTCTGAAATCAGACTGAAACATATGTAGTGGAATTTAGATAAACTTATAAAACTATATAATTAGTTTTAAATAATGTGTATTTAGTTGGTTGTTAAATATTGAATGAAAATGCATGGTGAATGTAAGATAAAGTATGTATGATGTATTTTTTTTACAGTCCTGTGTATGGACATCCTACGAACTACGTGCAACTTCTGGGAGACATACGTCAGAATGACACTGGACACATTATTGGGGCCTCTGCTTTGCTGTCGATGTATATGGTGCATGTAGATTTCCTCTCTGTCAACTTCGATGAGAATGGAAATGATGCAGGAACGTCTGATTGGGTATACAAGCATTGTTTAGTGCTGACAGTGTGATTGTCTGGGTGTACAAACACTGTTTAGTTTTAACAATGTACCTAATGAACCTGAAATATAAGAAGTCGTACCTGTCCACGTCATTAAGGGATATGGGGAAAGTAGAAGTATAGCTATCCCAGTGGCCATGCGGTCTAAGGCGTGGGTTTGCGGCCGTTCGCTTACTGGGATTGTGGGTTTGAATCCCACCGGGGGCATGGATGTCTGTCTCTTGTGAGTGTTGTGTGTTGTCAGGTAGAGGTCTCTGTGATGAGCTGGTCTCTCGTCCAGAGGAGTCCTACCGAATGTGGTGTGTCTAAAAACTGTGATCGTGAAGCCTCAAAAAATGACGCAGCCTTGGCCCCCAAGGGGCTGTCGAGCCATTGGAAAAAAAAAAGTATAGCTACAGTCATTCTTAACCCCAGCACTAGGTGGAGGTGAGTGGTTAACTTTATGCTCTCGCTGCTTCACTCACGAGGAAAGTGCTCCTGGTACCCAATTAGTAGGAGGCTGGCTGGGCCCCAGAGCTGGTGTGGACGTTCTGGGGAAGAGAAAAATTCCTTGCTGCCAGGGTTCGAATCCCAGATTGTCCAGCCCATAGCCTAGTCACTATGCTGACTGAAATGTACCGGCTACCGACCTGAAATAAATTACTTATATTTTATGAGGTAACTTACTGACTTATTCTGCTACCAGACTGAATTTAATGTCATATATTAATATATCTTTCAAGGCAGCATTTGCATACTGGGGACTTGATGTCAGCGACCTGTGTGAATCAGGCACTAACATTAGTGTTTAGTGCCACAGATAAATGCCGAAGATGAGATGAATGGATAACACTGAATAATTCTGGACTGCAGTGTTCGCTTCATCACCATATGATTTCCCAACTTATGTTGTAATTGCGATGAACTGAATTTTTTGCTTCAGGCAACGGCACCAATTTTGAAATGGGAGCAGAAGTTTATAGACGTGATGGAGAAAGTGTCCAGGAATGCGCAAGGAATCAAAGTGTTCTATGAGGCAGGAAGAAGGTATGATGCTTCATTGCCTTGAGCTGAAGTTTATACAAGCAACATTTCCTTACTGAGAAATCAAGTGACAATATGTACTTCAGGAATTATTCCACCATGGAAATAACCATATTTTCATGGTGGAATATGGTTTTTTTTATGAGTTGCATTCTCTGTAACAAAAGATATTTTGACACAAAAAATCAACTTGCATCTGCCTTACAATGCTGATGTCTGGTATGAGTTACTCTTCTGCAAGTAATGTATGTGAAAACAGCCATACTTTTTGAAGACTCCAGTCTTTTGGAATGTGACACTTTGCTTTTGGGCAAGTAATTCCTAACGTTTTGAAGGATCATAGTGACTTCATCTTCAGAGTCAAGCACTGTGATTTTTCATAATGTTGGGAACTACTCATGCAATGTCGCAGCGTCACACCCCATAAGACTGGAATCTTCAGCAGTACCGCTGTGAGAACCTTAAATTTCACAGCTATACATATTTCATAATGTATGCATATCTTTTTGCTGCTGTTAAGTTGTAGCTTCTTCAGTTTTCCAAATGATGGTCATCTTTAGGGTTTTTACACTGTGCAGTTTCCTTTGTTTGTTCTGAAGTTTGAGAGGAACCTATTGCCTCCACCTTCAGGGTGATTGTATTGGTTCAAGTGTATGCTGAAGTGATAGGTAGAAGAAAATGTGTCCGTTATATAGGAAGGTTTGAGGGCATTGCCCAATCACAGCTACAGACGCGGGAAGGCGGTATATTACTTGTCTGGAGCTGTGAAAACCTGAAAACGTTTTGTTTTCTGAGCCCCTGACATCACTTTTGATTATTTCTTCATTTGATTTTATATTTTTGTAAATTGAAAGTAAACTAGCGGCCTTTGCTCTTCTGGTATGTTACACGGTGTAGGTTGGTAGTTGGTTACCGATGTTACGGGATGACCTATTGGTGTTGGACTGCTTGACCCTTAAAGATGGGATTCATAGATTGTCCCAAAACGTCGGTAACTAAGTACCAACGTATGCCACTTAACATTGCAGCAGATTGCAAACTTCAGCTACACCACGGTGGAAGCCTGATATTTTGAAAGTAAACTAGTTTAAATGTTGAATATGACAGTCTTATTTGTAAGTTTGTGTCTTAACTTATATTCAATTAGCTTTGCAGATATCAGTGCTGTCGCCATGTTCCCAGATGTCGACAAATTGATTATTGGTACATTAATGATGTTTGTATATATACAGATTGTTATATCTAAGTTCAACATGGTGGAATTCAGGGTAAGTTGAACATTATTATTGTTGTGGTTTGCTATTGTTTCTATGCAGTTCCACTAGAAACTAAAAAAACTAATGGAATTCTAATAGCTATAAAATAAAAACCATCCAGGTACATGTAAATAGATGTAAGTGGCAGCTGTATTTTTTTGTAACATGTTTCAGTCCTGTAGGAACATCATTAAGGAATAACACTTGCACAAACCTATGGATATATTGTATGTCATAATTGTCATATTATATGTCATAATTGTCATATTGTATGTCATAATTGTCATATTGTATGTCATAATTGTCATATTGTATGTCATAATTGTCATATTGTATGTCATAATTGTCATACTGTATGTCATAATTGTCATATTATATGTCATAATTGTCATATTGTATGTCATAATTGTCATATTGTATGTCATAATCTTTCTATATGGATCTTAAGTGATTGTACAATATTGTATATGTCTGACTAACTCTATATCCTATGGGTGTGTTTAACCCTCATAAGGATCTACAGAGTGATTAAATAAATGATGAATGATGATGACAAGTTTTCTGTGTAAAATTAATTATGTTTTCATTAGTGCATACTTTATTGATTAAATTGTTAAAATTTCAGAAATTCTGTATTTACTGCTTGCCAAAAGATGAACAAAGTTTCTTCTTTTATAGTGTTCTGTTAAAAGGCTTCTAACTGTGCATATTTTAATTAAAATCTCATATAGTCATCCTGCATAACATCATTTAAAAGCAACATTACCTTTGTGTGCAACACCGATTTATAACTACCCCTGACTTGGTACATTATACACATCCTATTTTGAGAATACATCTCACAATTTGTATTTTACTTACTGCTCTTAGGAGGTTATTTATTTTTCATACCAACTCATGCCCAATTTTTACAATATTATTACTTCTCCCCTATAAGTATTTTGGCATTCAGAATGCCATCCTCAGGGGGTCACAGTGTTAAAAGTATAGACTATACATCTATTGTATAAAAAGTCACATCCATATGAGTAAAATGTTGAACGTTAAAACACTAGTCCATTGTTTTGAGTTCTGATTGAGCTCATACACCACATGTGTATTAAAATATCACTAAAATGTTAAAATTGTTACACATTTTTTTAAGTTTTTTTAAATTAGTGGCAGATTTGGTCTTGTATCCTTTTGTTACCGTAGGGATGTAGTATTCTGTAGAGATAATAATTGTAATTAGAATCATGGTATCGAAATCGGAAGGAATATATAAGGGTGTATTTATTAATGCGTCGACATACCTGTATGTGTTGCTGTGTGTTACGTTGTGTCAGTTCCGTTCAGCTGTTGAGTGGTGACTAGTATTGAGTTTATGTGCTTATGTTGTGTCTGTAGGTATAGAGTTATGCGCATGCGTAAGTCCTGTTGTGGGTTTTATAATTTTGAATAAGATGTTTTGTTCACCTGGTTGTTGTTCTTTGATCAAAATACCTTTTTGAAAAAATTGTTGTATGTAGTAATTTTCTAGGATGTTCATATGCCATCCTTTTCTACAGGTTTTTATTAGTGTCATTGTAGATTTTATTGAGCCGTATTCATGTTTATTATTGCACATCCTTAATAATAAACATAAAAAACAATGGACTAATATTTTAATGTTCAACATTTTACTCATATGGATGTGACTTTTTATACAATAGATGTATAGTCTATGCTTTTAACACTGTGACCCCCTGAGGATGACATTCTGAATGCCGAAATACGTATAAAGGGTAAGTAATAATATTGTAAAAATTGTGCATGAGTTGGTATGAAAATAAAAATAAAAATATTTATAAATATAAATATAAATATAAATAAAAATAACCTTCAATTGCTATAGAATGCACGGTCAATATAACGTAAAGTTTACTGCTCTTACTTTCATTGTTTTATGTGATACCACAGCATCAGGTAAATGGGACTGTATGTGTCTGTTTAAACATGAAACATATTTGGCCATACATGTTGTCCGCTCTAAATGTTATATTTGACCATGTGTTTAGTGAGACCTTGTATGTTTTGTGCAGATAAGGATGGATGTTTATGCGTTAGAGCTGCCCTAATACAAGATTTTTATATTATAACTATCCCTATGAAGGTACACTTTGATCATGAACTAGTTTACGATAGTAAAATTCCATTAATATACCCAGGAATGAGCTTCGGGATATATAAGGATGAATAATGTGCCTTGGAGTTCAGTGCTTATGACTTAAGGAGTTTCATGAAAGCCAATAGTGCTGACACTAGGAAGTAAACAGTCATGCTGACAATGACAGTGAAGATGAGATGATAAGAATATCTGTTTTCTGTGGATTTGCATTTCAAATCATATGTGCATTAGGTGGTTTGTAGAACAAATGTGTAGAAAGGAGCCTTCCCTTTACACCCCTTATTTTGTAGTGTGTGTAACAGAGAGTTATAGTGACAGCAGACGAGCTACATCAGCTCAGAGCTTTACGTTAGCACATTCACTGCCAGGTACTTAAATCCCCGAGGGTGTTAAATTGCCAGGGATTTATTGAATGTTAAACAACAGTGCGTCGTCTTATAAATTATAAAATATAATTTATATATAAAATTATATATAAAATTATATATAAAATGCATATATTTTTTCTAGCTGTCAGCTAGGTTTTAATAAAGATGTAAAATATGTTTCCTGAAAGAACTTATTGTGTGCGTGGCCTATTTAAGGCAAAGGAGCAGAGTAAATTTTAGATCGACAAATTCGACTCTGGCAAATTAAAACTTAAATGCTTAAATCGACCATGGTCGACTTTGGCGGTAAAAGTGTTAAGTCTCAGGTTCAGGTATGTGTATGGGCTGTTGTCTTCCAACACAGACACCATTACTGCTGTCACTGACGTTATGTGATCTTTGCAATTGACAACATTAAACCCTGTGAATGTAAAGAAGACCAGCCCCCACCACCATATGATTCAGATCCCATGTTAAACTGTTTAACTTATATTGTCATGTTACTTATATATAATAGCTTAATGCTCATTAGTATTACAGGATTTTAATGTTAAATAGATTAAAAGGTTTAAAGTGCAGAAGATTTTAAAGATGTATTATGTTATAAGTTTTAAAACTTTCGCGGCGACATGATTCAATATAGTCTTCTCGGGCGCACAGCCGCGTCAACTCGTTTGATTTATGTTGTATTCAAACGAGTTGACACGGCTGTGCGCCCGAGAAGACTATATTGAATATATTATGTTGTGAGTTTGCTATTTAGGGGTCTGTCTCCCTGTGATACTAAAAGGGAGCCTTCTTTTATACTTTGTTTCAGCTCATTCTTGGCAGCATTGGTTTATTTTGCATTGTGATGGCATTTGCTGTTGCATGTGGGTTTTGTTCCTTGCTTGGAATTTCGTATGGACCAGTACACACAGCACTGCCATTTCTACTGCTTGGAATAGGAGTGGATGACATGTTTGTAATAGTAGCTTGCTGGAAGAATTTAAATCTTGGAAATAATGAAATGTCTTTACCGGAGAAGATGGGACGAACGTTGCAACATGCAGGCGTCTCTATAACCGTGACGACACTGACTGATGTTGCAGCATTTCTTGTGGGATCCTTGACAGTAAGTGTTACTTGAATACTGATCATAGCTTTACAAATGTTGTTCACATGTTCATGCAAAGGTAACATAGTATCAAAAAATTATCATGGCCACTGTTGCAAACGTGACAACCCTATGGTGAAGGGTTCAGATCCTAATGTGGGGATTTGGAAATTACAAACGTAATCATTAAATCATGCTGTGCTTAAATTATAGGAATTGCTACGGTACATGTGGGATATTAGTACTGATGTGAAAACCTTTTGGCAACACAAAATTGTAGGTACAGATAAATTGCATGGTTTAGTGTTGCAGTTGCCAGGTATGAGGAAACAAGAAATATTGAAATGCGTGGAAAATTATATGATGATACTGCGTTGGTAGAAGATAATGAAATTGCTTGTGTGTATAGAAAGTTATCAGTCACTGATGTGATTATTCCATAAGTGCTTATCCATCAAATAGAAACAAAAGAAAGCATTTCTTACAAGTTAGGTCCAGGCCTGCAGCCCAGTTGGTTGTGTTTTTTCAATTCAGGTAACATGAATTGGCAGTTTTACTGCATTCATTAATTTTTTTTTCCTTAATTCTTTATTTAACTATAATTAATGAAAGCAGCTAAAGTATTTCAGACTTGTTATGAGGCCACTTTGTGTTGAACTGGTCACTGTATTCTGAATTGAGATGTGTCTATGACACAATCAAGATTGCAAGGAGGTCCTGTTTACTTTTGCAACAATTTGTGCAAGATATTAACAAGAAATTTACCTGTAAGTCTGCAGTAATAGATCAGAATATAACCTCATCTTTCAGTTGGACTATTGAACTCTGGATGGATGGTTATAGCAACTTGTAGAAGGAACTGTCCCTTTATAAACTCTTTTTTTTTAGATATTACCTGCTCTGCAGTCATTCTGCTTGTATGCAGCTGCTGGTCTTCTGATGACTTACATTTTCCAAGCAACATTCTTTGTTGCTTGCTTTGTGTTGAATGAGAGGCACATCGAAAAGAACCGCAACTGTGCACTGATCTGCTATGAGCACAAGAACTATAAACCGAACTCTTGCAGTTACTTTGAATGTTCCAAACAACTCTTTCACATGGTGTATTCAAAAGCGGTATTCACAAAACCAGGAAAGGTGAGTATAACTTTCATGTTGTGCACAATATATGAAAACTGCCGGTAAGCATATTATACTGGAATCTTTTTATTCCATAGCTTTTGGTGATCTTATTGACACTGGGATTTGCTGCTACTGGTATCAGAGGAAGCATGCTCTTGAAGCAGAAATTCGACCCAAATTGGTTTTTGGGAGAAAATACACACCTTTATAAATTCAAAATGGAAAGAGCAAAATTCTTCCCAGATAATGGACAGACTGCTGGAATTTATTTTGGAAGATTGAACTACAGTGCAGAACTTCCAAATATCCACAGGCTTTTGACACAATTAAACCAAGAGGAGAATATTATTAAAAATCTGGAAGAGTGGTACAGTGGATTTCGGTATTATGTTAAACAGAATTTAAAAAAAGGTTTGTTTACAGGATTTTGTATTTATGTTTTGTGATAATTTTATAATCTGTAGTGTTAGTATCATATGGTTAGTATGCTTATGTATGTGGTTAGCATGTCTGTATATGGTTAGTATGTCTGTATATATGGTTGGTTAGTATGTCTGTGTATGTGGTTATTGTCTGTATATATGGTTGGTTAGTGTGTATGTAGTTATTGTCTGTATATACGGTGAGTACATCTGTGTATATCGCTAGTATGTCTACATGTGGTTGGTTCATATGTCTATATATGATTAGTATGCCTGTATATGTGGTTAGTATGTATATATATATATATATATATGCATGGTTCGTTAGTATATCTGTATATAAGTTTGTTATGTCTGTATGTATGGAAGATTCGTGTAATTCTTTGCGTAACTCTTAGTAGTTATTCCAGAGAAAAATATATGTTTTGTTTTTGTAGATAGTTTGAAAAACCGGCCCTCCTTTATCACTTGTTATAATAATTTGTGAAAAATCTGAGACACTCACATACAAATAACAATTTTCATTAGTCTAATATTGCTTATTAAGCCAGAAGTTTCTGAAAGTTTACTCTCATTTATTTGATGACTTTTTTACTGCAGTATTTGTATAGCACTGAATGATAAGTTATATAAATATATGAAGAGTGATGTGATATAGGAAGAAGATATTGTCAAATATTTTTAGGCATTACTTCTGGAGGGAGTTTAAGGTCATGAAAATCGTCTGCTAGGATGGCCACTATAGCAGCCATGATTAAAACTGGTTACCTCTTGAACATATTGCAGGATTGCCAGTCACTACATGGTGATGACTAAAGTTAATGATATAGTATTTAGATGTTGTTGAAATATGTCTATATGGGCGTGAAAACATCGGGAAATATCATTCAGATAAATTGTGTGTCGCATTAAGATTTTATGTTTAAGTAAATGCACACTGTATGTCAAAACAAGGATTGACATGAGTACCCAGTGTCTGGATGTTCTGCATTCCAGATGTTGCTACAGATATTTTATCAGATGACGAATTCGATACTTACATTTCAAAATATCTGTTCAGTCCAAGTGGATCAAAGTACCAGAAGAATTTTCGTTTTGACGAAAAACTGCACTGTGGACAGCCTGCACCACCCATTACTGTAAGTTTGGAAGTAGAGTGGACTAACTATAATTTCTAGCACTGTAACCGCTATTGTAGTAGTAGTAGTAGTAATATGTACAAGGGTTATCCAGAAAGTAAAGATACAACACGGGTGGGAGGGGAAGGGAAATCACCTCAGACCATCCCGCTCACAGCCCAGACCTCACTCCCAGTGATTTCCATTTGTTTTTGCATTTAAAGAAACATCTGGCCGGCCAGAAGTTTTACAAAGATGAAGAGGTGAAAAACGAAGTCACTACGTGGTTGCGTGCACAGATGGCGGAGTTCTATGACATAAAGATACAAAAACTCGTACCCAGGCTAAACAAATGCCTTGACAAAGGTGGTGATTATGTTGAAAAATAGCTAAAGTTATGTGTTAAGAGTTTTTTCACTCAATTTTGTTAATAAATATTTTTTAAAAATTTTATTGCTTTTGTATCTTTATTTTCTGGACGTCCTACGTAGTTAGGCATAAGATCCAGAGGTGTGTTTCATGGCGAGCTTGACCCTGAATATGAAGCTGCTGCAGTCCTTGTAAATGTTTGGAGCTAATTACTCAACAACGTGCCATTTTAACCAAGAAGACCCTGAGCCTCATATGCCTTTATGCTTATGACGTTGAATATCTTGTATTATAACATGCAGGATATCTGTTGTCGGTGGTGGTGGTGGTGGTGGTGCTGATAGTAACAGGCAGAATATATTGATGGTGTAACCAGCATTTTGAATAGCCTAAGCTATCTTATGGGCTGTTTTTGTCAAATGTAAATATACCACCCATACAAAGACATAGTTGTGGTTTTGTTACAGTCAGATGTGATGTGATGTAATGTAAAGTACATATGATCTATGAAAGGTCTAAAATTAATTCATAGTGTATTTATGTGCATCTTGGCCGGGATAGTGTAGTCGGTATAGCGACTCGCTACGGGCTGGACGGTCCAGGGATCGAATTCCGGTGGGGGCGAGATTTTCCGCACCCATCCAGACTGGCCCTATGGGTACCGGGTCTCTTTCCCCGGGGTAAATCGGCCGGGGCGTGGAGTTGACCACCCACTCTCATCTAGTGGCAGGGTTAAAGAAAGAGTAGAGCTGTACCTTTACTCCCCTTCTGGGCCTTCATGGCCTGTTCTAGGGAGAACTTTACCTTTACCTTTATTTGCATGAAAGTTTTAAATTTTGCTCTAATAATAATATATTACTTTTGTATATTGTGTCCCTGCTTGCTAAGAGTAATGACTTCCATTCACATTGCGCTGCTACGCTCGTCTAATGAACTTAGTCTCAGTAAGCTCTGTAAGAAATGTTAGTTCTTTGTGTTGATGTGATGAAATGAAATGTGTTTGTGTAGCGTGCCTGAATCAGTTTCTTTAAAGCGTAGAAATTCCTCAATTGTGAACAAACTTACCACCTCAAAACGATGATAAGATCATATGGAGATCAATTTGAAAATTTGTTTTTCCAGTGACTGTGTACTGAGTTTGTTGTGTGTAGTACTCTACTTAAATTGAACAGAACTGCATGCAAACTGTCGCTGTAAGCTGTAAGCTGTAAGACCATAGTGCATCCTGCACAAAGTGCTTCATCTTTGAGCGTAGGCGTGATGCAGTCTTGTGAGTTTTGGATTCCTTTCCCTTCACATGGTGCAACAACCACATGTTTGTATATATTTTATGGGGGAAGAACATGAATGTCTGGCTGCTAAAAGGCATAATAGCAGACTTCACTGTGTGTTCCAGACAGCTACTCATTTTTACATTAGACTGTATGCATAGTTCTAGGTAATGAGCAAGATGTAAACCACAGACCAAATTAACTATATGCAATATTTCATATTTGTAGGTTGCAAGCTTTGATTTTAAGTTCAAATTATTTGACGGACCTGAAGAATTTCTTCCAGCAATGCACAAAGTGAAGAAATTGCTTCGTCAATCTAATTTTACCACTGGTGACCGCTTCTCTACAGTGTGGGGTAAAGTTCTCGGTAACTGGGTGACTGATGAGGTAAGCACAGAATGAAGCCTTTGCAGTATGAAAGGTTTATCTACTTTGCATCACACAGTTCAATTTATTAGCAGAGGAATGATCAGCATGAAATAACAACATATTTCCAGTAAGAGTTTTAATTTTTATTGAGATATTTATTACTTCTTCTGTACCTGTACACTTAGCATATAGAGTAGACAGTTAAACGTCCAACTGTCAGGCCAGCATATAGAATCTCCTAGGTCCTAGGAGGTCAATCAAACTTGTTACAGAAAGTTAAAAAGAAGAGCACAGACAGTCAGCAAATATTATAGCGTGAATATATGTTGTTGTATGTCAATTTCAATTTATTTCATCCCTTTGACAATAGCTTGTATATGATACATCAGTATTTCTATTTTATTTTAAAATCTATATGTGAATTCTCACATACGTCTTGTATAAAATATATATACCCTCACGTATACATATACGAGTATAACTTGTAAACCGTTTAAGGTATTTACAGTTATTATACAAAATGCTTAACCAATCTATCAGATCTATATCACCTACTTTCATACAAACAGTATTTTTCTACTGAATAAAAAGATTGCTGCAGTAAAAAACAGTTTCAGTTTCCTTAAAAAATGTTGGATGTCTTCTATAGATTTAATATGTTTTGGCAATTTATTATACAATCTCTTTCCTAAGTTTTTAACACTATTTTTACACATTTCTGTTCTCCAGTATTGAATATGAAAATCTTTTCTTTGACGGGTATTATCATTTATTAGTTTTGTGTAAAATGGAAAACTGGACAAAGGGAAGTATAAGAGAAAATCTTTACATAAAGTTATTTACTGTTGTCGTCTGTGGTCTGTGTTTTTCAAGACATGGCATGTGATCTTACAGACAAACCGTTCTCCACTGCAGGGGACCAGGTATTAATACCCTTTGTGTTTCTTCTTCATATTTATTATTTATTTAGTTACTTATTTATTTCAAAGAGCTGCTGTGTTAATTTCTTTGTCATCACAGGTTTAATAGTGTTATGCATGAGAACCAAACATGTTAGCAGTGTCATTAAATTAAGAATAACCCTTTATTTCTTTAAAGTTGCCACTGTAGGTATAACCTAACTGATCAAGCAAGCAAACAAACAAAATTAATAATGGTTTTTTTTTTCTGTGACAGGTAATAGATACGGAGTTGTATCGGAACCTGGCGCTAGCATGTGTTTGTGTGATGTCGTGCACAGTTGTGCTCATCGTCAACATTACAGCATGTTTTTCTGTGTTCCTATGTGTACTTCTCACATTGGTGAGTGCCCAGTGCATAGCATTCACTGAATAAAATTAGATGCAAGGAGTGAATTTTGAGGTTTCTGCAGTGGGGTCGTGAGGAACCTTCTTATACATTTCAACTCTTGAAGAAGAGGGCATTATGTTGCCTCAAAATGTCAGAATCTGGGTACACAGCATCATATCCCAGAAGAACAGAAAAAAAAAAAACAAGTTGATATGTCTTTTACTGGTGACTCTGTTATTCTTTTTCAGGTGTCGGTAGGAGGGTTCATGTATTTTTGGGGTCTAACAATTGACAGTACTTCCTTCATTGCGCTACAGCTAGCAACAGGCCTTTGTGTGGACTATGCTGCTCATATATGTTTTGCTTTTCTATCACGGACTGGTTCTCGATCAGTCAGGGCATTGGAAGCAATGACAAACATAGGACCAGCTGTTTACAGCGGTGGGATCTCAACATTGCTTGCACTTACCATGCTTGCATTTTATGAGTCACACGTCTTTACATCTTTCTTTAAGGTAAATATGTGATGATGTGATGACTCTTTGGAACTATCTGTATGAACTCTGGTATAGGGATTATTTTGTTTGTATTTATCGGTGTAACAGATATTATTTTCACAATTCTCAGATCATACATGTCTAGTTGTGTAAGGTTTTTTGAACAAAACTGTGTTTAGCTTGTAAATTTTGAATCAAAATTTAAATAGCTAAAATTCCTTGGAGCTTATTACTTCATGCACGAGTGAAATTGTTGACAGTCGTAATGTGGCACCTCACCTTTTGATCCAGTTTTGTGTATTTGACAAACTGGAGAATAACCTTATCAGAAATTTGCAGATACCAGTGCATATTTGTAGCATTGTAAACCATATGAACACATGAGGCCTTACATATTTGAAAACAGAACGAAATGCTCTCAGATCCAGTAACTGATTAATTCTATCTTGAACAAAGAAGACCTTCCTCAACAGTGGACGGAATTTATTCTTGTCCTTATTTATAAGAAGGGCGATAAAAAAGATTGTAGTGGACGTCAACATAATAGATCAAATTCTGATCAGTCGTCTGAAGCTTGAGAAAAAGTGGGATTATGATTTGGTAGTATATCAGCTACTCATAGACTTCATGAAAACCAATGATTTGATTGCAAGGGAGGTTTTGTATAATATTCTCATTCAGTTTGGTATACCCATAATCTAGTCAGGTTAGTTAAGATGTGTTCAAATGAAATATGTAGTAAAGTCTGGGTAGGTAAACCTTTATCTGACACATTTCCTATTCAGATGGGTCTGAAACAACAAGATGCACTATTATAGGCTGGGGGTGTTCGAGAATGGGGTGCTTAGGAAGATATGTGGGCCTAAGAAGCGTAACGTAACGGAAGATTGGAGAAATTTGCGTAGTGGGGAGCTTCATTGTTTGTACTGCTCACCGAATATTACTGGGGTGATCAAATCAAGGAGGTTGAGTTGGGTGGGACATATGACACATATAATGGAGAAGAGAAATGTGTGCAGGGTTTTAGGGGGGATACTTGAAGGATAGAGACCCCTAGGACGACCTAGACATAGATGGGGAGGATAATATTAAAATGGATATTAAAGAAATAGAATCAGAGAGGGTGTGAACTGGATTTGTATGGCTTGGTAAGATCCAGTTTTGGACACTTGTGAAGAGGGTAATGAATTTTCAGTTTCCATAAAATGCTGAAAATTTCTTGAGTAGCTCAGAATCTATTAGCATCTCAAGAAGGACTTTGCTGTATGGAGTTAGTTGTTATTAATTAAGTAGCTGCCTTTTAGAACTTCAACATAATCATATTACTCCCACATACATTTTATTGTTGTGAAACTGATTTGCTTGGAAGAAAACTGCCAATCAGGAACATTCATTTGGAGGAATGCCAAGTAAGAATCAAACTGGAAGATATTGTTTTACCTTTTTCAGATATTTTTGTTAGTTGTGCTGTTTGGCCTGTTCTATGGCACGATGTTCCTGCCAGTGCTCCTCAGTCTCATCGGGCCAGAGCCATACGAACTCTCACACACCACACAGCCACAGTCAGAAGCAATGAAGGCATACAGCCTTTGTAATGCAGAACCTAGTTGAGGGTCAGAATACATGTAGTTCTGTTTTTCTGAGGGATCCAAACTTTGTGTAATCCACAGTTATTGAAATTGAAGTGTAAGTGTTCTGCACTTCTGATTCATTTTCTGGACATCTGGGTTCAGTTCTTGAGCCAGAGGGAGGCTCTTGTAACAGGTTTCCTGGGAGTTTTTTTCAGCCTCAGGAAAAATCTGAAGATTATCATGAAATATTCCAAAAGTGCTTTTTTCCATATTATTCTCATTTTACTATTAACAATCGTCCTTTCTTGTGACATTAAAAATTACAAATGAAAGTGTGCTTCAGAATTAAAAAACTGAATTTGTTGTTAGAGAGCGATTTGTAACTCACATCTGAACACAGTACCTCCCATTAAGGTTGAAGAATCATATTCATTTCCTGTGTAATCTGAATATACCCTAGTGGAAATTGTTTAAAATTTAATAAATGGCTCCAGTATGAAAAATAAGTTGTCCTTGCTTTATTCTGAGGTTACATTTAAAATAAATTTTGTTGTCACTGCTTACATTTAGTAAGGGACTTGGCCGATGGAAAATGATGTACAGGTGGGTTACAGACGTTAATATAAATAAGGAATTATGTATGATTTTATTGAAAGTGTGTTAATTCAGAGCACCACTGCTACCTTAAAATATACCTTTAATTCTTTAATAAATTTTATGGACAGCAGTATGCATGAGTGCACATGCGCACACACATACACACAATATCTATTGTACTGTACATGTGTGGGGCACGCAGTAGCACAGTTGGTTGAGGCACTACGCTACAAGCTGGAAGGTCGCGGATTCGATTCCCGATGGTGTCATTGGAATTTTTCATTGACATAATCCCTCTGGTTGCACTATGGCCCTGGGGTCGACTCAGCCTCTAACAGAAATGAGTACCAGGGATATGTCCTGGAGGGGTAAAGGCGGCCGGTGCGTAGGACTGACAACCTTATGTGCCGATTGTCTAGAAATCTGGGAGCCTCAACCTCCTGGAACCCTAAGGGTCTGTCCAGGCCTGTAATGGGATTGCTTTACCTGTACATGTGCACATCTCACCGCCCACCTGCTACTCTCCGTACACTCTCCTCTCTATATGCCTGCCAGTCTGTGTGTACCAGGGGTGGCCACAACATGACTCGTAAGCCACTATGCTGGTGTGGTTCATGCAAGTTGCCTGTAAATAATAATATTCATGTAGTTTACATACACTTGAGACTGACTGGGAATGGCGTTTTAAAAGATTTTCTGAAGAATGCGTGGCTCTTGCCTAACTTTCGTCCTAAAGTGTGGCTCTTGAAGCTCGTCTAGCTGGGCACCCCTGGTATATACAGATTGGTAGACTCTTTACATGCCTGCTAAATTGGTCATTTATATATGTGTCACTGCCTCGAAATATATTGACCATAGAGGACTCGTACCAGACCTTCTATACTGCCCATATAGATAGAATAGAATGTAAGTAGGGCGGGCACCAGAGCGTCCCATGCACATTGACCATTCTTGATCCTTTGTGCAGCCCTTGTATTCATTTGTTTTAACAGCCCCGCACTTTTAACAAAGTGCAGTAACCTGCTTACAGAGATATCCTTAAAGTCCCCTGGTTTCATAAAATGATACCCCAGGTACCTGAATCTTAATGCAGCCAAGGCCTCACAGTCGCTAGCCCCAGTTTAAACAAGTGTCGCTTTAAGTGACAGTGTCCTGTGAACAGCCCTGTCAGTATCCTTAGCTGGTTTCTGTTCAAACTGAGTAGTTCTCCAGCTTGGCCATATAGATGCATTTTTGTCTGCTGCACCAGCCATATGGACATCTCCTTTCCTTCCTGCCATATCTGTCGTGCGGACACCTATTACTTGCCTCCTGTACTAGTCCCATAAAAACCTCTATCTGCGTGATTAGTAGGTACAGAGAGGCAGCTGTAATTGCCTGCTGTTTATCCATATAGTTGCCTGTCTACCTGTACACTGTACTAGCGATGTACATGGCTGCCTGTCTGCTTGCTGCATTTAGTGTGTGTATATATAGGTGCTGTCACCCTCAGTGGACTAGTGGTTAGCGTGCTCGCCACTGGACCCAAGGTTCGCGGGTTCGATCCCGACCGAGGGCGATGGATTTTTAAGGGTGATAAAAATCCGGAGCACCACTTCCTTCAGAGGGGAAGTAAAGCCGTCAGTCCCATGTCGTAGATTTACGGCATGTAAAAGAACCTTCGGGCATGAATAGAACCAGTAGTGTCCGTAAGCAAAATTCAAGCGGCCATTTCTCACCCAAGTCTCCTGACTGCCTGCCAGATGGCTCTGGCAGTCTCATCAGGATCGAGCAAAAACTTGTGCGGGTAGTGAGCCAGTCACTCACTACAGAATGCACACTTACCGACTAGGAAACCTTCGGGATGAAATCCCAAAAGAAGGAGGCTCTGGCCCACCCCGGGCTGTAACGCCATGGAAGAAGAAGAAGATATATAGGTGCTCCTTGCTGTGCTTGTCTGACCAACTTCCTGGTGTTGCCACGTTTTTAGTCTCCAATACAACACAGACTACAACAGTTACATGACCATGCTACACACTTCAGCACAGTTGTGTCATCTTCAGGTGGCGTGTTGACAAAATGCTGGCAATACAATGCAACTGATTTTACTTGTGTGTGATGACATATTGAAGGCTAATTCTGTAAAACATGAACAGGTGCTAATTAACATACCTGTTATCATGTAAAATGTTCATGAAAGCATAGAGATTATATATTATGGCATTGTAGCAAATTGTGTGGTGTTAAATCCTTATGTTATTCTCCCATTATCAGTAAATACACTTACACAGTACAGTCCTTTAGTATAATGGTCTAAGTTGTGTTGAGATAATCCAAATCTCTATGTTATGTTGCTCAAACTATGTAGTGTGTGTAATGTTGATAAACCTGTTGTTATATTCTCAGTTATGTATGTAAGTTCTTTGTGATTCATCTTATATATTCTTGTTATGTGTGATGTTGACCTACTTGTTGTACTTGTTATATTTGTAGATACAGTAGGCCCTCAATTTAATGGACCCCAATTTAACGGACTTCGGATTTACGGACAAAAGTTTCTGCCCTAAAGGAAAAATTTATTATATATAAATTAATATATATTAATATATTATATTATATAAATTGAATATTATTGAATTTAATTAAAGTTTGGTTCCTGTCGTAAATTTATTTTTATATTTTTAACAGATGTTTTAGTGGCGTGTATGAATTACTCAATGTACATTATAATAATATTTTATTTATACTTATACATTATAATAACATTTTAATACATCTGTACATTGTAAGTGCGTTATTAATATACGTTTTTAAAATACATTCCATTTAACGGACTTTTGGCAATAGCGGACACCTTTTCCCCCCAATTAGTCTGTTAAATCGAGGGCCTACTGTACGTTTTGCGGTTCCCCTGATATACTCTGAACAAGGTCATCTCAAATCAAAGTACCAGTGGCTTCTTATGTTGAGATGTCTCAGCCAGTTATCTTTTAGAAAGGTTTCCCTCCATCTTCAGTGTCCTCTAAACATGATTCCAATAATTAAAACTGTTAAGTGTGTGCAGTGTCTGCTCATTATTTACATTTTGAAAAATTCTTGTCACTACATTTTATACATGAAATAAAAGTATTGTTTCATTTAGTTATCCTGCATTTCTATAATGGATTTCCGCAGCCAGAACTGCCATTTATAACGTTATACTTGTGGCAGATAGGGGCCCAACTTACACTGGCTTGATTAGCTTTCAGATTTTTGTCATTAAAAACAAGAAGTATGCTGTCACGCATGTTGGAAGATGGTTATAAAGGGGATTTCAAGAAGTTATACCAGCATATTAAAGAATTTTATACTTCATGTTTAAGAGTACTTATGTATAATTATTATTATTATTATTATTATTATTATTATTTAACATTCCATAAATCCAAGGATCGGATACAGAACAAGTATGTGAATTAAATAGTGTGATAAATCATCTGCTTTTCATTGTCTACAATTAAGTGGTGTAAGTCTGTGAGATGATTTGCAGCTTGTGATGAAGTATGTATTTTCCAGGGGCAGGCGTATGGATGACATGAATTGCACTGAAGATTTTTGTCACTTTCAAATGTATGTGAAATAAAATGAGAAATATTATGATTTTTGCTCTGTATTGTCCCATGAAGACTATGTGTAATACAGGTACTAATGCTGCCAACCATCCAGAATTACTATTTTTGAAGTTATTTATTTCAGGTTCGCACAGACGTGAAGATTCATAGTTTGAACTGGATTAGAACAATCTTTGGTCTGGTAGGTGATTGTCATTAGTGTTCCTCCAAAACGGTACACACTTCCGAAATTACTTGTCTTAACAGTGTTGCTAAGGTCTCAGTTCTTCTGGGATGTGATATGGTCGCTGCGAAGGCATTACGATCCTTCAAAACAATGGCAAATACTCTGCGAACGACACGCTATCACGTCCAGAATGACGAATATTCAATTTCAAAGCTTTGCGGATTCAAATGGTCTTGAAATGCTATGGATTAGTAGCTATGTTACCGACTGTCCTGCCGAAATCTCTCCTTAACAATATGAGAGTTGTTTAAAAGCCCTCGAACCTGAATAGCAGTGTACTCTAATCCATGAATATATGCGTACCTATACGTTTCCACGACGTGGTGTTGCATAACCGAAAAGTCTTCTGTGAAAACCTCTGATCCATGCTCTGTGATCACCATTCAACGTTCTCCTACATCACAGGTCATACACGATGTCCTATATAGACGTCTCTGCCTGCAGTCATGGCGGCGAGGATTTGCACGAAGATAGAACCTCTCATAAAGTCTTCAAATTGTGTGCCACAGTTTGGTATAATTTTCCGTAAGGTTTGTGATTTATTATATTCGTATGTGAATCTCATTAATTGTAAACATTCTACCACATTGCGTCAACGATTAAATGAAATACGATGTCGATGGTTTTGTAATGGTGTAGATTCTCAGAATTCGAACCCAAATAAAGTTTATTGCTTTCCACATATGGGGCAGAAGAGATGTGCATTCAGAGTTTGGTGGGTAAAGAGACCACTTGGAAAACCTAGGCGTAGATGGGAGCATAATGTTAAAATTGATTTTCAATAAATAGGGGGGTGGGGGCGTGGACTTGATTGATTTGGCTGAGGAGAGGGACAAGTGGCAGGCTTTTGTGAACGCGGCATTGAACCTTCGGGCTCCTTAAAATGCGGGGAAATTCTTGTCTAGCTGAGGAACTAAGCTTTTCAAGGATTTTGCGCCATGGGGTTAGGTAGTTAGAATGAAACCTCAAAGTCTAATTTTGGCAGTATATATTTTGTTTTCTTTTATGTATGTCGGTTGGTTACCTGTCACTGACATGAAACTTCAAACCTTAAATTGGTGGGCAGTGACACTGTGGTAGCAAAGAATAGAATATCCTAACTTTTGTAGAAGCAACAAGTTATTTTTAGAGGTTTATATAAGTGGGTTATGAAAGACTAAAACTCTGCCCATCCTAATTTTCTGCAGCTCGGAGATTTAAATTATCATTTGGTGACCAAACTTGTAATTGTTATATTTCTTCATGCAGGGCAGTTGTGGTAGTGGTGCTGAATAACAGAATCTTCCAGTGGCACTGAAAAGTCTTCAACCACGTGTAATTTTAGAGTTATAACATTTTATTGCTTTTTGAAATGTCTGCCTCTATTGGTTTTAGTGATTTGATATTTTTATTTATTAGATTTTGAAGTAATTTTCTCTGGAGTGGTGAATTGTTGTAGGAGGAAAAGTCTGTGAAATGTGACATTTATCTCATTTCCTCAACTCCCCTATGTGATGTACACGATCACTGTTTATTAATAAGTGCCAGTTTTAACTCTTAAGACAGAGGATCTGTTTTATCACTGACTTGAGTGTGGCAGCTGTATTGCGTAGGAAGCCTGCATCTGCCGTGACATCTGATAACAGCTGCAGTTCTCAGGTCAGTGATGAAAGAGACACTGTGTATGTAGTACCTGGTAGTATGAGAATCTAGTTCATGTTTTTTGTTTCAAAAGTACAGCAGCTAAACATGTGGCTGTAAGGTGCTTTTGTAATGATGACTTTACTGACTGATGTTTAACGGTTGTCCTAAGTTTCTCCAGAAAGATGCTGGTGCAGTTCCTTAGAACAAATTTTCACCACTGTCTACATATCCTTCACAATAATCTTGTCATTTAAGCAGCGCAGTTGAGGACATCAGACACAGACTATGAAAACATAAAGACAAGAATAGTTATATTGTAATCAAGTTGCAGCAGCATGAACAGTGTTTTCTGACTTAACATTATAATGTGATTTTGTATTGTTTGTAGTATGTTCTTGAGATGTATATATATATGTTGTAGATTAATTTTGATTTTGCTTTATTATTGAGACTAGGTAAATAAATATACATTGTCCATTGTCTGAGGGGGGCACGCGGTGATGTAGTTGGTTGAGGCACTGCGCTACAAGCTGGAAGGTCACGGGTTCGATTCCCGATGGTGTCATTGACATAATCCTTTCAGTCGCACTATGGCCCTGGGGTCAAC
This sequence comes from Reticulitermes speratus, assembly GCA_021186555.1. Lineage (NCBI taxonomy): Eukaryota > Metazoa > Arthropoda > Insecta > Blattodea > Rhinotermitidae > Reticulitermes > Reticulitermes speratus. Next base: position 2,691,775 of record JAJKFL010000014.1, read on the forward strand.
TCAGCCTGTAACAGAAATGAGTACCAGGAATATTTCCTGGGGGGTAAAGGTGGCTGGTGCATAGGGCTGACAACCTTGCCACCTTCATGTGCCGATTGTCTAGAAATCTGGGAGCCTCAACCTCCTGGAACCCTAAGGGCCTGTCCAGGCCTGTAATGGGATTGCTTTACCTATTGTCTGAGGTATGTTTGATATATGTGGCTCTTTGAAAGTTGGCTGTACTCCTGCCTATATAAAATACTCAACTGTGAACAAGTCTAACATGATATTTGTAAAGTGAATCAACCTATGTTACAGTTCTGTGCAGCATCGTAACTTTAGTAATTCCTTTTTTTTTTGCTTCTAGGCAGCAACACTATCTGATTTTGATGTTCAACATAAAACTCCTCTGGCTAAACGTGTTGTGAGTATGAGTTTGATTTGGAAGAGTGAGCCATTATATGAAGTGCACATGAATGATGAACAGATGATTTTCTATACAAATTTGTTTATATTGTGATAGAATTTTGTGTGAAATTTAACATCAGGTGTGTATATTATTAACAGTTAACATGGATTTAGCATGAAGTGTGCAAGAAGCACCATAATGTATTTGTTGATTTAAAAATTTCTTGTGTAAAATATTTCTGGGCCCACAGTTTCATGCTGTGGTCTTGTGAGGTAGGACATTGTGTAATCTCAGGCTGTTACTCACTTTGTGGAGAAACGTTTTGCCCCCATCTTTGGGGTGTATATTTTCTTCTGCCCTGAAGATGGTAGAGGCAAGATAATCAACTGGCTGCTTTTTGTAACCATTACAATCTCTTGTCTTATGTAAAGCATGTAGACTATAAAATATCACATTTATATTTTCATTCCAGAATCTTTGTTTTGGGTTTAACATGAAGTATCTTTGTCTCTCTATAGGATTTTGGGAAAGTGTTATATAGTTAGAAGAAATGTTCTGTGTGTGTGTTCAGTCTGTGCAGACAATTAACGTGAATGTAAATTTATGTTGTATACTATGGGCCAGAAATTTGGAATTTTTTTTTTCACCCCTGGTACCCAAGGAAATGTGATGCATTAAAGTTTTAAAATTAATAACCAGAATTATAAAAGAACTGGGAGGGCATAGTGGGTATAGAGACTAGGCTATAGCCTGGACGATCCAGGGTTCGAATCCTGGCAGGGGCAAGGCATTTTAATGTTCTCAAAAAATGAGATTAAGGGTTCAAGTCTTGTGGGATGTGTCACTATGTCACTGAGTGAGTGGTTTCCAACATTTCGAGCAGTCATAATGCCTTCACCTTCAAGGGTCAAATAGGCCAGCAAAAGCACCACAGCTTCATATTCCAGAAGGTTTGAATCCTCGGTAACACTGCTATGAGAGCTTCATATCTCAAACATTAGATTGTTAGTAAAATTTTGTATCTTTTGGTATTGAGTGTTCACTGACTGCAAGTTGTGTTCGTGCAGGCTCCAATTCCGAAAGCACAGTATGGCGGTCGTCACACGGTCACTATGCTTCCTGGAAGTGGTATTGGCCCGGAGCTCATGAACTACGTGAAGGAGGTGTTCAGGTACAAGACGGAGCATGAAAACTGTTGATTGAAACTTATGTAACACCACCAGGGAATCCTTGGACATAATTCTGATTTCCAGTACAGTCTACCCTGAAGATGTGGGTAGTGAGTGTCAGAAATGTGGGTAGTGAGTGTCAGAAACACTCAAAGTTTCTTTTAAAACAAGATGCTGTCACTCAGAGTGCAGCTGTAACATAAAACTAGGTCATGGCAGATGACATCTCTTGAACTTGCCTCACATTTGGGACCTGCCTGGTTCAAATCTGAACTGGGACAACATTTCAATGAGGTTTCTTTTGCTGTCCTTGGTATTTTGTGACAAATTCTGGAATATTACCGTAAAGTGGCCCTTGACATTTTCTGCCATCTGTTGCTCAATAGCCTCAGCGGTTGATATAGCATTACAAAGTAATGTAGTACACAGGAACTCAAAATCTTTGTATTGCCCTGGTATTTCCTGGTATGTAAAAGTGTGTTTGCTCAGAATCATTGCAGAATATGAGTAAAAAGATATGATAAATGTCAGGAATAGATTTGTGTGTCATAGTGTGAGTAGCTTACAGATCTGTAATGATGTGCATGTTGTTTGTCAGATATGGTGGTGTCCCTGTTGATTTTGAAGAAGTTCAAATGGATCCCAAAAGTGAAAACAATGAAGATTTGGAATATGCAATAACCTCAATTAAGCGGAACGGAGTTGCTCTTAAAGGTAATGAGATGTGTGTGTGTGACATGTCTGGTGTGCATGCTAGTATCTTGATACCCTCACAGCAGCTTTTTATCAGTTTTCTGTCCAACAAGAATGCAGTGATACTACGTCAGACAGACCATGACTGCCTCCTTTCACAGCCATACTTGTTTTTTTTTTCTTTCTTTTTGTTCAGTGTTCCTACATGCCCCATTTGGCGTTATGTGACCTCAGAAGTTGACACAGGAGATTTAGGTCTTCTGAGATACTGAGCCATGTTGACTGGTAAATAGGTACTGGCGTTTTGAAGGAGTTTAGTCTCTACATCTTCAGGGTTAAGCAGTGTATTATATTATATTGTATTTCGTCCTTGAAATAATTACAGAATGATATTGGACATGTCCAGAGAGTAGTTACAGTAAACAGTATAAGAATTACAGTAAAAGCAATCAAACGTAAATCTGATATAATTACATACATGTACAGGACCTCACAAGACACTGATTAACATAGTACAGACAGTAGTTACAGTAAACAGTATAAGAATTACAGTAAAAGCAAACAAACACATAAATCTAATATAATTACATACATGTACAGGACCTCACGAGACACTGATTAACACAGTACAGACAGTAGTTACAGTAAACAGTATAACAATTACAGTAAAAGCAAACAAACATGTAAATCTGATATAATTACATACATGTACAGGACCACACAAGACACTTATTAACATAATACACGGAAGAAAGCACTGGCAATTACAATACAGAGATACATCTTTAACCCAGTTCCTACAAATTAGGAGTCAACTGTCATAAATTCTTCCACCAAATAAAAACTCTTTTCAAGCAGGAAGTTGCTAAGTATCTTCTTGAATTTTATTATGGACTTAACACTTTTAATTTCACTAGGTAGTTTGTTACAAACAAGCACACCATTGTAGGCAGTACTCTGTTTGAATAGTGTGAGTCCCCAGAAGACTTCATTGTTCATCAGCACTGCTGTGAGAACCTCAGCTTTGCACAGTTGGTACAGCGTTGTGAAATGACCGGCTTATTTCTGAAACATATATATATAGCTACGTTTAATCACTACCCAGTACAAAACATCATGTAATGGAAACAGAGAATACAAAATACATTTGTGGTGTACTAAACCAGTAGGTATGATGTGCTAATGGTTGTGGTAGTGTTTCAGAGGGGGACTACATTGGAACTCTCACGTAATGTTCCTCAATTTAAGGTAGTGGAAAGAGAAGTTCATGCCTACCCAGTGTATGTAGGAGGGAATGTATAAGCACAGTGAATACCAAGACGGTTTTTAATTTTGAGTGTGTTTTTTTACTGTAAAGTTTACATTTATTTTAATTTGTAAGCCTGAAAAACAGTACGTCACCACAAAAGCAAACTAATGCAAGGAGTACATTTTAATTCAAATTTACCACTTACTTCTTCTTCTTCTTCTCCTCTCTCTCTCTCTCTCTCTCTCTCTCTCTCTCTCTCTCTCTCTTTTTTGCGAAGTTCTCTAAATGTGTACCAGATGTCACTTATGTACAGCCTATGATTACCATTAAATTTTCAGTACATTAAATGATGGTTTGTTGAGAATTTAAGGGATTATAGTATTTGGCTTAAGAAATAAAATCTACTTGCAAAGGATTTTCAAATGGTATCACAAATTCAATATAGTTTTCTCGGGCGCACAGCCGCGTCAATTCGTTTGACTACAACGTTTCGGGGACTAGCTCCGTCCCCATCCTCAGGCAAAACTGATTTAACATACAACTCGTCTGTCCCGTGTTTTTCTACCTGGCGCGGCAGGGAGAATCAGACCGGTTTGTAGTGCCCAAATAGTTAAGTTGGTGGGGGGCTGTTGACTGTTGTTTTAAAACTTATATGGTATCACAAATATTGATGCAGACCAATGTACAGAAATGTACACATTTATGTTTTCTTTTGCCAGGGAATATTGAGACCGGAAGCTTGAGTCGAGAGGTGTTGTCAAGAAATGTTGCTCTGCGCAACGAGTTAGATCTGTTTGTTAATGTACTTCACTGTAAGTCATACCCTGGTGTGACAGCCAGGCATAAGGATATTGACATCATCATTGTGCGGCAGAATACAGAGGGAGAGTATGCCATGCTGGAGCATGAAGTGAGTACGTTATTTCTCGGTGGAAAGAAAGTACTTGGCATTTTTTTTATGTCTGTATTTCCAAGAAGAACTTGGTGTTAGAGGTAGTTCACGTGTAAGAATGAAACGTTAGTTTTAAAAAGAATTCATTGTTATGGACTATATTAAACAAATTCTAATATTACAGCTGTTAAATAAGGAACATGCCATTTTGTCAACATCATACCCATTCACCCCCACATACAGTAGAACCTCTGTTATCCGAACTTCGCTTATCCGAAACTCGGGTTAACCGAGACACGTTTTTTTTACGCGATTCCCAGAACTGCCTGCCGCGAGACACCTCTGAGCCACTTCCCATCAGTTTGTTGTGGAAAGTTAATGGGTGCGGATTGTATCTGTAAATATCGTACACTTTCTGGTGCCATAAATTTTATTAACATAAGACATGTTTCTGAATAAATTTTATTTTTATTGCGCCTTATCACGTCAAGCTGAATTTCCGAATTATCCAAAATCGGGTCTGCCCCCTTTACTTTGGATAATTGAGGTTCTACTGTATACATATATGTTTAACGTTACTTTTTATTGTGTGAAATTAAGTTGTAGTAGTGCTGTACTTGCCATGTATATTTCAGAGTGTTCATGGCGTCGTGGAAAACATGAAGGTTGTCACCTTGGAGAATTCAAACCGTGTTGCTCGTTTTGCTTTTGAGTATGCCAAGAAGTACGGCCGTAAGAAGGTGACCACGATCCATAAGGCAAACATCATGTAAGATTCTCAGATTATCAGTTCTGTGATTTCCTGCCTATAAACATATATATGTAACATGTTGATACTGTTGTACTGAATGTTGTTAAAGCTCCTAAATAATTGGCCTTGGAAGAAGGACAGTGCAGTAACAACCTTTCTTTGTTGCAGTACGTGTAGCAGAACATGTGTGTGTGGGTGTTTAATTCAAGTGTAATTAATTTGTAATTTTTGAACACGTTTGGTTTTGCAGTAGCTGTTAAATTAAAAATTGATATGTAAGAGAGAGAGTTTATATGTACTAGAAATACCATATGGCAAAGGAATTTGGAAAAACCTGTAGTAGCAACAACAAATTGGATCTTTTAATCCCTGAGACTTGTGTCCTTAACCTGGAATACAAGCTGACAGTTCCTCACTTACGATACGTACGTCTTCAGAGGCTTCCATCTTTCTCTGCAATGTCAGTGATATCCAAAAAGTGATGTCTGTAATGAAAAACAAATTTGGACCCATTTAACTCAAAGGCGCAAGGAATGAGGTGTGCTTCTGTTCAATTTCAGGAAGCTGTCTGACGGTCTGTTTCTGGAGACATCCCGCAAGGTAGCAAGCGATTACCCTGACATTGAGCACAATGACATGATCATTGATAACTGTTGCATGCAGCTGGTTTCAAAGCCACACCAGTTTGATGTGATGATAATGACAAACCTGTATGGCACTATTGTGTCTAATGTTGTGTGTGGTCTTGTGGGCGGTGCTGGCCTTCTGTCTGGCAGGAATTACGGGGATCATGTGAGTTGGCATGAAACATTCACATAGTGGTAACATTATTATAACTACATTCTGTATTCGAGGTTTTTGAGCCCTGTTCAATAACCTATTTATGTGACATTTCTGGGTCTTCCTAACAGAATAAAGCATACAATGTTATATTTATAGTCCGATAAATGTACAATTTAATCACATTAATTGTGTAATTTCACTGTCCTACATGTTTCGAACCCTTAGTTTGGGTTCATCTTCAGGGACTCATTATCTCAAATCACACACCATTTACACCAACTGGTACAATTGTTTACATAGTAAAACATGAATTCTTTACAATTGTGCATATAAACTGTTTAAAACAAATAAAAGGTGAAAATTGTAGTAGTTCATTGTATTAAGTTCATACATTGTTACTTCAAACTATATTAAATGGACTCTTTGGAAATCAAAAATAATGTTAAATATTGGCAGATATTGAGGTAATTGTATACTGGAATGTTTAGTTAAATCTGGGCCCAAAATAACCCTTTGAAATCATATTGACAATTTGATTTTTGGTTGAAGAATGATAGATTTTTAATATTATTTTGTGTACCTGTCATGAATCCAAGACTTTTCACCACAGATATGTAGAATTTTTATGTGACTTTTTGTTTTCCTGCACAGTACGCCATATTTGAGCCAGGCACACGCAACACAGGAACATCAATTGCGGGAAAGAACATTGCGAACCCGATTGCCATGCTGAATGCATCTGTTGATATGTTGGAGCACCTGGGGCACCACCACAATGCCGACATGATTCATAAAGCAATCGATAGAACTGTCAATGAAGATCGTATCCACACACCAGGTATTTTTGGCTACAGGTCTGATGTTTTCGTGGTAGAATGTCACTTGTAAAAGTAACTTTTGTGCAGTAAAAGGTCTGACCGTGACATGTGCACCAAGCAAATTGGCTTATGACTTGTATTCAGAAGGTGGGGCTCAGTTAGACTGTTGGATAGGGCACCATCAAATGTAATAGGTTTTACACAGTTTTCTTCAGTACATTCAGCTAATTCCAGGATAATACCTTGAGATAGGCGATGACCACTTCACAATATATCAACCTCACTGAAGACAATCAACCCCTCATATCATTCAGTGGTAACACACCCATGCCATTTGTAATATAAAAGTACTCTCATCTCAGAATAGACAATTCAAACTCGGTGTAATGACGATTTATGAAATTTATGAAACTTGTGCTGTAATACCTGGAAATGGTTGAAGTACATGATCTTGAAGTTTGTGTTCTGCTGCTAAGTATATCGTAGTATGACACCAGTGTTTAAGGAATTAGTGTGGGTATGGCAGTATTTGTCTTTTTTGCAGTGGTCATCTTGGAGATGCAAAAATTGTGTAGAATAATTCAAGATTGTAGATGTCTGCGGCATTATCTGAACCAAAACGTTAAAAGATTTTCCTGTACTTACACAATGCTTGTACTCCTAACAGACTGCTGATTAGGAGCCATCTGGCACAGGCAAAGCCCCACCCACTATTTGCTCCTGCCTGCAATGCATGAAGTTGAAGTCAGTTTTCAAATCTGCTGCAAAATTACTATTCAGTTCACCAACAAATGCACAAACATAAACTACTTTTATAGTTTTATTAGTATCGTTGTTTTCCCCTACACGTGTTTCGGTCCGTAGACCATCTTCAGGGGGTAATTAGGCTACTACACTTCACATCGCATGTTAAAAGGGCCCCTAGAGCACACTTGTCTCAGTAATAAGTTATAGAACATTTGAATTTTTAAATATGTAAAACTGTAAAACTTATAATTTTATCATATAAGTTAAAGTCAAGATTTAAAATGGCAGCCTTTTTTACTCGGTGCACAGAATCCTGGTATTGTATTTGTTGTTGATTGTTAGTGTGTTGTTTCGCGTGCTGTTGTGTGGAGTGGTGTACGCCGAATTCAGTAGGATGTCTTGGTACAATTTCACGTTGTGTTCACCGTCCATCTTGACATTAATTTTCAGTTTTTTAACCAACGAATGCACCTTTTATTTTCGTATTTCTGTTCAATCATCAGGGGTACATTGATAAGTTCACTTCACTGTTCACTGATCCATTTGGTATTATCACAGAACCGTTACATTGACAATCACCGGTATGCAAAGTTTCTTCAAGCTTTTTCTTGAAATGTCTTGGTGTATATAGTATTTATCTTGCATTAGAAGTGTAAAGTATAGCACTATAAATTGTGAATATAGACACTATGTCATTGGAAGTTGTTGAAATCATTAAAATTATTAAAAATTGTTAAAATTGCTGGCAGTTGGTTTTGTGTAGATGTTGATGTCCATATCCTGTTGTTATTATTGTCTTGTTGTGTGGGTTCTGTGATAATACCAAATGGACCAGTGAACAGTGAAGTGAATTTATCAGTGTACCCCTGATGATGGCCGGGTCGCGGCCGAAACATATGTAGGGTTAATTGAACAGAAATACGAAAATAAAAGTGCTTTCGTTGGTTAAAAAACTGAAAAGTCTTGGTACAAGTTATCACATTAGCTGTGTGTATTTGTTAACAGATCTTGGAGGCCAAGCAACCAGCATTGATGTGGTACAGAACATTATCAAATACCTTCAAGAGACTACAAGAACTTCTAACTGGTAATTTAACAGCACATTGCTGTCTATAGCATGCTCATTCCTTCGCTGCAGTGTTTTACTTTCAGTAGACATATCCCATGGTACTGAACTTGTATCACAGGTTATATTTTTGTATCGATTAGTGTAGCATGTGTAAGTCAGGGTTACCACGATATAAATGAGTAAGGGTTTTGAGGTCAAAACTGCATTTACCGGAATAGAAAATGCTCGTATGCGTGCACAGGATATTTGCTGCAATCGACATTATGATTATTATTTGACAGCAGAGGTGTCCGTAACACACAACTATTTATGGACCTGTTTTATATTTACTTGACTCTAATTTGAGATACTTTTGAGAAATTTTTTACAAAGGTAATGTCCCATCAGGGTCAACATTATTGCAATACCCAGAGTATAGTGCTGGCAGAGTAGTAGCTACATCTGCTGAAGTACAGAGATTACTGCTACTGTATCAATATAAAGTAGTAGAGTATTCGTTTGTAACGCATACACTTTTTAATTTAGGACAATCGAAGGAGATTATGTTATGTGGGCAGACAATTTTGTTTAGTGTTCATTAACAAGATTATTGTCCATTGGAGACACAATTACAGTGTGTTCTGTTGTGTACAATTACTGGAAATTTTTTCTATATACCGTATATTCTCGAATCTAATGCGCATCCGAATCTAATACGCACCCAGTTTTTGGCGACTTCTTAAACGAAAAAAGTTAGTTCGCGATTCTAATCCGCACCTTTCCTTCAACCACCCCTTGCCCACAGGGCGACTGATTGAATAATATTGGATGTTACCAATGCGTTAAAATCCGACGCTACGCCTGTGGCCGATGAGTCATACCGATAGAGGCGGGGCCTTTCTCAACAGACGTGCGCAATCTCGTCTGAAGCCAGCTGAGCCTTAGTTGTTGAAACGTGGGAGGTGCTTGTTTTAATTTGTTGTGTACCGTAGTTATGGAAGAGGGACGCCTGAAATCTAAACGACTCTCATATACGGCAAAGTTCAAACGTGAAGTTATTCGGTGCGCAGAGGAGAATGGAAACCGCAAAGCCACTGCAATTTTTGGAGTTGATGAAAGCAACGTTCGACTATGGCGGAAACACAAGGCAGCGATGACTTTGTATGGGAGGACGATGTTGAAGATAAAGATGATAGTGACGATTCAGTTATGAGTGATGACGGCGAGTCTGATGAATAATAAATTATAATAATAAATAATAAAATAATAGATTATTGTATTGTATTGTTCTTACGGCACGTACAGCAGCTCAATCATTTTTCCAAAATCCAGCTCTAGACCGCGAATCTAATCCGCACGCGAATCTAATACGCATCTGATTTTTTAGCCCTCTAAAACTGTAAAAAGGGTGCGCATTAGATTCGAGAATATACGGTATGTGTTTCTTACCGGTTTTGAGGACAAAATTTGTTGTTTGAATATGTATTTTATACTAAATTTTTTTATAATTTTATATGTCAAGTTTAATGTCAGTTATATTTTATATGTAACTATCAAATTCTTTTTGGTATGTCACACTGTTTCTTTCCTAGAAACAAATGTGCCAGTGCTTGGGGAGACAAGCGGGGATTGGGGAAGGGTCGCCATTTTATGGGGAGAAGTTTAGGTCAAAAATTATACCTTCAAAATGCCTACAAAAGCATGTTCCATTTTGAAAAATGAGCAACCAAAATCAGTATAATAAAAGATTGATATGCCTTTGGACTAGTGCTTTTTTTAATGTTATTTTTAATGCAGAAATTAGACAATATGGTGTATATTGCGTATACTTGGCGAAGTAGAGCTGTGTAGTTCCATCAGTATAATTTGGTGGCACTGATTGTCCACTGTTGCAGATGTGTATAGTAGTTACATGCCTTCTTCTCTGTCTCATTTATATCATTTTTGGTAACCATGTTGGTATTTATATCTAGCATGTACACACTGAAGTAGCCTTTGTGCATGTCCTTAATCATCCCTATCCAATCTTTGTTGTGTACTTTGCAGTAGATTGTAACGCAAGTAGTATTTTGCAGTAGCTACCGGTTTAATATGTATGTCGTGAAGAGTTTGAGTACAAGTTTGTAATTGGCAGGACCATTTAAAGAGTTAGGAGTCTTTACCACAAGTGCAGAGTGCACCAGTTTGTGAAAGGATGTCTAGTTAACCGTGCCACAGACTGGACACCTGGCAGCTGTGTTTGTTCTGGGGCTTCCACCCTCCTAACAGATGATAATTCAGAGCCCCTTTGTTAGTCGTGAAGTTACTCAGAGCTGTCAGTATGATGGCAGTTCAAACATTTCATCACTTAAGAGATTAATTTTTTTCTATTCAGGAATGCCTTACTAATGCAGGGTCTTTACTCAAATTTCCATGATATATGACAAAAGAAAACCAAAGAAAGTATCTTCTTTTATCTCGTCTACAGTGCCGAGTTCAAGAATGTATGGAGCTGTGCCTCCATGTGCCTTGCACACTTTCATGGCACAGTGTAAGTCAAGTACAACTTAACGTCTAACATGATGCATCAGATGTGCAGTCTAGTTTAGCTAAGATAAAGGAACATTGGTCCCATTTGACTCGAGAAATTCTTATACTAAGCAGTTGAAACGCAGCAACACTGTGTGCCAAACTGCAACATTTATTATCTTCGAAACTATTGATACCTTCTTTCTTTAGATGTTTGTATGTGTGTAAACTACAGGGAGTCATGAATGATCTACCTTCATGTGATTGTAGTGGATGGGGGTGTGGTTTGTTTAACAACACTCTCAATTTCTTTCTGAGATTTTGTGGTGTTAGTGGAAGATGAATGAAATTCGAGTATGGAGCGTTGGTGGGACAGTGCTGATGGGGAAACCAAAATATTGAGTGAAAAGCCTGTCCCAGTGCCACTTTGTCGACCACTAATTCCATATGGACTGGCATGGGATCGAACCAGGGGAAAACCAAAATACTGAGAGAAAAGCCTGTCCCAGTGCCACTTTGTCGACCACTAATTCGATATGGACTGGCATGGGATCGAACCAGGGGAAAACCAAAATACTGAGAGAAAAATGTGTTCCATCGCCATGTCCGCCACAGATTCCACATACTATTGCTTTGTCATATATTGTTTATCCACAAACATACTCTCAAAGTTCCATAGATATCTGTATTTGCAAAAGAAATATATCTTGCCAAGTCTGCAATGCCGAGCTGCGGTGATCTGTTTGACAGATATAACCATATGAATTTGCATGTCAGTATTTTTTAACATGCAAAAGAAAATAAAGGTTGCATGTAAATTTTTTGGCCATATTTCACATGATTGGTTATGAACATTAAATAAGAAAACATCTCCTCTGTTTTTGGGTGGTCACTGTGTTCTGTTATGTTGACAAAAATAGCATGTTTCTTAGTTTCAGAGTTCATATTTGATGACACTAGTGTTACTGCTATGTCAAAAGTTTGTGTATTGGCAGGTTTAAACAAATTTGTGAGGTTGATGTACCTCTAATTGCATGAACCCAGCCCCACATCTGTTGACGCAGTCATTGGCAGTGTATTATCGTAATTGGAACCCGAAGTGGTGGTATTTGGGGTTCTTACAATGTGTAAGATAAGTTTGTTCTGATGTTTTGGTAGAACAAACTTACGCTACACAGTATAAGAACCCAACATGTCAGCATCTGAGCAATACCTGTCATGAAGACCTGCAATCTTATATCAAGTAGAACCTCTTTTTCTTTAAAGGCTTTCTAAGTACGTTATATTCATAATGTGAAATTTTTTTGGTCACGTCTGTCAGACCCTAAACTGTTTTGTTTCTTGGTAGATACAGATAGACAAAATATGAGTGTCATTCCCTCTGTCAGCTAGGCTTCTTTGTTTTCACAGATACCCTCAAATTTAAATCATTAGACACATATATATACACGGGACAGACGAGTTGTATGTTAAATCAGTTTTGCCTGAGGATGGGGACGGAGCTAGTCCCCGAAACGTTGTATTCAAACGAATTGACGCGGCTGTGCGCCCGAGAAGACTATACTGAATGCATTAGACACATCTAAAACATTCAAACAGATTTAGGTACACCTTAATGAGATAAATGTTTATAATATGTATGTATTAGCCATACCCTGAAACTTCATAAAATTATAGTGTCAGGAACAACCATAAGCATTAATATTTTCTCTCATGTATAGTTTAAAAACATGTTCCATTTTCTGTCTGTCCCCTGCTGCATTTGGGTAAATGTTTACCATGTTGTGATTACCGAACTTTGAATGTGTGTTTCGTTTCATTTGCCGTATATTCATAGTCAAAAGAAGCACAATTTTAATGAACATACTTTCTAAGCTTTGTAATTCATGTATGTGGTTGGCTAGACATTTTGTACTGATGTTTTACTCATTTTTAATCCAGATTAGTGTCTGTCATTAAAACTTACCCTGTTGAAGTATGTATGTGTTTTGTAAAATATACTTGTACATAATCATAAGTGGAACATCCAGGGATGTGATCCTGATCGCTGTTGTACCAGAACTTTGCCCCTCCATTTAGTATGTTCAGTACAGTTGTTTCTAGAAAGAAAGGCAGCTTTAATTTCCATCACATTGATACAAACAAAATAATGTCATTCGTTATTCCACATAAGCTCTTATTCTGGGGACAAGTCACTCCCCTATAAAGTAATTATTCACCATTTTGTTCTGTTGTCCTGTTCTCATGTAAGTTAGGAATGTTTTGGAATTATTTTGAAACACAACTTTGCAAGCAGATAGGATATGTTCACTCTTATCACAAGAAGTACCTTACTTAGAACAATATGAGCTGTGCATTGTATTGTATTGTATTGTATTTCATCCTAGAAATCATTACAGAATGATATTGGACACATCCAGAGAGTAGTTACAGTAAACAGTAGAAGAATTACAGTAAAAGCAAACAAACATGTAAATCTGATATAATTACATACATGTACAGGACCTCACAAGACACTAATTAACATAGTACACATAAGAAAGCACTGGCAATTACAATACACAGATACATCTTTAACCCAGTTCCTACAAATTAGGAGTCAACTGTCATAAATTCTTCCACCGAATAAGAACTCTTTTCAAGTAGGAAATTTGTAAGTATCTTCTTGAATTTTATTATGGACTTAACACTTTTAATTTCACCGGGTAGTTTGTTATAAACAAGCACAATGTTGTAAGCAGTACTCTGTTCGAATAGTTTGGTGTTGTGGCTTGTAATGAATAAATCTGCTTTAGTTCTTGTATCATGCGAATGAAACATAGAATTAGTTTTGAATTTACTTAAGGACATTTTAATGTATAGAAGAATTTTATAGATATATATACATGGCAGTGCCATAATCTTTAATTTTTTTAAATATGGTTTGCAACTTGTTGTGCTTGAAATATTAGCTATTAATCTTATTGCCCTTTTTTGTAGTTTAAAAGCTTTCTTAAGATTTCTAACGTTTCCCCAGAATAAAATACCATACTTCAAAGATGAATGCATGTATGCAAAATACATGGTTTTAACAATATTTTTATTTACAAATGACCTGATTGTTTTTATTGCAAAACAAAGTTTACTTAGTTTAATTACTAATTTTCCCACGTGAAAATCCCAATTTATATTGTGGTCTAGCCAGACTCCCAAACTGTGAACATGAAATCGTGGTTCATTCTTCATGTTCTTCGCTATAGCATGAGGTCAGGTGAAATTCCATGTGTCCTGACACTCGCAGATATGGGTCTTGCAAAAGGAAATTTGTAACCACTTCAGTTTGGCATGAAAAGTATACTATACATAATTACTGTGTGAGTATAGTTTGAGTGTTCTTGGGTGCATATGCGAAATTGCGAAAAGCAACTATTAGCTTTGTCGTGTGTGTCTGTCTGTCCGTAAGCATGGAACAACTCTGCTCCCACTGGACGGATTTTCATGACATTTGATATTTGAGTATGTTTTGAAAATCTGTCGAGAAAATTCAAGTTACAATAAATCTGACAAGAATAACGGGCACTTTACGTGAAGACATATGTATGTTTATGATAATATCTCGCTGAATTCTTCTTAGAATGAGGAATGTTTCAGACAAAAGTTATTGGGAAAATCAAAACACACATATATTCAATAACTTTTTCCCCGAAAATTATGCCGTTTATAAGACAATGTGGAAAAAATATGGTATTGCTGAGAGACCACAGATGACAATATAATATGGCACATGGGCTTTGCTGGATTACTGAGGCTACAGACACACACTCAAAATATGTAATACTTATTGCTTTTCCACAGCAACAATGGTTACATGACTTGCCTTAATGTTACGTTACACGTACATTGCCTGTCTTCTCTTAATTTTAATACACATGTGACATAAGGTGTGTAAAGGTTTGTGATGGGTGTATTATTTCTGTCCTATTTGGTGTTTGCATTATACAGTAAAACCCCT
Organism: Reticulitermes speratus; assembly: GCA_021186555.1. NCBI lineage: Eukaryota > Metazoa > Arthropoda > Insecta > Blattodea > Rhinotermitidae > Reticulitermes > Reticulitermes speratus. The sequence continues at coordinate 2,706,812 of JAJKFL010000014.1, forward strand.
ATTTAATGAATTGCTGGGGGATTAGAATATATTTCACTAAATCGAGTTTTCATTAAATGGAGGTTACATTGTTTATATGGAGCTATTGTCGGGACATGAAAAAATCATCACTAAATCTGGGATTTCACTAAATGTGGGAACATTAAATTGGGGTTTTTACTGTGTTCGTATGTTGAGTTTAGAATACAGTATAATTTGCATATCCCTGGACGTCACATGTTGGTTACATTTATGAATGTAACCTCTGTTATGTTTGTGCTTTGTACATAAAGCTGAAGTTAAATGTGTAATATATATATATATACAGTGAAATTGCTCCTTACAACTGTCTGTGCTTGTGTGGGGAAGTTGAGAGACAGACTCATGATTCATTAGGTGTGACTATATTTTCGCTGTTCTAAGTTGTGACAAGTTTCGAGCAGTAAACCTTTGTTTTCTGAATGTGAAACACTGTCACACAGAAATTGTTGCCTGTGATATGCTGGTAGGGTCTGACTAGTCCAGAAAGTATTTGTACGTGGAATTCTGAAACGGTTTGTATGCAGTTGATGGTTTTAGATATTCTTGATGGGCAGGATGTGATATGAGGTAGCCATATCTGTCTGTCAGTGGCACATTCTGGCATTTAAATTTATATTAACTTGATAGTCATTAAAATTTAAATGAATGACACTGAACAATTTGGGGCCACTGGGACTTCCTTCCCCTTGAAAAAAAACTCGACATTCATCTAGTTAATTATTCTGGAATTAAGGGTATGACCAGTAAAGTGTATTGTCTGTACAAGGTACATTTTATCTTATTAGCACAGAGCCCATTGTAACTTTAACAGGAAACTGTTGCATCAAGTCATACTGTACTAATTACAGTTTGCATCAAAATGCAAGCCAGGAAACAATAATTTACATTTGTCAAATATTGATATTTGTTCATAGTTTCTTGTTTAAAATAAGACTCAGTTGACCTTTGTTCCAGTGTGACTTATGTTGCAAATAGACAAATGTTTATGCATTGATTTCAGGCTTCCGCCGCGATGTTGATGTAATCTGTGGTCTTCTGGGTAATTACACGGCTTCGTGTGGTAATTATTTACCGACGTTTCGGGACAACGTATCGGTCCCATCTTCACGGGTCAAGATTCCAAGTAGGAAAGCATTCCTACTTCCCGAAACTCGGTAAATAATTACCAAACGACGCCGTGTAATTACCCAGAAGACCACAGATTTCAAATGTTTATGCAGATTGTCCAAAGATAACATAGTACAGCAGGCTTCAGTCTGGCACCATTGGGACTGAAGTGGTGTTGGACTATCAGGAGCATCTTTGTTGTTGTCAGTGGTTTTTTTTTTTTTTTCATGCCTCTGCTACCACTAACACCTTCATTCACCTTTGATGACATTATGACAATCTGATGGATATAAATTTTTGAAATAGAAGTAAAAAACCATTGAGAAAATACAGGAGTTCCAAGTATAACAGTGTGAAATGGTAGGCTGAGATCACATGGGGTGGTGATTGGCAGCGTGGTGTCCTTTCATTATTGTGATGCTGCCATTATATGCTTTTATATTTTAAATGAAGCCTGATCGCTAGCTCTTGCCAATTTTATGCCAGACTATTGGTAGTGCCAGATCATCAGATTCTGGACTATCGGAGTTCTGCTGTATTTTGAATAATTAAACTTCAGTAATCAAAGAGTTGTAATATAGCTCTTAATTACGAATTAACCATACAGTAGAACCTCAATTATCCGAAATAAAGGGGGCGGACCCGATTTCGGATAATTCGGAAATTGGGCTTGACATTATAAGGTGCAATAAAAATAACATTTATTCAGAAATATGTCTTATGTTAATAAAATTTATGGCACAACAAAGTGTATGATATTTACAATACAATACAACACTACAAATTTATACGAAAAAAATCTGATGTTTTAGTTTGAACTTTTTTTTCACAACGTTTTTTGGCTGCAATGTCCCTCCATTCGGCATTTTAGACTAATGTTCTTCGAGTTTCGATTTCGATTTTACCCAATGTGAAACCGTTGATACGCCAACACTGAAATCCGCCGCGACATTTCGCAAGTTCTCGTCATTTTCAATTCGTCTCACATCCTCCAATTTCTGTTCAGTTGTCGTTACAACACGTTTCGTTTAGCCGACACTGTTTGCAATTACCGTTAAATGAAAAGTTAAAACTGCACTGTAAGAAGCGCGCACACGTCAATTTGCCACTCGTCCGCACCCGTCAACTTTTCACAACAAACTGATGGGGAGAGGCTCAGAGGTGTCTCACGGCAAGCAGTTCTGGGAATCACAGCGCCTGACAGGCGTTTCGGTTAAGTGAAGTTCGGATAACCGAGGTTCTACTTATTTCAATTAATGCCATTAAAAAGCACACAAAGTCCAATGTTTAGAGCTGGGGAATGTGATATGCTTTGAATTGTATGGTATTTTGAATTGACTGATTTTTCAGTTAATGAGGCTTACTCCATCACTTTTAGGTGTATAGATATATAAATGAGATCGGGTTGCAGAATTAAATCAGTATTGTTTGGCCGCCATGTCTGATTTCAGACACTGATTCCACACCTTTCCCCAAGCATTGTACAGTGTGTGTGTGTGTGTTTGCATTGAGGTGCTAACAGTGGTGAATATGAAGGTACTGTGTTCTGGGATGTGATGCTGTGTAGCCAGCAAAAATTTACCAATGTTTCAGAGGATCCTTCTGCCTCTGTCTTCAGGATGGTGGCACTAGGCTCTTCTGAAATTTTGGTAAATTTCAACCAAACTACATAGAATCACATCTAGTAGTCCTCATTACACAGGAACTTGATAACTGCAAGGAGTGAAGTTTCATATTTATAGTGAATTTATTGTGTTAGACTCTTGTATATTTTCTGTTTGTACTCGTTTAATAAGTTGTATTGGCATCTTAGCATCTGTGTGATGTCTAACTTGATGTACCTGGACTGGCCTTGCTGTTAATGCATATATGCTGCTGCTTTGGCATAATTTTACTTCTGAAGTAGTACAAATAAACATAGAGTGATTCTGAAAAGCAGTGTAATAATAATGGTAATAAAACTTGGTTTATGTGTAGAATGTGTTTATTGATGCAGGGTGTCCTAAAAGTTGCTGTACCAAGCTTATACATTCCAGGGAAGCACTACTGTATTCACAACAAACCTGCAGCAGATAATCAAAATGAGGAGCTACATAAATTGTTCAAGTTTTTGTCCACAATGTTCAGTTTTGCCAACTGAATACAACTGAAAATAGTAGTTAGTTACTTCAATGTCTTGTTAAAGGGACTTTTAGGACATGTAAGGTAATATTTCAGGCAGGTTTTAGAAGAATTTTTGATGGTTGCTTTGCTTATTATTTAATGATTTTGTATGAAGTGCGTTTGGGATCCCAGTGTGGTGATCTGCCATAAGGTAAACAGAAAGTGCCTGGAAGACAGTGTTGCATTTTGAACTAGCACTGAGGAAAGCCACACAAATATTAAAAAAAAAAAAAAAGGAACGAGTGCAATTGCCAACATCTGAACTTTATACTTCTCACATATAAGCCAGATGTGTACAGATGAAGCTAGCAGTATAAGAGTGCCCGCTATGTTCACGCTGTTGCTGTTGATGGACACAGTTTATAGCGCGTCCTAACTTAAACTGACCAATGAATGTAATTTTAAAAAGTATACAAAATACTACATTTTAGAACTTCTCACAACTACTTTACATCAATGCCTAAATATAATTTTAGCTGCATTTCCATATATAATTGTTAGAACAGTACATTTTTTAGTTCAAACATAGTGCATTTAATGAGGTGAATGTTGGTTTCTGATATGTTCTTCACATGCTTATGTCATTTTCCAGCTTAGGACCACCAGGTTTGTGTGTGTGTGTGTGTGTGTGCATGCATGCATGCAAGAAAGATTCAAGATTTATTGTGTTTAGTGCTGTCGTGAAATACTCAAGTTCCTTCATGAATTTCAACTCATAAATTAGTTTTCTAAAAATAAAAGTATGTATATGAAAAATGATCCTGTCCAAAAATAATTATTTGAGACAAGATTCTCATGCATAGTGATGCTGAATGTGTAAATTTATAATGTATAACGTCACCACAGTCTGTGTCACTGTTATAGCTTCGGCATTTAGTTTTGTTGCTTCATCAGTAAATTTTATGTCAAGGGTGTTTCACAGACAGAAATGTTTAAAGAAATCCAAGTTTTATGCAAAGAGGTCAATGTGTCATTCTGCACCATCTGAAATTGTTCTGTGGTTACTTTATTCCCATACCTTCTATGTGTGCCACAAGAATGTTAATATCAGTGTGATATATGACTTCTATAAACATCAGTTTTACATAATTTTTTTTAATTTTTGTAGCCACTTATTTTAAGGGTTCATATCCGGCTGCAGTAGTTACAGGGTTTTGGATCCCGCTGTGGAAGGACTGACCTAGACGTTTATGAAACTGAAATGTTTTTGTATTTCCTATCATATTTCTTAGAGTTCAGCAGAATGCCATTCATCGTAACTGTAAGAAACTTAATTCAATGAAGCACAGGCTATTTTAATTTATTATAGTTGACATGCTAACCCATATGCCCCATTCTTACTTTGATTAAACTTTCAGATTAACAAGTTTGTGGCTGTTTCGATTACAGATTAAAAATCTGGAATTTTAAACCACTACAAGACTTTACAGGGGCGCGCGGTGGCGCAGTTGGTTGAGGCACTACGCTACAAACCGGAACGTCGCGGGTTCGATTCCTGATGGTGTCATTGGAATTTTTCCTTGACATAATTGTTTCAGTCGCACTATGGCCCTGGGGTCGACTCAGTCTCTAACAGAAATGAGTACCAGGAATATTTCCTGGGGGGTAAAGGCGGCCGGTGCGTAGGGCTGACAACCTTACCACCTTCATGTGCCGATTGTCTAGAAATCTGGGAGCCTCAACCTCCTGGGACCCTAAAGGTCTGTCCAGGCCTGTAATGGGATTGCTTTACCTTTACCTTTTTACAAGACTTTATAGCTTCTTTGTGAATCAGCTGTTGCCCGCTGGACACTTTAAGGTTCAGGTCTTATGCTTTTATAAATCACGTTTTTCTTTCTAGTTGTTGCTTCTGCTTATGCTGTTTCTTCTCTTTTCAGATTTACATCATTATGTACTGTACGTTCGTAATGTAGTTACCCTACTGTCTTGGACTACTGCTGTGTTCATCTAGTCATACATAGTTATATGAACTGTACTGTCGTGGTGGTGGTAATGGTGGTGGTTTTATTTATTTCCCTTGTGATGATACAACTTAGCCTTTGCCAGTTGCATCTGTACAAATACAAAATTAATTGTTTACAACAAAACAGATTTGTATGCCTTATTCATTTCATGCACTTTTGTATAGCATATGGAAAGTTGTTACTGTAATGCATGATTGTATGAATTTGTACCTTTCTTGAGCTGTACTTCTAGGCCATCAAATACATATAATTCTAACTATCTGCCTATTTTGTTCTCAAATAGCCACGTGTTGGTAGCTGGTATATGACGTGCAACTGTTACAGTCACATACAATTACATTTTGTGTTGCTACTGTTAAAATCTAATCCCCTTTAAAATGAAATTTTCATCATTTGCACAAAGAAGGCGTGACTTTGTGGTAGCCGTGGTCTGGTACATAGTGGATTGCCATACAAACAGTTACACTGGAAAATTGGAATAACAGGAAATTTCATTTTCCTCACCTTTTTCTGACATTGTTTATTTGATCTCTTCAGGTCATTTTTTCATCAAACTCGATGAAAATATTGGTATACCAGACATGAAATTGAATGGGACTTGACCACTGTGTGGAGCTGGAGAGTAGTTGGGTCAGTGTTCTCCCACAAGTTAGAGGGACTATTTTGTTTTCTCAGTCATTCTTTTGTGAGAAAAACAGAATTCATAAGTTGGCTGCTTGATGTCACTGACCTTCGGGCGAGTGATTCATGTGTGCCATTGCATATTGTGTCCAGTGCTTAACTGTTTTAATCTTCTGTATTGACCTGAGAGTGTGTAACACACTTCACAGGTGTTTGATATTAGTGGTAGTGACATAAGTAACTTTTGCACATGAGAAGAACATTTGTGGTATGGGTTTCCAGACTTTGCTATTCTTTTACTTAGAGTTTCTTAAAGAAAAGAAAAATACAGTAGAAGCTGGTTTATCCTGCACCTCCAGAACCAATGTGTTTCCAGCTATCGCAGTTTTCCGGATGTTAGACGGTTTAGTAAAGGTAAAGTTCACCCTAGAACAGGCCATGAAGGCCCAGAGGGGGAGTAGAGGTATAGCACTACTCTTTCTTTAACCTCGGCGCTGGGTGGGGGTGGGCGGTTAACGCCATGCTCCGGCCCCTTTACCCCCCGGAATAACCCAGTACCCCTTGTGTAGGAGGCTGGGTGGGGCCCAGGGCTGGTCTGAATGCGTGCAGAAAATTTCGCCCCAACTGGGATTCGATCCCCGGACCGTCCAGCCCCTAGTGAGTTGCTACGGGCTGAATCTGAGCATTGGTCTATGGGTGCATCACATATCGTTTTGAGCTTTTTGTGTTGTTGAGGTTAGTTTGCTGCTGTTGCAGGGATTTCATTTCTTCTGTATCCACAGTTTATCAAGTAGTTTGCATAAAGCAACATGGATAGTAAGGTGAAACTGGTGGTACGTTCTGGAGGTCCTGGCTTAAAATCTCTGTCTAGAGACTGGCTGTCCTGACTGAGTTTCTTGCTCTTCCTCATTTCCAGCTGACGAACACTGTGCTAGCACCTCAAGTTGTCACTGTTCTGCTTCATTCAGCTTGTGACATTTTTGTAATTTGTGTTCAGTCTTACGCTCCTGCACTTAAGGAGGATTTACATTCGTTGAACCATAAATTTTGTTGCACAAGAAATAGAGGCCCAAAAACCATTGAATGCAAATGAATGAGGAATGGAACTTCATGAAGAGCTTCAGGATTATATAAGAATAAAGCCATTATAGAACATCTCTGTTAGCCTTCTTTCTAAGTGCAAAGTTTTCATGGTTGTTTCTCCACAGGCCAGGTTCCAGGTTGACAACACAGTCTTGGAGGTAAGATCATGCCTCGCTGATATGTATTGTGATAAAATGAAACCATGCAGGTGCGCAGGTTGGCTCGTAATTAAGTGCAGTAAATATAAGGATAATTTTGTACTCATAAAATGAAACCAACATAAAATTCTGATTTCACCCACTTTGTTGAGATGTGGCAACTTAAAATTACGTCAAGATGTATCGTTGGTATCATGGCAAAATGTGGATTATGCATGGTGGAGCTCCTGCTCATTTTATTCATGACATTAGACAGTGATTACTGAATTTTGGTTGGGAAATTTCATGGAGAGACCACACTTTTTACAAAATGATGGGTGGACATAACATTGAAATGTATGTTATGAAAACACATTTTGGAGGTGTGATAGTGATTGAATTGGCTTTGATGGCGACTGACAGAAATGTACTGTGGCAGGGGTTTGCTTGAAAGAGCTTCAAGTCGACCATCGAAAATACCATTTAAAATAAGTGAACTGTTTGGAGCTGCAAGTACAGACTTTTTTGACTCATGTCAGTACCTGAGGGAGTTTACATTTTTGGGCTCGACAATATTAAAAATTACAAAAGTAGAAAATAAAATTTTTAATGGATTTGTGTCTTAATTCCAGGAACATGTATCCCAAGTACGACTGGAGACCAGTGAGGAAATGGTATTGACCCTCTGTAAGAAGTATGGTCAAAGCATGTATTGCTGTTCACATATTCATACAGAACTTATTAATATGTTCTTGTGATTATCAGTATTAAACATGGCTGTGAAGGGGGAAATGTAACATCAGTGTCACTTTCATTTTGTGGGGTTATGCTCAAAAATTGAATGATAGTGGTTGACAGTGTGAAGACATGATATTCTGGGTTAAGTTCTTTTCTTGCATTTTATCTTAAAATTATTTCAGTTAAGTTTGGCAGCACTGACTGCTTAAATAAGAAATATAGAACGTGAGCATTTGTGAAATCCTTGGAAGAAATATTTTAGGGGAACATCTATAACAAAATTTGTTCAGTCTGTACATACAAACTGTCTACTTCTAGCATTTAGGAGGTAGAAGAATGTGTGGGAGATGCTTTTGAATGTGCTAATGTGATGGGTGAAGTGTTGCCACTGTACAGTTCCTAGTGTTGTTCTGTTAGATATTGAAGATCTGCCATGTGTTATGAACGGTGGAAGTTCGTAAAAATTCTGTATTGTTTTCAGGTTTTTTTTTTCAAATAAAGATAATTTTATACCCCTGAGTTCTGTGAAAGTGCGTACTTCAAGCGTGTCATGACTGAAGGGTGGGTTTCAACAGCAGTAAGTTCATCTTGAGGAAAAGACTTCTGGTTTCCATTGTTGAACCCCATAACCAATCTGGATGTGATGGTGAAGGAGAAAATCCAAATGTCCTGCAAGAAACATTCCCACATCAATCCAATCCATAGTTTATAATTTTAATAACTGAATGTCTTTATGTTTGACGAATTCCATATCCAATCCCACTTACATGGACGTTGGATCGGTGAATGTATATGTGTATGTATGTATGTTTTAAACTGCGGTAGAACCAATTCCTACTTGCGAGGGTTTTGTATGGGATAGTAGTTTACCATACAATGTAATCAGACAATGATGTAACATGCGAAATGTCACTGATGTGTATTTGGGCTTTTTCCATCGTCAAACATGACGTTTAAAAAGCAGACTGCTTACATCTTCAGGTGAACTACAATCTTAAGAATAAGTAAAAAGGTGAAGGTACAGCAATCCCATTAGAGGCCTGGACAGGCCCTTAGGGTTCCAGGAGGTTGAGGCTCCCAGATTTATAGACAATCGGCACAAGAAGGTGGTAAGGTTGTCAGCCCTACGCACCGGCCGCCTTTAACCCCCCAGGAAATATTCCTGGTACTCATTTCTGTTAGAGGCTGAGTCGACCCCAGGGCCATAGTGCGACCGAAAGGATTATGTCAATGAAAAATTCCAATGACACCATCGGGAATCGAACCAGCAACGTTCCGTTTTGTAGCATAGTGCCTCAACCAACTGCGCCACCGCGCGCCCCCTTAAGAATAAGTAACAATCTAAAAAGAACCAAAAACATACAAATTCACATGTAAGAGACAAAATAATCCAGACCTTGAAATATATAAATAATGTATACAAAAGTCAATCTAAAATTGTAATGAAATGAAATGAATTTTCCCTGTGATTTTAATATTTAATAAATAAATAAGTAAATAATAACCTAACCTAATGTAAGCATAAACCTAGACCGAAATGATCAAAATGATCGTAATGGAAGAAACTTACAAAATGGATGAAACAGAAATGGTTGAAAACCACTGTTCTAGTGAGTGTCTTTGTTGTATTTGACTTTTCACAAGTGTGCCTGTATTTCAATCTTACCACAGAATGTTTCTGTATGTCTTTTTAAGTATATTATATTGTGTTCTGTATTATATTTATGTGTCGGAAAAGTCATCAGAGGAGAGGGAGAGAACACTGGTGTTAACAAAAAGAAAGAACCCTTTATTGTCATGGTGAACCTTTTCCCACAGGAACTAAGGGATACTTACCTCAGCACTGTCCTGGAACAAGTTAGTGAACAAGTATAATTTTTATGATTTAAATAATAGACATTGTGTGAAGTATGTGCATTGTGTTATTACAGTTGATAATGCTCTATGCTGCATAACAAAATGTAGTGTTCAACAAATAATGTCAAGGTTACAAAATTGAGAAGGAAGGGATTAGCAGGACATGTAGCAGTCATGGGAGGTTTCAGAAATTATATGCTTTGTAAGTCAGAGAACCTGAATGGAAGAGAAAGCAGTTCACTGACCGTTGTTCACAACTCAATGGAAGAGGTTAATTGGGGGGGCCTAGACAGAGATGGAAGATATTAACGTCATCTTACGTAAGGTTTGATGTTCCTGATGGGCTTGATCTGGCTCAGGGTTCTTGTAAACCCAGCATTTATGTCCATGCTCTATGTAATTTGGGAAGCTTCTGTATTTGTTGGGCAACTGCTTGCTTTACAAGAAGGCAGTGCTGTGGGCTGGATGACCAAGGAATCATCCATCAGTTTGAGGCAGTGGAAAAGTTTTCTGTCATCTTCAAAGTGTCCTGACAACCTCTGAGGCCAGCCCAGCCTCCTATTCGGTCCATGGTCAGGGTGAAGTGGCTGGGCCAGGAAGCTAACCACTTATATCTGTCTAGTACTAGGGCAAGAATGTGTGGAGCTGTATGTGCTGTACCTCCACACCCCTCTATACCCTCACTGAGTGGTGCTTAATGAAACCTGGAGACAGCTTTACCTTGTATGAAGTTTGTCAATGTTAATGAGCTGTGTTGCTCACAGTACAAACTGTTGTGTCAAAAAATAGGAGGTGGATTAATATTTAAAATCATGTACTTGTTCACGGGCAATAGTGACAAAATGCCGTTCCAAGAGAAGAAGACTGACCATGTGGTCGTTGTCTGTGGACACTGTCATCTGAGACCTCAGTGACTGCAGATTGAACTTGTATTTTGTATTACACTTTGTGTTGTTGTTTTGTGTGTTGACTGTTGTGTAACAGTGGGCAATGCTGCAGCTTTAGTGTATTAGTGTTGTGTGTACTGTGAAGAAAATATAACCATCAGAAATTAAGTTTTTATATTTTATGTGGTGACAATTGTGTGTAAGTAGAGAGCATGGCACAGCTTCAAACTGCTTTGCTGATGTCATACAACATAGTTCCATGCGTTACCACCAGCAGCATTCTTTACACACAGCCTGTGCCGGCAACAGTAACGCACGTAGGCGCTGCACGTGGCGGTGTAGTTGTACGTTTCAAGGAAGTTTCCAATCTCTTAAACGTATTAATCTGTGATCATAACCTATAAATCCGTTTAAAGGTTTATGGCAGTAAGGAAGAAGCAATGAAGATTAGAATGATTAACATGAAGACAGTATAATCAATACACGGTATAAAATCATGGGTCAACAATATATGTATGGCATCAAGAGGGAGTGTTAATAGGACTGAAAGTAAAGAAATCCTCCCTACTAAGAGTGACAAATGTCTCAATATTAAGAGTTGATTAGAATGACTACTAATGAAAGCTATTAGTGAGATGAAGGTTAGGGCAGGAATGCAAATATACCATAGGTGTACGACAAACTGTATTGGATATCCAGGTACGATTTGTTTTATATTATTACGTTATTTTGAAGTAGCTTTTTGTTTAAATGCTTTATATATACAGTCGACAGATCCATATGAATAGTCATAAGGAACTACAAAACCTTACCCTAGATATATCTACTTACTTACCGGCGCATTAAGTTTCAGTGCTTTTCCTGAATTCGTAGTGAACCACATATGCTGTGTATACTTCGGCACACGCCTAATTGGTGAATAAAAAAATGACTTTACATATTGAAGTATAGAGACGTCAGTTTAGTAGTACTTTTTTGAGATATCTTGGGATAAGTAGCGTATGGAAAATTGCTAATGTAATCATATTTTTATCACAGAACATCACATCCAAAACTTTATGTGTATTTTAGCATCAGTTGACGTGTATTAATTATAATACATTTAAGAGAATACTAGATATTTTTAACATGTAAAGGTTACAAAAATCCTATGCAAGCTCAGAACTAGATAATTGTATTGATGTTATTTTAATCTGTAGCAGTCAAGTGACACAAAAAATTTTCCTTTTAAGTGTATGAAACTCCCTTATGATGACCAAGCTTGGTCATCATAAAGAGTGATGTAAATAAAAATATTGCTGTCATTCGTATAAGAATGTGTAAGTAGGTGACTTTATTTTGATTGATTAAAATTTGCACATTTCGAAAAATGATATTTTGCCTATGAGGTTCAAAATTTTTCTAGGCGAGGCCATCAAAACAGTGGGCACCATGAGTAGAAGTGTATTAAAAAGAAAAGACACACTGATATCAGAGATCCACACACGCGTGTGCGTGCGCACATACACACACAAGGAGAGGACTGACATGTAGAATGGAATATTACCTCTCAAAACTTTGCAGTCACTGTAAAATATGTGTATTGATGTTTATCTGTATAACTGTAATCAATAAATATGTCAGTTACAATTAGGCCTAGTTTTCACATATTGTGGTATTTTCTTAATACAGAAACAAAACGCCATCTCTGTTTTTAGGCACGTTCACAAAATTGTGAAAAGTGGCTATTAGCTTCATTATGCCTGCCTGTCTGTCTGTCTGTCTGTTCATCTGTCTGGCCGTCCATCTATGTAGAACAACTCGGCTCCCACTGAACGGATTTTCGTGGAATTTGATATTTGAGTATTTTTCAAATATCTATTGAAAGAGTTGAAGTTTCATTAAAATCTGACAAGAATAATGGGTATTTTACATGAACACATACATAATAATAACCATGGCTCAACAGCCCTATATGGGCTCGGGCCTCCTCTTGCCTCCTCTTTTCGAGGTTACTAAGTCGTGCGCATTCGTGGCAGTTGGTGACAGGTCAACTGGCCGCGCTACTGTTTCTATCGATCCTGATGTGCCTGCCAGAGCCATCTGGCAGGCAGTCAGGAGACTTGGGTGAGAAATGGAGGCAATTTGGCTTACGCAACATTTTTAATGAAGACATACATACCTTTATGATAATATCTTGCTCAATTCTTCTTAAAAAAGGAAATGTTTAAGACAAAAGTTGTAGAGAAGTCAAACATGCATTTTATGTTCAATAACTTTTTTCCAAAAAATTGTGCCATTTATGAGATAATGTGGAAAATATGGTAGAGCCAGACAGGCCACAGATGACAATATAATATGGCGCATGCGCTTTGCATGCTGGATAACTAAGGCTACAGACACACACTCAGAATATGTAATACTTATTGTGTTTCCACGGCAGCAGTGGTTACACGAACACGCCTCAATGTTACATTTATACATACATTTCCTGCTTTGTTTAAATATTTTATTTTTTGTTTTGTTTTAACTGTTATTAAATCTATACATTCTAATACAAATGTAAATAAAACTGTAAGATGTCAGAGCTGTGTTGTCTGTGGCCAAAATAGTGTGGAATAAACTGTTTGTGTACAAAAAAACCTTAGAGGCAATGGATATTTCATGACATGAATATTATGCTTTGATTACTTGGGTGTTTATAGTGCCTTATTATGTTATTACTTCATTCATCTTGATAGAGAATCCAGCCAGCATTGCCACTTTGGTACCTGTGTTCCTTCACGTGGTGGTCTGATTTTATGTGTTTGTTCTACACATAACCCACTGCAATAATTTAAGACTGATATATATGCCTGCCCATTTGGGTGGACTTCATGAATTTAATCCTGTTAAAAGGTACCGGACTTAGGCCCAACAAAACATTCAATAGAATTCCTTTAATCCAAAAGCTGATACTTGGGGAAATCCTGATGCTTTGGCTGTTGAAGAAAATAGCCCAAAGTCTGGAAGTTTTCAGGACTTGTTCAAAAAGATCTCTAAGAGTGTCTCAACATCAGCCATTGTGGTATCTCCTGTCCTGTGTCTCCTACGTCTTCAATTTATTCAGCTATGAAGATTCCTGATCCACAATCTCCTAGTCGAAATTGAAGAGACTCGAGAAACGTAGGAGGGGATCCTGCTGCTCCTGAACCAGCAGATGAAGGAGATATCCATATGGAATACACCTCTGATTAGTTGTGCGGCCCAAGTATAGGAGCAGTAAGAAACGTTACCTATAAGAACTGAGGTCAGCATAGGCACTGTTTCATAAATCGAATATTTGATAATCCAGCACCTGCCCATTATTGTGGGTGACGTATAAATGGAATTCTACTGTACTGCTTTATTTGACTGTAGAAGAGGATACCGAAATAGGTTGGAGGGGTTTATTTACAGTTTTGCTTAAGTTTCTGTAGGTATGAATAGAGAAAATTAATTTCTCTATTCATTTATTTATTCACTGATGCTCTCAGGTTTAGTGTTTTTAGTGTTGAAGTTACAGGATGATTGGTGAATAATGGATTGGAAAGGGTGTGAAAGGAAATGGTCATTACATAATTTTTTCCCACCTTTTGCAAGGAGAGTCTAAGGAAGACAGTGACAAATCTCAGAACAGCTGGTTTCTGTGGCGAGTTTTGAACCTAGGACCTCCCAAATACGTATGGCAGTTTTTCCCTGCCTGGTATAATATGGCCCTTTTGAGGCCACAGCACCATGGCATTCAGCATTGTTCTACAATCAGTAAATGTCTAGACAGGTGCCTAGATGTTGTTACCAAGACCATTTTATTAAAGACTTCCCATAGCAAATATTAAACTGATGGTTGTATTTGGTAGCTAAGTTCTCGGTGCACTGGCAGTGGGCATCCTGTTTGATTGGGTTCAGTTTTATTGGCAGTGGCAAAGAATGTGCTTGTAAAATCACACTTCGGGCAAGAACATAGATTATTCTACTATCAGTAACAAATTCTGCAATGCATAGGTTGTAGTTTTAACAAAAATAAAATTCCTATCACATTTCGTGTAGGCCACTGTGATATTATGATGCTTTCAGTAATTATGACGATATGTATTCCACATCTTTGAATTGTTAGCGTGTGCAGTTTATAATGGGTTTCAAAAGTAATAGTCACCTGAGATGCTGCCTGGATTGGAGCGCAAATAAAGACACTGAGTTTGACTATTCTGTTTATGGATAGCCTGTATTCTCACATGGCCTCATCTCTTGTAGAACCACTCAAAAGCATATCCCTTCAGCCCATAATTCTTCTCAGTTTCTTGTTTGGGAGTATCAGGTGAGTCAAGCCCAATAGGTATGAACGTGATATTTGGTTGGTAGCCGAACTCATTGGCGATATATTTCACCTGTGTACTAACTCCATTTCTTCCGTTTACAAAGTATCCCCCGACTTTATCTCCATTTCTGTACCCTTCTTCGTGGTGACCGTGGAAGCCCACAGTGTAGTTGAACCTGTACAGTAATTTCATAATGTCAGATTCTGTGATGCCATGTGGTAAACCAGTTCTTTCGACTGCCAGTGGAACTTTGCTCACGTCAGGAGGCTTTTCAGCAATAATGCCACCTATGGGAGGTGGTCCTCCAGTGCTGCTAACAGGACGAGGAGAGGTGCCAAAGATACCACCCGTGAGGTGTCCATCAGGTCCTGCAGGTGATGATGGCCCAAAAAATGAACCGGCAGGAGGACGAGGAGTGCCAGTGATACCGCCTACACTGTGTTCTTCAGGTCTGACAAATGCACCAGCAGGAGGACGAGGAGTGCCATTGATACCACCTGCAGTGTGTCCTTCAGGTACTTCAGGTGATGATGGTCTAACAAATGCACCAGGAGGAGGAGTAGGAGTGCCTGTGAGGTGTCTATCAGGTCCTGCACGTGATGATGGTCCAGGAAATGAACTAGCTGGTGGACGAGGAGTTCCAATGTTAGTGCCAGGAATGTGTCCTTCAGGTTCTGCAGGCAATGACAGTCCACGAGATATGCCAGATGGAGGATGAGGTGTGCTGGAGACACCACCTACTTGAGGCTGGACACTGCTGGGTGGAGGTGTCCCTGCAAAAATACTAGGAGGAGGATTTGGTGTGCTGAAGACGTCACCTGCTGGACGCAGGGTTCCTCCAGATGGAGAAAACTGCCCTCCAAACGTACCAGTTTGAGGACGTGTTGTGCCAAAAACTCCACCTCTTGGTGGAATGGATGTTGATTGACCTGTCAGAGATGAGAAGGGTTTCTTTGTGATTGGCACAGGAACTTTACAAGAGCTACAACCTTCAGTGACCTTAATCTTCGGGGTGGTTGAAAATGTTGAAGAGGTGCTAAACGCCTCAGGCCCACTTGTAGGTTTTGCTGTGCTGCTGAATGCCTGCAGTCCACTTGCTGGTTGAATTGGTGGCTTTGTAGTGGGTGATGCTATTGATGGTGCTACTGTAGAAGTTGTGGGTTTGAGTGCACTTCCGGGAGCTGTGGAAACAGATACTGAGCTTCAGTTCTTGTAACAGCCAAATGCTTTCTGCTTTCGGAAGAGAGTTATTGAACATAAGGTGTGTGTGTGTGATTTGATTTCCTCTACAACTCTTGTCTGAAACATTTCTCATTCTAAGAATAAGTCAGCGAGATATTGTCATAAATGTACGTAGGTCTTCATGTAAAGTAGCCGTTATTCTTGTCAGATTTTAATGAAACTTGAATTTTCTCGACAGATTTTCGAAAAAAGAAACACCGATATCATGAAAATCTGTCCAGTGGGAGCCGAGTTGTTCCATGCGGACACGGATGGGCAAACAGGGTGAAGGTAATAGTCGGTTTTCGCAATTTTGCGAACGCGCCTAAAACCCTCGTCTTATATTTGGCCTCATATGGTATTGTGAATGTAACATTCCTTTTCTTCGCGACTCTGTCCTGCTGCTGTGTGTCAAGTGTGTCCGTATCGTGCAGTTAAACGCCTCGCAAGTCGTGCCGCAAAGGCACACTGGAGGAGTAGACGTACTTATGTTATTGTCACCTTACATTTTTCTTGTATATAGCCTTATTCCGACAAATGTACAAGTTATTATATACACAAACCAACAAATATTGCACTTTTTTATATGTATTGTCAACCCTACATATGTTTCGGCTGTGCTTTAGCCATCTTCAGGGGTTTCTCTTGAAGCGTCCACTAACTGTAACTCTCACTGCATTGTCTTTGACTCGTATTAGGTTTCTTAATATAAATCTACATACGACTAAGGAAAAGGACTGAAAAAACCCGAAAGCTACAGATACGTTCTAGACGAGACCACACTTTACATGTTCTAAAACTGACCAAGCAACGTCAAACTAAAATCGTGCAATAAACCACAAACAAAAGTGCATCTGTGTACATAGTGAACAGTGTATATGACCTGGATAGTGAGACAATGTATAGTGCCTAGATATTAAGAAACCTAATACGAGTCAAAGACAATGCAGTGAGAGTTACAGTTAGTGGACACATCAAGAGAAACCCCTGAAGATGGCTAAAGCACAGCCGAAACATATGTAGGGTTGACAATACATATAAAAAAGTGCAATATTTGTTGGTTTATGTATATAATATCTAAAACATGCACGGTATGTACAACTTTAAAATGTACAAGTGTTCATTTGTCGGAATAAGGCTATATAGCAGTAGATATGTAGCTCTACCCTGTGTCAACTTCGGTGTTAGATGAAGGTGGGTGGTCAATGCCACACCCCCGGCAGCTTTACCCTCGTACCCATTGTACAGGAGGCTGGGCGGGCCCCAGGGTCAGTTTGGGCGGGTGTTGAGAAAATCTCTTGTCCCCACGGGGGTTCGAACCCCGACCTGTCAAACCCGCTAGCGAGTCGCTATACTGACTGAGCCATCCCGGTCCCTCGTAACGTGAAATAAGAAATGTGACTCACGGAATCCGACTTTGATGTTCTTCATCTTCAGGATCTTGAAGTCTCCATTCTCGTCAGTGGCGTACACGGTGACGTGGTAGATGCCATCTGCCGTGATGAATCCGAATTCTCCCATAATGATGCCCTTCTCATCTGTAAGTAGCAGCAGACGTAACGAAATTATAAAACACCTATATACACGCGTACCTTCCCCCCCCCCCCCCCCCAATGGCGCAACAGCCCCTAGTGGACCAGGGCCTCATTATCGACGCTTCACGATTACACTCAGACACACCTCACTCGGTAGGACTCCTCTGGACGAGTGATCAGCCCGTCGCAGCGACCTCTACCTGACAACACACAACACTCAAAAGAGACAGACATCCATGCCCCCCCCCCCCGGCGGAATTCGAACCCGCAATCCCAGCAAGCGAAAGGCCACAGACCGACGCCTTAGACCGCGCGACCACTGCGATCGGCACTGCGTGTACGTTACGAAGGCCCATATTCAGTTCGCCTCTTTAAATGTTGCCTAGGTTTAATGCTTTGAAAAATGACTTTATCTAAATTACATTTTAGGATATTTTCCATCATAGTTCGCATCTCCGTTTCAGAACCATAATTCATGTATATTGCAAGAATCATAACGGTGAAGGTAAAGTTAAAGTTGTCCCTGTGAATGCCATGAAGGCGTATGGGGGAGCAGACGTATAGTTCCACTCATTCTTAACCTCGGCAATTGATGTTTCGAGTCTGAAATGTATTGTACCTTGCCGAAGTGATTTGCTGTAATTATGTGATGGTGCCTGATTGTAAAGCTGGTGTCAGCACGTCAGTGTGCGGTCACGTGACGTCAGTGTGCAGTCACGTGACGTCAGTGTACAGTCACGTGACGTCAGTGTACAGTCACGTGACGTCAGTACGTCAGTGTGCAGTCACATGACGTCAGTGTGCAGTCACATGACGTCAGTGTGCAGTCACGTGACGTCAGTGTGCAGTCACGTGACGTCAGTACGTCAGTGTGCAGTCACGTGACGTCAGTGTGCAGTCACGTGACGTCAGTGTGCAGTCACGTGACGTCAGTGTGCAGTCACGTGACGTCAGTGTGCAGTCACGTGACGTCAGTGTGCAGTCACGTGACGTCAGTACGTCAGTGTGCAGTCACATGACGTCAGTGTGCAGTCACGTGACGTCAGTGTGCAGTCATACTCTGTAACAGGCCAGCTGAAGTAACCGGAACTGATTGCGTGCAACATAGTCCTTCTTAAGAACGCTCTAGTTCCTCAACTAGTCAAGAAATTACCATTATTTTATGGAACCCGAAGGTTCATTACCGTATTCACAAGAGCCCGCGACTTGCCCCGATCCTGAGCCAGATCAATCCAGTCCACACCTCCCCTCTATCCTGTTTGTTGAAGATCCAACTGACTTTAGAGAACAGCCTTTAATGTAAAACTTAAAACAGTTTTTTCCTTTACATTTTAAGTCCGACACACGTACAATTTAATCACACTATTTGTGCACTTTCACCGTCCTACATGTTTCGAACCCCTAACCCGGGTTCATCTTCAGGGACACATCATCTAAAATCGCACACTAGTTACACCAACTGGCACAATTATTTACATGAGTTCTTTACAATTGTTCAGATACACTGTTTATAACAAATAAAAGTTGAAAATTTTGGGTTTTGGTTGTTAAAAATTAAAGTTGAACAATCGATGCTGTTTTGATATCCTGTTTATCGGAGTAAGTTGCCTGTTGGGTGGTGAGAACAGTTTTTCCTTTGTATTTTCCATGTTCCCCCTGATGATGTGCCAGTCTGGTCGAAACAGGTAGTAGGAATAATGAAGTCACGTTTCCTGTCCGTGATATTTACGTACTGTGTTGGTATATAGTGTCGATCTTTTTTGACAATCGATTTATTGCAAATACGAGACGTGGACCACAAGACTGCTGGACGGATACAGACCCGAGGTCGAAAGAGGTCATTTATTGGCTTAATTTTATGAACAGAAGAAGGCGTTTAGTTCTAAGGCGTGGGTCTGCGGCCGCTCGCTTGGTGGGATTGAGGGTTCGAATCCCGCCGGGGGCATGAATGTCTCTTGTGAGTGTTGTGTGGTGTCAGGTAGAGGTCTCTGTGACGGGCTGATCATTCGTCTAGAGGAGTCCTACCAAGTGTGTATGTGCCCGTGTGTGTTATCATGTGCAACAGTAAACCCTCTACACGTACAGTGAGTTGGTAGACAGAGGTCAGACTAAGGAACAAAGAAATAAACAAAGAAGTTTAGATATGTCGCACTATAAGGCACAAATAAATAAGAAAAATAGTGAAGTGCTCACAAACATCTTTTGATAAATATCTTCCTTGACTATTCAAAAACACCAACTGGATGCACTCTTTATTTCAAAAAACTGTATAGTTCTTTAAAACATTTTAAAACCCCCGACATATGTTTCGGCTCCTCATTGAGCCATCTTCAGGGTTTTTATGTCACTAAAACTGCATATATTTATAAACGTCTATGCATTGGTTCACTTTGTAAGCACAATTTTATCACCTTCACTGTTATCGATGTGCACAGTCACTTTGTATCTGTGTTGACCTGATAAACTAGTATCTTCGTAGATGTTATTGTACGGATGCATGCTACTGTATCAATTTATTCCGTGGGGTTTTTTAGAATAAAGTATCTTATATAAGTTTTAAAACTTATAGAAGACTATATTGAATAAAGTATCTTCCTTGACATTTTGTGTTCCTACCTCATTGCCCTTAATAGCTATTTATTGCTGACGCATGTTATAGCTTTAGAAGCAACAGTAATGTTTCTGTGTTTCATAAACTTGTAATATCACTGATTTATGGTGTACTGTTGTGTAACCTAATGTGCAGATTTACGGCCTTGTGCGAAGCAGTTGATAAACTTCGACTTCAGCTTCATGTAGCGTGTGATTTCGCTCCATGAAGCAGTGTCCGTTATGTGAAACTGATAGTCGCTGAGCGAGTAAGGAAATTTTCCCGCGGTCTTCGCTGTTCTGGGATATTACGCAGTATAGGTTGGTAATTGCTATACGTTTGGGGATAACATATCGGGCCCATCTTTAAGGTTCAAGCAGTCCAAGACTTGACCCTTGAACATGGAACGCATATATTGTCCCGAAACGTCGGTAACCCAACTACAAAGTACGGTAGCATCCCAGAAGAGCGAAGACTTCAACTACACCGTAAATTTCCCGCGCTTTGTCAAACCCAAGGATTTGTTAGCCATTCACGAAGTCCTCGTAATGACAGTGGTCACGTGGATGTAGGTGTTCGTACCTTTCTTCTCGTGGCGGTGCTGGTAACCTTCGATGTTGAATCCAAATTCGTACGGTCTCTCCTCGTCCGTAAAGCCGTCGCTGCCTTTCTGTCCGTACACTGCCAGCAGACCGATCAACAACAGGACCACCTAAAGACATGGACTGTGATTATATTTGCTTGATTCTTACTACAGGGAGTTCTCTACACGGTCTGACTACACATCAGGTGCCTTCGACTCTTCCATCTGAGTCATCATTCACAAAACATCTCACGGTGCAAGGCTTTTGGGGGTTGATTGGGGCGAAATTCGACAGTCTGATGTCATGAAACTTAAAATGAATGCATTTTATATTGTTCATTTTTTTTCTAATGGCTCAACAGCCACTTGGGGGGCCTAGGCTGCCTCATTTTTCGAGGCTTCACGAATCACAATCAGACACACCACACTCGGTAGGACTCATCTGGACGAGGGACCAGCTCGTCGCAGAGACCTCTACCTGACAACACACAACACTCACAACAGACAGACATCCATGCCCTAGGCGGGATTTTTTTCTTTTTTGCCTGTCCGGGGTTTCTTTTTTGGCTGTCCGGGGTTTCTTTTTTGGCTGTCCGGGGTTTTTCCCCTTTGATCCATTTTTGTACTCTTTAAATCCTTTCGTCCTTCATGTCACTTTACGCTCCATGCTACCGTCCTTACAACAAACACAACACAAACATCCATGCCCCCGGTGGGATTTTTTTTTTTTAAATCCTTCAGTCCTTCTTCATGTCACTTATGATCCATACTAGTCCTTGTACTACAAACACAACACAAACATCCATGCCCCCGGTGGGATTCGAACCCACAATCCCAGCAAGCGAGCGGCCGTAGACCTACGCCTTAGACCGCACGGCCACTGGGATCGACATATCGCTCATACTGTGAATTTTCGATAATCAAATTACAATATTTAGTCTCCACAACACAGTACACCAGGTATCCATTACACAACAAACGCCTACATCTTAACTGACTGACTTTTCATATTTTTTTCAATCTGTATATGGATTGCTAGTTCAATTTTTTGAAGTATTAATTTGATATGAATCCCTGATGATGATGCCAAGAGGGATCGAAACATGTAGCAGTGTTCAACGTGATATTGTAATATAAAATACGTGGGTGGTTCAAATTTAAACGAGAATTTAGTTCCCTTTCGACCACAAATCCAACTTGTATGAACGTTGATTTCAGGCTTCCGCCGCGATGTTGATGAAATCTCTGGTCTTCTGGGTAATTACACGGCGTCGTGTGGTAATTATTTACCGACGTTTCGGGACAACGTGTCGGTCCCATCTTCACGGGTCAAGATTCCGAGTAGGAAAAGGAATCTTGACCCGTGAAGATGGGACCGACACGTTGTCCCGAAACGTCGGTAAATAATTACCACACGACGCCGTGTAATTACCCAGAAGACCACAGATTGTATGAACGTGCTTGCGCTGACAAGCTATGACACGTTTAAACTTGCAACCCGCACTAGTCGAGTCCCTCTGCACCTCAACCATCAGGTGAAATCAAGATGGCAGTGCAAGCAGTACCCAAAAGTGTTGCGCAGCGTATAATTATCAAATTTCTCACGAAGGAAGGTGTCATTCCTTATGAAATCTTTACCAGGCTTCAAGCACAGTTTGGGGATGAATGTTTGTCACAGCCAAGGTTGTTCAGTTGGGCGAAATTATTTCGAAAAGGACGAGACGATGTTGAAAATGAACGTCACGCTCGGCGATCAAGAACTTTTGTCAATCCAGACAACGTTTTGAAACTTGATATTGTATATACCGTGCAACATTATGATAATATAGTACTTACATAGCCAACATTTATTGCACAAATATACAGGGCATACACAAAAGAATGGTGCGGTTTTAATAGTGTTCACTATTAAAACCGCACCATTCTTTTGTGTATGCCCTGTATATAACCGAAACATATGTAGGGTTAAGTGAAAAACTAAATTAGTTATGTTTTGGTGCAATAAATGTTGGTTATGTAAGTACTAACGTTTTGAAAGTTTGTGAACTTATTCGGGCTAATCGTCGCATAACTGTTCTTGAACTGTTAATAATACAGTTAATAATACTGTGAATAATACAGTTATAATACAGTTAATAATACTGTGAATAATACAGTGCATTTTGTTAGACTACGTGTTAGGAGTTAAGGTCGTATTCAGACTTGGTTCTTAAGTTTGTTGCGGACTTCGGTCGTAAGAAAGGGAACATCTGGCATGGGTGGGACACGCAGAAGGGATGAGACGATAATATTAAAATGGATCTGAAACTTGGAAGTTGCTGGAATCCTGAATTTTGGTTTGTTTGTGTTAGGCCTGTTCCAAAACATTTTAACTCTGCCACGTTCTCAGAGAATTTATTAACTGTCTCTTGAGTTTTAATTTCGTTCTGTATTCTGTTCCCAAGGCATGGATGTATAATTGGTTTCCTCAGCATTCAGGTTGAGACCTTACTAGTGACTACTGTAGCTTACTAGTGACTACTGTAGCTTACTAGTGACTACTGTAGCTTACTAGTGACTACTGTAGCTTACTAGTGACTACTGTAGCTTCTGTGTTTTCCATTTTTTGTTTTCACTTCAACTAATATCAGCGCAGACCTGAAATTATTATGTGCCGTTCAATTTCAATGCTGCCTGGATATGTTGGACCTTCCTGATGGTAAAGGTAAAGGTAAAGGTAAAGTTCTCCCTATAACAGGCCATGAAGGCCCAGAGGGGGAGTAGAGGTTTAACTCTACTCTTTAACCTCGGCGGTAAATGGGGGTGGGTGGTCAACGCCACGCCCCGGCCGCTTTACCCCCGGGAATTACCCGGTACCCATTAGAGGCTGGGTAGGCCCCAGGGCCGGTCTGGATTGGTGCTGAAAATCTCGCCCCCACAGTTTTTTTTTTTTTTTTTTTTTTTTGTCTCTCCGGGGTTTTTCCCTTTGATCCATTTTTGTACTGTTTAAATCCTTTCGTCCTTCATGTCACTTTACGTTCCATGTTACCGTCCTTACAACAAACACAACACAAACATCCATGCCCCCGGTGGGATTCGAACCCGCAATCCCAGCAAGCGAGCGGCCGCAGACCCACGCCTTAGACCGCGCGGCCACTGGGATCGGCGGGATTCGATCCCCAGACCGTCCAGCTCGTAGCGAGTCGCTATACCGACTGAGCTATCCCGGGACCCTCGTGATGGTGTGTTCTAAAGGAAAATTAAAAGCAGGCCATTCTGAATACGAAATATATCAGACAAATTTTTTCTTTTCGGGTTTTACTATAGGTTTAATTTAAAATACGTTTTAATTGACATAATTAGTTTCTTGGGCGCACAAACGCTATGAGAATATAATACGGCGCATGCGCTTTGCATGCTGGATAACTAAGGCTACAGACATACACTCAGAATATGTAATACTTACTGCTTTTCCACGACAACAGTGGTTACGCGAACGCGCCTTACTGTTACGTTATACATACATTGCCAGTTGAATTCAATAGACAACTCAAGGTATTATGAATGACATATACTGTCTACATTTGCCAACCAGAGCTCTTAAAGCAATGGTCAAGTTTTTCGCTAAAGTTCATGGTTGCATTTCGAGTCCTCTTTCCCAATTTATTTTAATGACACGAATGAAACGTAACTTCGTTTATTCAGACTTTCATCTACTATATAGTACAGGGGTGGCCAGCTAGACAAGCTTTGGGACCGCATCACTATTCAAAAACACCAACTGGATGCACTTTTTATTTTCAAAAAACTGTATAGTTCTTTAAAACATTTTTAAAAAACCCGACATATGTTTCGGCTCCTCACTGAGCCATCTTCAGGGGTTTTTATGTCACATAAACAGTGATTCTGATAAGATGCACGGTGGTTTTAGAATAAAGTTTGGGACTGCAGTTAGGCAAGAGCCATGTATTGATATGCTAAATACTTATAATTATTTTATGGCGCCTTTTTTCTGGTCCATACAACTACAGTAGGTCAGTTGCAGTTAGTTACGCATCCCGTTTCTTTACAAAACCTTTTAAGGCGCCTTTCACCGTCAGCATCGTGTGCGTGTAATCCACTTGAGTATTCATGATTTCATGTTTCCGCCGCGATGTAGATTAGATCTGCACCCTTCTGGGATATTACGCAGCCTAGATTGGTAATCCTGTACCTACGTTTCTGGGGCAACCTATCGGTCTCATCTTCAAGTCCTGATTTGGACTTCTTGGCCGTTGAAGATGGGACCGATAGGTTGTCCCGAAACGTCGGTACAGGATTACCATTCTACGCTGCGTAATATCCCAGAAAGGCGCAGATCTCATACTTGAGTATCATTTTTACAGGCAACTTGCGCGTGCGCTGTGTTGTGGCACCCCTGATATAGTACAGGGTGTTGAGAAGAAAACCAAGCGTATTCCGCGCGAAGAATGGGTACTTCAATTTGCTAATCATATGTGTTAACTATGTTTTAAATCAAGTAATATTATTGCGTAAGGCGTGGGTCTGCGGCCGCTCGCTTATTGGGATTGTGGGTTCGAATCCTGCCAGGGGCATGGATGTCTGTCTGTTGTGAGTGTTGTGTGTTGTCAGGTAGAGGTCTCTGCGTCGGGCTGGTCACTCGTCTAGAGGAGTCCTACCGAGTGTGGTGTGTCTGAGTGTGATCGTGAAGCGTCGAAAACAAATGAGGCGGCCTAGGCCCCCAAGGGGCTGTCGAGCCATTAAAAAAAAAAATATTTTGTAGGCCTGAAAGGTAAAGCCATACAGGGGGTCCCATATGGTGACAATGAGTGTCAGAAATATGGGGGCAGAAGGCGTTAAATGACATTTGTTTGTAATAGACTACTTTTAACTGATGGTTATAATTTTGAACTTAAGTAAGAGGGGCTGTAAGAGTACTATAACTTGCACAACCGCTGATGTAACTTTATTTGGTGAGCTGAACGTGATATGCCTGCAGTCAGAGTGACCACTAAGACTCATCTTACGTAACAATAACAGAATGAAAGTGCAGGGGTGGGGGAGAAGGGAATTATTTGTGAAATTGTGTCGCACAGGCGGCGAACTTTCAAATGATTTCTCACAGTCATGCACATATGTTGGAAGATGTTAGCAGATAGTTTAATGTGATGTTCGCAAGCAACAAATATAGTTCCTGCTACACGCGACAACACGTTCACTTAACCTGTCACAAGTTTCGCTAAGTCTTGCACATTGTTCTGTGACACCCATTAAATTACAGTGGTTGCCATATACAGGGTATACACAAAAGAATGGTGCGGTTTCAATAGTTTTCACTATTGAGACCGCACCATTCTTTTGTGTATATACCCTGTATATGCAACCAGATTAACAACAGTGTGTTCTGCATCTTGTCTGCACAATGTATTAAGGCTTTTTTATTATGTGTATAAACAAGTTGGTCTTTCTAGTGGAAACGCGGTGTGTTTTCCGTGAGATAGAGCTGATTTCCAGATATTATTTAGAAGAATTTCAGGCCCGTCTGTCTGCCTCCGTACATATCTGCACACATTAACACATCCGCTACGTGTGACATAGTTTCAATGCTCGATTTTAGACGCGTTCGCAAAATTGCGAAAAGTGATTGTTAGCCTCGTCATGTCTGTCCGTCCGCATGGAACATCTCGGCTACCACTGAAGGATTTTCATGAAATTTTATGTTTGAGTATTTTTCGAAAATCTGTCGAGAATTCAAGATAATTAAAATCTGATAATAATAACGGTACTTTACATGAAGACCTATGTACATTTATGATAATATCTCGCTGAATTCTTCTTAGAATGAGAAATGTTTCAGACAAAAGTTGTAGAGAAAATCAAAACACACATTTTATGTTCAATAACTTTTTTCCGAAAATCGTGCCGTTTATGAGATAATGTGGCAAAATATGGTACAGCCAGACAGGCCACAGATGACAATATAATACGGCGCATGCGCTTTGCATGCTGGATAACTAAGGCTACAGACACACGCTCAGAATATGTAATACTTATTGCTTTTCCGCCGCAACAATGGTTACGCGAACGCGCTTCAGTGTTACGTTATACGTACACTGCCTGTCTTGTTTTATTCCAAATCGTTATCAGCTGTGTTCTGTTACAGTTTCAGTTGTCCAGAACGGTGCATCGCTTTACTTAAATATCTAAATGCATTTCTGGTTCCGCATCATGTCAGCATTACTGACTATGGTGAATTAAATGTTTAAATTTCAACTGTATTAACTATACGCCGCCATAAGTGTTGCGGTCAGTACCATCAGTGATACACAATCGAGTCATAACAATATTACATTTATTGACACAGATACTGCTGCGTGTTTGCATCGAGCTCCACCATTCAGGGAATACAGTCTAACCCGGTTATAACGACATCGGTTTATGCGACACCTCATCTATAGCGTCAGATATTCCATTGTACCAATTAATTCCTCACTGTTAACCATAACATTATACTCCTCGGTTATAACAACACTCGTTTATAACGACACAAAATATTCAGTCTTACCATAACATTATACTCCTCGGTTATAACAACACTCGTTTATAACGACACAAAATATTCAGTCTTACCATAACATTATACTCCTCGGTTATAACAACACTCGTTTATAACGACACAAAATATTCAGTCTTACCATAACATTATACTCCTCGGTTATAACAACACTCGTTTATAACGACACAAAATATTCAGTCTTACCATAACATTATACTCCTCGGTTATAACAACACTCGTTTATAACGACACAAAATATTCAGTCTTACCATAACATTATACTCCTCGGTTATAACAACACTCGTTTATAACGACACAAAATATTCAGTCCCTTTCATGACGTTATAACCGAGTTCGACTGTCTTTCATGTGACACAGAAGGCATTGTTGTTGGCTGTTTAAAGTAATATTTATGCGCGTATAAAATTGCAAATGTGTAATGTATATATTGAAATGCGTAAAAGATATTACGTAATAGGAGGAGCAGTACAAATGCAGAGTGCAAAATTGTAAAAATTACAGTTCCAGAATGATGTTTATTTGTGTGACATTCCTCGTTAAACCGTTAGTTAATTTGTTAAGCCGCTGATGGTGGCATAGTCTTTAGATGTTATCATGGTCAATAATCGCGTAGTTACAATAGTTATAATGCGAAATGTGTGCTGTCCTTATTTGTAGTGTAATATCCTAGTGTTTTCTGTCTGGTGTAGGGGTCAAATACCGTAGTATACCGCCTGAGGTACTTGACCCATACAGCAAACACTGCGGGCGTTGAAAGGTTAATGATGTAATATTCTTCTTGTTTCTGTATATTAAGCACGGACATAGCATGTGTAAAGCTTTCGATGCTAACCTATGTTCGTGAGGTCAGCGACACTTTTTCGGTTGCAATTCTTACAATTACAGTATCTAATGGGAGGGTGATTTTTTTTTTTCCTATGGCTCGACAGCCCTATATGGGCCTGGGCCTCCTCGTTGTCGTCGAGGCTTCACGATCACACACATTTGAGACACACCACAGTCGGTAGGACTCCTCTGGACGAGGGACCAGCCCGTCGCAGAGACCTCTACCTGACATCACACAACACTCACAAGAGACAGACATCCATGCCCCCGGTGGGATTCGAACCCACGATCCTAGTAAGCGAGCGGCCGAAGACCCACGCCTTAGACCGCAAGGCCACTGGGATCGACAATGGGAGTGATTGTGGGTGACGAATTGGGAAGGGCCAAACACAGCCCACGATATCTATTAATTGGAATAAACAATCGAAAAAGGACTTTTTTAATTTAATGGAGGTGAGATTTTGTACCCCCCCCCCCCCCCGAAGGTATCCATATTTTGACGTTGTGTTGTGGCTTGCGTGGTCAAATGATCCTGAGAGCTATGCTGGCGGTAGCGTGGCTACAGGTAGGGCCTCCCATGCCAGACAGGTCAAAGGTGATGACGCAGACGAAAAGGGATACCCTGGTCGTCCAGGTTGGGGGTTGGGCGTGGGGCTAACAACCCCACGCCCATAAAAAAATGTTATGTTGAGAAGCTTCTAAAATTGGAAACCGGATGGAGGACAATTTTGGAAGAGGCTAAGGTCCACCAAGGACTGTAATGTCAGAAGAATATATTTTGTGACGTTAATGCACTGCTTCGCGAACTTTTGCCTTCATTACCCAAAACTGCTTATCAGAAAGTCCTTTTTACCCAATGTAGGTAAAACACTAACTGCACAGAAAACATATTTGACAAGTGAAGAGAGATCGGTAAGAAATAGGAAGCAAACATTATGTTTGATGCAATGTCTTTATTTTAAACATCTCTGAACATTTTAGCAGCCACAAACATTATGTTTGATGCAATGTCTTTATTTTAAACATCTCTGAACATTTTAGCAGCCACAAACATTATGTTTGATGCAATGTCTTTATTTTAAACATCTCTAAACATTTTAGCAGCCACAAACATTATGTTTGATGCAATGTCTTTATTTTAAACGTCTGTAAACATTTTAGCAGCCACAAACATTATGTTTGATGCAATGACTTTATTTTAAACATCTCTAAACATTTTAGCAGCCACAAACATTATGTTTGATGCAATGTCTTTATTTTAAACATCTCTAAACATTTTAGCAGCCACAAACAATATGTTTGATGCAATGTCTTTATTTTAAACATCTCTAAACATTTTAGCAGCCACAAACATTATGTTTGATGCAATGTCTTTATTTTAAACATCTCTAAACATTTTAGCAGCCACAAACATTATGTTTGATGCAATGACTTTATTTTAAACATCTCTAAACATTTTAGCAGCCACAAACAATATGTTTGATGCAATGTCTTTATTTTAAACGTCTGTAAACATTTTAGCAGCCACAAACATATTTGATGCAATGTCTTTATTTTAAACATCTCTAAACATTTTAGCAGCCACAAACATTATGTTTGATGCAATGTCTTTATTTTAAACATCTCTAAACATTTTAGCAGCCACAAACATGTTTGAT
Organism: Reticulitermes speratus; assembly: GCA_021186555.1. Taxonomy (NCBI): domain Eukaryota; kingdom Metazoa; phylum Arthropoda; class Insecta; order Blattodea; family Rhinotermitidae; genus Reticulitermes; species Reticulitermes speratus. Next base: position 2,736,674 of record JAJKFL010000014.1, read on the forward strand.
GCAATGTCTTTATTTTAAACATCTCTAAACATTTTAGCAGCCACAAACATGTTTGATGCAATGTCTTTATTTTAAACATCTCTAAACATTTTAGCAGCCACAAACATTATGTTTGATGCAATGTCTTTATTTTAAACGTCTCTAAACATTTTAGCAGCCACAAACATGTTTGATGCAATGTCTTTATTTTAAACATCTCTAAACATTTTAGCAGCCACAAACATTATGTTTGATGCAATGTCTTTATTTTAAACATCTCTAAACATTTTAGCAGCCACAAACATGTTTGATGCAATGTCTTTATTTTAAACATCTCTAAACATTTTAGCAGCCACAAACATGTTTGATGCAATGTCTTTATTTTAAACATCTCTAAACATTTTAGCAGCCACAAACATTATGTTTGATGCAATGTCTTTATTTTAAACGTCTCTAAACATTTTAGCAGCCACAAACATTATGTTTGATGCAATGTCTTTATTTTAAACGTCTCTAAACATTTTAGCAGCCACAAACATTATGTTTGATGCAATGTCTTTATTTTAAACGTCTCTAAACATTTTAGCAGCCACAAACATTATGTTTGATGCAATGTCTTTATTTTAAACGTCTGTAAACATTTTAGCAGCCACAAACAATATGTTTGATGCAATGTCTTTATTTTAAACATCTCTAAACATTTTAGCAGCCACAAACATTATGTTTGATGCAATGTCTTTATTTTAAACATCTCTAAACATTTTAGCAGCCACAAACATTATGTTTGATGCAATGTCTTTATTTTAAACATCTCTAAACATTTTAGCAGCCACAAACATTATGTTTGATGCAATGTCTTTATTTTAAACATCTCTAAACATTTTAGCAGCCACAAACATTATGTTTGATGCAATGTCTTTATTTTAAACGTCTCTAAACATTTTAGCAGCCACAAACATTATGTTTGATGCAATGTCTTTATTTTAAACGTCTCTAAACATTTTAGCAGCCACAAACATTATGTTTGATGCAATGTCTTTATTTTAAACGTCTGTAAACATTTTAGCAGCCACAAACAATATGTTTGATGCAATGTCTTTATTTTAAACATCTCTAAACATTTTAGCAGCCACAAACATTATGTTTGATGCAATGTCTTTATTTTAAACATCTCTAAACATTTTAGCAGCCACAAACATTATGTTTGATGCAATGTCTTTATTTTAAACATCTCTAAACATTTTAGCAGCCACAAACATTATGTTTGATGCAATGTCTTTAGTTTAAACATCTCCAAACATTTAGCAGCCACAAACAATTCAGTAACTATTCACCACGCACATTTCATTACCCACGTCCCAGCCAGTCAGTATAATGCCACAGTTAGACTGCTTTAGAGTATCGGTGCACACTGACTGATCGCGTTCTTCAGAGTACTTCTTCTTATACACTTTTACGGTAAATTTTAATGTGTATTCCGAGGTGTGTCGTTACCCAAAGAAAAACCACTTTTACCCAATTTTGGGTCATTTACCCAGGTTTGGGAAGCACTGCGTTATTGCGTTGTGGTATAACGTACAGAGCGTTAACGAAAATGCTTACGGCTTTATAGTCACATATTGTATTTCGTGTAGGTCTACTTCCGGATAGTGTAAGAAGATAGGGGAAAGCGGGGTAATGTGCAGGTGTCTGCAGTGTGGCGCACATGTTTGTAGTCAGGTATCATGAAGGCCATATGATAATGAATGTCATAAACATTATTTGGATTTTCTTTGACAATGGTGCAAACTTTTAGAGACTTGTAAATATAATAAAGATAGAATCTTATCACCAAAAAAAAAAAAAAAAAAACGTTTTGACATACACTGTCTCGATCGATCTATGGAGTAGCTCGACAGTCCCAGTCGCAGATTCTAAAACAAGACAGCAAATGCTGCACTCCGTGACGTAGTACACAGACTTTAACACGGCGTTCTTTATTGCAAAATGTCATACTGTTACACGGTAAAGTAAAGGTACAGCTGTCCTTGTACAGGCCTGGACAGGCCCTGAGGGTTCCAGGAAGTTGAGGCTCCCTAATTTCTAGACATTCGGCACATGAAGGTGGTAAGGTTGTCAGTCTTACGCACCGGCCGCCTTGACCCCCCAGGAAATATTACTGGTATTCATTTCTGTTAGAGGCTGAGTCGACCCCAGGGTCATAGTGCGACCGGACGGTTTCACGGTATATACACTTGTAAATATAATTTTATTTGCATGCAGAGAAAAAGAACGGTCTTCCCTGATCTGATTTTTTCACGTAACTCACAGATGCTGAACAGCGTTATGTTCAGAACGTCTGTACCGGATTTACCCAGATCAGACTATAAATGTGGAAAGCGCGAAGATAAATTGATTTATGCCATAAAGTAAAATGTGGCTTTCACTTTGCCGATTTTCACGAAATTTAGTGCCACTCAGTAAATCTTTGTGGCCATCTCCTGCACAGAAATCTATCCTGATCGGACAGAAACGTAGAAAATGCGGGTAAAATGTCATTTAGGCCCTTAAGTATCGCTTTCACTTTGCCGATTTTCACGAAATTTAGTGCCACTCAGTAAATCTTTGTGGCCATCTCCTGCACAGAAATCTATCCTGATCGGACAGAAGCGTAGAAAATGCGGGTAAAATGTCATTTAGGCCCTTAAGTATCGCTTTCACTTTGCCGATTTTCACGAAATTTAGTGCCACTCAGTAAATCTTTGTGGCCATCTCCTGCACAGAAATCTATCCTGATCGGACAGAAGCGTAGAAAATACGGGTAAAATGTCATTTAGGCCCTTAAGTATGACTTTCACTGTGCCGATTTTCACGAAACTTGCCACATCTCGATGGCATTACGTGAAAATCTTCGATACCGACCGCTTTCAGAATAGGATGAAAACTGTAGATAATGCGACAGAATTCCATTTACTCCCTTAAGTGCGTAGACTTTCAAGAAAACTCACAATTTCTCGACAGCATTATGCAGATATTTTTGTGCTTAATTTCACGCACATCAGGCATAAAATTTGGAAATCACCTTTAAAAAGAATACGCTATTGTGTGCTCATTTATAAAACATTAACTTGCAGTCGTGATGGCCGTAATCGCGTAGAACAGTACGACACTTTGCAGACAATGTGTCGTGTAATCAACTTCAATGACATACTGATAGCCCCAGCAACCTTGTGACGCTGGCGGGCTCGTGGTTGAGGGGGCTTTAATCGTGGGCTGGTCATTAGGGCGAATGGTGGAATATGTCACTCCGTCTATTCAAACTAACAAAAACGGACTCAGTCTTGCTGGAGCATATGCCTATGTCACTGAGTTTAATAAGCATAGAAGAGGACCGAGCTAGACTATTAAATACAAATTTACTTGTGGAGGACTTTGCTAAAAAATGGGGAAAAAATCGCAATTAACCCTTTAAAGGTATTAACCAACCCCCCCCCCCTCCCCCAATCTAGTGCCGAGGTTAAAGAAAGAATAGAGCTATAGCTCTACTCCCGTTGAGGGCGTACGTGGTCTGTTACAGAGCGGACTCTATCTTTACTGTTTACCTTTCATATTTCTGTTATATCGGCCCAACATCTCTGGTGGTTTAGTGGAGGAGGATTGGAGTCGACTTTTTCAGAGACGGCTCATTATTTTAACCGGTACACGGTTAGTTACTTTAATTTTTAAACTATAAGTTAGTTGTCAGCAGTTTTGTAAGTCGATCGCTGCGTGAAAATAAATTGAAAGACGTAATTATTCTTTATTCCACTAAGCGTTAAATCAAATTTGTGTAACAATAAAGCGTTTTCAACGAATTTTTAATTACCGCATAAATTCTTGACAAGGAACTGTGAATTTGTATACGTCAGCCTTTATGACCTAATACAGTACGTCCAACGTCGCGTCACAGTAGGGGGGCGTCTGTTATCGGCAACTGGCTAAACAAAGAATGGTTGTCGTCTTCGTGAAAGGAATTAGAGGCCTGTAGTTATCAAGGTCGAGGAAAGAGACTGACGACTTGTAGTCAGCCTTGGAGTTTTACTTCCACCTTTTGTGTTTGGTGAGAACTTCACGTGCTGCGTGAAGTGATATATGAGGATAATGTAAACACTGTGACGTCAGCATGTTCCGTGACCCTTCAGTGACGACTAATGCTCGTGCAGCATCCGGTATTGAGGCAGAATTTTGGAAGAACGGAATGTTACGGTTTGTGCAAAGTAACGATGGCCCAACACCAAGTGTCACTGAAAGTGTTGGCCTGTGGTCCGAGGTAGATACTGGGTAAAGGTAAAGCAATCCCATTACAGGCCTGGACAGGCCCTTAGGGTCCCAGGAGGTTGAGGCTCCCAGATTTAGAGACAATCGGCACATGAAGGTGGTAAGGTTGTCAGCCCTACGCACCGGCCGCCTTTACCCCCAGGAAATATTCCTGGTACTCATTTCTGTTAGAGGCTGAGTCGACCCCAGGACCATAGTGCGACCGAAACGATTATGTCAATGGTAAATTTCAATGACACCATCGGGAATCGAACCCGCGACGTTCCGGTTTGTAGCGCAGTGCCTCAACGAACTGCGCCACCGCGTGCCTCGGTCCGAGGTAGGTACTGGGTGCAAATCTTGGCCCCGAGACTGGCTGTCCTAACTGATTAGGTGGAGCAGAGTCCTTCTTGAGAAGCTAACAGTTCCTCAGCCAGTCAAGAAATTCCCCGCGTTTTATGGAACCCGAAGGTTCATTACCACTCTCACAAGAGCCCGCCACCTGTCCCTATCCTGAGCCAGATCAATCCAATTCATGCTCCTCCTTCTTCTTGAAGGCCCATTTTAATATTATACTATATTGTTATTTTATGTTAATATTAATATATTATTGGGTTAAGTCAAACAGAAATTTAAATTTTCAAATAATAAATTAACGATTTAAAAAAGAACGGTACTGGAGTGAGCAGTGAGAGACGATAATTTTGTTACGAGGTGAAACTGATACAAAGTTTCTTCTCTCATTCGAAAGCTATTCGCGTTTTTTCTTCTAAAAGTTCGTTGGTGAGGTCAGGCTTTAATGTGCAGGGTCTTCGCCGTATTAGCGGAGCCGGCGTAGTGTAGTCGGTATAGTGACTAGGCTACGGGCTGGACGATTCGGTTTTTCGAATCCTTGCAGGGGGCAAGAGGTTTTTTTCTTCTCCATATCGTTCAGACCGCCTCTGGGGCCCACCCAGCCTCCTATTCAATGTGTATCGGGGGTAAAGCAGCCGGGGCATGAAGCTGACCACTCACCTTTATCTAGCGCCGAGGATAAGAAGGAATGGAGCTATACCTTTGCTGTCCCTATACGCCTGCATGGCGTGAACAAGGACAGCTTTACCTTCTCTGCATTAGGCTCGTGTTTTGATATTAACGCGGGCGATGTCGGAATTTTGAAGTTGATGAAGCCCTGAGTTCGCAGGCTACATTCTCTTGTAGTGCCTGAACCTAGGGACCGATAGGTCGTTCCGGAACGTCGGTAACTGACTACCAATCTGCGCTGCGTAACATCCCAGAAGAGCGAAGATCTCATCTGACCTCCAAGTTCCCTTTACCGTTGAGTTTTACCTGCACAGTCCTGTGTCTCGAAAGTTAACTTTCTCGGGTATAAATAATTCTTGTCGCCTTTGTCCTGAGGTGAGCATTACGGTGTGAAGTATGATATGACACGGCAACTATCAATTACGCGAACGCGGAATTGGTGTGCTAAGACCTTCATCAGAACAGGTGGGCCTCGTCTGTTGAGCGGGAGGCTGCAGTCACTTGTTTGGTCGTGACGTAACTGTTTTATACAGCCTAGTGATGTGTGCTCGTGACACATGAGGAAAAAAAAGTACAATTTAAAATACATTTATTATATTTTCACAAAAACACGTTTTGCATTTATAAATTCTGTGGTTATGATGGTAGTGATGACGTATGTTGTGGTCTTCTGGGATTGTTATCAAGGTTTCGGAGTAACACACTGCTTCAATCTTCACGACAAGGTGGCCTTAAACCTATCATATTTTAATTAATGTAAATATATATATAGAAATGTTCAGGAAAGGAAGGTGCGTCTACCATGAAGATGGAATTGGCATGTTCCTCCGAAACGCTGGTACCGACCTCTAAGTACTACACTATGTCTTAACCCTGAAGAGGACATTATAAGAGATTTGCATGTCTTGGCTTATTGTGGTTCGTTGTGACCGGAATATGTCGTTAGTCGACTGTTTTGCTTTCTTATTTGTAGTCTTTGCTGCAGAATGGTATTAGATTGCGTTTCTTTCCAGTTATGGAGATAGACTGTCTTTCATCTAAAGAGTCCAGTCTACGGCAGTGTTGGCATTGAAGGATGTGACAGATACGCGAAACAGTTCTTGTGATTCTCTAAATATCCGTAACAGTGGTTCGTTGTATATACCAGCACGGTGTTGAAGATTTTTCATTATCTAAAGTATATCCGTAACAGTGGTTCGTTGTATATACCAGCACGGTGTTGAAGATTTTTCATTATCTAAAGTATATCCGTGACAGTGGTTAGTTGTATATACCAACACGGTGTTGAAGATTGTTTATTGTCTGTAGTATATCCGTGACAGTGATTCGTTGTATATACCAACACGGTGTTGAAGATTGTTCATTGTCTGTAGTATATCCGTTACAGTTATTCGTTATAGAACACGGCGTTGAAGATTGTTTATTGTCTGTAGTATATCCGTGACAGTGATTCGTTGTATATACCAACACGGTGTTGAAGATTGTTCATTGTCTGTAGTATATCCGTGACAGTTATTCGTTATAGAACACGGCGTTGAAGATTGTTTATTGTCTGTAGTATATCCGTGACAGTGATTCGTTGTATATACCAACACGGTGTTGAAGATTGTTCATTGTCTGTAGTATATCCGTGACAGTTATTCGTTATAGAACACGGCGTTGAAGATTGTTTGTCTGTAGTATATCCGTGACAGTGATTCGTTGTATATACCAACACGGTGTTGAAGATTGTTCATTGTCTGTAGTATATCCGTGACAGTTATTCGTTATAGAACACGGCGTTGAAGATTGTTTATTGTCTGTAGTATATCCGTGACAGTTATTCGTTATAGAAGACGGTGTTGAAGATTTTTCATTGTCTGTAGTATATCCGTGACAGTTATTCGTTGTATATACCAACACGGTGTTGAAGATTGTTCATTGTCTGTAGTATATCCGTGACAGTTATTCGTTATAGAAGACGGTGTTGAAGATTTTTCATTGTCTGTAGTATATCCGTGACAGTGATTCGTTGAATATACCAACACGGTGTTGAAGATTGTTCATTGTCTGTAGTATATCCGTGACAGTTATTCGTTATAGAACACGGCGTTGAAGATTGTTTATTGTCTGTAGTATATCCGTGACAGTGATTCGTTATAGAAGACGGTGTTGAAGATTTTTCATTGTTTGTAGTATATCCGTGACAGTGATTCGTTGTGTATACCAACACGGTGTTGAAGATTGTTCATTGTCTGTAGTATATCCGTGACAGTGATTCGTTATGGAACGCGGTGTTGAAGATTGTTCATTGTCTGAAATATATCAGTGACACTGATTCCTTGTACCAACATGGTAGTGAAGATTGTTTGTCGTCTGGAATAGTATAACTTTGACCCTTGCACGGTGTTTCGGGGCCTGTTTCTGCACTATCCTTCAGGTCACTGCTGTGATGTAGTGGTTACTCTATTACCCTCATATTCAAAATGTCGTGTGTTTCATTACAACACTCGCCACTAAGCTTAAAGTATGTAATGAAATCTGTCAGCTTAATGACAACCAGTCGGCTGAACATGGGAGAACAGTCGGTCTTATAAATTACAATATTCTTGCACTGTCGTTGGTCTCAGATATGCAACCTGCAACATAATTTTATTGTAACCGATATTATTGCTTATTTAGTTGTGGTTTGTCTACTGACATTGTCAGTAGCTGCACATACGAGTATGTAGCATCGAATAATTGTATGATTAATGAATAACTACTAGGAAAGTATGTGAAAGGAATCAGTGTTATCCAGCTTCTTGCCTGGACAGACCGAAATATTCCGCGAAGAAGCCAAGGATAGCGACATGTGGGCAGAGATTTGCATGTGCGGCCTCCAGAATGCGCTGCCTACCGATGTGACGTGTGTTGTTCAGGATGCTGAAGCTAACTAGAAACGTTGAATCTTCGAGGTAAAAGTACTGCATTGTGCGTGTCAAATGCTCACACGTTTCAGAAAAGACAGGCGAAATATAACTCTGCTACACGTTATATGGGTGCAAGAAAATATCCCATACGCGAAAGCCTGTTTAAAAATGTCAGTGTAGTTGCGACAAAAAATTTATATATTTAGCCCAAATACTGCTACAAGGTATTGTGGAGTATTGGGAATGCTGTAACATGTAACGTCCTCGGTGGACTAGTGGTTAGCGTGCTAGCCACTGGACCCAAGGTTCGCGGGTTCAATCCCGGCCGAGGTCAATGGATTTTTAAAGGTGATAAAAATCCGTAGCACAACTTCCTTCGGAGGGGAAGTCGCAGATTTACGGCATGTAAAAGAACCTTACGGGCATGAATTGAGATGTTTCGTAAGCAAAATTCAGCTGCCATTTCTCACCCAAGTCTCCTGATTGACTGCTAGATGGCTCTGGCAGTCATATCAGGATGAGTGGAACTTGTGCAGTCAGTGGACTGGTCACTCACTACAGAATACACACCTCCAGACCAAGAAACCTCTGAAAGGAGGTCATATGCTTCGCAAGGAGTGACAGGAGGAAAACTAACAACAAAAACATAACATGTAGTTAAGGGAAAATACGAAATATCAGGAAGAAGTACAGGGATGACTTAACGTGGCAGATGTTGAGGTGTGAAGTGCAAGATATAAAGACAGAGGATTTGATTTTATGACCGAAACATTACTGCACACAGTGCCATCGTTTTTTGTTAGTGACAAGATAAAACCTTCGGATGCATCCAGGGCCGGACTAAGGCACGGGCTAGCCGGGCAGCTGCCCGAGACGCCAACCTATAAGGGGCACTAAGACGTCACTGGATAATAATCGGAAATATGGTGCTAGCAAACTCAGGTTTACACGCGTGAAAGAATTTTTCCGAAAATTATCCGCAGTTTGGTCACGCGCCCTCGAAAAGTTTCGCGAGCCCTGTCCTAGGGCACAGGGGCTTAATAAGGGGAACCGAAAGGTATTTATCGGGGGAGGGCTCGGCTAAATGTTTATTGGGCCGGAACCTGTACTTGATATATTTTTCTGTTATGTATAACTTGGAGGGTTCTTGGCCTTATGTTGGGCCACAACACTCTAAGAAAGCATCTGCATTTTGGGGGAGGGGGCACAAAGGGCCTGTTAAAGGCCTACGTGCATCGGGCATCTAAGGGCTTGAACCCATTGGGTATTCTAGCCCAGTCCTAGGCCGAAAAAATTTAAAGAATATAACTTTGAAGGGGCACCAAATTATTAACGTGACCGGGGTGCCCACATGTTCTCGGGCCGACCCTGGGTTCATCTGAAGGTCCAGCTAACTAACCCCATGGTGCAGAGTGCTTCATGGGCAGATAACATTCCCTCAGCTGGTCAAGAAATTACTCGAATTTTATGTAACTCGTAAGTTCATTATTGAGTTCACATGAGCTCACCAGTGGGTTTTATGATGCATGAACCCAGTACAGTCCTGTCACACTAATTTATTTGTGATACATTTTAATATCCCATCTATATCTAGGTCTTCCAAGTGGTCTGTTCCCTTCATGTTTTTTGGAGCAAAATTGGCGCGCGTATCAAATTTCCCATGCTTTCTTCACGTTTTGCCCATCTGATTTACTTTATTTTATTACCAAATAATATTTGATGAAGAAGATAAATTGTGAGCTCTTTATACAATACTTCCGTGTCGTTTATTTATTTATTTATGGTGAGGTTGTGGATGGAGCAGGCGGTAGCGAGTCGCTATATTGACTACGCTATCCCGGCCCACGTCCTCAAATAAAGCATAAGTAGATAAATAAATAAATACATTCATGACGCATGGTCGCCACTAGCAGGTGGTCGAGCTGATTGGCTTCTCTGTTACGAAATACGTTTAAACTGATTCATTCCTGAAAGCTTAAATACCAAATTGACAACGTTACGTGTGAATTTTTTTTTCTGGAGGAACTGTATACGAATTTCCTTTTGTAATATCCCCCGTTCTATCTTAATGTAAAGCTTTGAACTCCGTTTTTAAAACTGTAAAATTTGATGTAGGTTTTGCCCATCCCTGAGTTGCCTTTCACTGATAGAGGCCTCGCTTTTGGGCCTACGGGCTAGAAAATTGTGTCAGTTTGCGAAGAGGCGGCTGAGTATTCGTCCTTACGTTTCCTGCATCATCCGTCACTAGTTATATAAACAGCAACGCTGTTTACGCACTTATTTTGTGCTGCGAGACACAACATTTTATTGTCAGAAGGAAGGACGCCTCTTTTGTCAGTCACAAATCTGTCCTAGATGCTTACTAAACGTACGTGTGGGCGCACGCATATGTAAGTGCCTATGCGTGTGAAGTATAGAATCAATTTCACATAAAATAGTCCTACACTGGTACGTTTCGCAATAAGGAATGTCTTATATCACATTATATTCACCGTGCATTCTGTCTTATATAATAGCTTTTATTTTAACCAACACATGCACTACACCTTTGTCGTCATATATACCGCTACATATGTTTCGACTACTTATTAGTCATCATCAGGGGGATCAAAGTATATAAACACAGACTACACATCCACTATAACAGTCGGTTCACATTCAATGTTAAAATAAGATGAACTATGTTCACTATAAAAACATGTAGCATTTTTGCTTCAGTGGTTAAAATATATAAGTGCGTTTGTTTTTTTTTTGGATTAAAACGTTTAAAATTTATTTAAAATTATTGGCAGCTGGTCTTGTTGAACGCAGCCATCAGGCGAAGCCTACAGAACACGGCACATCAACACGGCACAACAACACGCCACAGATAAATTCACCAGCCATTTGAGAAGGAAACAAGACCAGCTGCCAATAATTTTAAATAATTTTTAAACGTTTTAATCCAAAAAAAAACAAAAAAACAAATGCACTTATATATTTTAACCACTGAAGCAAAAATGCTACATGTTTTATAGTGAACATAGTTCATCTTATTTTAACATTGAATGTGAACCAACTGTTATAGTGGATATGTAGTCTGTGTTTATATACTTTGATCCCCCTGATGATGACTAATAAGTAGTCGAAACATATGTAGGGGTATATATGACGACAAAATTGTAGTTCATGTGTTGGTTAAAATAAAAGCTATTATATAAGGAATGTCTTTTTGTAATAAAAAAACAAATAATTATACTTCTGGATAAATTGATCAAATGAAAGAACCCAGTATGAGGCAAATAAAAGCAGTTTGTCGAATTCTGTTGTGATTAGTGTTACATAGTGCCTTGGGCTTCGGATTCTTTTGAACAAAAAAAAAACTAATGGAAAACTGACATAATATTTGGATTCTGGAATGTCAGTGCTTTCTGTTGGGCTGGTTTATTGGGAACAGTAAAGAGAGAATCAGTTAATTTAGCTACAGTACAGAATGTCAGATGGAACAAGGACGCATCAGAATCAGCTTATTTTTATTTTATTTTTTCTACCGAAATTGGAATGGTGGTCATCACTTAGAGATAGGCCCTTTTTTACTTAAGGGAAACATATCAGGAATTAAAAGGGTAGAGTGTTTAGCGGCACAGTGTCTTATGTAACACCATCACAAAACTAGTAATGATAACGAGGTTAGAATGGTGAAATTTACCGAAAATTAAGTTGCCGAAGTACAATGTTCCTGATCGTAACATTCATAATTATACGGGAGGACACGGTCAGATCTTGATAGACAGGTCTAGCAGACTGCATCTCAGCATACTTAATATCCGGTCTATTCACACGAGCTGACTGTGATAATGACCACTGTGCGGTGGTTAAAAATTTTTGGGAGAGACTGTCGGTAAGTAAACGAGTAAAGAAAATTTGAAGAAATTAAATGTTGTGGAAGTTGGAGAAGAGCATCAGGTAAAAATGTCAAACAGATTTGCAGCTTTGGAAAACTAATAATTACATAAGCTTCAGTAAATCCTTCCCATTACAGGCCTGGACAGGCCCTGAGGGTTCCATGAGGTTAATTTATTAAATGATGAGAATGGTGATCGGCCCGCAGATTCACACAGTTTTGTGAACAAGTATAAGAATCATTACTGCCAACTGTTGAACGTGCTCGTATAGTGCAGTGCATTGTTTTTGGCCGGTGGAATTTTCGAACGGTACACTAGGAGCGAGAAACTAATGCAGCGACAGCGTCATGTTTGGTCTAGCCCTTCTCTCTGCCTCCGTGTAACACTGAAGTTCCAAGAAAATAAACGCCCAACCATAACCACTTCACCACATCCAGTAGGCCCTTCTACTGCCGCCAATAACTCCACCGGCAAAAAACCATTCACTGCACTATACATCCGATAAGTGGTGTCGGGTGGAATGACATACATACGGCATAGCCATAGTTAACGAGCCTAGCTCTTTTGAGGACGAGATTTCTAGTGAAAGGTTGAAGAGCTATAAATCTCCAGTTATTTGTTAAATTCCGGCAGACTTACTCCAAGTATGAGGTAAAAGCAATCCCACTACAGGCCTGGACAGGCCCTTAGGGTTCCAGAAGGTTGAGACTCCCAGATTTCTAGACAATCGGCACATGAAGGTGGTAAGGTTGTCAGCCTTACGCACTGGCCGCCTTTACCCCCCAGGAAATATTCCTGGTACTCATTTCTGTTAGAGGCTGAGTCGACCCCAGGGCCATAGTGCGGCCGGAAGGATTATATCAATGAAAAATTGCAATGACACCATCGGGAATCGAACCCGCGACCTTCCGGCTTGTAGCGCAGTGCCTCAACCAACTGCGCCAAGCATGAGGTGGAGTATTATGTTCTCAAATTCACAAATTTATTTCTGCTTGGAATAAAAATTACAACATTAGGAGAAGGCAGTTACTGATATATCTGTGTATAAAAGGATAGATGAAAACGACTGTACTATTTTTTTTTAGAACAAACATTGCTGTCAACCACATAAACAAGTTAGGCACCTTACTCGGCTTGTGCGTCTTCAAGTTATGATACTTATGTACGCATATGGACAGTTTCTATCGCTTTCAGTGGCATTCGCATTGCCATCCACGACGTCCCATTTCCCGGGTTTCTGAATCTCCGTTATAGACATTTTGTAGGACTCTCTGGACGGGGGATCAGCCGTCGCAAGGCAATACATCTGGCCGTTAAGTGGGACTCGAGCCTGTGGTCCCAATGTAACAGCCGTGGAAGACAGAACACGTCTTGAAACCGCGTGGTGGACACTGATGGTCACTGGGGCAGATTGACCATACCTCTTCTCGTATCTCACGACTCGCTACTGGCTGGACGGCTCGGGGTTCGAACCCCGATGAGAGTAAGATTTTCTGCTCTCCACATCCATCCACACCGGCCCTGGGGCGCACCCAACGTCTTATACATTGGTACCAGGGCTCGTTTCCGGAGGTAAAGCGGCCGGGGCGTGGCCTTGACCACCCACCCCAATCGAACGCCGAGGTTCAGACTGGATACAGCTGTACCTGTGCTCCCCCTTTGTACCTTTATGGCATGCTATGGGGAGACCTTTACCTTTACCTTTCCCATATGTCTGCGTTACTCGCATACAACAATGGTGCTGACGCTCATTCGTATGATGTACCAGTTTCTACAGGCCATATATATTATGTGCAAATGAGCGAAGCGTATTAATAATATTAATAATGTAATATATAATAATAATATAATTACATTTTTATAACTTTACATCAAGTAAATAATAAATTTGCATTGCAACCCAAAAAGAAACCACAAAGAAAAAAAGTTTATTACTAGCATTCGAGTCTTGTGTTATGGCTCCATATCTAACAATGGAAGCAGAATTTATTATTTTCAAGTTCGTATGCCTTCTGTAAATCAGGTTACTACAAAATCTGGTATTTGACAAAATTTTAGTTGTATTGTGACTACACTTTTAATAAGCAAAGTAAAAGTTATGAGCTTAAAATTTTTACGTTCAAAAATGGTGGTCATGAAAGGTGTTCACTGCCGCCATTACCATGCATAGACGAAATTATTGGGAATGGTCAGTGTGTATTTATCTAGACTTGGAGGGTCAGCTGTATATCGGATATCCTGCCTACGTCAGATACTGACGAAAGGGTGGGTGTAGACTGATACATAACGTCGTATATTAGAAAACGTAAGATAGCGTATGACTCAGGAGAGAATTTTTTTTACTGTGTAACATTTAATTGAATTCACTATAACCACGGAAATTTTTGGTGGGGGAACCCTGGTGGAAAGAGACCACTTGGCAGACCTAGACGTAGATGGGAGAATAACATATAAATATATTTAGAATAAATGGATAGTAGGACACGGACAGGATTCATCTGGCTCAGGTTGGGGATAAGTGGCGGGATATTCTGAAAACGCCAATGAACCTTCGGTTTTTTTGTACAATTCCGAGAATTTCCTGAGTAGCTGAGCAACTGTGAGCTTTTCTGGGACTCTGGTCTATGCAGTTAAGTAGTTAGTTAGGCAGTCAGTCATGGAAGTAGTTACTCTGAGGAATGTGTGGATTAGTCGTGGTGTAACGATGTCCGGATATATGACCATTTCACACTGTTGACACCGTGCATCTTCGTCATATTAAATTAAGTTATAGACCAACTGATGCACACTAAAACCACTTTTTAAGTAGCTTTATTATAAAATTGTTAAAATTGTACCCCTACACGTGTTTCGATCCTAGGATCATTGTCAGGGGGGTTTATTGCTAAAAGCTACAGTCACTTCAACACATGATTTAAAATATTTTATCGGCACTTTAAAACATGAGTTAAAATCTTGTAAAAAGGTTCGTTAAAAGTTGTAAAATTATAAAAGCACTGTAGATGGTAGATTGTGGAACTGCTGGCGTGTGGGATCGTGGTATTAAAGGCATGTGAACTGTTTTTGTGTGGAGCGGAGTGTACTGCGTGTTGTGTGGTGAACAGTACTACTTAAAAAGTGGTTTTAGTGTGCATCAGTTGGTTTATAACTTAATTTAATATGACCATTTGTCTGATATGTTTCGTATTCAGAATGATGAGAAACTAGAATAAGCTCTGTCGCCGTCCCGGCTAAACATTGACTTGGAATGCCCCAGTGTAAACGACAGAGAGGCGCTGGAATTGAATGCGATGTAACCAGAAATGATGATGACGAAATTCGCGGTGTTGTACTTGATGTCTCGTGGCGCGTTTGATTGAAATGCATTAAACGGCTTGGGAGAAGAAACATGCAGAAGTCTGTTTAACAAATTAGACATTTTACCTATCACATGTCAATATATATTTTCATTAATGAACTTTATTTTAAACAATCAAGAAATTTTTCAAACAAATTCATCTATACACAGTACAGACACAGCAATAAGCACCACCTGCATAGACCAAATGGAAGCCTATCTTGTTTTAAAACAAGTACAGTCTATGCCGGTATCACAATTTTCAACAGACTGCCTGCAAGTCTCATAAGTCTTAAGAATGAAAAGACAAAATTTAAAGTAGCATTAAGACAATACATAAATACACACAGCTTTTACTGAGTGGATGAATTTGTTGTGTATAAAGATGGTTCATAGTGAGGTGTGTAACATGTTTATAGTGTTTTAGTGTATAGTGTTTAGTGTATAGTGTTTAGTGTATAGTGTTCAGATGTAAAGCTGTATAGTCTGTATAGCTGTATATTTGTATATTGTGACTTATTGCACATACAGTTGTGACTTGGACAGACTTATGGATCTAATGTATGTATGTGTGTATGTATATATGTGTGTATGTATATATATATGTATGCATGTATGTATGTATGTATGTATATATGTATGTATATATGTATGCATGTATGTATGTATATGTATATATGTATGTATATATATGTATGCATGTATGTATATATTGTGTGTATATATGTATGCATGTATGTATGTATATATATATATATATACATATGTATGCATGTATGTATATATATGTATGCATGTATGTATATGTATGTATGTATGTACTAAGTTTTCAAGAACTCCCACATTTTGTGTTCTCTTTATGCGTTTGCAAAGAATGTATCAAAAAGCGTTAGTTAAAAGAACAGAAAGCACCATAACACTAGTCTTCAGTTTTGACTGTTTCTGAATCTGAATTTCATTCATAAGCACGTAGCGCACGTTAATTCATTTGCACGTATTCACCTGACAGTTGTTTATGTGTGCTGGTGGACCTAGACGAACTTCACTATAAAAAAATACAAACTCGCTGTACGAGTTTCTATGCCTGTTCGTCGTGCATAATTCAAATCACTGAGTGTTAGCCTGAGGGTCACTGTGTGTGAGAGAAGAGAATACTGTGTACCGGTGCTGGGTGTTGTAAATGTGAGGAGGTCAAAAGGTGACATATTGAAGTTATCTGAGTGCTGGTATCGGCAGTGTTTGTGTACCTGTCATTGTTACGTGGCTGTTGGAGTGCTGACAGCCTGAGTACTTGCTACCGTGTTGAAACGTTTGAAGTTCTAAGGGCAGTTAATATCTGGATTGTGATGTTGCATGGATTGTGATGTTGCACGGATTGTGATGTTGCACGGATTGTGATGTTGCATGGATTGTGATGTTGCACGGATTGTGATGTTGCACGGATTGTGATGTTGCACGGATTGTGATGTTGCATGGATTGTGATGTTGCATGGATTGTGATGTTGCACGGATTGTGATGTTGCACGGATTGTGATGTTGCACGGATTTTGATGTTGCACTGATTGTGATGTTGCACTGATTGTGATGTTGCACGGATTGTGATTTTGCACGGATTGTGATGTTGCACGGATTCTTACAACCTGTTGTACTCTGGTATGTGTGTACCGTGACTTCGGACTAACATACATCCTCCCAACGCGGAGACCCGGGTTCGATCCCGGGTCAGTCCATGTGGGTTTTGTGGTGGACAAAGTTTCACTGCGACATGTTTTTCCCCGAGTACTTCGGTTTTCCCCTGTCAATTTCATTCCACCGGTGCTCCATTACACGGAAAAACGAAATAATCTTCATCACGGTGTTGCACAGTAAGCCTTAAGGCTGAGGTGTGCCCGTAGTGTCTACTGCGGGGCCCTTCACCACAAACAAAATCCTCTGTCTTCAGGGTCGAACCCTGGTCTGCACCTACCCGACGGTGTCTGCGTAGAGGACAAGAATACGTGTTAATATTCTTGTTTTGTTAGTCTGTTGTAGTTAATATAACCCTCGTTGTATACAGAGTGGCGCAAAGGTTGCTTAACACTCGATGTTTTTACATGTTGCCTGTGGTAACAAGTGATTTTTGCGGCACTCTGTATATGCAACGTATTATACTTAGGGCTGTTAGAATATACTGTGATTTGTGTCAGAGAAATTAGTTGAATTTAAATGGATGATATGGTACTTTGTCTATAAAAGGGGCGTGTTCTTAATAATGTGTGTGTTTTGGGCAACCTTGAGACTAATTCTGTCTCTGCCCAGTTCATGATACATATAAGTGCCTAACTAACCGCGGTTTTGCGAAATGCGGATTTCAATTATATGCGTTTTTTCCCCTCTTCATTTCTGTCCAGTTGTGTGGGCTGTACCCAGGGCGTTTAATGTGTATACGCACGGAAAAGAAAGCGTCGATTACGCATGAAGTGGTGAGAACTGTCTTTGTCATCATCATCATCATACACTTCACCTCGTCTATGATGTAATGCCGTGTAACCTGGTGGACAGACACCAACCTTTCAGACGAGAATACAGCCTTACACTTCAAAATATACCCTTCTGTCCTGAAGACGGAGGCTGTACGTTCCTCCGAAACGTCAGTATTTCACATACCAAAAGACCGTAACCCTAATATTCACCATGATTAACAACTCAAATCCCAGGAATCTGATAAATCCAACATATTGCTTGCTACCTACGTACTAATAATAAAGATATACCTGACGAGTGGATTTGCGCCCCGGATTTTGAGTTACAACCAATACAGAGACATAATGCAACTATTTGGATACTGGGCCAAATGCTATGTTACGTACACAATAACCACAGTTTGACCATGAAGGATTATCTGGACTTTCTCAAACGAGCGCGTTGGAAAGAATATTCTCGCCCACACGGATACAAGAAATATGGGAAATATTTGGAAGTACTTGACCACTAACTTGTCGAAACACAACCTGTACCTTCAGAGAGGAACGATGGAACGGAAGCACCACATATTCTGCGAATGGTATGGACAAGAAAATGTGTTCACCTATTCATACCGTCATTTACGGCTACACACGGAACTACCAAAAGCACAAATATCAATTATCCATGTTAACAATTATCACATGTGTCAATGCAAATACCATCTTTGTACAAAGAAGTGTCATTAAGTAATAAAGATATTTTACAAAAAAAAAAAAAATGTAATCACCGTTCTGGACATTTAATACGTGTGAATGCATTTATTGATGGAGATTTTCGGAATTAGCCAGAGGAAGACAGACGGGTGCGGAACGTGGTTAATCGTTTACCATTAGATGTAGACAAGAACACAGGAACAACGTACTAATAACCGTATATCAGTGACTTATACAAGAATAGGGTTTTTAACAGTAAGTGTACAAGTGATGTTAGCAGTATACGTAAATGGGGAAAATTAATTACAGATAGTTAATTGTCATTTGGACACACAGTTATGCTATCACGAACGTAATGTATGGGATGTCTCCAGATACATCTTAGGTAGGCTGACCATAATTTCTTGAGACAAAAACGGGACGGGGGCCGGGAGGTTGGGAATGTTCATAAAGAGTAAGACATTTAAAAAATGTGTTTTATTACATAAAAATATTGAAATTACAATAATTCTTCACAGAACGGCGCAAGTGTTGCCAACACGTATTTTTTCTTTTCTCTGAATAATTAATTGACTTTAAAGTTACACTATTTATTCAATGGCCAATTGTCGATCTCGATCAACGCGCCTCTACCGACGGTTACACGAATGACTGGTACCTACAGTAGCAGCCATTGATGCAAACTTGATTATAGGTTATGACTGACCAATATTTAAGCATATTTTAAAGTTTTTATAAAAAATGGCATTTTTACTAAAACGACGGGACGGCCGGGACATAGCAAAAAAACGGTACTGTCCCGTTCAAAACGGGACGTATGGTCAGCCTAATCTTAGGGAACAACGCTCTGCTGCTGTCATTACTTGGTGTTCGTCGCGAACTTCGGAATTGTCTTAAAGAGGGCACGCCAGTCGCCTTTTAATTCGCAGCAGGACAGTAGCCACACCATGAACACAGTGGGTGCAGTGGCTTCCAGTGCAGCTGCATACACGTATATAGTACTCTATTATACATATACTGCGTACGTATATATTATGTATACATAAGCTTAAAAAAAAGCACCTTTGTCAGGACCACAAAAATCAACACTTTAATTACACAATGCGCTCTGTAACATCGCACAAAACATCCTGCATGTAGATACATTTTTGAAAATTAGTTGTTTCCAACCATGACGGTTCAACAGAGGCAACACGTGGATTTTTTAGCGGGCTGATCAACGTGTTTTTCTTTGATATTTTTGCAAATTCCGAATGGATGAGGGCCTCGCTGTGGGCCTGCTTCGAAGACATGCATTAGAAAATTTTGAACATTTGGAAATAATAATAATAAATTACTGGTCGTTCATTGACTTCACCTTGCAAGTATGAAGCTGTATACAGAATCGTAATTTGCTAGTGTTTATGGTCCAGTGATGACTGCAAGCTTAATAAAGTACAGATGTGCGGTGTGTAGTGCAGAATGACAGTTTCACTGACCTGTGTCAGGCAGTCCATGGTGTCAGGCGAGGTGGTCATCAACTACACACACTCACTGCCGGATTGAGTACCCGTTAATGGTGAGCATTCATCTTTTAAACATTCCCCTCCACTATGTACCGCCTCTTCTCTCAGTTACATGTCCAGTCGTGCGAGCAAAAGCGATTCTCATTGAACTGTGTGTCGTATACACCTTACGAGACCTTGGCATACTGCAAGAATAACTCATTGAGAACTAATTAGTTTCTGGACTTTGTCCATCGTCCGGAAATCTAAAACAACTAGATAACACGACGTTTCGGAAGATGGATCTGCTTCCGTTCTCAGGCGAAGGGAGAGGGAGGCACCTACTATGTTGGGTCCCTTGAGCTAACCAGTGATTGAGGTTAGCTCTATCTAAGTGACCCAACACAGTAGGTGTCTCCCTCCCCTTTCACCTGAGGACGGAAGCAGATTCAGCTTCCGAACCATCGTGTTATCTAGTTGTTTTAGATTTCCGGACGATGGACAAAGTCCAGAAACCAATTAGTTCTCAGTGTTACATACAGTCGTCAGAACCTCTTTTTTTTTCCGATGGCTCGACAGCCCCTTGGGGGCCTAGGCCTCCTCATTTTTCGACGCTTCACGATCACACTCAGACACACCACACTCGGTAGGACTCCTCTGGACGAGGGACCAGCTCGTCGCAGAGACCTCTACCTGACAACACTCACAAGGGACAGAGATCCATGCCCTAGGCGGGATTCGAACCCACAATCCCAGCAAGCGAGCGGTCGTAGACCCACGCCTTAGACCGCACGGCCACTGGGATCGTCAGAAGCTTTTAGCATTCATAAGAATAACTCGCCCAAATTGTGTTAACGCTTTAAAGCAGAATGGTTACTGTAGGTGCCAACTGCTTCAAAATTCGTACATTTTGCCCACAGAGTGAGTTTATAAGTTTCGTATGATTATCGTAACAAGCCTCGGTTGTATTCCAGCATTAGCTGACTTTCCTTTGTCATGAAGTGTTTGTGTGCTGTCTGAATACCATGTCGATGAGCTTTGTACTTTTGCAAGTATTGGGTTATATGACGTCGTACGTATTGGTGGAGACTAGATTGACGATCTGAATTAAAGGCCCTACAGAGACATTATTTTATCTGACAACTGGCATTAATCTTCACTTTGACCGTTTTGTATGACGGTACGCAGCGCCGCGATTGCCGCTATTCCAATTTGCCCCGAGCCCAGGTCCGAGTTTTTTAATTCAATATATTGCAGTTAATGTTATGTTTTTACTCGCCATATTTAAAGAAGGTGCTAGTGCATGTCGAGCTTTTATAAGTTAAGCGAGCCGACGGGAAGTGACTAGTGACAGTTGTCAGAGGACATAATGTCTGTACCTGCTGGTGGGGGGGGGGGGGGGGTGAGAAATTAGAAAAAAAAACCCATCGGTCGTTGAGGACATCTGGGGGGGTTGGAAGTGATGCTGACACCTAAAGTAAAGGTAAAGGTCTCCCTAGAACAGGCCATGAAGACCCAGAGGGGGAGTAGAGGTATAGCTCTACTCTTTCTTTAATCTCGGCGCTAGATGGGAGTGGGTGGTCAACGCCACGCCCCGGCCGCTTTACCCCCGGGAATGTCCCGGTACCCATTGTATAGGAGACTGGGTAGGCCCCAGGGCCGGTCTGGACGGGTGCGGAAAAAATTGCCCCCACCGGGAATTTTTTTTTTTTTTGCCTGTCCGGCGTTTTTCCCCTTTGATCCATTTTTGTACTGTTTAAATCCTTTTCGTCCTTCATGTCACTTTACGTTCCATACTACCGTCCTTACAACAAACACAACACAAACATCCATGCCCCCGGTGGGATTCGAACCCACAATCCTAGTAAGCGAGCGGCCGTAGACCCACGCCTTAGACCGCACGGCCACTGGGATCGGCGGGATTCGATCCCCGGACCGTCCAGCTCGTAGCGAGTCGCTGTACCGACTGAGCTATCGCGGCCCACGATGCTGACACCTACCCCGTAAACACACTGGCACACGACGGTACGTAGTGCCAGTGTGTCACAGCGTCTGTAAGCAAACCACATGCCAATGACATATATCAGGGGTGGCCAAACTTGCTTAACGTAAGAGCCACATACGATAAACTTCAGATGTTTGAGAGCCACAAGACATAAACAAATATTACACACACGTTTTTATTGTTACACGCACATTTTGTTACAAAAATTGTTAAATATATTTACTCACCATGAACATTAAACTTACGTTTTAATCCAGCGGACTCTCAGTTTATACCGGTAAATAATTATAGAGCTTGAACATTTTTTATTTACCTTTTATATATGAATTGTAATGCAAAAAAAGAGCTCAGCCAACAAATTTCCGCGAGCCGCACATTATATGTCAAAGTGCCGCATGTGGCTGGCGAGCCACGGTTTGGCCACCCCTGACATATTTGTTATTAATAAATACAATTATTTTAAATATTAATTTCAACATAAAAGCGAGACATTTGTTGCTCGGAATAGTGACACCTGACTTTCAGTAAACCGAAGATTGAAGTCCTATCAGATGTTACACCGTTTATACTGGTAAATAGTTACGGACGTTTCGGAGGAGCGTGCTGCGAACACATTCTCGAAGACCTGAATATTCATTAAGGGCTCTATGAAAACCAGAAATATCGCTTGTATAACTTACTGGGTTTCTAAAACTGCGTGTGACACGCGTGACACTGCGATGCGTGACAAGCTGTTTGCAAACTGCAGACAAGCTCAGATGTTTCGTCACATACCGTCTTAGCTTCGTATGTAACAACGTGTTTGTTAGTTATTTGCTTGTTTGTTGTTTATTTAACGACGATGTCAATAGCTGAGACTCTTACCCTGGGGGAAGAAGATTAGTTTCAGGTAATTGACATCAAAATTCCAAAAAATGGAAGAGAGAGTAAGAAATTACACTAAGAAGTGCTCACAATATTCTTAGTGTAATTATACTGTGTGCGACGATTGAATGTACAGTTGCATTCAGGATAGCGTACATGAGATAAACGCCAGATGGCTCTGGCAGTCACATCAGGATTGAGTAGATCTTGTGCGGGCAGTGGGCTGGTCACTCACTACATCAACGCACATGACCATAGAAACCTCCGAAAGGAGGCCCCTATGCTCCGCGTTGGAGCGACAGGGACAAACAACAAACAACATGAGATAAACAACTGGATATAGCATTTCTGCTGAGGGATCCTTTCGGAATGAACAGTCGAATATAGCGTTGAAGGATAATATTAAAATTAGTCTTGGAGCGGTACCTTGCAAGCATTTTAACTACCTGAAGATTATGACATATAGAGAGGCCGTGCCATGGCTCAGGCGGTTAGTCGCCGGCCTCTCACCACGGAGGCCCAGGTTCGATCCCAGGTCAAGTCCATGTGAGATTTGTGGTGGACAAAGTGGCACTGGGACAGATTTTTCTCCGAGTTGTCGGTTTTCCCCTGTCAATTTCATTCCACTGGTGCTCCATTACTTGTACAACTTGGTAAAAAACTGTTCATCTTCATCACAGGGGTTGCACAATAAGCCTTAAGGCTGCGGTGCGTCCGTAGCATCAGCTGCGGGGCCCCCTCACCACAAAAAAAAAAAAATGACATATAGAGTGATGTGCTTGTTGTGGTAACCTTCGACTTCTTGGTTTGGAGGTTTACTTACTCATGACTTTAATAACTATGATGATGGCGTGGGTGACCTTCGCATAGGCTTTGCTTAAAATCTACCGTTTGGGTTCAAAATTTATTTCAGTGTCTGTCGGATACGTATATATCAGAAGCCTGCGTTTCCGCTTGATAGTAAAAATAGATTTGAAAGTGTTTGGTGTAAATCAGCTGTAATTTAGTGACTTGCTAACTTCATGAAGCGAAACTCTAATATATGTGCAAGTTAAATTAAGTTATAGACCAACTGATGCACACTAAAACTACTTTTTTTAAGTAGCTTTATTATTAAAAACCGTAGTACTCCTCACCGCACAACACGCAGTACACTCCGCTCCACGCAAAAACATTTCATATGCTTTTAATACCACGATCCCACACGCCAGCAGTTCCACAATCTACCATCTACAGTGCTTTTATAATTTTACAACTTTTAGCGAATCTTTTTACAAGATTTTAACTTATGTTTTAAAGTGCAGATAGAATATTTTAAATCATGTGTTGAAGTGACTGTAGCTTTTAGCAAAAAACCCCCCTGACGATGATCCTAGGATCGAAACACGTGTAGGGGTACAATTTTTAACAATTTTAATAATAAAGCTACTTAAAAAAGTAGTTTTAGTGTGCATCAGTTGGTCTATAACTTAATTTAATATGACGAAGATGCACGGTGGCAACAGTGTGAAATTTTTATGTGCAAGATCCAGGAAATTGTGTCTTGAATAATAGATACTAAATAGGTACTAAATAGGCATATGTGAATATGGAGAAATTAGGAGAGCAGCTAACTTCATACATAATGCGAATTAGTGTGTTTAGATGGAGATATCAATAGCAGAAACAAAGTAGCTGTAATTGTGATCGGTTATTACATTTATAGTGTCGAACAGTATAAATGCCAGAAAGTTATCGCGTATATTTTGAACAAATATTAACATACGACTCCGAAACATGGACGCTGAATAAAGAGGAATAATAGTAAAATCCGAGGGGCCGGGATAGCTCAGTCGGTATAGCAACTCGCTACGGGCTGGACGGTCCGGGGATCGAATCCCGGTGGGGGCGAGATTTTTCGCATACGTCCAGACCGGCCCTGGGTCCTACCCAGCCTCCTATACAATGGGTACCGGGTCTTTCCCGGGGGTAAAGCGGCCGGGGCGTGGTGCTGACCACCCACCCCCAACTAGCGCCGGGGTCAAGAATGAGTAGAGCTATACCTCTACTCCCCCTTTGGGCCTTCATGGCCTGTTATAGGGATAATCAATAAAAATAATAATAGTAAAATCCGAAACAATTAACTTGAGCTTATGAGAAGTGCTGAGGGTAAAAAACGGGATGAAAATAGCAATGACCGTTTTAGAGAAGGGATGTTGTGCCAATGCAGAATGTGGCAATAGAGTTAGAAGACAAGCGAGTGTGATGGTTTGGCCATGTGTAAAGACTGCAGGGGCGCACCCAAGAGGGGGGGGGGTGCTGCCGGTCTGCAGCTCCACCCAAACCCCCCCCCCCCCCAAGACCAAAATTTAAAAAATACAGATGTTATGATATCAAAAGTTTTACGTGATTTCTCCTTCAGCCGAAGTCAGCCACTGAAATCGGCTGATAATTAGTACATAAGAATTTTTAAAAATAAATTAATAAAATTTTAAAAAAACAAGAAGATAGGACACTGTGATTGAGTCATGGAGCTTGTAATTATATTTTTATGTATATAAATGCAGTTGCAAACAGGGTTATGTTATACGACATGATTTTTATAACATAATTCTTAAAACGAAACGTAAATTATATAAGCCTCAAAGTCAGCTTCCCGCCCACCAAAGTAAAAATTCTGGGTGCGCACCTGAAAGGCTGGGTAGTTTGAAATTTATTTTACGACACTGTCAATATCTCAGATGATATACCGTCGATATTAGGATGACCGATCAATTGTAAAGAATTTGGAAGAAATGGATCTTGACCTAATTGAGGTACCACCTCAGACGTTTGTGTGTCCGTAATGTTGGTTATTAGTGATTGCAAGAATGCAATACGAATGGCCTTGGGATGCCTTCTTATGGCATAATCTAGTGAAAATTGGCCAAGTCGTGAAGTACAGTGCGCTAAGAACTCTCACTAAATAAGCGCCCTCTTCTAAATCCATAATTTTGTTCATCGCGTAGTTTAAATTTAAGGCATGCGATAAATACGTGTACTGCCAGCTTCTATTGTTCACCACCACTAAACATTTACAGTCACTGTCGAACAAAACCAGACGTGCTCATCACTTGCTGCTGTGTCGGACGCAGTTAGTTGATCCCAAGAGCAGTCGTTATAGCGACCGCAGTAACGGATCCATGCCATCTAAAAATGATACAGTACTGATCCCAAGAGCAGTCGTTACAGCGACCGCGATAACGGATCCATGCCATCTAAAAATGATACAGTACTGATCCCAAGAGCAGGCGTTACAGCGACCGCGATAACGGATCCATGCCATCTAAAAATGATACAGTACTGATCCCAAGAGCAGTCGTTACAGCGACCGCAGTAAGGGATCCATGCCATCTAAAAATGATACAGTACTGATCCCAAGAGCAGTCGTTACAGCGACCGCAGTAAGGGATCCATGCCATCTAAAAATGATACAGTACTGATTCCAAGAGCAGTCGTTACAGCGACCGCAAAAACGGATCCATGCCATCTTAAAATGATACAGTACTAGTGATTTGGTTCGACGCTCCCTGCAGCAGCGAAACAGTACCTTTAGGATTCATATAACGACGCTGTCAGGAGGTCAGTCTGTATAGTGCCGAATGGCAGATTTAGTGACTAATACTTTACTTTATCGTGTCGGGACCATTAAATTAAAGATTTTTTGCCCAGTATTGGGCTACGTCAATTCCTTTTTTATTTTCAAGCCATAAATCCTCGAGGGTGCATTTCTGGGGGCAGTCCCTGCATGACAGGAGATGTCCTATATCTTGTAACTCTCCACAGCCACAATACAGGTCGTCAGCGTCTGTTTTGTCCCATTTCACCATATTTGTTTTTACTGGTGCCACCCATGTTCTAATGCGGTTAAGAGATTTCCAAGTATTAAAATCAAGGAGGTGGACACTAGGGCAAATCTTGGTAAGGGGGAAGTCTTCGGGTGGTTCAACTTGCACTGTTCCGAGGAAGCTATTTCGCGATTTTATCATCTTTTACTGTCCGGTGTTGGAAGGATTAGCCGTCTATTAATAGACGTTTCCAGGGGACGCCGTCAATGGTACTTTCCAAGTGAGTCACAGTATCATTGCACGCGTGGAGGCTCCTTCCTTGTCCCCCTAATGAATTGAAGAAGGTGTCAGGAAGTCGTCCAGACTTTGCCTGGAAAGAATGAAGAAAAACACAGAACACCTAATTCAAGAGAGCCTAGATACAAACCCAAGACCTTATGAATACTTTAATCTAGCAGTAACCAGTATGGTAATCAGGACCGCACCCAAGGGGGGGATGCCGGGCTGCAGCCCCCCAAAACCGAAATTTAAAAAACACAGATTTTGTAGATATTATGATATCAAAAGATTTTTGTGATTTACCCTTCAGCCGAAATCGGCTGATGACTAGTACATTATAATTTTTAAAAATAAATTAATAAAATTAAAAAACAAAGAAGGTAGGACACTGTGATTGAATCATGTTACATGTAATTATATTCGTATGTATATAAATGCAGTTGCAGACAGTGTTATGTTATACTTACGACATAATTTTTGTAATATAATTTTTAAAATCAAACATAATTACATATAGCCTCAGGGTCAGCCCCCCCCCCCCCCCACTGAAAAATTTCTGGGTGCGCATACCTGATGGCAATCATTCTAGGGGTTGTTATGTATCAAGTGCATAACTTGTTGACTGTAGTATATGAGAAGGTGATTATATACACTATGTTAATGTAAAGTGGGACGAAGACTCAAATATGTATTAAGTGTAGCTAATGTTGCCTCTACTTCACAAGTTGGTACCACCGCCGTGTTGTTATTACCATACACGGTTTCTTGGACATCGTGTTGTTGGTTCAAGTATTGAGATGGATACTGCATACCTACTTTCACTTTAAGAAAGAAATGTATACTATAAATTAATCAAAACCATCATCAATGGTGGTTCATTTTGTAAGACAAATTTCTGAAAAGATTCGAATTTCCCACCAGACTGCCATTTATTGACGTCATTATCCTATGTCGCTACCATGTTCGCAGTCATTTGTTCGATCACGGTACTGATCACAGATAAAAGATGCAGCATGCAGTCACAGATCATACATGCAGTAGTCACGGATTATTAGTACGAAATACGAATTAGGATTCGTAACACTTCTGGTGGTTTTGGTAAAATGTTTTGTGGCTAGCAATCTGCTGGGTAGTTTCTAAAACAAACGCTATGATGTGTAGTTAACAGAACAGACATGTCTTTTATCGATGAAATATTTGCATGCAGCGTGAGTGGAGATGTGACAAGGCTACAAAACGCGATATTAAACGATATGATTGAAAAGAAACATTGGGTAGACTGTAGGTGGAAGTGTGGAGATACACCCCTCCACGTCGCTGCTCGCAGTGGTAACCTAGAAATCGTTAGGTGAAGTGTTCGTTATCTAGTGCAGTTGCTGTTTGTAGAGGTTATGTTGGTTGGTTTTCTCTAAATAATAATGGAAAGTCGAACATACAGGCCCAAAACGTGTTGTCATTTAGCCCTTTGAAGCTGAGGGGTTAGTACATGTACCGCTAGGCTTAACACCAAGAAGTCTGCACTTTGCTTGCCCAGTGTATTCATGTGTTCGCTATAATTCTCACAATTAACAACAAAATTGTAACATAAATATAAAAAATATGTATATAGTACTATAGGATAGCTTGTAAGGTATAAAATATTGAACCTGAATAATACCAATGTGTCTCAGTAATGACTATGTCCATGTATAATCAGTGACCGTGTACATATACACAATATGTGTATACTGTAGTAGTGATATTGTTATACCACATACAGTATATACAACATGTGATTTGTGGTAGGATCATTCGTGCAGTCTATGAAGGAAATTTCTTGTCATTAATGTATCATGAATCAACAATTTTGTGCACTTTGTGGTTGTGTGTAATAATTCATCAAGCAATCACAGTCATTTTATAGACATGTCTGTTCAGTTTCATGTTTGCTGATACTTCAAAATTGTTTTGTGTTTGTGAGTGAGGTATGTTTGCCAGGTTACAGCTAGAGATGCTAGATAACTCAGAGTCTATTTTTTAAAGGAACATATATTCAACATTCTCTGCTTCAGTCACAATATGTGACATTAATATGCATTTGCATGTACATACACACTCAGAGAGACAGGGAGAGAAGTGTATTTAAATGAGAATCAGACATTTGTTCTGTATTGGCATAAGAAGAGGAAGATTTGTGGCTTGAAGTATAAGAATTTTATTTGATAAGTCATATAGAATTGAATACAAAATATGTTTGTATATAGCAGAAACCTAGTGATCATGAATAGTTTCTGTGTTAATACCATTTAATTAGAGAACCATATTTTGGAATTCACTTCTTGAATAATTTCTTCAGACAGAAGAGCAGCATTTTTAGTATAACACTGCATACTGTGTTTTTTAGGTACTTGATAGAGAAATGGGATGGGGAATGTTTTATAAACGTGTGCAATAACCTTGGGAAGACAGCACTTCATGAAGCGGCACAGAACTGTTGTCACCAAACTGTAAAATATCTGCTTCAACATGGTATGTCAAACTGTTACATCATATTTACTTTGGGACCAAGTCTGAAGTCTCAACTTTCATTCCATTAATGTCATTTATTGTAATTACAAGTTTTATTTGTATATATTACAATGAGACTGAGCTGGCTGTCTGAATGGAAACTTATACTACATCAGTTTGGGACACTTATGGAATATTGGTTACTGGGATTGAGATTTTTCCCAGTCCTTTCAGGCAAATGCTGGGTTGATGCCTGAAAGCAGGCCATGACAGTTATATTTGCCATCACTTTTAGTTCACTGCTGATAATTCTGAGGTGGTTATGCAAAGGCTGTAAGTCATAAAATAGGAAATATTTACAAAATGTGGTTAAAAGTTCAAGCAGAAAGTCAATATTGCAGTGAGAAAACAGAAACCATATAATACCATTTTTAGTAGCCATATTGCACTTAATCTAACAACTGTTCCTTGTGACATCCAACTACTTCTCTGTGCATATGGGTGGTCGGTTAAGTGGGCTGTGTCAGTAGTAAAAACAAGCCAAGTGGAAGTGACAACCAGTAGTTGTCAGATAATTTGGTGACCGTGTGTGTTAATCTGTGTTAATCATTAGGCTTGTACAACACCATCTGGTAATAAGAATATGGCTGGCAGAAAATGTTAACACATAATCTCAGTCATTGGGATCCAGTGATTGATAATGGCTGCTTCTGAGTTTCTTAGAGTGTTACATGCTGTGTGGAAGACTTACATATCCACTTGGCCTTTTATACTTGCATCTAGTAAGCTGCTTCTTAAAATGGTGTTGGGCCATACGTTGGCTCTCCCAGAGTGAGCCAGCGTCATTGGCCAACTCCATTCTGCCCCCCCCCCCCCCCCCCACCTTCCCCTGTAGCGCTGGTTTTAGTATCGTGCCTGGCAGGAGCAGTATTTCTGGTTTGAGGGTAGGCAGAAGGCAGTGGCTTTCTTTTGAGAAACTGTTTTTTCTTTAAATAGTTATTAACCAGTGTCAGACTTAATGAGTGTAAGTGTCAAAACACATTCTTGATGACAGTTTTGCAAATAATATGACATAAAGTTTAATTGCTTCCAAAATGTAAGATATTTTCCCCACTTTTTTGCAATTTGGAATTTCTGACTATGAATTTTCATTCCATGCACATCACAGAAAACCTCAAGTAGGTGAAACTTACTACAGTATCTGATGTTTCTGTCTGTACACACCACATGTTAGCCCAGTTTGTAGGCGAAGATAAATCAGAAATTTACAGCTGACAGTGCATTCGCATTGTCCATACATGATGAGCAATGACTTCTTGTTGGCAGCAAATTTAACTCGACACTGCTTCTTGTTCAGGAAGGTGTTGAATATCTTAGTACTAATTTATAATTCCCACTAGCTGTTTCCATTTGCAGCCCTGATTTTGAGGATTTAACACATAATGTACAAGTATGTGGTCATGTGACAACTGTCAATTTCCACTTTTATTGACTTGTTTATTTTATTAACACAGCCCACTTAGCCACAAGCGCGGTGATAATGCCAGGAAGTGACAGATGACAGTTGTCAGATAAAATAATGATGCTGTATATTCAGGATTTGGTACTACATTTCCTGATAATTATATTTCACATTTTGTTCTGGTAGGAGCAGGTGTAAACCAGATAAAAAGAAGTGACTGGACACCTTTGATGCTTGTGTGCACCAAGTTAGGGTCAGTGGCACTCGAGACTGTTCATGTATTACTTAATCATAAAGCGGACCCACATATTACGAATAAGGATGGCTGGACTGCTGTCCACATCGCTTGCAGAACTGGTCACTGTGATATTGTAAAACTATTGTTAGAAAACTTTCCAGCTTTGGCCAATGTACGCTCCAACAATGGCCGATATCCCCTTCACATTGCAAGTAAGTACTGCACAGTTCCTTTTGCTACACTTATTTGATTTTTATAAGGAAACAATGGCTTTCGGTATATGTCACTATACATGTGCATGCGTGCGTTTGCACACGTGTGTGTGTGAAGTGCAGACATGAGCGTGTAACTTTTGACACATAGATCTACTTATGCAAACTTCGTTCTAATACCATGCAATTGGAGGCCGTGCAATTTTCATTTTTTTATTTCCCTGCCATCAAGAATGTTAACGTGACGTGTGTTAATTTCCGAGATTGGATTGTAAATACTGGAAATATCTGCTTCATTCACACTTCTAGCCTTGCCAGTGCATCACAAATAACTTTTGAAAGATATAGTTAAGTAATATAAGTGTACAGCTTAAATTAGTACTTGTGTGAATGAAAAAATGTGAAAGAAAATCTTATCCAAATACCAAGACTCAAAGTAGCATCTCTCCTGCTTTATACACTCAGCTGTTAGTGAATATGGATGTTGAAGTCTTCATTGACTCTTGACTACAGGTCATTGATGCTCTGTTGCAGGATGCAGTCACACATCTCAGAAAATTAATAAACTTTAATGCACTTTTATCTTCAAATAAGGCAGTATATTGGCGTCTCGCTTAATATATACAGTAAAACCCCTATTTAATGAATTGCTGGGGCATTAGAATATATTTCACTAAATCGAGGTTTTCATTAAATGGAGGTTTTCAATTAATATGGAGCTATTGTCGGGACATGAAAAAATCATCACTAAATCCGGGATTTCACTAAATGCGGGAACATTAAATCGGGGTTTTACTGTATATCTGATGTAAGTGATTGTAATGATTGGATGTATGATGACAGCTGTACGCTTCACTTCCAGTTGCAGACTCAGGAAATTTTAGGTGCTTAATTTTTGTTGTGCAGAGTGTACCTGCTGTCATCAACGGATCTGGTCGATTGTAGTGACATTTATCTCGTTTTAGCACTCCATGGCCATGTTACTATCATCTCCCTCCTCCTCAAGCATAATAGCTCTGTTATATCTGCCTGTGATTGGTGTGGGGTCACGCCACTAATTGATTCTTGTCGGGGCAACCATGACACTGTCGCAGTGCTGCTGTTGAAGTGTGGTGCACGTGTCACTGAATCTGACAAAATGGGACTAACATGTCTGCATGTGGCAGCCCAGGCCGGAAGTTGCAAGGTGATTCGCTTGCTTGTTGAAGATCTCAACGTTGATGTAAATTTAGCTGCTGCAAAATCCAAATTTACACCACTTCATTGTGCAGCCAATGCAGGACAACTTGAGGCAGTAAGGCTGCTTCTGTTGCAGGGTGCAGATCCCACACTGGAGGATGCTCACGGCCGACAAGGTAAGTATGATACTTGAGGACTTGAACAAATGTTATTGATCTGTTTACATTACACCATGCTTCAAGTCCTCATTTCACATGGTGTATGAGAGATCTGGGAATTGTAAGAGGATGGATTTTGTGATCATAATAATTGAGTAATAGTTTTGCTTACTTGCATTATTATTAAAGGAACTACAAAAGAGCTATAGACATGCAGGAAGATGAAAACAAGGTGGAAAGAATTCTCTTGAAAACAGAAAATGTCAGAGTCTCTAGTCCTTGAAGAAGAAGAAGAGGAATAATGATGATAAATGATTATCATACATATTGTGTGGGCTGGGATAGCGTAGTCGGTATAGCGACTACGCTACAGGCTGGACGGTCCGGGGATCGAATTCCGGTGGGGGCGAGATTTTTCGCAGCCGTCCAGACCGGCTCTGAGGCCCACGCAGCCTCCTATACAATGGGTACCAGGTCTCTTTCCAGGGGGTAAAGCGGCCAGGGCGTGGAGTTGACCACCCACCCCCATCTAGTGCCAGGGTTAAAGAAAGAGTAGAGCTATACCTCTACTCCCCCTCTGGGCCTTCATGGCCTGTTCTAAGGAGAGCATACATAATAAAAAATTAGTAAAATTACCATTATGTAGAATTCTTCACTGTATTTTAGTGATTGTAGGGCTTTCTGTGCATAGTACGTTAAGGATTTGTGACAGAACACTTTTTAGTACGTCTTCTACCCTTTCTTTACAGCTCAAGATGTGGTGTGTTCGGGCCCTAAGAGGCGAGACATTCTGTCCGTTCTTTGTGAGTTTGACCGGTGTAAGAAGCGGACATGACGTTACAGTGGGCTGTTTTTGAAAAATAATATATTAAACAATACAGTCATTGCAGATAGGCAGTACAACATAATTATTGTCACTGCAGGACTGTTTATTTCTTGGCCAGAAATGTATCCATTGTTGATTGTGATGTAATACTGTGTATGTTGCAAAACATTACATGTCACTGGTAATCTGTAGAAATAAAAGTTATGGAAGACAACTGCAAGTGTGACAATGTGAGAAAATCATTTGATTCAGCTACTGTGACTGTTTTGTCAGTAAATCATAGGGGCTGTGTGCTGCTACTGGTAACTGCTTTGCAAAATATGCAGGTACAGTTTAATGCAGATAATTTCCTGGGACATAATTATGTCTACACAATGGGAAGGCATTGAGTTCAACTACTGAGAATATCTGTTTTGTCAGTAAATCATAGGAACTGTGTGCTGCTACTGGTAACTGCTTTGCAAAATATGCAAGTGAAATTTGTTGATAATTGTTCTATGCTAAATATTTATCTACACTATGTAAAACTATATGTGCACCCCTGAGGAGGAGCCATTCTTCTTCGGTGGCACTACAGTCCAATGCGGACCTTCGCCTCCTTAATGGCCGTTTCCCAGTCAGCTCTGTTTTTTGACCTTTCTTTCCAGTTGTTAATTTTACACTTCTTAATGTCTGTTTGTACACAATTCCACCATCTGTTTCTTGGTCGTCCTCTTGGTCGACTTCCTTGGGGATTATTATTAAATACTTGACTTACTGTTCTTTTATTCTCCATTCTGTTAACATGACCAATCCATTTGAGCCGACTTATTCTGACAAATGACAGTATATCTAAATCTCCAAACACCTGCTTTAGTTCCTTGTTATGTCGCTTTCTCCAATTTTCATTTACTTTAATTGCCCCAAATATTCTTCTCAAAATTTTTCGTTCAAAAACTGCCAGCCCTTTAGCGATGTCCTTATTCAATGTCCGAGGAGGAGCCATTATGACTGATTATTTAAACGTAGATGTACTGCATTATTTTATAAATGTAAGGCTCTGATGCTGAAATATGTGCACATTCCTGGGATTTGTACTGCATTCGTGGTCTGTAGTAACATAAATTTTCGAATTCAGTCTAGCAGTACTCCAGTGGTACAAAAATTCTGAATAAAATTAATCATTGCATTTGGTTTAAAATAATAATAATAAATTATTATAATTATTACTTTTTATTTATCATAATTATTTATCACCACCACCAATTTACAGCTGCATCTAACATATGAGGTAAACTTTATACACAATATTACAAGATAGGAAATGTCTGCTTGGCAGAATATTTCTGTATTTTTGCCCCCTTAATTTTTGCGAGATTTTAAATTTGTGATTAATTTTCAAAAACACTGATCATGCACATATTTGAAATGTGCCATTCTGTGTGTTGTACAACACATGTTATAAATTGTTTTTGTATCTTATTTATCTTATCTTATTTTGTTTTTCACGTGGGTGATCTTACCAACGTCGATCATGACTTCCCTAGGTCTTTTGTGTGTTAGATGTTTTCTCCAAATCTTAGCAGCAAAGAATCAATCTTGACTTTCATTTGTTTGCTTTAGTGTATATCTCATGGAGAACATTTTCTCATAGATGACATAGATGATTCAGGACCTTCTTGGGATAATTATGAATATTAGATTAGTGAGTGTGAAATTAAACACAGTGAGTATGAAGATACAGGAGAAGGTGTGCCTGGACCTGAAATCGCTGACTAAAAGTGAAGACGCGTGGGAACAATCATATCCAGTCCACCACCTTGAAGGAACCGTAGGCTGGAAGGTAAGTTATTTGCTTAAACACTGTGTTTTATACTGGCACACTGCTAAGTGCTAGTGTGTCAGGTGCCACAGGACATGGAAGAAGACAGGGTAGACAACACTGCAACATAAATAATTCTCTAGAAGGTTGTTAAAGTAAAGGAAGAGGCAGATGTAATTGGAGGCATAATTCCCTGCATGCAGTAAGAACCCAAACTGTAGGTAAGGATGGTATGGCTATGGAAAGTTGTCATTGTTCATGATATGCACCAGCAGGTTCACACCAAAAAAAAAGAATGCTGAAGGAGAATCAAACTTCTGTGAAGTCAGGCACTGATACATGTTTTCAGCATGGGATCTGGTGTTCATCAAGCCTTGCTGCATACATAAAGAAATGCACAGAAGCAGCAGCACACAGTAGGCTACAAGATGAAAACTGACCTGTAGAGGAACTCAATTTGTTGCCATGCGCTATACCTGCAGCCTGTATGGTAGAAAAGGAAGACACATTTCTGTCACAGACTGCTTGGCCCTGAAGATTAGGCACTATGCCCATCTGAAACGTCAGTATTTACCAATTGACATGGCATAATATCACAGAAGACTTGAGTCTTCTTCAGTGCCACTGTCAAAACCTCAAACCTTGTTATGCAGAGTGCATCTCTCGGTGGTCTAATCACACGTTCCCCATTTTTGCATCGTTAGCACTGACATTTTCCCTTTTGGTGGAGAATCTGCTGTGGTAATGGGAATCAATTGTCAAGACCCCACAGCCTTTTAATTACATACTGATTAAAACAGAAATGTTTAAAGCATGCTACCTTGTTGTCATCAAACTTACTACAAACTTCCAAATTCATATCCTGAAAAATCACGAAATAAAATTCGCCGGCTCCGTAGCTGTCTGTCCACTTGTCATCTGTATTATCCTCACACGATTTATGGTACATTCAATACCACATCGTTTACCTTTCAATTCACAAATGAAATCACGGGTAAAGGTAAAGCTATCGCTGGACAGGCCCTGAGGGTTGAAGGAGGTTGAGGCTCCCAAGTTTCAATACAATGGGCACATGAAGGTGGTAAGGTTGTCGGCCCTACGCACCGGCCGCCTTTACCCCCAGGAAATATTACTGGTGCTCATTTATGTTAAGAGGCTGAGTCGACCCCAGGACCATAGTGCGGCCGGAAGGATTATGTCAATGAAAAATTCCAATGAATCTAACGGGAGTCGAACCCACGACCTTGCACCTTCTAGCGCGGTACCTTAACTAACTGCACCGCCGCGTTATACTAGATAATCTGTGGCCGAGTGAATGCAAATGAAGTCATAGAGATGAAGGAAGTGGAACGTGTTTCAAACGACGATCTGGAGTACACACCGTACTTTAAGTGTTATGAGTATAGACAATAATTTGAGCGTTAAAGTATTATGAACAGCTCGCACTTTATTTACGGATTAAATACTCCCGGAGTATTATGCAGTAATTGATAATGTAGTAACTCTATGCTTGTAGTTTGGGTCGAGAACTGGATTCTCCTAGGCATACCTATTCGTGTGTGTGTGCGATCCAATCAGCTGTTGTGTGTCAGGACTCGTGTAGCTTCTGGTGGGATTGTGGTTATCGGATCGTCTGCATACGTGATATTTTATAAACCATGCTTTAATGAAATGAATCCAGACTTAGTTTTACGTAATACAGGGAAGAATCTAAATCGACTTTACATGATCTCGTGAACATCGTTAAGATGTAGTCGGTTTGAAAGTACACTGGATATTAACATTTAACAAGAGAATAATGGGTAACAATGGCTCCAAATTTGTGAAAAAAATCGCGTCTCCTTTCACTAATTCGGTAGATTGCAGTTGTACCGATCATCCTCAGAGTACTGTGAAATCAAAAAGCCCAGTCATAGTAATTTCAAGAAAGGGGTTAGTCTGAAATATTATTTATTGATTGTGTACTGGTGTTTTACTATAAGCATGTTATACCACATACGATTTGGTTTAGTACAGCTAATTTTGTATAACTATGGTCAGTAAATAGATTGCATGTGTAGATAGAAGTGTGATCTTAAAAGGATTAAAGATGAATGTGTTGCTTAATTTTCAACTCCTTTTAGTTCAATGTTCTTTGATGAGGATGGGGACTTGGCACATGAGTTCTATGTTGAAGTACCACCATCAGGAAAAGGGTGCAAAGCCACAATGAAGAAAGTTCTCCATAATCTTATTCCACAGGCAAGTACAATGCAAGAAACTCAATGACAGAGCTTCTACAAGGAGTGTTGAGTGTCATAGAAAACTGTCTGGAATGAAGTGTGGCCCCAGTTTTGCACAGGTGTAATATTCTTCAGTAGTTTTTTTTTTACATGCTGTCTAGATGTTATTGGAAAAGCGAGGTGTATAGTTTGGTGATGTGAAATAGTGTGTCTGTGTTGTATGGCTATCAATCTATCCCCCCCCCCCCCTCTGTCATTATTTTTTAAGAAGTAGTCTGTTTTCCTGAAACATTGTATAACAAACGTTCTGCCATCTCATATTCACACTTCTTAACTCACCCGTTTGTATGCGATGTGATGCCATGTCACTAGGTAATTGGTTTGCGATATTTTGAGATAATGTAGTGGTGTCATCTTTAACAGTTGAAATGTCCAGGTACACTTACACTATTTTATTAGAAAGCAAACAACGTGGTATTGCAGAATGTGTATTGCTATGAACATATGCAGTATGCATTTTTGTACCTGGTACTAATATGAAATAGTATGTGTGGTACATTCTAAGACTTTAATGAAAAGCCATTCAGTGGTTCTGGGTTGTTTCGTTCATACAGATAGGATTGATGGATCAGTTTTATTAGACAGTTGGTGTGGTTGTGAACATGTCTGATGGCATACCTCTGAAATGTTGGTACCTGAGGTCTGCGCTGTTCTGAGATTTTACACAGCGTAGATAGGTATTTTGTTACAGAAATTTTGGGACAACGTTTCAGTCCTATCTTAAAGGGCCAAGCAGTCCAATAAGAATGCTGGAAACACGTACACAGTTATATAGGGAATGGTGCAGGCAGTGTTTGGTTCTCAGAGAATGTTATTCCTCTATTTTCTCCTTTTTTCCTCTTTTCTTTCTCTCATACTTTTTTCTTCCTTCCTTTCTCATTTTTTCCCCCTTTCTATCCTCCCTTCCTGCACCTGGTGGTGGCTTCATGTTCCAGGGCCGTTTTACCTCAGAACACCCCTAGGCAACTCACTACTTCCTCCCTTCCACCTCCTTCATGCTCCACTAACCCTATTGGCTAGCATCGTGTGCTCTGAGAATGAAACACTGCCCACACCATTCCATATATAACTGAGTACCTAAGTGTTGCTTAAAATCTTCTTGGTTGTTACCTGGCGTCATTTTTTGGTGTATGACCAACGTTTCGGGATCACTTGTTTGTCCCACCTTCAGGGTCTTAGGAAAAAGGATGCCAGGAGGTAAGGAACATGTGTTTATATAGGAGTAGGGTCAAATGGGTATACTCCTATATAAACACGTGTTCCTTACCTCCTGGCATCCTTTTTCCTAAGACCCTGAAGACGGGACAAACAAGTGTTCCCGAAACGTTGGTCGTACACCAAAAAATGACGCAGGGTAACAACCCAGAAGACTTTAAGCAACATTGAAACCATGGTGGAAGCCTTCAATTACATATGCGTGCCTAAGTGTTCGCTGCATTCTACTTGGACTGCTTGACCCCTGAAGATGGGACTGATAGGTTGCCGTGAAACATCAGTAACAAACTACCAATCTACACTGTGTAGAATCCCTGAAGAGCGCAGATCTCCTTTACACCGTGGCGGAAGCCTGAAATAACGCATGTTGGTGCCCTTTACAATACTGCATGGCATCACATGCTGAAGGTCATACTCTTAATTCTTTAAATTCCTTGTTACAATGTGTGTGACTTTTCATTTATGTTAGAACAAAAACTGACATTAATTCCATTTTGTTCTTGTAACAGTACTAGAAGGGAGTACGCGGTGGCGCATTTGGTTGAGGTACTGCGCTACAAGCCAGAAGGTTGTGGGTTCGATTCCCAATTGTGTCATTGGAATTTTTCATTGACGCAATCCTTTCGGTCGCACTATGGCCCTGGGGTAGACTCAGTCTCTAACAGAAATGAGTACCAGGAATATTTCCTGGGGGTAAAGGCGGCCGGTGCGTAGGGCTGACAACCTTACCACCTTCATGTGCCGATTGACTAGAAATCTGGGAGCCTCAACCTCCTGGAACCCTAAGGGTCTGTCCAGGCCTGTAATGGGATTGCTTTACCTTTACCTTTAACAGTACTAGAAGAGAAATATGATATGAATTTAAATTATGAGCCGCATAGCAACATGAAATTCACTTTCCATTCTTTCTTCATTACAAAATTTTAACGTTCTTGCAGGGAGAAGTTGCCCATCAGTACCCGCGGTTGCATGTCGACTTCCCCATCATTCTTCACCAGGTCTGAGGATCAGATTTCAAGCTCTGTGATATGTGTCATAATGTCTTGTATATTTCACCATCCTGTGCAGTGTAAATATACACAGTAGATCTACTGGACGCAGAATACTGTTATTTATGTGAAGCGTATGTTGTTGTATTTTGCTTTAACACAACATGCTTATCCACGAGGTAAGAAACATGAAATGGTATAAAATAAGAGACTGTTAAGGTCTGAAATTGCCCATATGTAGATAGTTTTAAGCTGTAATATTTGATGATGGCAAACGGTTGTGAACTTCTGTTGGAAGTTTAAAATTTGTTAGATCCAATCAGTATGTTAATAAAATCACGCCTTCTTTTCAATATGTTGTTACATGAAGAGTGTTGTTTCAAGGAAATTAGTTGTGCTTATATTCTAAGTTGTCACAGTAAAATTTAATGGTGCACAAAATTGAATCTAAATTTTACTCAGCCTTGATTTGAAAAACTTTTATGTAAATGCGTTTTAACTGAGCCAGGGAAATTAAGCTTTAAATGGGAGCATTTGACTGAAATAAATTATGTTGAAGTTGTTATGAATAATTTAGGGATGCAAGGAACATTGTGGTTTGATGGGGTGAAATTTGAATGTGTTATTTTATTATTATAGACGTGCAGGGCTGGCCTGAGACATGTGGGTGCTACAGGCAGGTTAATAATTTGGTGCCTCGGGCAGGCAAATAATTTGGCACCCCTTGAAACCGATATTCTTTAAACTTTTTTGGCCTAGGTTAGGGTGGACAACCTTTTTGAGGGCATGTGCCCAAATTACAGATAATTTTTGGAGAAATTATATCATTTGTATAAACCTAAGTTTACTAGAACCATATTTCTGAATATTCTAGGGGTGTCTTAGTGCCCCTTATATGTTGGTGCCCCGGGCAGCTGTCCAGCTGGCCCACCTCTTAGTCCGGCCCTTGCATGTGATGGACTGTGCACTGTCAATTGTTACTGCAATGCTTTATGTAAGAAAAGAAAAGAAATTTCACTAATTGCATATCATACCAATCAATCAGAATCTTCAATATTTTGTCTCTAAGTATATGTTATTTTCTTGAAGTAGACATAAAAAAATATCCACTGATTTCGTCCTTTGAAAATGAACTCATTATATATGTGTTGTCACTTCTGTCTACCTCAAAAAAATCGGCACTTTGTCAGTTTACGTTTCTTCTATAATTTGTATATAGCCTGAGAGGGTTAGAGTTGCTCAGATTGCAACTCGTTACAGTTCTCATATCTCCATTAATTGCAGGTATAATGCTGTATATAAAAAAAAAATCTTCTTGAATCTATAAGAGTAGTTACACATTTTATCTGGAAAGGAATGCAGGAGGAGTTGTAATGAGAAAAGCACTGAGTCAGATTTATTTTTCAGTTATGTTGCCATAATTTTATCAATGATTGTTAATATTCAAATTGGCATGCTGCATGTACAGTGTGTCCACAAAGTCCCTTCGGGGTTTTGAAAAATTGTGGCGTGCAAACAAATTGATCTAGCCACATGTGGTTTGCGGCAGATTACAGTGAAACTCTGGAAATTTTTTACTGACCTCAGTAGATCTCGATGTGGGCTCCCTTGGTAGCACGGAGAACGTCCAGACGATATTCGAGCTCTTGCCATGTTCTGTGGAGAATGTCCGCTGGAATTGCCGAGATCACATTCCTGATACGGGTCTTCAGGTCATCAAGTCCATTAACTGGTGTTCGGAACACATTACTCTTGACATAAGCCCACAGGAAAAAATCCAGTGGTGTTATGTCTGGTGAACGTGGAGGCCAAGGCATTGGACCGTCTCTGCCATCCCACACAACGCGCGCGTTCCTGCACAGTCGCCATTGCACAAACAACTGACTGAGAAACGTAAAGATCGCCGCTTATGCCATCTGTTGGCGGCAAAAAAAACTTCCAGAGTTTCTCTGTAATCTGCCGCAAACTGCATGTGGCTGGCTCAATTTGTTTGCGCGCCACAATTTTTCAAAACCCTGAAGGGACTTTGTGGACACACTGTGTTACATTGGGTCCCAGAGCATCATTTCACTGAAGCTTTCAAACAAGGGCACATAACAGGTATACTGTCTTGTATTTTAAACTAAACTGAAGGACAGTTGCTGGAGTACATGCTGTGAAATCGGTGCATGCTTTTTAAAATAGTACAGTTTGGTGCGAGGTCATGTTCATATGAAGGTCAGTTGTTTTGTACCCTGAATAGTTAGGTGCCACTCAGTGCAAATTGAAATTCGGAATAATGAACATTTTTTTTTCCGTATTGTTTGTGACAAAACTTAGGCTGTCACTTTTGATCCATAAAGATATATGATCTGGTTTTGTGTGAGAAGTTGACAGGTTTATTTTTCAGTTTCATATGCCTGTAGATATTGATTATGATGATGATGAGGTAAAGTGCTTTGGTTTTTTTCATAAATGTAGAAAATTGCACACTGTGTAGGGTGTGCAGTTTGACAATACAACATGCGGACGACTAGTAAAATACTTTTATTATGATAAATACATCTGTTCTGTCTAGGATTTGCTGTTTATTCCAACATAATGCTAAAATTATGCCAGGCTATTGCTTAAAAATTGAATAAATGTTACAGGAATTACCTCTGCCAAATACAAGAAGCAGAAGGTGTTGAGAATGAAATACTTTCATGATTCATTCATTTATTTAATATTCCATAGATCCATACAAGGTATAACCTTCAGATGTAGAACATGTCATTTAAAAAAAAAAAAGAGTAATAGCTCTATACAATACAATATGGAGCCAGTCAAAGAAGGTACATCTTACAACCATATATAATTTGATCAGTTCCATAGAACCATACACAGGTCATACATTAGATTATCACAATACAGCAATAAAATACAAGAAATAGAATAGAGGAATTATCCATGCTTCATTGTGTGATAGATCTAGGTTAAAATGCAATAAATATAACCTCAATAATACGGAACAGACAACATGCAACTACACACAATACAAACCAGAACAACACCAATACTCAAAGGAACAGTATGCAAACAATCAACCATGATGAAATGCAAGTCAAGTACATAACTATTAAAATCAAAACCACAATATATGGAAATTGATATGTGAAATGTATATAATAACATCACTTACATAAGTCATATGTTAAAACAATGTATATTTATAATATAAGTTAATATATAAACCAAAGTCTTTAGCTTTGTCTCTTAAAGAATTCATCCGCAGTATAAAATATATGAGTTAGTAGAAAATTAATCAAGGCAACCTTAAAACTCTTCACTTCATTAGACAAATCTTTAATAGATGAAGAAAGAGGATTGAAAATCTTACTTCCAGAGTATTGAACGCCTTTTTGAAATAGAGTTAATTTAGACAACGGCATATGCATATCAACTTTTTGTCTTGTTTGAATATTGTTTACATCACAATTCAATTTAAATAAACCTCTATTCATCACAACATACACTGAGATAAAGTAAATGTATTGGGATTGTAATGGTAATATATTTAATAGTTTAAACAGATCGCGACATGAATCTTTACTTCTAGAGTTAGTCATAATTCTAGTTATTCGTTTTTGAATTTTGAATACAGATTTAACATGAGATGATATTCTAGGATTTCACTGCACTGCTCTGCATATTGTTATTGTGGTTGTCTGGGCTGTTACATAGCAGTCTGGTGGGTGGCTACGAAAGGGTGGAGGAATGTAATATCTCCATTTTCAGTCGCTACCCGGCAGATGGAGATAGCATCTTCTTCTAACATGTAATATCCCCCTATCAGACCACATGGTCAATATCCAGATGACAACAGTATGGAAATTGTTTATTGTGGTTTGATTTGTAGCAAGGCAAGAGATGTTTCGCTCCCCCAAAGCATCCACACTGCCTCTTTAGGTCCACCCAGCCTATTATTTAATGGCTACTTGGATCTTTTCTGCCAGAGGTAAAGTAGTACTCACCTCCACATAATGCCAAGGTTAAGGATGCTTGTAGCTGTACCTGCGTTTCCCCACATGACATTATTGCACGATGCTGAATTGCGCACATGCACACACACACAATTTAGACTTTACCTTGACCTTTTTTGCTCGTGGTCTTTGTATCTTACTGAAGTGAAGAGTGTTTTATATCTGGCATTACATATGTCTGTACTAAGTTAATGTTCCTCGTGTGCATAAGCATACATTTGAAATTTTGTGATGTGGCATTACATACCACCAACAATGTGGCTTTCTATAAATTTGATTTGTACCCATGCTAACTTACGTAATTCTCAGCTCAGTAACATTATTTGGAACTCCTGCATTTGTGTCAAGGGATGATACAAAGAAGCAACTTTAAAA
Organism: Reticulitermes speratus; assembly: GCA_021186555.1. Classification (NCBI taxonomy): domain Eukaryota; kingdom Metazoa; phylum Arthropoda; class Insecta; order Blattodea; family Rhinotermitidae; genus Reticulitermes; species Reticulitermes speratus. The sequence goes on from JAJKFL010000014.1 coordinate 2,780,884, forward strand.
CAAGGAGAAAAAAATCTGTCAACTATTAGCTGTAAAAATTCTCTAAATTTGTGTGAGAGGGATAAAAGTGAGTTCAAGAGAATATCATTATAGGGGTACGTGCTGGAGACACTGAAATATTACACACTTTTTAAAATCATGAAATCAAGAAGACTGATTTGCAGGACATGTATCTTCTATGCGATGTACTAGAATTACACAGAAAATGTTTGTAAGGAAGCCTCTTTTAAGCCAGCTACTTGGAGTACAAAAACTTGGTTAGGAGAATGTTGTTAAAAAGAATCGAAGGTAATTAAATTATGTGGATGTTGACTGTACAGAACTGGCACAGGATAGGGGGCTTTTGTTTCTTCAGAGCTGCTGAATCAACTTATAACAATGTGAATGCAAGGTAACCAGGATATGTATTCTTCTGAGTGTCTGTATATGAATTGGGTTTGTATAATTCACTGTAGCATCATTCAGTACTTCACTCATGCATTTGATGTTCACAACCATTGATGTACTCTATTTTTAAATAAAATTGTGTGTTTGAGTGTTGGTACTTTGGAGAAAGAGTGAATTATGCATTACTTCAGATATTGGTGATGTGACTCGACATATACTACATTATAGTTTCATTATTGGCGACCAGAATTTTGTGGTGTCAACTGTCATATGGCTGTGTTAGGGCTGGCGTTTGATTCTAACCCAGCAGACTAAACACGTACAGTTTTCTATGCCTGTGTTTGAGGTCTACACATTGAACAGTCAAGTGTGGGTTTTTGTTGCAGCAAGTTTGAAATGAGTGTATGTGGTAACTGCTGCTGGAATGACCAGGCTATGCATCTGAATCAGAAGTACAGTAAAACCCCAATTTAATGTTCCCTCATTTAGTGAAATCCCAGATTTAGTGATGATTTTTTCATGTCCTGACAATAGCTCCATATAAACAGTGTAACCTCCATTTAATGAAAACCCCGATGTAGTGCAATATATTCTAATCCCCCAGCAATTCATTAAGTAGGGGTTTTACTGTACTTTATTTATTTATTTATTTTTTTTCAATGGCTCGACAGCCCCATGGTGGCCTAGGCCGCCTCATTTTTGAGGCTTCACGATCACACTTTAGACACACCACACTCAGTAGGACTCCTCTGGACAAGGGACCAGCTCGTCGCAGAGACCTCTACCTGACAACACACAACACTCACACAAGACAGACATCCATGCCCTCGGTGGGATTTGAACCCACAATCCCAGTAATCAAGCGGCCGCAGACCCACGCCTTAGACCGCGCGGCCACTGGGATTGGCGTACTTTATTTATGCTGGTGTAAAATATAGAATTTCTGCATTATGTATTTTAGAAGTAATATTGTATGTTGCAGTCTGGTAGTCCAGCTTTATTGCATGCATGTTGACATCATACCACACTGAATTAAGTAAAATATAATTTATAGAGATAGGAATATAGGGACATTTCTTTTACTGTATGAAAGTAGTGGCCTCCAAAACATTCAGACTGGCTCTGGGGCCCACCCAGCTTCCTATTCATTGGTTACTGGGGTAAAGCAGCTGGGACGTAAAGTTAACCACTCATCTGTACCCAATCCTGATGTTAAAAAGTGGAGCTATACCTGTACTTCTGTGTGTGGACAAGGAAAACTTTTAGTCGTACCGGCAGAGCTTGTATAAGGGACACTAATTTGTTTCAAAGCTGTGTTTTGCAGTTGCTAAGGAAACATTGCAGCCTGTGTAATGATGCATATGTTAATGACATTGCATTTTTATCATACTGATTAACCAATAGCTATAAGCTGCCCACAAGGTGTTGGATTGCTTCTAGTTGATTTGAACCATTCATCCAATTATTATCACCAACTTCCCTTAACACATTTCTTTTGTGTGTGTGGTCTGTAAGTGCAGGGGGGGGGGGGGGGGAGGGTTTGGAGTTGATAGGTGCATTTAAGTATTTCACATCAAGTGCTTCAAATTAAATTTGTTTGTTCAAAAATCGTAATGCAAGAAATAGGATAATGTTGACAAAATCCCATCGGTAGAAAAGATTAAGTTTTCAGTTGCCTGTTTTCTGATTACATCTTCATAACGAATTTGCTCAACTGCTTGGCCCTGAAGATGGAATAACCACATTCCAAATTCTTGGTAACTACCTGCCAGAGTAACAATTTTCAAGACTTGAATCTTCATCGCCCTGTGAGAACCCCAAATTTTGATTGATACTTGTTTTGGATTAATAATAAACCCAAGTAAAGTGCTAGATATCCCACCGCAGAGGCCCGGGTTTGATCCCGGGTCAGTCCATGTGGGATTTGTGGTGGACAAAGTGGTACTGGGACAGGTTTTTTCCCCGAGTACTTCGGTTTTCCCCCTGTCAGTTTCATTCCACCGGTGCTCCATTACTTGGAAAAATGAAAAAAATACAAATCATCATCATCTTCACAGGGTTGCGCAATAAGCCTCAAGGCTGCGGTGCGTCCATAGCATCTGCTGCGGGGGGCCTTCTAAAAAAAAAAAAAAAAAAACAACTAGATTATAAATGATGAATAACAACAATCTGTTTACAATTTTCCTTCAAACAGATGCCTTGTCAAGATATGTATGTAACATTTCGCCCACATGCATGCTCGTGCTGCAAGGTAAATGATAAATGACAGTGTAGGAATACATACATACACACATTATATGGATCCAAAATGCAAGATGGCAATACTATGTGGAATATGTCAGAAAACACAAAATGTTATTGTGTTGCACATACAGAATTCAAATGTTACACAAAGTTTAGTCTAGACAGCTGATACTCTGTTTTGCCGTATTTACAATATTGACGATTTGTGAAGAATGCAGATTTCAAAGCATATAAAATGCTACAATTACAGGTCACACATGTTTCAACAATTTTATAGTAATTGCCTTCTTAAATATTGGGAGAAGGTGACAGTATATTCCAAGAATGTATACTCTTCCCAACTCTTGGTTACTACCTACCTAACTACACGGCATCAAAACCAAGACTATTATTATTATTAATTGCATGGAGCAGAATCGTTTTTGAGAAGGTAATAGTTCCTCAGCTAGTTGAAAATTTCAATGCATTTTAGGGAAACAAAAGGTTTATTACTATGTTCACAACTGTATGCCCCTTGTCCCTGTCCTGGGCCAGATCACTCCAGTCAATGCCATCCTAGGTCCTTAGGACCCATTTTAATATCATCCTTCCATCGACACTTAGGTCTTCCAAGTGGTCTCCTTCCCTCGGGTTTCCCCAACAAAACTCTGTATGCATCTCTTCTCTCCCCATACGTACCTCATGCCACGGCCATATTATTATTAATATTATTATTTCATTATAATACTAAATATTGTACTGTTTTGCGCCACTGTAACATAAATACTAAAAAACTTCCCTCGAAAATTCATATTATTCTCTTTGGTTGGGCAATTTCGATGAGTTGACAAATTTGAGGAAGTGGTTGAAGATTTCAACGCATTATGTGGAATATGTTTTGTGTCGTGCATGTAAAACAAATTATTGAAGTGCTTATGAACCCTGACCATCACAAAGATAAGGAAATTGAGCAAAAATGAAACTAAATATTTCTGTATTTAATTTCTGAATGCATTTGACGAAATCAAAAGTGCCATCTTGAACACGCATTAACAACTATGACGGCATGACATGTTGTGGTCTCTCTGGATTAAAGTTCCTCGAGTGGAACGGTAGGAGGCAGTGGTAAGAGAAGGACGTGGAAGTGGGGGAAGGTGATATGAGTGTTGTCGTCGGTGCTCGTGGATAACTCGAAAATGTTACGAATTTCGAACAACCGTAATACATAGCAGGTAACGGTTGTATAATTCATTAACAAATAATGTAATTGTTTAATAAAACCAGGTCGTAAAGGTCACCGTGAATTGATTAAGGGTATTACTTTTGGCGGTGTCTTATGCTGGCCCTTTTGTTTGAGTATACAGGCAATATGGCGCCTTACCGTTTGTCGTGGTGTTTCTTCCAAATAATGAGTTTTTTTACTGCAGTACGTTGCTCTACAGTAATATTCTTTATCTTTTTAAGTTACGGCGAATGAAATATATCTGGAGTGTTTGAAGTGGGTTGATAGTATAGTTTGTAGACGAGTAAAGTATTTTGTCTGCGTGTAATTCCACAGTGTTCTTGAAATCCAGTACTGTTTAAACAAGTGTTTAGAGGTGTGAAGTGGAGGTATGTTTGTCATATTCTTCAAGTAGTTCCAAATACGGATTTGACTGTGGTACAAAATACGACATCGTTTTGTTTCAGTGGATAATTGTGACCGTCGGGAATTGATCCCGCTACCTAATACAAAGTTCGGTAGTCTGCGGTTCGCCAAGGGTTTACGTTTTGGTTTTACGTTGCAGTAATGTAGAACGATGGAGCGCAGTTAATTTTGTTCTAGCATTGAACTGTTCACATTTCTTCATTCACCAACCGTGCCAGATACTGTTATGTCTTTAACGAAAACGGTATTTTATAAAAGACAGATGTAATTATAATATATGTCTGAATGCTCGTCTTGGTTTTCTCGTACGTCTTATGCAGTTCTTGCCATATATTAAGTCACATGAGGTCATCACTGTTGCCAGCATGCATAAATACAACAGTTTTCTATGAAGGTGTTTCTGTGTAGTATGGTTCTGGTTGGTTTGGGTTGTTATATGTACTATGTTTACTCATAAGTATTCTTACATTATAGTCACATACAATTGTCATGTAACGTGTAAGTAAGTAATTGCAAATGGTTGTATAACAATATTTGCCATGCACGTCCAAAATAATGTTTGTCACATGAGAACGGGAACTCCCCACTGCCCACACATCCACTTATTCTGTCACACACACACACACACATACACATATGCTGAACACACACACAGTAGTACTTGAGATAGGTATGTTATGTTAACTTATCTTGGCAAGTAAGTGGATACAAACACACATGTATCCCTTTTTCTAGAAGGGGTATGTACCAGGGGTGCACATTCCCAGGTGCCAGGTTGCAGTAGTGCCTGAATTTTGTATTGTGGGGCCTAATATTTGTGGAACCTCAATATGGAACGTCCTTCATGTCACCCTTATGGCGCCTAGAATTGTGAGGTGGCTGTTACATTTTTAGAATATTTGTTCATCTGTGGTGAATACAGTTTTAATAACCTGAATTCTTGGTATCAGGAGGTGGCAACACTGGTGAAGTTTTCACTGGGCTTCCTTTGTGAGAAAGTGCATGCATACTCTTAATCTGTTCGCCTGCATGCCACTCAGTTTTAACGAAATTCCCTCTTATGTTGCAACATGGAGGTACTTCTTCATGAAATTGGTTTATTTGAACATTTTGTGAAACTAATAGTGCAGTATTTTAATCTCATAGTTTCATTGTGGTTAACTCTGGGCAGGTTCATATTATGAGAGATTGAAAGATGTCAGTGGTGATCGTAAAGCTGTAATCAAGTTACTTAACGATTCACCTTGTCAGGCATTGATACTGTAGAGAAATGAAAAGGTGATGTGTTTATAAGGGCAGGAGATGACATACTCAGATGCATTGCATTGTGTTTTGAACCTTCATAAATAAATATATGGAAGTGGCAGATGCAGATTATTGTAATATTCTTCCAGTTTGAATCGTCAGCACGAAAGAGTTGAAACCTGATTACCTAATTGAGAATATATTGTTGAGAGACGGCCTTGTCACATCCTTGTGTATAAGGTTGAATCAGAGTTGATTAAATTGATAATTAGGTGTTAGTACCATTTATTGAAATATTACAAAATATATTTCTGCATGTTAGTGACCTGGAAATTTATTGCTCTAGGAGGTGAAAGTTGGTAACTTTGCTTTCTTGTGGACAAATGTGTGGTTTTTGTTGTCATGTGTGCAAAGGTGTAACGAATTAGAGAAGAGTGGCTTGAATTTTCGATAACTTTATTCTCACAAGCTGTCCAAAGGCCTTAATATGACACTGGTTAATGTGATCTTTCAAACTTATTTATAAATTTATGCTGTATTTTGCATTTGAGGGCTGCACAAGGCCAGATTATCTTCTTAATAGTGGTCCAAAATTCAAACACCCAACTCCACTTCTAAAATCTTTTTTTGGTGCTTTTGTGTGTGCTCCGTATAAATGATTACATAATAATGTTGGTAATTTCTGCAAGCTATCAGGTGTGCCCCGATTTGTCACCATTAATTATTTTTCATGCGGTTTTCAAAATAAATACAAACATAACTGTATTTATTTTGAAAACTATGTCAATAACTCAGTGGGATGTCTCCTCCAAAGATTTTTCGTGCCTTTGTTCCATGTGGCTTCTAGACAGCTTCAGTGATCCAAATTTTTCCTTTGTTCATGGTTTTTAAGTTCCTAAATTCAAATATTCTTTCTTTGTGTTCATAAAATCATTAGCAGCTGTAGGGCATATAATGATATGTTGAAGTGTCCAGTTCTGTATGGTTTTGGACTAAAATATTTTACTTTATAGCACACTGTGACCACAGCAGCATAATAATATAGGAATACCACTGAAGTACACTGTTCACAGATATTATTTAAATAATATATTTGAATTGTGTACTTTGATGGTATCGCTACATTGAAACATTGAACACTTTTCATGTCTTTGTGGTTAATTTTACTAGCCATTAGTAGTAACTCAGCCTTTATGGCATGAATTGGGAAGGATTTAGAAGAGAGTAGAGACTGGAACCGTCAGAATTTGTTTTTGGAATTTTAACAAGCTTTGTACTGTATAAATATGAATTCAGGAGTCATGCTTAGCATTGTATCCCTTTCTCTTCACTGCTTCACCACAGGTTTTTGTGTGTAGAATTATATTTTTACTTACATTTGCATTCTTACCTGCTGGCATGGGGGGGATAGGAACAGGAGAGCAGTTTTGACATGTTGGCATGTTTCTTCATGCTGAGATAACCTGTTTTGTGTCTGAATGTCTTTGTCCATTACTTTGGTTACAGCGGTGTTTTTCAGCTGTGCAAAAGAATAATGTTCCCCAACCTGTTAACACAGAATGTTCATCCACTTGCTTGGCGTCCCTCTTACCAGCGAAGTTATCTGGATTGGGGTCAGTGCACAGTCTTGGTGGCCCATCTACTAGAACAAATATTACTTCATAGTAGTAGTAGTAGTAGTAGTAAATGCAGGTACTTGTGTCTGAACTTGCCTAGATGATGTCAGTCAGGGCACCATCAGTGATACTCGCCTTCTAAACTTAGTTCCGACCTACTGGCAGCGTCAAGAGATTTTTCTGTTTTCCAAATCATCCAACTGGCTGTGGAACCCACCTAGCCTCTTATTCAGTGGATACTGGGTTTCTTTCCCATGGGTCAAGCAGCCAGGGCATGATGTTGACCACTCACCTCCATCTAGCACAGAGGTGAAGAATGAGTAGAGCTGTACCTCTTCTCCCCTTGTATGCTTTCATGCATGAACACTGACAACTGTACCTGTACCTTTACCTTTACCTCTGACCTAGCTACTGCCCCTACTTGCAGCCCTGTCAGATGCAGTAATTGTTGGGATCCTGGTGAGCAGACGCCTTTTCAACACTGACTTGCATTTTCATAACCACCCAGCGCAACTGCAGTCCCGCATCCCAAGTCTTAGGCCTTATCAAGCATCTCTTCACTGTCTTTGGGGAGTGTGTATGTGGTAGCATGCAGTGATGCAGCATCCTAAGAATCTTGTACTGGTTGAATCTTGGCGGCCAACTACAACTTTTCTTTTGCACTTCCAGCAGCAGCCTTATTGGTCTGTTTGCCATGACAGTATCTGATGAGTCTGTTATCGTAAAGAAAATCTATCATCACAAAGGCCAATTCTAAGTGTCACCTTGTTTACGGTTATGTGAATGGAAAGGAAAACGGTGGTTAATCTATTTCATCACCACTACACGCTGGCAGTACCACCATTGTCAGCAGTTGGCAGAACATTTGTACCATTGAATGTCATCTACAGATCACTGTAAATCGACACATTGGGTGTGACTACACTTAACGTGCTTGTTGTGGAGTTTACGTCCTTGCTTTGGTACCGTAACCTTTGGTACCTTAACCTTTGAATGACCTATGTAGGCTTACAGATGGAAGCCTAACAGTGACAGATCTGGTCAGCTTGGGGATCATACTCCTTTCTGAATTATGTGGCTTCCAAATAAGAGAGATACTGATTCAGTCATAGGCACCTGTGAAGTGTGATTTGTTGCACCATGTCGCTGAAATTATGCTCGAACAGTCTTGTGTTTCAGTGAGCTTCCCTAGGACGTGTTGTAATTTATCAATGTATGGCGTGTTTCAGTGAGCTTCCCTAGGACGTGTTGTAATTTATCAATGTATGGCGTGTTTCAGTGAGCTTCCCTAGGACGTGTTGTAATTTATCAATGTATGGCACTGAATTTATGGGACTTTTATGTTATGAAATTATTCAAATTTTCATGTGTTCGCGAATAAAATTATAATTTTTACATTATGATGTGTGTGAGAGAGTGTGTGTATTGTGTGAGAAATCATAATGTTTTGTGTCACAACAAAAGTTCACTGCAATACATTCATGTATTCATGTTTTTTTCCTTCATTGCAGGCATTTTGAACACTGTAGAAGCAAAGTAAAGCCTTTGCAGATCACGTGGTTACAATGAAGATCGACCGGAGCCGTTTAAAGAAGAGCACTTCTGAAGTGGTAAGTTCCCTTTTCATATGATTGAGGTAGAACCATAAATTGTTCCATTTCTTGGGACTGTTTGTATGATGTTGCATTAATGTTTATCAAATGTCAGTTATTTTGTACTCTCCAATGTGTGATATTGTTAAGACAGGGTCACTAAACACTTGTGAATAGTTGGTGGTTCATATCTGTTATATCCAACATGTGAATTTCTCCATGGAGATGTCTATATTGGTTAAGGTTATGTAGATTTAAGTTTTAAAACTTTCGCGGCGACATGATTCAATATAGTCTTCTCGTGCGCTCAGCCGCGTTAAGTCGTTTAAATGCAACGTTTCGGGGACTGGCTCCGTCCCCATCCTCAGGCAAAACTGATTTAACACACTGCTCGTCTGTCCTGTGTTTTTCTACCTACCGTGGCAGGGAGAATCAGACCGGCTCGACAAAGGGATACATGGACCGCATAATAAAGGAAGCTATTGAAATAAAATTACATCCGGACAACATCAACAGGGATGGCGGTTACATACTCAGCAGAGCCTGGCAGTCCGCAATACGTCGGATAGGGACCTCGCAGCGAGGCGTGAAAGCACAACAGTTAACAGCCCGCCCACTGACCTAATTGTTTGGGCACTTCGAGCCGGTCTGATTCTCCCTGCCGCTGTAGGTAGAAAAACACGGGACAGGTGAGCAGTGTGTTAAATCAGTTTTGCCTGAGGATGGGGACGGAGCCAGTCCCCGAAACGTTGCATTTAAACGACTTAACGCGGCTGAGCGCACGAGAAGACTGTATTGAGTTATGTAGATTGTATCAGTCCCTTGAAACTGGCAGTGTACTAGTACCTTAAATAGGCTACAAGTACCCTATAAGTACCTACATGTATATCCCACTTTATCATTTGTTGTCATACCCTTAATTTGACACTATCCAACCTGTATAGTTAGTAAAGTTTCTAGTCAATCGGGAGTAACCAATGTGACTAGAGTAGGTGTATGTTATGTATATTCCCGACCTAATTGTATTTAGAGTTGTGGTGTTCCATCGATTGCAACAACATGGCGTCATACTTCTGATAAAGTTTGCTGCACCCTTGCTGTTTATCAGGGCAACGTTATTGTGTATTACAAAATAACCACTCTTGCAACTGAGCTCTGCTTTCTTCTGGGATTTTATGCAGCACAAAATGGTAGTTTGTAACAAACTGCCATACTACGAGGGCTAGTCAAAAAAGATTGAGAATGAATTTATTACTCAGCAAATACGTTAGGCAGAGTCCAACTTGATACGGTCTTTTTCAAAGTAGTCCCCATCGAGCTGTATGCTCTTGGTCCATACCACTGCTCGGGCAGTGAGAGTTTTGAAGACCCTGGCGGAAAACATCCGACGAAAACGCCCCGAGCTGCATCCATCTCGTTGGCGCCTACACCACGATAATGCACGCCCTCACGTTTCGAACGTTGTTGCCCAATATTTAGCCCGAAAAAACATCGAATGTGTGCCGCACCCTCCGTACAGCCCGGGCCTTGCTCCGTGTGACTTTTTTCTGTTTCCTCGCCTGAAATCGGAGCTGCGGGGCCAGCGTTTCGACTCCTCAACGGCCGTTCTGAAGAGGGCGGAGGCGATTCTGAACACGATGTCAAACAATGGGTTCCAGCACGTCTTCCAGGACTGGTAGACACGTTGGACCAAGTGCATACAGCTCGATGGGGACTACTTTGAAAAAGACCATATCAAGTTGGACTCTGCCTAACGTATTTGCTGAGTAATAAATTCATTCTCAATCTTTTTTGACTAGCCCTCGTATGCTGTGTAAAATCCCAGAAGAGCGCGGATCTCGCTTGCACCACAGTGAAAGCTTGAAATCATGCACTCTTGCAACTGTTTGTAATGAATGTACATTGACCTTTAATATATAGGACTGGGAGGTTTAAGTGCCTGGAGTATTTTTAACTTGGAAAGTTAGGTGGTAATGGCATTGGTATTGGTGAAATGCGTTTGTGTTGGAAAATGTATCTGTAAAAATATTCTGGTAAAAATATGTGAAAGAAAATATATTGACAAACCATGTAGTGCTGCTTTTTGACTCAACAAAAGTCTTTGTCAATATCATGTATAGACTTCTCAATACAAATATTATTTATGTAAATCCTAGGTGAAATCAGATAACGTTTGAAAGTTATTTTCTCTGAATGTAGTGTGCAGTAATTTCATTGGAAGCGTATTCAGTTCCATTTAACCCATTTATCACGTTACCTCCATCTGTTGTAAGAATACACGGAGCCATACCTCCACCCTCCATATGCCTTCATGGCATGGTGTATAATTAAGCACAAGGGCAACTTCATCTTTACCATTTGCAGTGGCTTATAGAATAGTCCCATGTAAAGCTTGGACAGATGAGGGCTAGTTTACAGCTAAACTCAGGTTAACAGTTCAGCAAGACAGGCAGTGCATGTACCATGTAATGTTGGGCACATTCGCCTAACCATCGTTGCAGCGGAAACACAACAATGCATTCTTGGCATCATTGAGCTACATGTCATTGCCAACAATATAAAAATATTTATTGTTGCGCAACAAAGCTTTTATGGTGAATTTATGTCACCAGCAGCAATGAAACATACATCTTCATGTAAAGTGCCAAATATTTTTGTCCAATTGTAACAAAATTTGGATTTTCTTAACAGATTTTCATAGAAGTCCACAGTATCACGTTTCACAGAAACCCGTCTAGTGGGAGCCATGCTGATACGTGCAGTCAGGTGGATGGAGGGATGGGTGTGACTAAGCTAATAAATGCTTTTTGCAACTGTTTACATGTGCCTAAAATGCATTAAGTCAAAAATAATCCAAGCTATAATGTATTATTGTTTTGTGCTTGAAACCCTTAACCCCATTGCGTTACAATGAGCCCAATTGATCTCCATACCTCAGTTAGGGACATAGTTACTGTAGAAGATTTATATTATGTGATACTCTGTCATTGGGTGAGTAGGTCAACATTTTGAAGGAACATAGTACCTTCATCTTGTGTGATCCTTCAAAACCTCGGGACCTATTCACACAGTGACACAGCGTAACATCCTATAGCACCGCTGTGGGACCCTCATATGTCACACAGTTATAGTAATTTACAAGCATCAAGCCTTACTGTGAAATGACCTTTTTTGTTTTTAAACAAATTTGTGGATGAATAAGTGAAAAACTGTCACGTTTGAAGGTCTGAAAATCGGCATGGTAACTCTTCTGAATTGTTACACTTCACCAGATTTAATTTTTAGCTTATAGCCTGTGATGGTTTGATTAATCTCATGAAGTAAATGTTGTATTATGCTCTGCACTGTCTAATGAAAGGCTTGTGGGACTTATTATGCAGCATACGTGTAAACTTGTCCATAAGATGTTGGAACTTCTATAATTAATTTTGTCTTCTGAAGGAACTGATGGGTCAAATTGTACCCTTCATTAAATATGTTCTTTTATTAGCCCTTTCTACATCAGCCTTGTTTTTTGTGGATTGTATTTGCTTTTCTTTCGTGCCAAGTTTTTTTTTTTTTGTGGCGAAGGGCCCCGCAGCAGATGCTACAGACGCACCGCAGCCTTGTGCATCCCTGTGATGAAGATGAATAGTTTTTTCTGTTTTTTCGTGTGATGGAGCACTGGTGGAATGAAATTGACAGGGAAAAACGGAAGTACTTGGGGAGAGAAACCTGTCCCAGTGCCACTTTGTCCACCACAAATCCCACATCCTCTGCGGTGAGAGGCCGGTGACTAACCGCCTGAGCCATGTCTTTGTGCCAAGTTAGTCATATGTTTTTACTATTTTACAGGAAGAGTGGTCTTTTCAAATTGCCCAGCATTTATGTTGCATCTTTTGAAAAGTTTTTTTTCCCCTTCTTCTTTCCTTTTGGAGAATATTTAAATAAAACAGCTGTTTATTTTCAGCCTGTAGAGTGCCAAGTTCTTATAGATAAACTTCGATACTGTTCCCGCAAAGAGCTTCTAGAAGGGTTAAAGGTAATAGACACATGGACATATGGCAAGTGTGAACTTTACCACTGGATTGACATTCTCGATATGGGTGATGTCATTCTGGAGGAGGCTGCCACACGGGTTGAGCCCACAAGTTGGACCCTGGCATGTGATCTGCCTCAGAATGCTGAGGTGAGTGCAAATCTACGACAAGCAGAATTCAGAATTTGAATTTTGGTTTCATTTTTTTAACATTTTGAATTGCTTTCAACCATAAAATTCCTGGTTTAAAAAGTGTACAGATTTAGACTTCTGTATTTTGTTAACCCCTTAGGTGCATGGAGCTAGTTCTACACTTCATCTTGCTTTTTCATGTTATTGGTGATTTGGTAAGAAGGGCTCGTATCACACTGTTTCTTCCCACTTACGTGAAGGCATATGGGCCCTCAGTTTGATGTTCCTTGATTTAAGGGGATTTTTCTTTTAACATTCAGTTTCAGTCCCCCCCCCCCCCCCTTCTAATGATCTTGGTGTTGAATTCTTTCAGTTTAGAATACAGTTTAGATCCCCAATTTAATGTTTTGGTCGAACAGTTCTGTCCGTTAATATCAACCAAGTCTTTAAAATGGAGAGAGTTTTTAGATGTAAAGTTTTGTATCTTGCAGGTTACAAAATTGGTACCATTGGTGTGTTTTTTGTGTACGTTTGTGAATAAATAATATGGCTGCTTATGTGAACTCTCAGTGCATATGTACCACTTCCTTCTAAGGTGTAGTTTTAACACGTAGTAAACTGCCTTTATGGTTTGATGCAGTTCAGCGATTGCATAGTTCACAGGTTACATTATTTATGGTTTTACACATGAGTTTTTCTGTGTTGCTCCTGACATCTCCTGGTGTACTTTGGAACTCCATAGTTGTTACAATTGGAGTACAGGTTCTAAAGATGTGTAAGGTACATGTCATTTCTTTCTATTTACCTCCACTTAGAGTGATAATGGAAGCAATAATGAGCTTTTGGGTTGAAAATGTGAACGGATCTGGTTGAGAGGGGCGGTCAGCCAGTTTTTCACATCTGGTTCGCAAACTGTTGCATTGCTGTGTGTGATATGGAATTTGGTGTATTTCCTACAATTGTGTGAGTGGTCTGTGACTTGTGATTTCAGGCTAAAGAGTTGTTGCTGTGGGTCCTTCATTTTACAACACTGCTGATAGAGCACTCATTCTCAAGACATTTGTACAACTCGATGGAGCACCTGATCACATTGCTGTCATCATGTGACATGAATGTCGTGCTCGGTGTGCTGAACTTGCTCTATATGTTTAGTAAGCGGAGCAATTTCATAACTCGGCTTAACAATGAGAAGAGACAAGCCCTGTTAAGTAGACTGACACACCTGGCTGAGGTAAGTTACATAAATTGCATGGCAGCATATGTCATTTATCATATTTATGCACATAATCATCATCTGTAGTGGTTAGACTTGAGTTTTATGATAATGAATTAGTACCGTATAATTCTGGTTTTTACTTTGAATGGGGACACATATTTATTGTTAGTGATGAAAATTGTTGGCTTTTGATTCCTGCATGGGGTAATGCAGATATTTATGGAGTTAGTTATATTAAAGATTATGTGGAGTGAGTTTGCAGTTGATGAATGACTGATGCATGATGGTTGAACATGAAAAGGGCAGTTGAAGATGGCAGTTATGTGAAAGGCATTTTGTGGTGGAAAAGTGAGGCGTTCGTAATCAGATAAAATTTACCGAAATTTCTGTGGGTTAATGAATTTTTGTAAGTCAGAGCTTGTGTTGTTTCCCACAAACACTGAATGTGTACTGCTTATGTGAAAACAGAAAAGAAGTAATAGTCATAGTGTTCGAGTTAAGTAAAAGTGATAAAATGTTATTGGTTGACCAGCCTTTGACTTCAGGTTGGGGGTCATGTGACAAGATTTTGTAGACACTGAGAAAAGTATCGTACCAGCAACCTCTTAATATTGTATATGACCTCCTACACCAACAAACTACCCTCCTACTAGTTGATCAGATTTCCTCTTGCACAAAACATGTCCCCAAGTGATGATAATATCTCATTGTGTGTCACCTGTTTCGTATCTGACTTTTGCTTTCTCTGAATGTAACTTAAAATTTGGTATTGTATTGCTACTGTTTGTACATTTTGATAAGCCACTTGTGTTAGAGTGGGCCGGGATAGTGTAGTTGATATAGCGACTCGCTACGGGCTGGACGGTCCGGGGATCGAATCCCGGTGGGGCGAGATTTTCAGCACTAGGCCTACCCAGCCTCCTGTACAATGGGTACCGGGTCATTCCCGGGGGTAAAGCGGCAAGGGCGTGGCGTTGACCACCCACCCCCATCTAGCGCCGAGGTTAAGGAAAGAGTACAGCTATACCTCTAGTCCCCCTCTGGGCCTTAATGGCCTGTTCTAGGGAGAACTTTAACTTTTTTTACCTAGTGTTAGAATGCATGAAATAAGGATCTGCTCATAATTTGACTAATGGTAGAATTTTGTACTTTATATTTTTTCTTTCTAGAGTTGGGGTGGCAAGGAAAATGGATTTGGTTTAGCAGACTGTTGCAAGGATGTACCTGCAACGGTGAGTGTAAAGAAATACTCGCAAGACATGGGACGTAGTAATGTGTCATGAAATTTAGAAGTGTAATTGCGTATATTCCTGTTAATGGAAATGACCATGTATTGAATAATCAGTGGACTACACATTTAGTGTGTAATATTCTTGAATCAAGTTTCCCGTATTCACAGCCACAGCAATGAAAGCTTGGGCTGGTTCTGTGTTGCCAGTTCTTTGCTGTCAAAATGCACTGTACAAACCAAAGCAGTATGAGACAGTAATAAACAGAACTTACGAATCTGCAGTGAACAGAATGACAACATATCTCTGTAGCTGGTTTTTAAATTTCTTGTACTACTTAATGTAAGTGGGGATGTGGCCGTTCTGAATCTCTGTGGCTCAGTTCAAGCACAGAGCATAGTGTTCTTGCTGCTGTTGATGTACAGTTCCTTCATGTTCATTTGGTTTGATGCTGTGACTGTCGAAACTCACTATGAAAATTACCATCTTCATTAGTGTCCTCGGATCTATCAGCAGTATTTTCTGAATCGTGTCCTAAAGTTCTTCACAATTACATGGGTTTTACATTAGAAGGCTTATGTGCTGCATTGTGGTATGTTACGAATCAGGGATAAAACAACCTTTAAAGACAACATGCCAAACCTCATGGTTTGCAAACACAGGCGTGGATTTTATTCTCACCTGCATTTGTACATATGTTAAGATTCGGTTAGTGATTTAATTTGTTTTTTTTTTTTGTGTCAAAATAATGATTTGCTGTCACAGTGCTAAGCAGATGAAAGGTTATAGAAACCGTGTATTCTACAATGTAGAAGACTTGCAGCAACTGCAAAATTTACAGAATCTTTTAAGACCAGTACTACCCTTTTTTTTTTGTGACCAGCCTGTGCATTACATCAGTAGATTGAAAGACAGCTGAAAGAGGGTGGTATTACACTATGCTTTGTGTTCGTAATGCACAACTTATTCTTCTGCGCGCTTGCACTGTTCTGTCTACAACAGCGAAGGGGTTAAAAGCATGACAGATTTTCATGAAATCTTATATTTGGGATTTTTGCTAAAATGTGTCAACACATTTCATTTTTTGGTTAAAATCGGACAAAAGTGAAAAATTTTACATTAAGGTGTACATACGTTTATTGTTCTTTGCAGTTGAGGCACACTTTGTTCTTAAAATAAATCTTACTCCAACAAATGTACACTGTTATGTTATTCAACACAATTTTATTAAAAAATGCCTGACGTGTTGAATAACGTAACATTGTACATTTGTCAGAGTAAGATTTATTTTAATCAGAAAGAATGTACGGAACACGTAACGTAAAGTTTACACTTTGTTCTGTGTAGATACAGGTTGAGGCTGCAGAAACAGTTAACAATCTAAATATGACAGTTGAGTGTGATTGGCTGTAAATTTATTGCTAAGATTTTCAGAAAACTTGACAGTGACAATAAGAGACTTGTGTGTGGTAAACATGCTGTGCATTTCATGTGAATGAATTGGAAGTCCAAAGAGGTGTACAGTTTTCACACCAAATTATTTCTGTCATCATCAGGTATTGCAGTGTGTCTTTCCATTTCAAGTTATATTTGTATCATTCTGTTCTTTAGCATTTTCCACCATGCTCGACTACTTTGCATTTTGAGTATTACTCGGAAGTGCCAGAAAGTACGCCAGTTTCTGGAAAAGGAAAGTACTCTAATATGATCACTAGTATCCACATAGAGAACGTGGACAAGATTAACAAAACCCCAGCCGCTATCATGAATGAGCTACTGGAGCAGTACAATGTTCCTGCTGAGAAACAGGTGAGGAGTGCTTGCACTGTGTGTATTCACCTAATTCATATTGCTTGTAACACATCGAATGATGTTAGCGATTTTGTTCCAGATGCAACTCTTCACCCACATACGATTGGCTCACTGTTTCTCAAATCGCCGACTTCGCCTTCTGTGTGTTCAGGCCAGACTTCAGGCCTTGTCTGTACTCGTGTATTCAAATGCTCTGGCAGAGAATGCCCATGCACTTCTCTATTCAGGCATTCTGGAAGAATTGGTGGAACTGTTAGAAATGCCCAGTTCTAACCTAGTGGAAATTCGAGCAGCTGCCCTCCGTACGCTGACATCCATAATTCATCTAGACCGGAATCCACACTTTCCTAAGTGAGTCATGTGTGTTGTGTTGCTGTGGTTGCCAGCATTTCCTGCCGGAATGTTGAGATGACCACTAACACGACCTCCTGAGATGTTGTCTTAGCCCTTTCCTGTTGTCTGCAGAAGGCTTCTGTCTTTGTAATTTTCTGTACAGGTTTACTGTTAGAAGCGTTCTACCAACAGCTTGACAAATTTACCAGCACATATCAATTGCAGGCTGTGTTATATCTTCACTGTTTACATTGTTTGACATCCCTCTTCCTAGTTCTTATATAGGAACACCGCATAGTGGGTGTTTTATTTCCCACATGTCAGTCATTGTTATTTCCACACAAATTAATTTGTGACTGGTAAGAGTGAAGTTGGAGCTGAATGGAGAAGGGGTTAAACTTTGACAGCTTTTCATTAATAATAATAATATAAATTTTTCAGCATTTTATTGTGACTATGCTGATGATCCTTACTACACAGATTGGGGTTGTGAATCACAGTTTCCATGCATACGTTACAGTAGAATGGTGCATGAGTAGCCAAATCAATAGGGAAACTAGGAGTGTGGTTTCTGTAGTTACAGAAACTTGTGTGATAGGGGCTGTGAGTCAATACACTGCTGTACTTCATGCATTTTAATGTGTTTTTAATGGTTTCGAAACAGAAAGCCAGGCTCGAGATTGAACATGATTATTGATGTGACGGGTGCCGGGTCATATCATGGTTTCCTGCCTGTGTTGGTCCGTACTTGTATCATGACACTGACATCTACACATATGGATACAGCAGGCGGTCAGTTTCCCTTGCCTCTTGCCACCGCTCTGTTCAGTTTCCTCTATCATCTGGCCAGTTATGAAGCTGGTGGAGAAGCACTTGTGAGCTGTGGCATGATGGAAAGTCTACTGCGAGTGATAAACTGGCCTGGGACGGAGTTGGAACATGTCACGGTAAGTATTGCTGAATTTCGTTGTCCCCAGCATTGTATTTACCTGCAGTTCTGTGCTGCACTGTAGCTCAGACACTTGGCCATGAATGCCTGGGTTCAATCCCTGGTTAGTCTCTGTGGGATTTGTGGTGGATACAATGGAAGTAGGGCAGATTTTTCTCAAAGCGTTTCGTCGTACCAGGTGTTATTCCTTCCATTGCTCCATAGTCATCATTTTCACTGTAGTTCTTATGCTATGAAAGATTGTAGTGCCTTAGAACATTGAGAGCTGTTTACCAAGAGACACACCATTACAACCCAAAAGACTTGAATCTTTTTTCAGGGTGTATCTCTCCTCTCCATTTCTGATGATTGATGTCAGGTCTGATAAGAGGTCATTGCATTCAGCTGCTCAGAAAGCTTTGTATTTTATATTAATTATAGCATTTCACAAACAGGATTGGGGTTAAAAGCATATACGTTACACACTTCACCTTAGAATAATATGGGGTCCTGCAGGTGCATAAATATGATACTTTACTTTGAAGTTTCTGAATGTAATGTGCAGGTAGCTAGCGGCAGTATTTGATGTGCAGATTCAACAGAAGGTCCTCCCATTTTTTTGAAACACTAATGCAGGTTGAGGTGAAGTTACACCATTATGGTGTATATCTTTAGCGTTCCATTGGATGTATTCCACACCCTTTCCTTGCTCTTGATAGAATCCTGACCAATTGTTATATATGTATATATACAGTAAAACCCCTATTTAATGAATTGCTGGGGGATTATAATAAATTTCACTAAATCGAGGTTTTCATTAAATGGAGGTTACATTGTTTATATGGAGCTATTGTCGGGACATGAAAAAGTCATCACTAAATCCGGGATTTCACTAAATGCGGGAACATTAAATCGGGATTTTACGTGTGTGTGTGTGTGTGTGTGTGTGTGTGTATATATATATATATATATATATATGTAAAGGTTATTGAGTGAGTAAGTTGCGTAATTTGAATTCCAGTTTTGTTAAATGTTTTCATTGTTTCACCCCTTTTTTTAATATTTTTCAGTTTGTGACGCGAGCTGTGAGGGTCATTGACCTTATAACAAAATATTGACATGCAAGCATTCCAAATGCACGGGGGATTAACAAGTTTTATCAATCGTTTGGAGGTAAGTGTGAAGTGAAATTTAATTGTGGTTTATATGTAGCGTAATATGGTCAGTATTGTTGGAGGATAATTTGTTGTTGTTACGCAGATGGAAGTGAATGTGTGCCGGAAGGAACAGCCATTTGAGATAACATTCCCTCATTCTCAACTGGAAGTCCAAGAGCAATCAGGACATGGTGTTGCGGTACAGGCTGTGAGTGTGCACGACAGTTCGCAGCGTACGACTGCGTCTGTTGATGACAGTATTCCAAGTGGTAGTGAACAGAGTGAAGATAGGCTCCATGTGAGCACAGTGCTGTCCCCAATGGAAGTGACACTTACTGTACCCCAAGAAGCGTCTAGTTCCCAGACATCAAATATGCCAGTGGAGTTGCCTCAGCAATCAACATCAGTTACCCCCTCTGTTTCAAGTGAGACTGCTTCGACAGCTTCACAGGTGGCGAGTTTTTCAAAGTCCAGTGGTACCCTGCCTGATTACAGTGCTGCCAGGACAGGAAAAACGTGTCTGCCGCAGCGGGCGGCTTTGCTCAAATCAATGTTAAACTTTTTAAAAAAGGCCATACAAGACCCAGCTTTTTCAGATAGCATTCGTCATGTGATGGAAGGTTCACTTCCGTCCTCTCTGAAGCATATAATCAGCAATGCCGAGTACTATGGACCTTCCCTGTTCCTGTTAGCCACTGATGTGGTCACTGTTTATGTGTTCCAAGAGCCATCCCTGCTTTCATCCTTACAGGATAATGGCCTCACTGATGTGGTCCTACATGCTCTCCTTGTGAAGGATGTAAGTACAGTACCTGCATGTAAATTGTCTTTGTGAACATAATATTTGTTTCGTTGGTAACATTCATGGTGTCGATTTGTCATCAGGTACCAGCAACTCGAGAGATACTAGGATCACTGCCAAATGTATTCAGTGCCCTTTGCTTGAATACCCGTGGTCTTGGATCTTTTGTGAGGTGTGACCCATTTGACAGACTTTTCAAAGTCCTCCTCTCTCCCGTCTACCTGGCCGCAATGCGGCGCCGACGTAGTTCCGACCCAATGGGAGACACAGCTTCTAACCTTGGCAATGCAATGGATGAACTGATGAGACATCAGCCAAGTTTGAAAGTGGATGCAACATACGCTATAATCAAGGTAATACTGCCACGTCTTTTCACCTGTCTAGTCGAGGATGTTATGTGCTATCCGGGCGGATGATGCTTTTGAGTCTCATCAAGGGCCTCAGCAGTTACGCCATTTTTCGTTGTTGTGTATAATCTGTGTATGCAAGTGTAGACTTACAGGGTGATAGACAAAAGTCTTCAAGTAAGTATCTCACTCCATGGAAGAGAGTTCTTTTTGAGAAGCTGGTAGTTGCCCAGCTATTCAAGAAATTTCCTGCATTTATTAACCTGTTTACAAGAGCCCATCACAGTTGCCTTTCTGAACGAGCTGAATCCAGTCCATACACTTTCAACTTATTTCATTCAACTCGACTTCAGTGTTATTTTCCTGTACACCTTTGTCATCAAAGTGGTCTTTTCTCTTCAGGTTTTGCATTCGCGCTTTTGTTTGCAGTTCCCACATTTCCTGTGCATTCACCACACCCCTTATCATTCTCCTTGATTTAATCATTCAAGCAGTAATTGGTGAATAGCATAGTGGCTTCCTTCCAGATCCTTTCCAGTTCATAATTCATCAATCATCCCACTGTTGAGCACTTCACACTTTCAGATACTGACAGTATGGTAAATTGAATAACATGAAAGTATACATGAAAATGAACTGTTGTCATTTCTGTTCTTCTTTGCATATTGGATTTTTAACATTTTTGCAGTAAATTTAGATTGTCTGAAACACTTAAAAATCTATAGACATTTCATGTGTCACTATGTATTACTGTGAAGTAGGTCACAACAGCTACCACTCTGCTCCGTGCAATTTAGCGACCAGTACTGCTGTCTTGTTTAGGTTTTTGCTAAGTGACCGTTGAACTTGCTACACATGCCACATATGCTGTTACTGCGTTGTAACCAAAAATGACTCATGGCATTGGTGTCTGCAGTTTGAAGTCTGTTGCATAAAGTTGCAATGTTCAAAAGAAATTTCTTGTTTCAGTTGCTTGAGGAACTGTGTGCTCTTGGTCGTGACCCTAAGTATGTTTGTTGGAGAGCACACAACAAAATGGACGTGTCTCCTGCTCCCGCTCCCCGCCCGACTGGAAACAATGAAGGTGGCAGCAGTGATGAGGAAGATGAGGATGAGGAGGAAGCATCTACTTCTTCACATCCCCAGCGTGAGGAAGCTGTTTCAGATTCCTCTGCCTTGCACGAGAAAACGCCCATTGCGCTGATAGACTACATTCTCAATGTGGTAAGTCTGCTCTATAATTGTTGTTATGTTGGTGTTAAATGCTGATAGAATTTAATTCTCAGTGACTTGCTTCAGTCAGGACGTATTATATACCTTGCATGTTTCTGTTGATATTGTTCAGTGGGTTATGTATATTTTTGTACAGAAATATTATAATATGTGTTTTATTGAAAATTTGTAAGAAAGCTGTGAGAATCATTGTGGTAAATTTGGTGAGACTGTGGGGAAATTAAATTAATTCTCAGTATGTGGAATGTGTGAAATTTTGTTCTTGTTTCTTGCTTGTAGATGAAATTTGTGGATGCAATATTAAGTAACAATTCAACGGACGATCACTGTCGGGAATTTGTTACTCAAGGTGGACTAGTTCCACTGTTGTCTATCCTTGGACTACCGAATCTTCCTGTTGACTATCCAGTCGTAACAGCTGCACAGGCTGTTGCATCTGTTTGTAAGTCAATTCTGGTGAGTGCAAGTTTAATGGAAATGATGCTTATATATAGCTTTAATTTTTAAACTTAGGAATCTTATTAATTACTTGAGGATTTACTGTGTAACAGCTGGAGATCATTGTGCTAGTAGATTAATCTCCATAGAGGTTTGTTTGTTTGTTTGTTTGTCCCTGTCGCTCCAACGCGGAGCATAGGGGCCTCCTTTCGGAGGTTTCTATGGTCATGTGCGTTGATGTAGTGAGTGACCAGCCCACTGACCGCACAAGTTCTACTCAATCCGGATGTGACTGCCAGAGCCATCTGGCAGGCAGTCAGGAGACTTGGGTGAGAAATGGCCGTGGAATTTTGCTTACGAAACATTTCTATCTCCATAGAGGTTACTGAATGCTAAATTCACAGATTTGAAGGCAGAATATGTCTTTTATTCTTGGAGAACAGTTCTACAGAAATGAACTAAAATGGAGCATATTTGCAACATGGTATATCTGCTGTAAAGGCATGTGTCTGTCATGATTACTAACCAAGTAAAGTCACATCTCTATTTAATGAACGTCTGAGGGAATGGCATTTCTTACTGGCAGTTGTGGCATTAAAAATTACATCATGGAAGTGCTTATAAGTTTTACTGTAAATAGGAATGATGAAAACAAATGCACTGGTTGTGTGGTAAATGAAAAAGAAAATGAAAAAAATGTTATTCTGGTGAGGAAACCTGAAGGAAAGTGTGGTGTATTGTATAAAGTAAAAGAACTGGCTCCTGAAGCTTGTATTTCGGTAAGATTATTTATTTTTTTGGATGCGACAGCGCGTGTTTTGGTGGAAAGCATTCTTTTGGAAGAGTTTTTGTACCAAACTGTATTGCATAATGTCATAATAACCACCACTACCACGAGAACCTCAGATTTCTTATGTGTAGTTCTACTCGTATTTCAATCTGCTGGAACCATGTCTTTTGTAGCTCATGGTGAATAAACAGCGCCACTAGGTGGTAAGGTAAAGAAAGCGGAGATATTTTGTCATTCTGAAACATATGTTGCCTGTTCATTGTTCAAGAAACTGATTGGTGCTGGGCCGTGTGTTTCAGAACCTTGCACATGAGCCTCAGGTACTGAAGGAAGGCCTCACTCAGTTGAGCAATGTACTTGAACGGCTGCAACCTCTTCACAAGCCTGTTAAGGCTCCTGGCAGCTCAGTGTTACTACATGAGCTAGCATCAGCTCCTAACCTTGACACGGCATTTACATCCGTTACCGCAACTCCCCTCCTGCATGCAATAGGTGCAGCACATGGTTATGTTGTGATGTTCGTCCATGTTTGTCGTACGGGGCAGGTTAGTATACCATTATTACAGTAAAGAAATACACGTCTGTGAGGTGCGTGATGCAGTTGTGGCACAGCATATGGTTGGTCCAGATTGCCAACCAAGGAAGAATCATAACAATAATCAAACATTCAGTCTTCTGGGATGTGATGACGTGTTGTGGGGTGAGTAGGCCAAATATTTTGAAGGCTAATAGTGCCTTCAAAACACTGGGAACACTCGCCCAATGACGACACAGTGTCACATCTCAGAAGACTTGAATGTTGTAGCCACAGATGACTGTGCGCTTTGCATGCCAGATAATGAAGGCAACAGACGCACACTCAGAATATTTGATACTTAACTGTTTTTCTGTGCCAAGAATGGTTACATGAATGCGCCTCAGTGTTATGTTATATGTTCATTGCCTGTCCTGTATTGTAAATCTGTTAAGCTTTCAGAAACGCACATTTGTTTTGAGTTAATTGTATGACTTTACAATTTTGCCGTAAAATAAATGGATGAGTTTAATAAATGTTAGCTCCAGGACTGTAGCAAAAGCTGGTGTGGGCCATAGTTAACACATTCACTGCCATAGTCGACCGTGGTCAATTTAAGAATTTACGTTTTAATTTGCCAGCGTCGACTTTAGTCGATCTAAAATTTACTCCGCTCTTTTGACTTAAATAAGCCACGCGCACAATAAGTTCTTTCAGGAAACACATTTTACATCTTTATTAATCCCTAGCTGACAACTACAAAAAATAAATGCATTTTATATATAATTATATTTTATAATTTATAAGATGACGCACTAGTTGTTTAACATTCAAAAAATCGTAGGCAATTTAGCACCGTCGGGGATTTAAATGCCTGGCAGTGAACGTGTTAACTGGCTGCATGTCTGCACAAAAGTGAGTAATTATTGAGGCATTGTACAAAATTGTAATTATTTTGTAATGTGTATATAATTGTTTAAGAAGTGAAGTAGTTTGACATCACAAGCTGTTGCTTTTAGAACTCGACTCAAATATCTTTTCCGCGACGCAGAGACCAAAATCAGTCAGTCCCCACTACTCCCTTTCTGTCGCTTTAGCATCACCGTTGTTGCTACATCAGTCATTTTCCTTTCAGCCACCGTCCTGTGAAGGTTATTTAGTAGCGTATAGGAGTGGGAGATATTTGTCTTTACGTTATAACAACGTTGCAGCGTTGCGTTGATTGCCCAGGTCTGGGTACAGTGCGCTATTGCCAAGTCGAAATAAACTGTTCCCAATATATGCTCCGTTAGTAATACGTTTAAACGATGTTACCTCTGTGAAAATTGAGAGAGAGTGACTATGTGGCAAACATGGTGCCAGAGCCCTCTACCTTTGCACTTAGCTCCGCCCCTTCCTCTCTCTCTACATTTTTCCTCGCGCAGGACGCGGAAAAATTATGTGTGTCGCATAATACCCAAAACCTGTGACATCAAGGTATCATTTTGAATTTGGGTAGAGGATGGTCTCATTTATTGCCATTAACGTTAGAAAGTGGCCGAATGTTACTAGATGTGGCTTAACTTTTACCCTTGGTTCGATATTTTATGTAGTCTTATCTGATGAAGCTCAATGTGAGAAGTTCTTTTACTGAGGTGCTTAATTTCAGAGTGACATCCGAGCACTGTCCTTGACTCACTGGGGCTCTGAGGTGGGACTTAGTGTGCTTAATGGTTTGGCTGAGTTGTATACATCATTAGTATGGGAAAGCACCCTTCTGTTGGCACTGTGCAGTGATGATATAATTCCTCCAGGCTGCAAATTTGGCAAAGAAGACATGGAGAAACTTCTCCCATCAGAAATGAGGGTGAGTGTTGATTTGATCTGTGAGAATTTCTTACATTTGTCAAGCCACCTATGTTTTGTGGGAAAGAATTTCGTCTACAGCACAAAGTTCACAAAACTTGTGTTTTATTTCTGTTTAATTTCTTTGCCTTACATTTGTGGCCTCCAACCTTTACTGGCTGTGCATTGTGTTATTGTGTCCACAGTTCACTGGCTGAGTGTGGCGCTTTCGGTATTAATGCAGTTACCATCGAGTGAATATATGGTTGCCAGTCCCATAGTTTGGAGATTTAATATCTCTGTACCTGGGTGACAAACATGTTGGTCGATGTTGTATTCCAGCCCCAGAAGAGATTGTTTTTGCAGTTTGTGGAACTGAGACATATATATGGGAGGACATTGTTAAAATTAACTGTAGAGAAATGTTTTGGGGTGATGTGATCTGGACTGAATTGGCAGAGGATAATTGGTGGTGAGACTCCTTTTTGGTTGATTTTTAGTTTATTTATTTAAAGAATGGTAATGGACCATCAGAATAAACTGGAACTTCTTAAATTGTGGTAACTGCACAAGGAATATTCTATAGTAGATTGTTGTTTCACGGAGTTTTGTCTGTGCACTAAATATACTGGTCTTTGTCTGTTGCAGGGTGATTCGCACCAGTCTGGCAACGCAATGGATGCTTCGACATCAGAGACTGCAATGGAGGTGGACTCAGAATCCAGCAATCACATGCTTCCTCCAGCTTTACAGTTGAAATATATTAAACCCTTACTGGGCGCTTCATCGAGACTTGGAAGGACCTTGGCAGAATTATTTGGGCTCCTAGTCAAGGTGAGTTAACAACCATACGTTCTTTCTTTCTCAGTGTTAGTACCAGCTGTGTTACGATGGGTCTGAAAGACACATGATCTTCCCATCTTTGGGCTTATACTTATGTACTGGCTGTCACTCCTTTCAAGGCCACAGTTTGTAAATGCAACCTATGAATTCCTTTTATAGATGCTTATGCACCGGGGCATCTTTCACCTTTAGCATTATGTATCATATATAATTGGTATTAATTATGCCTTTCCTCCCTTTCAGTGATAATCTATCATCAGGCGTTATGATCTGTGTCTTACTAATGTGTTAGTATTGGTCTACAAGTTTTTGAATTTTTGTGCATCTATAAGACAATGAAGGGCATGAATATTTATGGTGTGGTAGACAGGATTTTGACTGTTTCTGTTCCCCCATGTTAAAAGTTAGATTGCATTCTATGTAGTAGAAGATCACTTAGGCTTGTTTCAGCATTCTCTTTGTGAAAAGGGACAAAATATTGGGCATTGGGTTGATGTGGTACTGGCAATTTTGGTTATGGTGCCTATTTTTTGGAGTATTATTCTAAAGCTTTTGTATGATTCATGTATAAAAAGTTACATAATTTGTGGTTTGTTATTGTAATTCCACTGCGTGTCTGTGACACTGCCTACAAGAAAGGAAGGTTTCTTCTGAGTATGTCTCAGAACTTTGCTCTTGTAGCCTAGAGGGGGAATGACTGAACATACAGGTTTTAATTGGGCTGATTTCCTGTTCCGTAAGTGCCATAATTTTAAGTTTTTAACTGTGTGAAATGTTGTGATGCAGAATTGTTGAAATTATAAAGTGAATGTTTTAGAATGGTGCGCAAATCCTGGGCGGCATGTCGCCTGGGTGACTGACTCTTGTTCAGAGGTGCCTAATTTATGTGGGTCCTCGATATGGAACTTCCTTCATGTGGTGCCTAGAATTTTTAGGTTGCTACTAGATTTTTGGAAAATTTGTGGACCCATTTTGTAGAACTGTGGTGATGGATGTAATGATCTGCTCATTTGCAGAAAAAGCACAGATATTTCTGTTTATTTGTAGACTCCCAGGTGAATTGTAATTTTGTGTTGTGCTCATAATGTATTACACAGTTTCTCTGGTATAAAGAAATTGTGTATTGAATACTGATCAGTGAGACGTGCCTAGTACGTGTTTAATTGCAGGGATGGAGATGGCCTGCTGTTAATAGTAAGAGGCTTTATCACTATACAGATTTATGTTAGCTTTTAGAAAACACGAAAATAATTGCTGTTTTTCTCGTAGCTTTGTGTTGGCTCACCAATTCGAGCACGAAGAGGTCAGCAAGTGCCCAATACCCCAGCTCTTCCAACGCCAGCTGCACGTGCGGTAGCTACCGCTCTGAACATTTTGTTAGCTAATGGTCTTAACTGGACCAGGTTACCCCACACAATAATTCCAAAGTTCAAGTAAGTGTGTCTTGAAAGTAACTTGAAGTTGGAGTGAGTTGTTGGCCTTTCTGTTCTGTGATGATTTTATTACTTGCAATTTTCTGCTTTCAGTTTCAGCAGTGCAATTCATTGTGTGTATTGACCATAGTAGGTGGAAGTGGTAGTGATACTGTGCCAGTTACAGAATGAATAGATCATTTTTTTTTAGAGATTTTGCCTGATCGTGGCCATTGTGGCTGAAATGTATAGCATAATCATGTAAAAACTGTATGTTTTTACAATAAATAATTTGTTGTGTTTGACTGCAATTGTCTATTAATTGTGTGGTAGACCATTTATTTTATAGCTGTTGTAATATTTGTTGTAGGTTGACATTCCTGATATGTTCTGTTGGATTTACATCTCCTATGTTGTTTGATGAAAAGAAGTATCCTTACCATTTGATGTTGCAGAAGTTTGTCCAGTTAGGAGGACAGAATGCCTTTTTTGAGTAAGTGTTAATGAAGTGGTTTGTTATTGTTGGCTTTTTGTACTTGACGCTGATACATTTTTCAATGTGTTTTTAAACTCTGTTGTAAGAAGATCCTGTTATCAAAAGAAGTTTTTTTGTACAACAAATGCTTATGTAGCTGACATACAGAAATGTGCCCAGTATCAGAACACGTGTGTATATGGATTGAGTTGAGAAAGGCAGTTTTAATGAAAAATGTTTCTAATTTTCTTTATTACCAGCACATTCCATTGGGCTCTTTCAAATGGATTAACTGTAAATGTTGAAGAGGGCCTTGAGCACCCGGATTTGACCGATGGAACTGGCGAGTTCCTTGATACATGGTTGCTGCTGCTTGAAAAGATGGTGAATCCAAAAGCGATTCTTGATTCACCACCACTATCACAATGAAGCATGGTGCGATCTACAAGCCTTTTGATCCATTGAAGTATCTCATGACAATTCATAAAGTAAGTGATCTATTTAGTGTGTTGTAATATTTATAGTTGTCCATACTTGATGTAGTGTCATGTAGTAGTTCAGCATCATTTTTATGTTAACTTGTAATTCTGTTGTAGTCAGTATAGGGAAATGTCAGCACACGTGACATCGAACTGGGAAGTGTTTGTTTTTCAGCTTGCTTTTGATGCGGTAATGCTGATGTGGGGCAAGAAACCATTGAGTTCATATGGGGCACGCATATCAGAGTCGATGTTGGCCATCTTGCGACACATTCTTCGCGGAGAGAAAATCATGTCTGTGAGTTGATACTTTTTTATTCCTTTACACTTGTATTGTATTGTATTTCGGCCTAGAAATCATCCCCCCCCCCCAATGGCTCGACAGCCCCTTGGGGGCCTAGGCTGCCTCATTTTTCGAGGCTTCACGATCACACAGTTTAGACACACCACACTCGGTAGGACTCCTCTGGACGAGGGACCAGCCCGTCACAGAGACCTCTACCTGACAACACACAACGCTCACAAGAGGCAGACATCCATGCCCTAGGCGGGATCCTAGAAATCATTACAGAATGATATTGGACACGTCCAGAGAGTAGATACAGTAAGCAGTATAAGAATTACAGTAAAAGGAAACAAACACGTAAATCTGATATAATTACATACATGTACAGGACCACTTAAGACACACTGCGTACCAATGAGTTGTCTCACATCCGTCAGTTGCTGCTTACCACGTGAAGATCGGGAATGCAGATCAGCTTCTAGGTTTAGTCTTTCTGTGCCTTATCATTGGTAACATTACTCCTGCTGTCCTGCTAAGTGTTGGGAGGTCTTAACTGATTTTTGACTGAATGTGTCCCTAGAAATAGAAACGCTCGTTTGCTTCATAGTACTTCACTGGTGTGTCATCTCTCCCCGTTCACCCACAGTGAATATGTGAAACCCTCACTCTTATATATGCTGGTAAATGTGGTTAAATGGAATTTCTTGTATGTCATGATATTCTGGTTGCTTAAACTGGCCTTACAGTATTTCTGCAAGTCGTCGGTCCATGCTAAATCATGGCATTTTTTTTTTCAGTCATAGGTTTTTCTGAATTACTGCTGTTTGGTTGACCACTGTCTACAGAGCCTTCTTGTTTATTTTGTTACTCTGACTGTGCTGTGAATACCGTATATTCTCGAATCTAAACCGCACCCGAATCTAATCCGCACCCAGTTTTTGGCGACTTCTTAAACGAAAAAAAGTTAGTTCGCGATTCTAATCCGCACCTTTCCTTCAACCACCCCTTGCCCACGGGGCGACTGATTGAATAATATTGGATGTTACCAATGCGTTAAAATCCGACGCTACGCCTGTGGCCGATGAGTCATACCGATAGAGGCAGGGCCTTTCTCAACAGACGTGCGCAATCTCGTCTGAAGTCAGCTGATCTTTAGTTGTTGAAACGTGGGAGGTGCTTGTTCCAATTTGTCGTGTACCGTAGTTATGGAAGAGGGACACCTGAAATCTAAACGACTCTCATATACGGCAAAGTTCAAACATGAAGTTATTCGGTGCGCAGAGGAGAATGGAAACCGCAAAACCGCTGCAATTTTTGGAGTTGATGAAAGCAACGTTCGACTATGGCGGAAACACAAGGCAGCGATCAGCGGGTGTGAGGCGTCACGAAGGAAATTCACTGGACCCAAGAAAGGACGATTTCCTGAAATTGATGATGCAGTCTTCACGTTTTTTCAAGAGAGACGCAAGACTGGACTGTTTGTGAGTTATGATCTACTCGCGAGGAGGCGATAAAGAAGGCCAGATCTTTGAACATTCCTCGAATTATGAGTGATGACGGCGAGTCTGATGAATAATAAATTATAATAATAAATAATAAAATAATAGATTATTGTATTGTATTGTTCTTACGTTGTTTATTAATTACGTTAATTACGTTATTGTTATATTGTACAGCAGCTCAATCATTTTTCCAAAATCCAGCTCTAGACCGCGAATCTAATCCGCACGCGAATCTAATCCGCATCTGATTTTTTAGCCCTCTAAAACTGTAAAAAAAAGTGCGGATTAGATTCGAGAATATACGGTAATTTTGACTTCATTGAAATGGAGGATATGCATGTGTTTCTGATTTTGCAGGAACGACTTAGCAAAGAGAAAGAGAGTGTTCTGGTCCAAGGAGGAGCAGAAGCAAGCAATAGTTCTAGTGGCAACTCCAGTGCTGTCCCCACCCCGCTTTCTAGTGGCACCACCACCACCGCAGTAGCCCAACGTCGACCGCAAGCTGACACTTTTGAACCAGATGTCAATGAGGCATGGCTGTTGCAGCTAATGGACATGGGCTTCAGTAGAGAGCACTGTGTGGAGGCCCTGCTCCATGCACCTAATGTTGAACAAGCCACTGATTATCTACTTAGCAATCCATCACCATTTGCTTGTACAACACAGGTGGGTGCGATGTCCTCATCTTGGTTGCCTTGTAATGAGAATTGTCATTGTTGTTACATTGTTAACAGCTGTGAACATGCAATAAGAAAGTATGCAAAAGGTGTGTTTGCTTTTTCATTGTGTTGACTAATTCAAATCAAATGTTTATTAGTTGAGTCAAATTGTACAGAAGGCTGACTGGTGTCAGTAGAAAATAATATTGACTCGCTTAACTTCGGATGTGATTTTGTCTACATGCTTTGCTATGTTGAAGAGTAAACTTAGGAATTGCACAGTATTTGTGATTTTCAGCATTTGTTGTCTTGAAGGACAGAAATAAAGAACTAATGAAGCTTAGTCTCAGTAATTAAACTTCTTGTAGAATTAACAGAATAGATTTGACACTGAGAAGACAAAACCAGTTTGTGCACAATGATAGCAGGATCTATATACTTCACTGTTTTGCAGAATGTGTCCATGGATCTTGATCTAACAGAGGAAGACCAAATGCTACGAGCAATAGCAATGTCTCTGGGAGAGAAAATAATGCGCGATGCTGACCGCAAGGATGGCACAAAGCAAAAGCAAACAAAAGAGGTGTGTTTTTCAAACTTGGTTCTAGCAGCATGTGCCCAGTTGTGTATCATACATAAGGAGATAGCATGCTGATGGTGTTTGTGTCTGTGCCACAGGAACCCGAGACGCACATTCTCAGCAAAGAAGCCATTGACAAGTTCACGATGATGGCGTTACCAGCATGCCTGAATCTTGTTGACACTCTGCCAGAAACGGTCTATCGAGTGTGTGACCTGCTCATGACCATCACAAAACGTAATGGCGAGGTGTGGCGGGATGAAATGTTGGATACTCTAGTGGCAGATGTAAGTGGCTTTTTGATAAAAGTAAGGTGTATGTTGCTAAATTACATTGAACACTAGCATATGAAAAATGTCAGTGTGACTATTGCTGACAATTTGTAAACAGTATGAAGCTTCAGGTTGTAATTGGAGGAAGTTTGAGCATAATGTGAAATTTACCTCTGAGGTGATCATGTTGTTTGGCTTTGTTGGCCAAAACTGATACATGCCTTGATTTTTGTGTTCCAAAAAGTTACATCTTTTTCATTTTGCCAGCTAATCCGGTTGTAATATTATCAAGCAAGGAATGGTTTTGACTGCACTTGAGTGTGCCGCAGAAAGAACTTGGGTGCATACCTCCTCCTTCCAACCAACCACCCAGCCCACCTCACCTCCCTGTCTTAAGTTGAGGGAGAAATTTACTTCGTAGTTACTCATGACTGTTCATATTATTGTGACTGTCTTTAATAAATGGTAATGTACATTACAGTATATATTATAAGTAGTGTTATTAAAATAAAATGATTTATCAGGGGAAATTTGTGATAGACCAAATTCATGTCATGTCTTAGGAGGACAGAGCAGTTTGCTTTATTGTAATTTATTGTTACTTTCAACTATTTCATGGAATTTAATAAAATGTAATGAATTTAATAACAAGTGCAGTTGAGTTTAATAAAACAAAATTTTATTATTCGTCTTGGGGAATTCGTAACAGAAAGTCCAGAATACAAGTGATGATGTACGGAGGAAGTCTCGCGGGGTGAGGTAGTTGCTGGCATATGTGCAAGGGAGAATGTGTTCATTCTTTCTCTGTCTCAACTTTAGTGTGCAGTAGTGGGGCAACACTGTGTTCAAAGCCTGTTAGAAGTAAAGGGCAAAGTGGCAAGGTTATCAGAGGTGTGAGATGTGTAGCAGGCGAGGAAGCATAGACTCTCTAATGCTTGGTTTACATAGTATGTTCATTTATTTTCCTTCTACCAGCATGCTAGTGATGTGGAATAGGTGAAATTTGTGATTTATACCTGGCCAGCATGTCGGTTAGGATAATAAAAGGGTTCTTCTTTTTTTGAGACATGGGGCAAGTTGTTAAAGTAAGGACTCGACAAATCAGAAGAATTTTTAAGTCCTGACATTTCTTCTGATGATTTACTCTAGGTTTTCAAATTGTCAGCCAGGATTTACAACTCACATTTTTGGACCATACATATTTTATTGCAGATTTCTGATAAAGCCAAATATCTGTTGGAGGCTATGCAGGCAGGAGAAAGCCCGAGTCAGGTTGTGTCCGAGTTGATGAATTCGAATGCAGCTGTGAAAATTACTGGACGGATTCATTTGTTTACTCTGCTGTTTGAGGTATGGAAGAAAACACTTTAGTTTCTCATTCTGATTGTGTAATGCCTGATGCTGATTCTTTTTTTGTAACCATTTGTGGTTTTGCTCTTGCTGTTAGGGCCGTAATGCTGATTGTTTTGTGTAACTTCTAACGTTTACATCATGCAAACAGGAGTGGTTTGAGCTGATTGATAGGTAGTGTTTGTCGTGACAGCACACGTATATTAATGTAACTAATGATGTACAGTTTGTGTAATATTGTTCAAGTTCCGTTTGTTTTCCCAGTTCAAATGAATTCTGTTCTTGCCAGATAACAGGGCCCATTTTCTTGCAGTATTGATTCTGTTTGTGATTTACATTCTTATGTTGGTTTTTTTGTTTGTAACTCATGGTAGGTATAATAATTTTGTATGTTTCCACTAACTTATGTCTAAGTGGAGTGTGTTTGTGTGTTTGATGTGAGTTTTGAAATTTGAACAGTGAATTCAAATGTACTGTGTTCCCAGATTCAATTCAGAATTTGCTATTTGAATCATTTGTCATTTTATTATTTAAAGAATTAATGTACAGTGACAAATTATTGCTGAGTCATATTCTTGGGCACAAGGAAAGAAAGGAATGTTTTTCCATACTTGTAATTTTGTTAGTCGAAATTTGTTCTAGTATGATGCAAGTTTGGCCAGTATGATTCAGGTATTTTATGCCTTGTGTTTGTGTAATCATTTTGTTTTCTGCTCTGTGAAATTCGATGTGCCCATTGCTTGACATACTTCACTTCTGTGTCTTGTATATTTTTCCTGTGTTTAGCGAATAGTCTTTGTTGACTCAGCTTTTTAAATGTCTGGCCATCTGTGTGCATGGAACAGCAAGAATTCCGCTGGACAATTTTTATGAAATTTTGTATTTGGGATTTTTGCTAAAATTCTTCAACTCATTCCAATTTTGGTGAAAAATGGACAAAAATAACACTTTACGTGGAGACCTATGGAGTCGAGGACCCCAAAAGTGTCATAGGACGAAAGATGATAAAGATGATGATGATGATATGAATATCTATGTACATCTTACTGGTATTTGTGTTTATAATTGAGGTAGTCTGTTCTGTGTGAGGTATGCGTGGAGACTGAAGAAACGGTTCATGACTTAAGCATAACAGTTGAAGCAGACTGTGTTGTCTGTGAGGTACAAGAATTTACTTTTTGTAAATGGTACACTTTTATGCATTTCATAATTGTCTCAGTTTGGTAACTCACATAGCTTTTTTACAGTCAAGTTATGCCATATCTCCTGTGTTTAGTTTAGTTTAGTTTAGGGTGTGTGGAAGAAAATTCCACATATTTACCTCAGCTATATGCAGAGGTGTGGAAAAAGTTGGGATAGTAGCGTTCAGGTAAACGTGTCACTTCACATTATCTGATGGTGGAACATGACCTCAGTGGGTGATGGAACATCTATCATAACTACCTCCATTCCTTACTTTT
Organism: Reticulitermes speratus; assembly: GCA_021186555.1. Lineage (NCBI taxonomy): Eukaryota > Metazoa > Arthropoda > Insecta > Blattodea > Rhinotermitidae > Reticulitermes > Reticulitermes speratus. The sequence continues at coordinate 2,815,686 of JAJKFL010000014.1, forward strand.
TCATTTTCTTATGTCAGCTATAACACTTGTCTCGTGTATCAAATTTTTGCTGTTACGACAACCAGCAAGCTGTTTGTTTGTATGATAATCCTGTGCTTTCTAAATGTTGACTTTTGTTCTGGACCTGTTCCTCCTTTCTTGAACCAGGTCTTTCAGGAGATGCGTGTGCCTTGTGCTCAAGTCGTTCAGAGATCCAAGATTCTGCCGTCACTAGTGCAGCTGTTGGTACAAGGACAGGAAGCACTTACAGCTTGTGGTGAGGTGTTGACACCCAAGTGGCTTGCACCTCTGTTGTTGTTGATTGACTTGCTTGAGAAAGTAGCAACTTGCACACAGAGGCGAGACAAGATGTACAAGGTGAGTCGTCTTAAAATTTGTTACACTTGAAGCATATGTTATACCAGCAAGTCCCCAGAATTGAACCTGTCTGTTTGTTAACCTCTTAACAACAACATATATGTGGACATACTTCATGTTAATCTCACCGTGCATCTTGTTTAGCAATTCACTGTCTACGAACCACACGACAGACAGTCCCTCTACACCGTACACAGAGGACACTCACAAAATAACAGGACACAGCCAAATAAACAACTACCAATAATACAAAACCAAGATACAAGTACCAGCAAATTAACAAGAGGTGACGTGACAACAAGATATACACGTGGTTGAATTAACATTTTAGATAATGACAAATCTTTTTAAAGTTTTATATACAGTGTTTTTATACATATTTACATTTTAACTTAAAAAATGATTGAGGCCTGCATACAGGTTGACTGAACTGCTTGTGACCACAGAGTGAATACATATGGGCGTAGATTAAACATAATTTTGTACCCCCTGATGATGGTCTTTAAGGTGACCGAAGCATATGTAGGGGTGAACTTGTAAATAAAGAGTGAAAGTGAAAAAGTGCATTTAGTTGGTTCGTAGACAGTGAATATATGTGGACATTTTTGTTTTGTATAGAAAGTATTTTCACAGACTTTAGAATGTGGCTGGGAAAAACCCTTCTGCCACTTGATGGGGAGCCTGCAACCCCTCATTGTAAAATGAGAGATTAGTTCTTGTCCTTGAGCAAATGGGCACTGCAGCTGATGTGCCTTTAATCCTCTGCTAATGCTGATGAAAGTAAAACTGAGGCAGTGGGTTTTGTCATACTGTCAATGTTTCAAGAGGCCCATCTGTTCTTACCAGACACGTTATAAGTCAGCTGGATGACATGATAGTGACTGGGAACAAGGGTATGCCTGCTCTTGAGTTGTACTCTTTAATAATTTGAAGTTGTATATACCGTGCATGATTAAGATATTATTTACTTACATACCAACAATGTTGCACATAACAATATTAATTGATTGAAAATGTCAAACCCTACATATGTTTCGGCTCTGCCTGAGCCATCTTCAGGGGTTACTATTAAAGGCGTCCACTACTTTCACACTCACTATGTTGGTTAGAACAAGTATCTGGGTTTCATTGCAGCCGTGGGTTTAGACACTGTGGCACTGTACACACTGATGAATTTTAAGGTTTGGTTTGTTGTTTGTTATATCGTCGTGGAGAGAAGCTAGCTCCGACACCGATCACTAGCTTCTCTCCACGACGATATAACAAACCAAACCTTAAAATTCATCAGTGTTGGTATGTAAGTAAATAATGTACTCTTTAAATTTGGTTCCCTATGTAATCCTCCTCTTTTGAGTAGTTAGAAGGTGTATGTTACCAGTATTAAAGTAAAGTGAAATATTTGTGTTGTACTTGTGAAGGACACAAACCTCATTCTTTACTGTTTCTGCATTCTGCTTCAAAGCAAGCTTTATTATTAATGAGGTATACTGAGTCATGCCGGTTTCGTTGTTTCTGTAGGTAACAAATCGCATATGGAGGTGGTTTGATCTAACATCTGGGAAGTGGACGACGTATTCATCTACTAACAACAAGCTAATTAATGATGCGTACTGGAATGGTGATAGCATGGTGCGTGTCAGTTGTGGTCGCAGGAGATACATGATTCAGTTCGGAGCAATGAGCCAGGTATGTTCCAACCATTGGAAACGTTCCACAGGTAGTTTAACTGTACAGGGTGTTGTTGTCGTATAGTTAAACTACCGATTATTTATTTCTGTGGATTAAAAGCTTGTAATGGAAGGTTTGTGGTTAAATCTCAGTATGTGATTTAATAACGCAATTTGTAACTCCGTGTGTAGTCCTTGAGTTTATATATGATGATCTTGTAATATCACATTTGTACCATGTATATACTTAGTGCAAGGTTGTTTATGTTTTCTGAATCTGACTCTAGATGTAGCATGTGAACTGATGAGGTAGGAGCAAGCCTTTTCACTAAGTATGATATTGGATCTGTTAAAAATAGTAACTTTTCTTAATGCCATTTTTCTCAAGAAATTGAACATAACATGCCAACCATGCAAAGTGATACCATGTCAGTAACTTGTATAGCTCAGTAGTGTGGAATATTAGAATGTTACCTGCACATTTAGAATGCAGCTTTTGGGTAAATGAAATCTTCCAACGTAGTGTTGATGCAGAACTGCCGGGTTTGTTTCAGTTTGAAATTGGCACATATCAGAGCCTATGTGGTGCTAGACTTCATGAATGTTTTTGAAACTATGTTAAACTGGAAATGATGGATCAGAATATTTTAATTTGATAACTGATGAACCATCATAACTGGGCATGCTAGAGCTCTGTCCCCAAATTTTGTTTAATACTTCTCTTTGTGTCAGCAGGAATGTATGAACTTTATATTGAAAAGAACTGGAAAGTATTTAATGGGTTAGGAGTGATGAGATCAGTTTTATGATTTTGTAGGTTAGGAGTGATGACATCAGTTTTACAATGTCCATTATAGGTGAATGAGGAGACAGGGAACCGCCGGCCTGTCACAATGTCTTTAATAGAAAGAGAGAGAGCAGAGGGTAGGGATCATGCACCTAAGGAAAAGAATTTTGAAAAGGAAAAGGCAGAGAAGATGGAAGTTGAAGAGTCAAGTGTGACGGAAGAACGGGAGAAAAAGAGGAATGTTGTGGTTTACGGACTGGAAAGATCTGACATGGCAGTTATTGTAAGGTAAGCCTGTAATTTATATTTTGTCTCTGCTGAAATATGCGGTGAAGACATCTGTTAGTATAAAATATCCTCCTCACTACCATTATCACCACCACCACCAGCAGCAGCAGCAGTACATTCAAAAGATTGTTTCTAATTGGTACAGGAAATGACATTCTTTTTTCTTTCGTAGAGCTTGTGTGGGGTTGTTGGCCATTCCTGTGGACCGGGACACACTTCATGCTGTGATGAGGGTTTGTCTGCGGCTTACACGCAACTTTGAAAATGCCATGATCTTTGGTGGATTGGGTGGTGTACGTTTGCTTCTGAACTTGACTCAGGACTCATCATTTACGGGGTTCCTCAGTCTGTCGACCCTGCTGATCCATCATGTGATGGAGGAGCCACACACCCTGCGTCATGCGATGGAGAAGGTACTTGAACTAACTGTGCATTATTATGTTATTGGTTCTTCCTTAGTGTAAAAGATAAAGGTAAAGTTCTCCCTAGAACAGGCCATGAAGGCCCAGAGGAGGAGTAGAGGTATAGCTCTACTCTTTCTTTAACCCTGGCACTAGAGGGGGGTGGGTGGTCAACTCCACGCCCTGGCCGCTTTACCCCCGGGATTGACCCGGTACCCATTGTATAGGAGGCTGGGTGGGCTCCAGGGCCGGTCTGAATGGCTGCAAAAAATCTCGCCCCCACTGGGGATTCGATCCTCAGACCGTCCAGTCCGTAGCAAGTCGCTATACCGACTATGCTATCCCAGCCCCTTCCTTAGTGTAGTTGTATTTATTGGAACACATATTTTAAGTATTTGTGACACATCAAGAGATGATTTGTAATTTCATATTGCATCCACAGTTACAGTCTGCAGTAAAGTACCGTCTTTAGCATTATCTGAATTAAGAAGTTGAGAGATTTTCTAATACTTACATTAGCTCTTGTACTTGCATCATACTGCTTTTTATATCTTTGGAACTGTACCAGCAAAAATATTACAGTAAAAAGTCTGAAGGAAGATGCATTCAGTTGTTACAAGAATTGCTATTTCCAAAATGAAAGGTTATGGAGGCCTGAAATAGGAGTATCATGTACACTACTTATCAGTATTTTGGTCTTTCTGGGAATGTTTTCCTTCACACATGATGATATACTCTGGATCGTAGGATTTGTTTGCTCATGGGGTAGAGTGAGGATGGGGCTGTCTCGCATTCATATTCAGCATGTCTCAGAAGAATTGATTCGTAATCAAAACTGCCCTGACAACTTCGAATCTTGCAACAGTGCGCACGCAATTAAGGATTGAGTCTTAGTCAACACCGCTCTGAAAACATTAAATCTTGCAATAGTGTGCGTGCATGAGTGCCTACACACACACACAGAGCGACAGAGAGAGAGAGAGAAATGAAAGTTTTGTGTGAGGGAACAGTACATCCATATTTCACTGTACTGTGAAAATAGGGAGATATGGAATGCTTGAATAATTGAATGTCCTTACCTTGTTAGTAAATGAAACTTTTTCAAAGCATAAAGACGTGATGCTGTAACCAGTTCTGACTGTACTCAATTACCTTTTCTGTATGTCATTAGGTGCTGAGGACAAGAACACTGCCCAATATTCCTCCTCCTTACAAGGAGATACTGTATTTGCTTAGGAATTCTCCTCCTATTGTCACCAGAGATCCTGAGACTTTCTTGGAGGTGGCCCGCTCTGTTCTTCGTGTTGATCTGAACATTCTTTCAAAAAGAAGTAAGTTTTTGGTATTACTACGGGTTTATAGTCTTATTGTGTGATTCTCACAAGTTGAAATATTCTGTATGAGACTTCACAGATTCTCTGCGGATCATTACTTAACCTAATGCGTCTAATTTGTCAGATGAGGAAGAGGACGCCCGTCTGTTGGTGAAGACGCTTCCTTCGAAGCACACGCCTGCTTTACCGATACAGGAGGAGGTGTCCACTACCGTGGTTTATGACTTGCTGAACTCTCTGATCCGATTGACACATTACGAGGATTCAACTGTGGCATCATCTGGTGGTCAAAATACTGGATTGCCAGGACCCTCTGGAGTTGCAGGGAATGACACACCTGGTCAGACAAGTAAGTTATCACAGACTTATGATAGGGCGGTCAGACTGCAGTTATATAGTGAAAGAAGTCAGTGCAGTACTCCGCTGCTACGTAACTGCAGAGTACAAGGCCACCGTGAAGATCGAGGAGGTGTGTTCCTCTTACAACGTTGGTACCTTAGACTACTTTTACACTGAAGAAGATGTATATATTTATCACTGTTAGGGACTGAAATCTCATGACACAGTAATACTACAAACTGGACTAGAGACTACACCAGAATTAACTACAGTAGAACCCTGTTAAGAAGTCTTTCAAGGGACCAGAGGATTAGGGACTTCTTAAACGGGAAGACTTATTAAGAGGGAAATCTTATTAAAAGCTATAGGATAGTAACTATTACATTAAACATATACCGTATATTCTCGAATCTAATCCGCACCCGAATCTAATCCGCACCCAGTTTTTGGCGACTTCTTAAACGAAAAAAAGTTAGTTCGCGATTCTAATCCGCACCTTTCCTTCAACCACCCCTTGCCCACGGGGCGACTGATTGAATAATATTGGATGTTACCAATGCGTTAAAATCCGACGCTACGCCTGTGGCCGATGAGTCATACCGATAGAGGCGGGGCCTTTCTCAACAGACGTGCGCAATCTCGTCTGAAGCCAGCTGAGCTTTAGTTGTTGAAACGTGGGAGATGCTTGTTCCAATTTGTCGTGCACCGTAGTTATGGAAAAGGGACACCTGAAATCTAAACGACTTTCATATACGGCGAAGTTCAAACGTGAAGTTATTCGGTGCGCAGAGGAGAATGGAAACCGCAAAGCCGCTGCAATTTTTGGAGTTGATGAAAGCAACGTTCGACTATAGCGGAAACACAAGGCAGCGATTACATTGTATGGGAGGACGATGATGAAGATAAAGATGATAGTGACTGGGTGGAGAGCACGGATAACGATTCAGTTATGAGTGATGACGGCGAGTCTGATGAATAATAAATTATAATAATAAATAATAAAATAATAGATTATTGTATTGTATTGTTCTTACGTTGTTTATTAATTACGTTAATTACGTTATTGTTATATTGTACAGCAGCTCAATCATTTTTCCAAAATCCAGCTCTAGACCGCGAATCTAATCCGCATCTGATTTTTTAGCCCTCTAAAACTGTAAAAAAAGTGCGGATTAGATTCGAGAATATACGGTAGTTCTTTTACAAAAAAAGGAATCCAGAGTGGATTGTTTTGTGAAGTTTCTTCTTAGTGCCATAGAAAACGATTCTACTTCTCTAATGCTTTTAAGAATAGTTTTGGGAACATCCTCAATAGATGCTCGAAATGTGTGATCGATGAATCAACAGCAACTTAAGATTTTTTATATTTGAAGGAAATAAAACTTTGGAAATGAAATTTTTTTTATACATATCTTTAAAAATGTATTAAATGGGTAAAATTTCATAAAAAATTATACTCTTGGTATCATGAGATTCAACTTCTAAGGTGGGAAAATTTAATAAGCGGGAAGCTTCATATCTGGGAAAAATTAATGTATGCATTATGGATTTTATTTGGGGACTTTAAAAATTAGACTTCTTACAGGGGAAAACTTCTTATGCGGGTTCTACTGTATATACTCAAAATTGATATTTGTGACCCAATCATTTTACAGCGTCCCCTGTAGTTTGTACACGCCAGGTGATGCTGTATTTGCTGTTTCCAGGCTTGGTGGTGTCTAACTCTGCGTCTGGTGCAGCTTCAGGCTCGGGCATGAACATGGGTGATGGAGGTTCCCTCCAGTTTGTCGTGCATGCACAACGGGGCTCAGTAACAACTGTGCAGCAGAGCTTGAGGCAGGAACTGCTTCGTAACTCCAGTTCTAGTGATCTTCTGCATCATGACGTGGACGATAGAGTGAGTGTAACTGTAGAAAGGGATAAAGAGGGGGGTTTTGGTAACCATTGCACTGCCACCAGTTAAGAACTGTAGTGTTGCCCATCTGTAATTTTCAAGTATTCCTGTATCGTTAAAAAGGGACCATGGTATGCTTGTTGAAATCCTGTGGCAGTAACTTCGATGAAAATGGCTCCTAGGTGACTGTCAGGTATGTAAGGATCTCTCCGTTTTCTTAATTGTCATATTTATTGACAGTTGCTGAGATTACATAGCATTGTCGAAGGGTGAATGGATAAATGAGTATTGGGCACTGGTGGAATGGTAATGACAGGGTAAGACTGAAGTACAGTAAAACCCCGATTCAATGTTCCCGCATTTAGTGAAATCCCGGATTTCGTGATGATTTTTTCATGTCCTGACAGTAGCTCCATATAAACAAATAAACCTCCATTTAATGAAAACCTCAATTTAGTGAAATATATTCTAATCCCCCAGCAATTCATTAAATAGGGGTTTTACTGTACTTAGAGGAAAACATGTCTCAGTGCCACTTTGTCAACAACAAATGTTACATGGACTGGCCTGGGATTGAACCTGGGCCACCACCGTGGGCCATAGCACAGACTTGTTAGGTTTGATCTGTTGCCTTGAATCAGTGAACGTGATGTAATTTCACTTGCACTTGTGGTGTTGGTGATTTGTCCTGCTTGTTGTATTTGTTTTTTGTTAATGTATTTGTGTATTCTGTTTGTCCATTTGTATTGGACTATTTCTACATCCTGCGGTTTCTTTTAACCTGCTAGAGGATTTATTGAATGTAATAAAGATGATGATGATGATTATTATATTTCTTTTCCCGTAGTGTGACTAGGTGGCTTCTCGTCTGTTATGTAGTTCCCTTGTCCTTTTCTGTTTTGTTGTGTTCTGTGAAAGTTGTCAACTCTTCAGTTCTTATTGATGGTTCTTTTTTTGGGAGGAGGGCAGGAGGGTAAAGTGACTAAGGCTTGAAGCCGACCACTTACTTCCATCAGGGGCTGAGGTTAAGAATGAGTGGATCTATACCTCAGTTCGCTCATATGCCATCATGGTATGCATTTTGCTGTAACGTGTATGAACAGTTCCATTGGTTTAAGTATCTTAGTGAATTTAATGCAATGAAAGTATGTAATTGTAGGCTTCCGCCGTGGTCGTAATGTTGCTTAAAATTTTTTCGGTTGTTGCCCGGCGTCAATTTTTGGTGTATGACCAACGTTTCGGGATCACTTGTTTGTCCCATCTTCAGGGTCTTATGTAAAAGGTATAAAGGATTTTTACCTAAGACCCTGAAGATGGGACAAACAAGTGATCCCGAAACGTTGGTCATACACCAAAAATTGACGCCGGGCAACAACCCAAAAAATTTTAAGGAAAATAAAAGTATGTTTGAGGAGTTTGTGAGTTGAGTTGGTATGATGAATATTTGTACACCCAGTAATGCTTCAGTGACAGTGGTGGTCTGGTACATACATAAACATTATACAATACCTTCTCCTTTTGGACCGAATTAAAATGTAGGTAGCTGCATTTTTGTACAGAAGGAGCTCCTGTGTAAGACTCTTTGTCAGACAGGAGGCTGATACAGAATGGGCATACCACTACCCCTCAGTGACTGCATCTTATATACTTAGTCAAGAAATATACTTCATGAATTTTTGAGACCTGCTGCACATTCTCTGTTTCTTTTCTCCACAAAGTGCTGTGTATTTCATGTCATCTTTTTTTTTTTTGGTTCATAAATTATTCACACTTTACATAAAGGATGTGCTAAAATTTAAATGTGCAGATTCGTTGCCAAAGGGTTAGTGGCTTATGATTATGGAAAATTAAATAAGAAATACTATTAACTAGTGCCATTGTACACCTGCTAGCAGTTTCCTTCACGTTCACACCGTGTTTTGGACCTTGCATAGATGAGATGTCTGCACAAGGTTGTCATGTTTTCAGTGATATCTTACGCAGGTGCAGGGTTGGTACTCTAAATGGGCCACAGCTGGTTCCCTGTGCTCTCTTCATATGCTATGTGCATTAGACATTGTCAGTAATTAAACGTAACACCACAAGTAAGAAGACCAGGAGCACATGCAGCTTGGAAATCACAGGACAGGATAACTCTATAAGATTCTGACGATGATGTATAACTCTTGGAGTTATCTACTTCATGGACTTTGTCCATCCTTGTATGTTGGAGGACAGTAAAAGATAATTAAAACTAATTAATGAAGCATTGTATTTCAGGGACAGGATTGGCCACTGTCCTTAGGGTAAAAGTAAAGTTAAGACCTACTCATATGGGTCCAATAGACAAAGGTACTGTAATTTGCTTTACTGCATTATGTTTCAGCATGAAATGATTGGACAAAGTCCATGAAGTAAACGATTCCCAACAAGATAGGAGTTCCATTACTTTTGTGTTGAGGTTCGTTTTTGCTAGGTGTGTATATTTCAGGTGAATGAAGAGGTTTTGCAGTGTTGACTCAAATTGTTCAGGGATGCTGTAATTGATTTTGGTGGGAAAAGTGATGATAATTGTTGAGCTTTGGACACTGGGTAACAGTACAGTGCTACTGACAGTATGCTATGTATGAAGATGTGCTATATTGATCAGTTTGTATTACTTAATGGTGTTCAGTGTTTTGAGATGCAGCTTTGGATGTTGGATGATGGTACAACGCTACTGACAGTATGCTACTTATGGAGACATGCTATATTGATCTGTTTGTATTACATACCAGTGATTGAGATGCAGTCTGTTGGTTGTTTCCAGACCCAGGACTTGGATATGAAGAAAGCGAAGGAAGATTTGGCGACCGGCACAAGAATAAATGAGGAAGCAAAGAAAAGACCTTTGTTATCAAAAAGTGGGATACTTAAGATCCTTGCAGAAGCTGTAAGATCGTACTCTGGCTGTGCAAAACTGATAACTGACCATTCTTACTACGCAGGTCAAAGTGAGATGGTAACCGAGGTAAGACACCACCTATGTCTGGAGATGATATCAGTTAGTGTGGACATATTGCACGATTGTTGTAAGTTACAATGAATATTGCTGTTTTTTTTCCCAATGGCTCGACAGCCCCTTGGGGGCCTGGGCCGCCTCATTTTTCGAGGCTTCACGATCACATTTTTAGACACACCACATTCGGTAGGACTCCTCTGGACGAGGGACCAGCTCGTCGCAGAGACCTCTACCTGACAACACACAACACTCACAACAGACAGACATCCATACCCCCGGTGGGATTCGAACCCACAATCCTAGTAAGCGAGCGGCCGCAGACCCACGCCTTAGACCGCACGGCCACTGGGATCGGCGAATATTGCTGTTACTGTAGTGCATTTTCATTCACAAAGAGATGAAGTAGCACAGATCTGAGTGGCGTTTGGTATTAGTTCGTTATCAGTGAAACTTACTGCCCAAATTAATTAGTGATCCATGTTGGACAGTTTTAACTGTCATTGTTTAGAGACCAAAGCTGTTCTGTGTTTACGTTTTGGTGTCATTTGTTGTTGGGAATTGCTTCATGAGAGGATGAAAACTGCTTCATGACCAGATTGGCCAGTCAAAGTACTTGTTGTAAAGCTATATTTTGTAAGTATGTATGCACTGAATAACAATATGTTCAACCCTTTATTGGCAGAATTAAATGCCTGGTATGATGTGGAGGAGACTGGAATTTAAGTGACAGGTGCAGGTGCATGAGAAAGCCATTCAGTGGCCATCACCTGTACATGATGTGGGGCATTTTAAGCATTGCAGTGCATTACTGGTGTACGTGACATGTGCCATAGGGTTAAAAAGCATCTGTAATTAATCGTGTTTGCTGATAAATATTTCTGCAATATGATGAGCCATTTTTGTTACAATTGGCAAAAAAAGGTATCTGGTCTTGCTAATGAGAATGGGTTGTATTTAATGATCTTTCTGTATGTATTTTTAACTGCCTGATGATGGCTTTTCGTTAAAGCCAAAACATACGGCAAGAAATGAAACTGACATAAATTTTAGTCTTAATTCACCGTGCATTTTTGTATTATAGACAGTCACCAACAAATGCACAAACCATAAGTAAAGGCATAAATCAACCTTTTATCATAATTAAAACCCTACACGTTCCGGCTCGCAAGGAGCCATCATCAGGGGTTACAGTGGTGCTTATCAAATGCTGCGTTAGGTTTGTTGACGACACTTGTAATGTTAATTACAAGTGTCGTCAACAAACGCAGCATTTGATAAGCACCACTGTAACCCCTGATGATGGCTCCTTGCGAGCCGAAATGTGTAGGGTTTTAATTATGATAAAAGGTTGATTTATGCCTTTATTTATGGTTTGTGCATTTGTTAGTAACTGTCTATAAAACTGATATAAATTTAATTGTTGTTGATGGTTTGTACTTCCCCTTTTACTGTACGTGTATCACAACGGGATGTCATTGATAAAGATAAGGCTGGTATATTTTTGCTCCCCACTCCAGTTCTACCCCTGGAAAGGCTGGAGCTCCCAATCCAGCCTAATTCTACTAAGAACTCCATGCTAAATGAATAACATGAACCTGCCAGACTCTTAAAAACGCATCTCACTTCTTCAACAGTTGTGCATACAGTTTAAGATTTGTACTTCCCAAGCCAGGATATTAGCACAGACAAATCTTTGGCTCCCAGGAAGGGCCTTTTGTCTTTCAAGCAATACGTTCCTAAATTTGGCTTAAAAATTTAACAGGTCTGTGAGTCTAGTGCAGGATGTGTCTGGTCTGTCATAATTTGTACAGGACAAGGCGTGGAATTCACCAACCAGCTAATGAATTCTGTCATGAATGAAACTAAGCGGTAGTGATGAAAGTTATGGAATGCCTGGTAGGTAATAATCAGGTATTCTGTATGGATAGTTTCCCATAGTTACACATTTCCTGAAACCAGAGGTGACAGATTATGTCACCACCATGTATGTTAGCAGAAAAAAGTGTTCTGCCATGGTGATTGAAGAGTTTTGTCATAGTGCTGTGCTAAGAGTGGTAGCTGAGCATGGAGGAGGGGTTAATTTCGACGTGTTTGAGATGTAACTCCGATGATTGTGCATGTTTGGTTTCTGTTACAGGATTGCTCTGCACTTGCTTTCTTACTGGACAAATTGCTACCAACGAGTGATAAAACAACAGACATTGAGCGTTCAACAATGGCAAGAATGCTGATTGCAGCATTAGCTTCATGCAATCATTCGCCTGAGGCCCAGACTGTGTTGGTGACGGAGGTGATCATAATTTTGGTGACATTTCATTTAGCAGCAGCGTTGCATTTATAGTGTTAGGCACAGGGATGTCTGTGTGTGTAATTGTAGAGAATCGCAAAGAGATGCACTGCATCTGTCGTGATAATTTCTTATCGGCTTCTGTTTACTGTGTGAAGTGCTTGACTTTATTGTTTGTATTACTGCTCCAGTGCTTAGAATTGCAGTAGATTTTATAGACTTTATTGTTTAGAAGTAAATTCTTACGTCTGTTTTACTGTCAAAATCAGAACTCCGTGTACAGAATATAGCGTCTGTGCTTATATTGCTTGCCATTGCATACCTATTTTATTGTAGAAAATATTTGGTTCTTCAAATTTTTTTTTGCTGTTTCCTTTACATTATTAACGTACACATCTTAGCAATTCCAATTCCTTTTGATCATTTTCAGGTTAAAGGCGCGTTGCTGCGGACATTGGCCCTTCCTGAGTCAGCTGACAAACATGTCCATATCCAGCTGTTGGCAGGTTTGGTCTCAACGATGATAGATAACTGCCCTTCAACACCCAACAACGCTCCCCTTAGTGCCTCATTGAAACTTCACCAATACAGGTTGGTTGCGCCGGTTGCTTGCCGTCACATCACTGACACTGACGCTAAATATGCTTATTAAAATTTTGCCCACAGCATTCCTTTAGCTTACGTATGGAGCATTGTGTAGTTTCATGCTTGGCAGTTTTTTGTAATTCAACCCACCGTTCGTTTTATAGTTGATGCACTGCTGTGTTTGGCCGTACTAGTGCCATTCACGTTTCCAGTTCATCCTGAAACGCATGTACACCAAATCAAGCCATTGTGTCATACCAGAGTAACGTAGTTGTCACTGGAAATTTGAATAGTGGTATTGCATACTGTAAAATGCACATAGTGACGTTTGCAGAAGAAAGTGGAAATATGGCAGTGGGGTGAAAGATTTTAGTGAACAAAGAAGTTGCATAATATGGGAGAAATGGGAATGGAAACCAATGCAACGTGTGGTAGCATGGGGATTTGGGGGGGGGGGGGGCAATATGTCTTTTGATGAACAACAAGTTGTCAGTATGAGAAGTTATGCAAGTATGAAGAAATCTTATAACTTTATGGCTAATATAATGTTAAGAACATCAAGTATGTAGGATTAATTTTGTTATTTGTATTATCCATAACAGCCACTCCTGTGTTAATTTTTTTAAGTGTCATTGCGTTATTGTATGTAATTACATGTTAGCATTTGGACTTGAAGAGTGTGTTTCAGCCATATTTTCCAGGTAACCATTATGAAGAGCAGTTTTCAAACTTCATAAATTTCTGTTTTATTGAGGTTACACTGTACAATATTCGGCTTCATTTTGTTACATTGCAAGTTGTGTTTGAGTCACTGAATCACATTTCATGCTAAGGAAATTAATTAATTAATTTGTTAGGGGTTGTTGATTGGTATAGAGTAATGTTCAGTAGTCTGAAGTTATTGTAGGCTTATTGTTTGCTTTCTTGACATTTTACTGGACAACAAATTTTGCATAGTGCAAAGTACAGTTTTCCACCAAAGAATCCAACATGCCTACAGACTTGAGCATGCTTGAGACAGCAGTATCTGGTTTGACTGTGAAGGGAAAGTTGAATCTTCTTTAGGAAAATGTTTTGTGCGTGTCCATAAGATGACAGTTCACTGTGTTCATGTTCCTTCTCAGCCAAGTACATCTGTAGCACGGTTGTAAATTTGTTTCAGCAGTCACATGAATAACATCGTACGCATCATGCTCAGGAAGGGGATCCTCACTGACTTGGCACGTGTTTCACACTACCTAGATCTATCCAGTCCAAACATGCCGGCATCTGTCAATGCTGCGTTGAAACCACTGGAAACATTGTCTCGAATAGTGAACCAGCCAACTGCGGCAACAAACAACAAGGCTGGCAAACAGAAAGCTCAAGGAAGTGTGTCTGAGGAGCCAGCTGGTGATCAGACAGGTCCAGGATACATTTTTGCATAGATTTAGTGAAATCTCAATCCTTTGATTAACTCCTTACATCCTATTTGAATTTGACTTGGCTGTAAGATATCAGTGTTCTCAGTTTGCTGCATTTCAGCGGTTTATTTATTCAAATACAGTACACTCCCGAGTAATATAATCAGTCTTATATTTGATGTTTGGAAGCTGATGTTGAAATGTATGGCTGCTGATTTTATATGCCAGTTTATTACGAAGCTACAGAATTGTGAGTGGGACATGAGTTAGAAGATAAGAACAGTGCTTCTAAGTTCCCAGGTTTTCATGGGTAATGTCACTCAGTTGCTGGTCTTGTGGGTTTTTACACCATGTAGTGTGATGTGCTTGTTCTAACGTTTTGGAGTAATGTGCTGCCTATAGAAGACCATTTGAGTAGCAGTGTTAAATTCATTCTTGCATGCATGTGTACACATGCACACACACACACACGGGACCCAGGATAGTGAAGTCAGTATAGTGACTACGCAACAGGTTTGATGATGTGAGGTTTGAATACCAGCAGGGCAAGAGATTTTTCTCTTCTAAAAATTATGTTGTATGTCTTTAGTTTTTCAACCAAGGTGCCCCTTATGATGGCCGAGTTACAAAAATTACGAAAATAAATAGTGCATTTGTTGGTTGAAAAACTAAAGATTTATGTTAAGATGCACGGCGAACACAACGTCAAATTATGTTGTATGTGTTTGTAGGTGGGGATATATTGACAGGCACAACTACGTCAGAAGCCACTCATGCACAAGGCGAGGAAACAGTGGAAGACACAGAGAACACAGAGCATGATATTTCGGCTGCAGCAGAGAGCCTCGAACCAACCTCTGAGAGTCAGGTTCAGGAGGGAGCTGATGATGAAGCTGGTTTGGAAGACATCATGGAGCAGTTGTTAGATCGGTAGGCTGTCATCAAAAAAAAATTGGACCCTTTTTTTTATTTCTTTGGCCCATTTGAATTGTGTCAGTTATTAACAAGTCTATTGCTTCTGTGTTCAGATTCGTTTCCCCATGTAATTGTTCATGCTGATTTAGCCAAAATTCTCTCTTCTCTTCTTTGATGTGGGTTTCTAGTGGTGTCAGTCACTAAAACAAATACAGTAGAACCCGCATAAGAAGTTTTTTCCTGTAAGAAGCCTGATTTTTAAAGTCCCGAAATCCTATTGCTTTTAATAAGCTTCCCTCTTAATAAGTCTTCCCGCTTAAGGAGTCCCTAATCCTCTGGTCCCTTGAAAGACTTCTTAACAGGGTTCTACTGTACCAGGATTGTGGCTTTTTGTTATAAAGAAAGGCAATACAAATTAATTCGTTTTATGTAAGTCTCACCGTGCATTTTTACGATTCAGTGTTTAAAAAACCAACAAAATGCACTTCACTTTCACTTTAATATGTATTAATTAACCCCTTCATATGTTTCAGTTTTACGCAAAACCATCCTCGGGGGGGGGTTCAAAACTACGTTATATCACATCCAATGTTAATACTAGTTTTGATACTGTGCAATATCTTGCATGTTATTTATATTCACTTTAAAATCAGAATTTAAAACGTATAAAATATTGTATAAAATCCTTAAAATTTGTCGAATTTTGTGTCAAAATAATAAATTGCGGCAGCCTGGATCACTGTGTTACCCGCACCGCAGGTTATTTTGATTCTTGGTTTTGTATGCTGAAGTGGACATTAGTAAATATGTCCTGAGGTGTTCTGTCGTGTTTATTTCGTGCTGCTCTGTGTACTGTTCAAAATAATTCGTGTTTATTGTTTGGCAAGTGTCAGTCTTCTTTCTTTCTTTCTTTCTTTCTTTCTTTCTCTCTCTCTCTCTCTCTTTTTTCTTCTTCTTCTTCTTCTTCTTCTTCTTCTTGTCAGGTACTGACAGTGTGTTGTGATTTTTATATTATGTACACCGTGCATTTGATATGGCTCAGGATAGGGACAGGTGGCAGGCTCTTGTGAATGCGGTAATGAACCTTCGGGTTCCGTAAAACGCGGGGAATTTCTTGACTAGCTGACGACCTGCTATCTTCTCAAGAAGGACTCTGCTCCATGGAGTTAGTTAGTTAGTTAGTTAGTTAGTTAGTTAGTTACTTACTTACTACACCGTGCATTTTGTAGAATGTGTTGCGAAGTCTGAGAGCATTAAAAAAACTGTCGATTGCAGGTCCTGTCTACCAAAGTATGTGGTGCCACACCTCAGGAGTTTGTATGTTTGGAGTAGTTCATGGTTGAAGAATGAAATATTTAGAGATGGCGGACAGTGAAGGGAAAGGCGTTGTGTATGGGTTTGTTCTTTGGTTTACCATCACGGAAGTGTTGTGACTTGATCATACTTATTAGGATATCATATCTTGTGAATGCAGTAATGTCATAAAATACAGGAAGTGGGTTCTGTATTGTATGTCACATAACTCTCTTTACGTTTAAACATATGAGGATTGTTCAGAAGGACTCGGGGTCAATTCTTTGGACACTTGTGGGGTCAGAAATTAATGCCTTCAGTACACACGCACTCTGTTCCCCTGTTATTGTTAATGCTATAAGGACCTCTTAAAGTTGTTTTTGTGATTTCTGACACATACTGAATCAGATGATATTTATGGTTTTTTTTAAAGTCAGAGCTGTGTGAGGCAGTAGCTGTCAGACTTGGGGAATACAGATGGACCCCGACTTACGTAGCTCCGACATACGTAGATCCGGACTTACGTAAAAAACTTATTGTGCCACTACCACCACTACTACCACTCCAACCACCACCACACCCACCCCTGCCTGAATACGACAGTGACTCCAGTATCGATTATTAATTATAATTATGTTTTATTAATTGTTATTAAAATTATTATTAATTATCATTATATCAGTTATTATTATTGTGTATAAGGTATATAATAAAACATGGCTCCGAGTTAACGTTAAAATCGACTTACGCATAGGGTTGCCGAACGATCCACTTACGTAAGTCGGGGCGTTTCTGTACTGTGTTCAGCTGAATAATGATGCACAGGCTGTGATGAGTCATTATGCTTTGTTGTAGGGGGGATTTGCCATTCGCCAGTTTCTCACCTTTGCTGCCCTTTGTGACACAGTCTATCATGCTGATATCTGTACACTTGAAGTTAAAAATGTTGCTGATGCTGTCTGTCAAGACCGTTTGGTTTCACAGACTGTATCTACTTTTACAACATGTAAAAACAGGTTGTGGCATACATATTGATCTACTTACATGACTATTAACACTTTCACTGCTGGGTATTTAAATCCCCGAGGGTGTTAAATTGCCAGGGATTTATTGAATGTTAAACAACTAGTGCGTCGTCTTATAAATTATAAAATATAATTATATATAAAATTATATATAAAGTGCATATTTTTTTTTTCTAGTTGTCAGCTAGGGATTAATAAAGATTTAAAATACGTTTCCTGAAAGAACTTATTGTGTGTGTGGCCTATTTAAGGCAAAAGAGCAGAGTAAATTTTATATCGACTAAAGTCTATGCTGGCAAATTAAAACGTTAATACTTAAATTGACCACGGTCGACTTTGGCAGTGAATGTGTTAATAAATTCCATAAATTTACTCTGTTTTTGTTACAGGGAAGGTGGTTCCAATGAGGACAGTATCTTGAATTCTGCCTTCAGAATTGAGCCTGAAGTCCCTCCTGCTCAGGTTGAAAACGATTGTCCTGTAAGAACGCAGACGAACCCTGCATATGAAAATGAAGAGGATGACACACAGGTAGTGTATCAGGCTAATGTGGACTTCTTGACGGTATGTATGTTCATAGTGTGCCAGTTATTTCCTTTGAAAGTGACCCATTAATTAACCATGGCCATACTTCAGTGCATGGTGTTACACCGGACTTACCTTCTAGTCGATCCGCGCTGGATTCCCCAAGTACCGTTGCAGTCGACGGACTCCCCATGTTATTTGAATTTGTTCGGGACTGGGTGATCCAGGGCTAGAATGAAGGAATCTCAGGGTCGTTGGAGAAGTTTTGTTTTGGGTTCTTCCGAAACTGGGCCGGGTTCACAAACAATGGAATTTATTACATAATAAATTGGTACCACTGTTAATTATGCCTTGCAATATATATATATATATATATATATTTATATAACACAATTATTGTGATCTCCTTCTTGTGGGCTTAGGCTTCTGTGGCTGCACACTGACAGGTTTAGAATTAGACTGGCACGAGTTTCAACAAACAATTTATGTCGGGCAGAGAGGAACACCCAGATGTCACCGTTAGCAGTCTCCCTGAACCGAATACCAAATATCAACGAAGTAGTTTCTCTTCCCTCACAGAACTCAATAATACTCATACGAATACCATCTCGCCTCCGCGTGCCACCCCCCGTTTCCTACACTGGCGCCTCTCCGCACCAAGTTCAAATAACTTTCCCCAGTCAGTGATTGGTCACAAAAACACTTAGCTGAGGACGTGACAGCACAATACTTTGCAAGATTAACTTCCCGAAGAGAAGAATTTTAAGTATAAGAGGGGACACCTGTTCACCGTCTGGCTACAACACAAATGAATATTCAGGTAGCCGACAGGAACGATCCGTTATAGTGTGCTGTGTATATCAAGTGGTTACCTCATAGAATGCTAGCCGTCCTTTATGTGTCTGGCTGGCAGAATCTGTGCCAATAGGAGCAATAGAGGTAGCAGTATTACACCAGTTGCAAGTTTTTCCATTGTGTGTCTTGTAGCCCACCCTTTGTTCCTGCATGTCCTAATGATCTCAACGTTTCTGTCATCACACGTGTGCTTGTGCCCATATTTTGTGATTTCAGCATGCCTTACTGTATTTACCCTCATGCTTGTGTTATACCATACTGTGCTTCACAGGGTACCTGAACCTGATATAAATTGGGGCGGTTTTTTTAAACATTAAGTGTTTGTTGTGGTTGTTGTAATTAGTATGATTGCCTAGTCTGGTAACAGAGGAATAAATACCCTGTGATTTTTTTCAACATTCGCCTTTTATGTGCTTGCATTGTAGTGTGAACCCAAATCGTGTTTTATACATTTTTGGTGCATCAACATGCTCCTGTTATATGAGTATTATCTGGAACCTTCTGTTTTTATTTTTTATTTTATCGCTGCTTTTTTTAAAGTGGGTCGCTAATATTTTGGTCATAACTGTGTGATGCAGGGGGGTCTTCTGTTAGCATTTGATGTTTAGTTGATGAAGAAGTACCAGTGATCATCACCGTTACCACAGAAATGTTCATATTAGGCCATGTCTTGGGTCTCTTAATTCCTGTTCATTTTACTGTTACCAATTTATGCCTTAGTCTCACAGTTGCTGTTTTACATTGTGATTTGCATCCATTGTTTTCTGTGCAGAGTTGTACATGTCCTGTGCAATCCATCCTACAATATTGTGTTAAACATGCCAATTTCAGGATGCTGATGCCGCTGAAAGCACCGAGTCAGATTCAGACACAAACCCGTCAGAGGAAATACCAAATGTCGAAGACGACGAAGATGATGATGACGACGACGACGACGATGATGACGATGATGGTATGTGGTGGGTCTAATTAATGAAAGGATAGCAGTGTGTTTTTTTTAACTAACTTCAATAAGATTGTCAGTAATGACACAGAATGATCCTTGCATTTTTTGCCATTAATTGTCTGATTGTGATGTTTTGTGCCAAGTTCATGTTTAACTGATAGTGACTGTGAGAGTTAATGAAAGACATTTAGAACACCAGTAAAGGGTATTACACAGAAATGCTGTGACACCTGTATCATATAACATGACTTGTGTTAAAAAATGTAAGCTTTTAACAGAAGGTATGTGACAGTGACAGTGAGAAATATAAATACTGAATGTACTGAATTTTGTCTGAATAGGTGATATACTCTTAAATGTATGGGAATCTGAGTTGTAATGCATGTGGGAAAGGTATTAATGTAAGTGAAGGTGAAATGTGAATAACAAGTGAAGCAAGTACAGTAGAACAGTGGTATTAACCTGGGGTACGCGTACCCCTGGGGGTAAGACAACTTAGGGGGTATGTAAAATTAAAAAAAAAACAAAAATATATTATTTCATGATAAACACTGAATCATCAGGGCCAGATTTAAGGTTAGCAGACGCAGACGTAAGGACATGCGATTTGGGAGCGCCATTTTTTTTTTCTCTCTCTCCTTTATGTGATTCTTATCTGGGCGGCTAGTTTCATTTTATTCCACATAGTGCATATAATTTTGCTTTGCTAAAATACCTTTGTTCCTTTATTAATTTTTATATGATAGGCAATAATATATTTGTTATTTAATAGCTTGATTCTCCTTTTTTCTAATTTAAAACCTATTATTTAATACATTGTTTTGGATGTAATTTATTTAACTTATTTTAGATGTAGATTATAGACTTGATTCTCCTTTTTTATAATTTAAAACTTATTATTTAATACATTGTTTTGGATGTAATTTATTTAACTTATTTTAGATGTAGATTATAGACTATGTATAACTTGAATTATGCACCAACAACTTTGGGGGTAGAAAGTTGAAGAGAAATTATATGTGGGCGAACAAAAAAGGTTGAATACCAATGCAGTAGAACCCCTGAATCTGCGCATTCGGTATCCGCGGTTTACCACGGCCCGAAAATATTAAATGGAAAATTCCAGAAATAAACGATTCATAAGTTTTATATTGCGCTCCATTCTGAGTAACATGGTGAAACCTTCCCGCGCCGTCACGCTTAGTACATGACTCATCTCTCTTTGTCCTCTGTACCCACGCTGGCCCTCTTTACCATCGACATCGTCTGCTACTTCTCCAGCTTCGCCGTTCGAGGTGCCAGGATCACTAGTCTAATGGTGGTAATGTCTTATTGTGCGTAATCTATCAATTACACTTTATCATAGGTATGTATCTAAATGAAAAATTACTTATATATAGGGTTCACTACTATCCGCGGTTTCGGGCATCCGCGGTAGGTCTTGGAACGTATCACCCGCGGATATGGGGGGACCACTGTATTGTATGAATTGTGCGCATGTGTGTTTTCCAGTTCGCGAACTATTTGCACAACCCTGCGCAGCATAATGGTTCAAAGAAACGAACCTGAAGTGACTGAAATTAAGGTTTGTAAACCAAACAGGTCACAGTATACCACCTGAAACGAACAAATTTAGCGTTAATGTCTCCAGTCAGGCTCTCTTGTGATTTTAGATGAATGTACACTTTCCACCACATCTTTTTGTTAAAGTAGTCTATGTTATTGGTCCAGGATTCATCAGAGTTTTTTTTTTAACCAAAGGGGCTGTGCAGTGAAAATCACGGAGACGGCGTTTTGTGTTATGTTTCTTCGTGAGCTAAGTTGTGCTTGAGGTTTAGAAGTCATGTGACATAAGAATAATATTCATTTGTTTATAGGAGACAATGAGGATGAAGAAGGAGGTTCAGGATATGATGATGATGGACTAGAATTCTTTGAATCAGATGATGGATTGTTCCGTATTCCTGGCCTGGACAGAAACAATGAAGATATCCTAATGATCCAATATTCTGATCCTGATCCATCAGGATCAGGGCCCCTCCTTCCATGGAACACAAATGCATTCCCACTCCCATTTGGGATATTTGAGGAGCCACTCAATGGTAATGATAACAATGGTAAGCATTAGCTAGGCTCCATTTCTTTGCAGATGCATATGGTTATGACAGTTTGATCATCTGTGTGGTAGTGTCTTAATTATTTGATGCAGATAGTGTTTGGTTTGCATTGAGAGTGGGCAGTTCTGATGGCAAGGATCCTGCAGCATGGTGTGTATAGTAAATGTTGCTTTGTGATTGTGTACAGAGATTTGTTTCCTTTGAGGTAATTTTTGGTACTTTCACCATAATGACCATGCCTTAGAATTTCAGGGTTCAATATTATCCGTGTTCCATGCAGTAAGATGATTTTACAATGTTAATTCCAACAACTGCACAACAGTTAGATACAAAAGTATACAATTATATAGCAAACCCCCCTGCATGTTTTGGCCATTTTCGGCCATCTGCAGGGAGGTATTCGACAAAGATAAACATGACATTGGCTAATTATGGCATGGATGTGCAATTGTGGTGTTAAAAACAGAGGCAGTGTCCTTTCTAATCATTTTTATACAGTTTTAACATCTGTTTTTTAACTCTACAGTTGCATGTCTGTGACATAATTAGCCAATGTTGTGTTTTGCTTTGTCGAATACCTCCCTGAAGATGGCTGGAAAAGGCCGAAACATGTAGGAGGCTTGCTGTATGATTGTATACTTTTGTATCTAACTTATGCAGTTTTTGGAATTAACATTGTAAAATTTCAGGGTTGTTTATGTGTGCTTATGGTATGGCAAGGAACCAAAAAGCATTATTTCCATTGCTTACTACAGAAAGCTAAAAACCTCTAAGTAGAGTAGACAAAACTAGTATTTCGTAGTAAAAATGAAAAGTTACTGGAGTTGTTGCGATGCTGTTAAAAATCTCAATAGAAGTTTGAAGACAGCATTTACTGCTGTATTCAGTAAGATTTAATTCTTACCACATCTTTGTTAACACTTTGGTGGCCTATGGCTGTGCATCGTCGTCAGCAGCATGGCACATGATAGAATTGCCAAGAGTGGGCACTTTGTTCAGACCGTCTGTTGGTAAAATTCTGAACCAATACTGGGAGACTTGGATAGGCCTATTTACTGCTTTTTCTCCGGTCTGTATCACTATTTGTGGCATCCTTGTTAACTGAAGCTGTCTCAGGCCAGTTCTAAACAGTAAACCGGTAACATTGACGCAAGGCAGCTGTGTCTATTATTTATAAATACAGTAGAACCCGGATAAGAAGTCCCCGCATAAGAAGTTTTCCCCTGTAAGAAGTCTGATTTTTAAAGTCCCAAAATCCTATTGCTTTTAATAATCTTCCCTCTTAATAAGTCTTCCCGCTTAATGAGTCCCTAATCCTCTGGTCCCTTGAAAGACTTCTTAACAGGGTTCTACTGTAGTTTCAACATTTGTCCTTCAAGGGCTGCTTTCAGTAGCTGTTATGTGGTGTGTTTGCAGCGTTACATCCCATTACTCCAAATCATCCTTTACTAATGGCACGTCACAATCTAGAAGTAGGAAGCATCACAAGTTCCCGAGCCCAGCGTGCTAATCGGCAGCGGCGATACCAGTATCTCCAACTGAATTCTCGGAATCCAAACCCACCTGTGATACTACAGAGGTATGTTGGATTGCTGCCTGAATCAGAACGTCTTTGGTGATGTATGTCATCTTGAGTATGGCAGTGATTTAATCTTTTTTTGTTGCAGGTTGTTGGGCCCAGCAGCTCATGACCTGCCTGCATCGGCGAGCCAGGCACTAGCTTCAACCTTCCGTGATACAAGGGTGGTTGTCATGGATAATGGATTGGGGATCTTAACTAATTCAGAGGAAGAACAGATAGATTTTGTGGTATGTTGCATGTTGCAAACTTCTGTATACTCCCCCCTGTTTAGGGCCAAAAATTTTAACGCCCTGTAGGTTTGTACATGAGAATAACTGTTTTAAAACATAAAATGTCGCGTGTTTTTAAAAAGTTGGTGACAGTGTGAACTTGCAAGGCTGGAAAGTGTTGTGTATCAGAATAATTATACAGTAAAACCCCGATTTAACGTTCCCGCATTTAGTGAAACTCCGGATTTAGTGATGATTTTTTCATGTCCTGACAATAGCTCCATATAAACAATAACCCCATTTAATGAAAACCTCGATTTAGTGAAATATATTCTAATCCCCCAGCAATTCATTAAATAGGGGTTTTACTGTATATTTGGACTTCAGAAAACCAAATTTGATATTCAGAAAATTCTTTTTATGAGTGTGCTTTTTGATATTCTTCTGTGTTGCATCCGTTTTATACTTGTTTAATTTAATTTATGTTTGAAGGGTTGAGCCTCTGAGATATGTCACCATGTCAGTTGGTTAATAGTTATCAAACTTTCAGAGGAGCTTTCTGTCTCAATGTTTGAGGTCTAAGCAGTCTTCTGGAACTGTTTAGACGCTGAAGGCGAGGCAGAGAGCTCCTCTGAGATGTTCAACTATTTACCAGCCGACATAGAATCGTATCCCAGAAGATTTGAGTCTTTATCAACAGTGCTGTAAGAACCTCATTCTCATATAATTCATGTTTCTTTCTTCTGCCATATTTGATAATTGTGCAAATTCTGTGCCTTGAATCACTGATTTCTTAGCACATATTTGTGCGTGTAATGGTAGACTCTTCAGCATATATTTTCAGAGTATGTGGTCACTGTGTTATAGGATCAGTCTGGATACCTGTTTGGTCCAAGCTTAGCTGCCACGTTAAACAATATTCCCACAGCACTCCACTGGTGGACAGAGGAGTGCAAACTGTTGGATGGAGATTCCAGTCCCGATTGTGTAACTGGTACGTAATCATGTGTGCTTCTTTTCATGATGCTGTTTCTTGGTGAGTTTTGCATCTCAGTATGTGGCTGTCTGGCACTTGCAACACAGCCACTGTATAATAGCGCCTTTTGAAATAATGCTACGATCATATTGCTTCGAATGTGCCTGTTGATTCTTTGACGTGCAGCATTATATCCATCTGATGTGAGGAAGAACCTTGAATCTGTATACTTTATTTTGAAGCTGATTAATAAGTGATAGACAAAACACATCAAGTTTAGAACACGGCTTCTATCTCAGTGCATGTAATTCTTCGTGAGGTACCAAGTTTGAATCTCAGCTTGTAGGCTGGCTGTCCGTAAGCATCGTCGTTTTCCTCTATCCACCCATGCAAATGCTGGAGTACGTATGTAACTGTATGCTCCAGCAATTTGATCTGGGGGGGGGGGGGGGTGAGAGGAGGTTGGAGAAGTTTACGTAATACAGAACTTTGTGATTTGTAATCCTCATCAGATATCAGTAGGGTGGTCAATGCACAAAATAGAAAAGAAATGCATACAGGGTTTGATAGGAGAATATGAAGGAAAGAGACTGCTTGAAAGACTTAGGCATGGATAAAGGATAATATTAAAGTGGATCTTATATGATGGGAAATATTGCTGGAAGTTATTTTCATTGGCAGTAAAAGTTAAGAATAAGGATTATCTACTTCATATTAAAGTGCAGATAATAGCCAATAATCCGTGCTGATTATCACTTTCATGTCTTACCAGCTGTGGTGCACAGCTTGGTGGATCATTTAGAAAAGTTACGTGATGCTGAGCTTGCTGAACGCAGAGAGAAGCGCAGAAAACAGCAGGAAGAGGAGGAGGCTAAGAAAAAGAAGACAGAAGGAGAAGAAGAAAAGAAAAATGAACATGAAGGTATGTCACTGTCAATAGGTAATGAGAAATAACAATGAGAGCCTGCCTGTGCCTCAGTTCAGACAGTAACCCCATAGTTGAGTCTTACTCTTTCAATGTAGTTCATAATCATCTTTGGTGCTACAACTAATTGCTGTCCTGGCCTCCATGTAAGGATGTAGTTACCATACATTATTGCATGTTAAGACAGCTTTGCAACTGAAACCATTGTGCAATAAGCACAGTGCTGCAGTTTACGCAATTTGAAACCATCGTGGTTTTATCAAACAGATGTTGATCTCCCACAGAAATTGTTGGATTTGTTTTAAAATTGATGAGAGGTTGTAGGTATCTGTATTTCATATATGCATGTGAAATTGTTACCTTAGAAGTGAATTTTCCTGGATATAGAAACATAGTGTAAGTTTTCCTTCTTCTTGTCAACAAAATGAAGGAATTTATGTGTATCACTTCGAGGCGCTGTCTTGTAATCTTGTCACCAAACCTTGGCATTGATAGTACACTCTTTGTGATGAAGTATGGTTGGATTGTGGACTTTCGAATTATGTCCATTAGCATGACTAGCCTTACCAAAGCAAGTATGAGTACTTCACTCTCTGTCACTGAAGTTTGTGATCTGACAGCTCATCTGTGTGAAGAAGAGTATTTCACTGAATTCTGTAAATGTTCAGCATAACATCTGGTCTTTGTTGTAATAATGACAAGTACCATGAAAAGGGATGACATATCTGTTAATGTGTCTTGCTAAATCTGGAATGGCCCATTAGTTTTCCGTCCTGCTAACAAGATGTTCCTACTGATTTTTTTGTCATCAGTCACACATCAGTTCAGCTGGGTCACCACAGCCCTGCAAATGATGACACTACCATCCTTTGAAATGTCAGAAACTACTCACCCAGTGACACAGTGTCACATCCCTGAAGACTTGTGTCTTCATCCTCACCATTGTGAGAACCTCATGTCTCATAGTAAAGTGTTGTTTATTGTTGTTGTCTTTCTTGCACCTATATCCATCATACAACTGGGAAAAATAGCAGTCTTCCTTGTGTTGAGTTTTCTTATGATTTCTGTACATTTCTAGTGATTGCATTGATTTGATTTTAATGTATAAATTGTAGGCAATAATATACTCGCATGACCAGGAGCCAAGTAAGGATGGTGTTCTCTTTTGTTTGTGAAGATGCTGCAATGGAGGTTGTCGTCAGCAACGGTGACGCTGTGCCGTCCAGTGGTGCAGATACTCAGACAAGTATTTCACGTGCTGGTATTGCTGCAGCAATGGCAGATGTCATCACAGCCACCGAGAATTTGGTCGAAACCATCATCGACTCTGTTCTGCAGCCAGGCCGGAGCCTGCCACTTGTTTCTGCTGCCACAGTACCATCATCTGATCCTAGTGAGGAAGATGATCAGACTCGTCAGCAGAGAAATGAAGACCAGGAGACGGAGCATGTGCCTGTAGACGTTAGAGCTGGTGTTAGTGAAGCTCCAGACTTCTCTCAGCTGACCACTGGACTGCTGAGTTCTCTGTCAGAAATTCTTCCATCTGTCACGGCAGCACAGATGGCACTGAGTGGTGTGAGTCAGGGGGCGGAGTCTGAATCTTGCCCTGAGGCATCGTATGAGTCTTCCTATCCAAACAGCGCAAGCAGTGTGGACTCAACTCAGTTAGGCTCGATGCTTGCACAGAGTTGCAACACTGTAACACCTGCTTCTTCCTCCTTGTATAGCAGGGATGATGGAGAGGATGGTGATGAAGCAAGGAGCCCTTTGCAGGGACCAGTATCTGTTGCCAGAGAGCATACAGAGGTAGGTTCTGATTCGGATAACTCATATCTGAACCCTGCTTGTGGACCTCCTCCGCCCTTGATAGCTTTGTATGGCAGGGATGACGGAGAGGATGGTGATGAAGCAAGGAGCCCTTTGCAGGGACCAGTATCTGTTGCCAGAGAGAATGCAGAGGTAGCTTATGATTTGGATAACTCATATCTGAACCCTGCTCGTGGACCTCCTCCGCCCTTGATTCCTCTTGAAGAAGTTGTGAACATGGATGTAACTGAGGCTGCAGATGATGAAGATGATGAGGAGGAGGAAGAAGAGGATGAAGATGTGCAAGTCACATATTCCTTTCGGAGTGCCTCTCAAACACTTCTGGACAGCATTCGTAGGACGGGACATGCACCACGAAATCTTCAGGAAGCCGTGGACATGTTTGCCTTTGAATCCACTGGTAGGCTGATCAACGAAATGGAGGGTGCTTCGGATGTGTCAGGGATGGGAATGGTGAGAGAGTTGGAAGATGTTCAGGCCCAAGTCCCTAATGGAGTCCAGCAACCAGTGAATGGGTCAGAGCCGTTGGACATTGAAGCCGCCGCATCTTGGCTGAGGTCCCAGGTTGAATCGCGTGTGTCCCAGAACGAGAGGCAAGGCGATGTGCGGGAGCAGTCTTCGAATCCCACGTCCCATTCTGAGGAAAACGAGCCCCAAGATGACTCAAACCACAGACGTGCTTCTGCATTTGAGAACAGGTAAACACTATTCCGTTCTTCAAGTTGCAAAGTTATTGTTGCAGTTGAGATGTTTTCATTTTTTAACCACATTTTATAATTTTAATGGATTTGTACATTTGCAAAATTTTCATACTCCAATCGAAATTCCAGTGTGAACAATGAGGCTGGTGAAACACGTCCAGTGCCTGGGAGCAGTGGTGGAGAATCAGCAGTTGCTAACAGTGGGTTGAGCCCAGAGATTCCAGAGGGTGTTGATCCATCTTTCCTTGCTGCTTTACCAGATGAAATGCGGGAGGAAGTGATTGCAGAGCAGTTGAGGTACAGAGGATTCACTGTTTAAGGATTTAACAAATAAATAATTAGGCCATGAAGGGAAGGGAACCTTTAACAGACCATAATGTGGTCTGTTAATTGTAGGCTTGATTGCTTACTGAGCGATATGCTTGCAGATCATCATAGCAGGAAAGACAGCCATCATTGATACCATATCACAGCCTGAATTTGGTGTTGTCTTCACAGCATAGCCATATGTCACACATCTTATACTTTGTTTGGTGTGTCTTTATTTTCCCCTTGTATGGCACAAATGGATAATTTTTTCTGGAAAATCAAACTGGCCAGCCACTGGTGACATTTACTTCAAGCCAAGCAGCTTTCTCCAGTGTATATGATGAGCCTAGATGCTTAGTTTCTATTCTCATCACACTACTTAATAGTTTATGGTGAATTGTGCTCATTTGTCAGTACATGGACATTTACCTCTGCAGACCTTTGTTTTAAGTCTTGTACCAGATTGGATGTTGGCTTTTTTTTTAGCTGTGTAGTGTCAGATGCCGTCGCGGGTTCGATTCCCGATGGTGTCATTGGAATTAATTCCTTGACAATCGTTTCGGTCGCACTATGGCCCTGGGGTCGACTCAGCCTCTAACAGAAATGGTACCAGGAATATTTCCTGGGGGGTAAAGGCGGCTGGTGCGTAGGGCTGACAACCTTACCACCTTCATGTGCCGATTGTCTACAGATCTGGGAGCCTCAACCTCCTGGACCCCTCAGGGCCTGTCTAGGCCTGTAATGGGGTTGCTTTAAAAAAAAGTGTCAGATGGTGGTGTGACGTTCCACCACTAGGTCAAGCTGTCTTACAATAGTTTATTTTCTTGTTTATCAAAGTGTCAGATTGGTTGGGGGAGGTAAAAAACTTGTCCATGTATAATGAGTATCTGCTTCGGCATGTAGTACTTAAGCATGTGTTAAGAGTCGTCTGTGGTCACATGCCCCCTGTTTTTTCATTAAACTTCTAAGTTACATGTACTGCATGTCTTAAACATAAAATTTCATTGTGCGTTACTGTAAAAGTAACTCTCACAGCAGCAGATTTTGTGTTGGAGTAAGGGGAGGCTGTTTTAATTTTATCTGGAGCTCTGGCTGAATCAGTCGTGTCTTCTTCTTCCAGGCTGCAGCGTTTACGACAGAGAGCACAGCAGCAGACTAGTAGTGATACTACTCCCCCCAGTGTGACAGAAGTGAACCCCGAGTTCTTAGCTGCTTTGCCACCGGCAATCCAGGAAGAAGTGCTGGCCCAGCAGCGACTGGAACTACAGCGACAAGCAGCTGCTGCTGCAAATCCGAATGACCCTGTAGATGCTGCAGCATTCTTCCAGAACCTTCAGCCTTCGTTGAGACAGGCTGTAAGTGAAACACACACATACACACATCTAACAAAAACAACAAAGTATAACCAGATTGATTCTGTAAAGAACATTTTTGATCACTTATTCTCCTTTGGAGTATACACGCATCGTACTGTGTGTGATCCCTAGAAACAAACTGAGCCTTTGACGGCAGTTAAAAGTAAAAGACAGTGGGATGAGGAGGGTCGGACAAGTAGCAGGCAAGGAAACATACTGACAAACCTCTGGACATTATTTCCTTTGATGCAGTTGCTGTCTCAGTAATGTGTTTGGTTACACAGTAAGTGCATTTGTTTTCTGCCTGCCTGTAAGCTGATGATGCAGACAAAATTTACAGTTTGGTCCTGGCCACTGCAGACCGTTCTCACATTTCTTGCATATTGTTCTGGATCTTGTTTTTCCTTTTGCACATTGCACCTGTTTATGCCTGGTAATTTTCAGAGATGTTTTCTAGGCTTAGGTACATCAGAAGATGATCAGGGGTTATGAGTTTCAAAGAGCCACTTTTTTCTAGTGGGTAAACTGTTTTTTTTAACTATTAGCCATGGAATTGGTTTATTTCACCATTGATAGTTTCTTTGCGTACATTGTTGTTATTGAGGACCATTCTGGAAAGTATGTTAAAAATAACCTGGTTGTTGTCGAGGTAATGGCAGTTCCAGATTAGGTCACATAGAAAAGTAGGGGCATTTTATCTTGTGTATTTTTATTTGTTTTAATTTTGTGTACTTGTTGGGCATCTGGAGAAACTAATTGCCACACAAGCTTAACTTCTACATGTGTGACTTTAGACAGGGATTCTCAAGAGTTTTCATAATTGGGTCAAAATTGTTCTGTATGTGACCTTATTGCAGTGCTCATGATGTGGTGAATTGTATTTACTCATTTATTTATGGTTTCTTTTATTGAGGTAGCTGGGTGGCATACTTAGTATGGTGACGGGCTGTGGGCTGGATGGCCAAGGAATTGTGGTTTGATTTGTATTGGGGATAGGAGATTTTTATCTTCTCTGTAGTGTCAAGACTGGCTCTGGGGCCCACCCAGCCTCCTGTTCAGTGGGTATGGGGGCTCTTTCCTTGGGGTAATGTGGCTGTGGCATGAAACTGACCACTCATGTCTGTCAAGTGCCAAGATTAAAACTCAGTAGAGCTGTATCTGCAGTCTCCCATATGCCTTTGTGTCACATATGGGAACAGTGTTTGTTACCTTTTTTTAAATTACGCTGTCAGTAGCTGTGATGATGCAGCATTGAACGGAAGTATGATGAACCTGTATCCTATGTGCATGCAATATGACATGTAGGAAAACACCCTTAGAAGTTTATTGTATGTATTTAGGCAACAAGGATATTCATGGCATTTTTAAGACATGCTGCACAATCTATTTTGTCTTTTTTTCTCTCTATTTCTCCCCCCCCCCCTTCCGCGCGCGACGGACATTTAGTGCCCTTTGTTTCATAATTTTATCTTCTTCTGTTCAATTAATATTCATGTCTTACAAAAAGCATTCTCTAAAATATAAGTGCACACTCTGTAGGATAAAGGTTGGTGGATTGTGAATGGTGAAGGCTGTGAAAGGAAGCAGTTGTAGTCGAGTTTGAGATAGTATCCTGACATTTGCCTGGAGGGGCAGGAAGACCATTGAGATTCATTCAGGTTGCCCAGTGGTGCTTGGGTGAGATTTGAATCCAGGATGCCTTGAAAATTGAGCAGCAATTTACCTACTTCAAAACTACATAATTGATTTGTAGTCAAGTTTTGTCAAAGAATTAGTATTCAGCATAAAACCGGCTTTCAAGAGGACGTAGTATGTAAAAGAACGAGGGTGTTATTTTTTTCTGGTCAGTGCACCTATGAATTTTTGTATGTTTCATGGCAAGATTGCCACATTTTAGAAAGGTCAGTGTGTGTTCCAGGATGTCATGAGTGTTATAATTAAAATTTATAGTTTGTGGGTGGAAATGTGAAGTTTTTTTCATTCTCTAGATCCTCACAGACATGGAGGATTCACAGATATCGGTTCTTCCACCTGACTTGGCCCAAGAAGCACAGAACCTCCGCCGTGAGTGGGAGGCTCGGAACCGGCAGCTGATGCAGGAACGCCTGTTTGGTCACGTCAGTCACACTAGCAGCGCTCTATCGTCCATACTTCGGAGCTCAGGCACTGGTAAGTTGCTATAAAATGAAGGTGGTAGAATTGTTCGTGATTATTCAGACAGTACTGAATAGGAGATTTGAGGATCGTATCGAAGTGAATGTTATAATTACGGTCTTGTGGTATGCGACACTTCAGTCCGGTAGATAGGTACTGTACCGGAGGCAAAGATTTATAACATGTGGTATGAGTAAAAGAGAGAATAATTAATAAGCTAGTCCTCATTCGGTGACATGCGATCTTATCTTCTGGGAATACAGTGTACAGTCAGTAAGAGAAACAACAGTGAAATTGATAGGGAATAATGACCGGAATGATAACATAATGCAGGTAAAAATGATGTTCACAGGATTAAAGGATGGTGCACGTTTGTGCTTACACAACACTTCGCCTAGTGGCCGTACAATTTGTAGTTTCAGTTTCAGCATGTAGAATGTGTTCAATGTAGTAACATTCTGAGTATTCAGGTCTTGTGGGATGTGAGTCTGTTGTTGGGTGAGTAGTTCCTGACATTTTGTAGGATTATAGTGCCTTTGTCTTAAAGGGTTAAGTGATTCTTGGATGGCTTGACCCTTGGAGATGAAAGTAATACAGTAAAACCCCTATTTAATGAATTGCTGGGGGATTAGAATATATTTCACTAAATCGAGGTTTTCATTAAATGAAGGTACATTGTTTATATGGCGCTATTGTCGGGACATGAAAAAATCATCACTGAATCTGGGATATCACTAAATGCGGGAACATTAAATCGGGGTTTTACTGTATTATTGTTTGAAACATCAGGAACCAGTCACCCGGTGACAGAGTGTTAAATCTCAGAAGACGTGAATCCTCAGCAACGCTACTGTAGTAGAACCTCAGATATTGCATTGTTACGCTATGCCGTATTTATATAGACAGTTGTGGCTCACAGTAGGGCACTGATTTATTAGTAATTATAGGTTATTATTTAGGGTTTAGTTTATCCTTGCCTGACATTTGTTCATATGTCTAGAGTGGTTGGTTGTGAAATTTAAGACCAAAAATTTTATTGCAGTGACTATCAATCTTCTGACACGAAAACATTAGATGTCGTCCCCCAGCATTCAGCAGGTGGAGATGCCGAGTCCTCTGTCAGACCACTAGTCAGACATTAGTTTTAATTTGGCGAATCTCATTGGCTGGTCATGTGTGTGGTTATAATCCACTTAATATAAAACAACAGACTTTGCAATAAAAATAGGCAGTAGGATAAATGTCCAAATATGGTCATAGTCACAAAATTCAGCAGGATTGGTGTATGCTCTTTTGAAACTGTCATCAGTTAAATTGTCAGACTGAAATTCTGTAACTGGTGGAGCATGAACGTTAGGTTGCCCTCTTGTTATCATGACATACTGGAATGTGTTGGATACTAGGAAGAGGCAATGTTAGAAATAAGCAGTGTACCGTGCGTATTTACTGTAGTGGCTTGTTGTAACATCAGAGCAGTACTGTCTTACCTGAACACATGCACTTCTGATTCCATGAGAGTGGCACAAAACAAAGTTACAAATTCCAATGTGTCTGAAGGAAAGGAAGCCAGGATCTGAACCTGTGACCTGTTTGGCTAGAAAGTAATATTTTGGGGCAGATGGGGTAGAAGATGGTTTCAAAATGTTCCTGTGGAACATCACATCCTGTACTGATGAATTTTGTTTCAGAATTTATTTTTTAGAAGCAGCTGGTTCTTTGGAAGTAAGGAGATTGCACTGTGTGATGAGTCCTGGTTACAGATGTTGTCACTTATTTAATCATTTCATTGCTTACATGTGTGTGAAAGTTGGTGGTCGTCTTCTGCAATACAGACTGTGTTCTAATGGATACAGTGCTGCATCATGTCCCAGAAGAACGAAGTAAAAACCTCTAGCCTCACCCTCTAAATCTGTGTACCATGTTGAGTTGCAGGTCGAGTTGGAACAACCAGATATGCGATTCACACTGTGCCACAACGAGCCCAGTGGGGAGCATGGAATTCACGTCAGGAGGCCCACCCAAGCCTTAGTGCAATCTCGTCAGGCAACCTGAGGTAAAGATAGGTGATAATTGTTTCATGTTTGTTTGCAACCATTGTCTTAATGGTGGCACT
Source organism: Reticulitermes speratus (assembly GCA_021186555.1). Lineage (NCBI taxonomy): Eukaryota > Metazoa > Arthropoda > Insecta > Blattodea > Rhinotermitidae > Reticulitermes > Reticulitermes speratus. The sequence goes on from JAJKFL010000014.1 coordinate 2,849,835, forward strand.
TGTGGTGTCAGTCCTGCAGTTCCAACAGGCTCTTGCGCACGTTCTTCGTAGCCTTTCCCAGTTGCAGTTTTCATTTTCTCTCCATCAAAGTCTGTGTATGTTGTATTGCACATACTGGAAATGCCATCTAGTTTTATGTGCATTGTTTTAATACGTATGTTATTGCATTAGTTGGACTTTCATTGTTTAAGTTCAGGAACTAGTAAGTTGCTGTTTGAGATTTTTGTCAGGATGTAAGAAAAATATTTTTCTTCAGATTTGCCACTGGAGTCAGATTATGTTTAAGGTTGGCTACAGTTGAGAAAAATATGGTACGAATTCCCACCTGTACAATCCCAAATCCTTAATTCCCAGGAGGACACTAACAGAAAAACATTAGATATTCAAATATGAGGCTAGCAAGATGTGTACCCAGATCTGCAAAAGTGGCGTGTTGTATATACCAAAATGTGAACAATGTCAAAAAAGTAAGCAATCCGATTAAGACAGTCATAACTAACAACAAAAACATGATGTCTCGTAACTACAGTACGGACTGAAGCTAGCAACATTTTGCACGTACTTTTCCACAACTGCAAGATACAACTCCGTTGATCCAGTAGGAACCTATATACGGTGCTTCTAATAAACAATATTTTATATTCTGTTGCCAACATTATATTATTTTATTCGGTATTTTTAGTGTTTTATATCTTCAAACTGCACTGTATACGCATTTACACCTTTTACAATATATGTGCATTTTTATTGTAAAGGTTTGAGATCTGTAACCTAATTACAGTTGTACTTAACCCCCTTTTTGTGTCTTGTAGTTCAGGCCTGATGATGGCTGTCCTTTTATAGTTGAAACATGTAGCCTTGTTCTTGATAAATATATGTTGTGTTGACTGAAACATTTGTTGTATTAGACATGTTATTGTAGCATGCTGCTTGTCGTTAGGTTGCGAGGTAGACAGCTACTGGATTATGAAGCAATATCCTGTCTTTTGGTGCTGCTCTTTGTGGACGAGCCAAAGCTCAATACAGGGCGACTGCATCGCGTACTGCGCAATTTGTGTTACCACACTGCCACAAGAGAATGGGTTATCAAGGTAATGGATCATTATATGTAAGAGCTTGGTGCATAGTGTTAAATTATTTCTTTGCTAATTTGGTAGGGAGTAAAGTACATTTAACCCTTTAAAGGCTGAAATTCATGTAGACAGTATATAGCAGGTGATGTTGTGCCTTACAGAAAACACAGTCCCTGTCCATTATAAAGACCAGTGAGTTAATGCGGTATAGGAAATGACCATTCTTTGTGAGAATTGTGTGAAACACGTAAGTGTACCATGTGGACAGAACACAGAAGTCTTTTAATATTAAAGCATGCGTATGTATAGTGATCACCAAACTTTGAATGGTTATAATATGTCTGATTTTAATATGAAAATTTTGTTGTATTAAAAGTGATTTAGTCATATAGATGAATGCATGTGGACATAAAATTCAGGATACAGAAAGTGACAATTCTGATTTCCTGTTTTGTGTATTTTTTCCTCTGTCTTTTGTGTGTGCCTCCCACAATGTGGGAGTTAAACTTGCACACAATGTGACATGATTTCAGAAAGGCCCTTGTACAGGTGAGATATGAGGCTCTCGTGGCTGTGAATTTGTTGCTGTGTAAATTTGATACATGCGAAGGTTTTGAAATGTCAGTATGCCTGTTTCCAAACTGCACAGCATCACATATCAGAGGACCGTGATTTTTATTTCCTTTGTACATAAATACTGTCCACATCAGTTTTCTTGCACATTGTTCTTCCTAACTGCTGTGGGAAGTGACTGAGAGAGGTACAGCACATACCCTCCATACAGAAAACATTTACCCTGAGTTCCTTTGTTCAGTGTTCTCACTGTTTGATGAATTCCAGCAGCCTGTTTAGGATGACTGTTTAACTCCTGTAATGAAGACTAAGAATGATTAATTATTAATGCACTGTGTTTGTAATATTTACAGTTATATGACTTGTGGATTCATTGTAAATATGAGCATTTTCAGTATATGTGGAGCATATACAGTAGAACCCGGATAAGAAGTCCCCGCATAAGAAGTTTTCCCCTGTAAGAAGTCTGATTTTTAAAGTCCTGAAATCCTATTGCTTTTAATAAGCTTCCCTCTTAATAAGTCTTCCCGCTTAAGGAGTCCCTAATCCTCTGGTCCCTTGAAAGACTTCTTAACAGGCTTCTAGTGTATTATACTTCAAGGCCCTTATTTTATTATGTATCCTGTATGCTTTCTGGTGGGAGAAAAGATTAAGACATTTCTGATGGTTTTTCTCATATTCATGTGTGACCATCACGTTAAAAAGTGTGAGAGGAAATACCTCACTCATTAAATTGGCACAGGTCTCAGATTTTATTTGAATAAGGAGTTCTCCCATAGAGCCATGCTTCTTACCAAATTAAACTACAAGGTTGCCACTACACCTCATGAGAGTGGTACATGGGCAGTGTAGCATCAGAACTGATAATTCATTGTGCAGGGCCATTGGGTATTTCTACTGGACTGTGTGTTGTCAGTCTGTCATTCTTAAGAACAAGTAAGCTTAACTGCAGTGAATTATATGTTTGTTGTAGGCCTTGCTTTCTATCATGGAGAAGTGCAATGAGTGTAGAAGTACAGAAAACCTGGTTCTGCCAAAGCCAAGGAGGATGTCAACACGGTCACAGCCTCACCCTGAAACAGCTGTGCGGAATACTCAGCCTTCCTGGTTGAATATAAGCCTCGATGCAGCACTGGGATGCAGGGCCAGTGTGTTCAGCATCGTGAAGCAGCCCGGGAAACGTGGCAAGAGCCAAGATGCAGCCAGTGTTACGATACACCCCCAGGCAGCTCCTATTGTGTTTAGGTATGCATTTATTTTCCACCTGTGGGACAGGAGCCGGTATAGTGACTCGCTACGAGCTGGACGGTCCGGGGACCGAATCCCGGTGGGGGCGAGATTTTCCGCACCCATCCAGACTGGCCCTGGGGCCTACCCAGCCTCCTGTACAGTGGGTACCAGGTCATTCCTGGGGGTAAAGTGGCCGGGCCATGGCATTGACCACCCACCCCCATCTAGCGCTGAGGTTAAAGAAAGGAGGTACTCCCTCTGGGCCTTCATGGCCTGTTCTAAGGCAGACTTTACCTTTATTTTCCTCCTAATCCCCCTTTTTCTTTTCTCTTTTTTTATTCTCTTACAAATACTTGTGGTGTTAAAATTGTCATTGTTGTGACATATTGAATGGTGTAAAAACAATTACTAATTTTCATATATTCAATTTCAGGCATACTCTTGAAGTGCTGATCTCACTGGCAAAGAGCTTTCCAGGCTATTTCTTGCCTCTGAAAAATAAAGATGAGTGCAAATACAAGGATTCTTCACCATCAAGAGATGCGAAGTTAAAATTGTCACCTGGATCATCAGGTAGTGGGGGGTGTAGAGCTAGTCGTATGGATGGACCTAGTGTCTGGGACATGTTACTCAAGTTGGACTCTCTTACTACTACAAAGAAAGGGAAAAGTGTTGCGCGTACCCATAGTTCTTTGTCAGAATTTGAAGGACATGCACCAACCTTTGAGATGTCGGCATTCGGCCAGCTGTTAACGATGCTTGCGTCACCCATTGTGAAGCGCAGCTGCCTTCTGACTGACAAGCTTCTCAGATTGCTGTCGCTTATTTCTGTTGGACTTCATGAAGTTAACCCATATGTTCGAAAACGTGATGGAAGTAACGTAAAGAAACCTGAGGGGAAGGAAGAAAGTGTGCCAGTTTCTGAACAACACCTGAAACTTGCCATAGATGTCCTAACTTCAAAGAGCTGTTCAGAAGAGGGTCTTGAAGATGCAACAGCTCTTCTCCTGAACATGGCCATTTGTCCTGACCCTACAAGGGACACGGTAAGTGTCGACGTTTCTGTTGAAATTACTGTTACAGACATGACTGATATTTCGGACATGTCCCTCATCTCAGCCTAAGAATCTCACAACATTTCAGAGACTGATCCATTGTACAAAATGTTTTGTTTTTTCAGCCGACACATTGGCCGTTTTGCTGAATACGCCACTTCTGTTACAGTATGCGATCGTCAGAATTTCTTAAAGTTGAAATTAACTGCTATTATTTAGAACAGAATGTGCCCATACAGTTTTTATGTATATCAAGGCAAATTCTTTTGTGTCTGCACTAGACAAATATATTGGTTTTAGTAGGAGTAGTATGTAAAAACAAATTTTAAATTGAGTCCTGTGACAATTTCAAATTCTAACTTTGTATCACATATATGCTTATTTTTACTTACTTATCCGGAAAGTGAGTACTTCCATGTGCCAGATTATGTCTTTGATATGTCACCGAACTATCTGAGCAGCAAGGAATGTTGTGGTGGTCTCCCCCCACCACTAACTAACTAACTAACTCCATGGAGCAGAGTCCTTCTTGAGAAGCTAACAGGTCGTCGGCTAGTCAAGAAATTCCCCGCGTTTTATGGAACCCGAAGGTTCATTACCGCACTCACAACAGCCCGCCACCTGTCCCTATCCTGAGCCATATCAATTCAGTCCATGCCCCCCCATCCCACTTCTTGAAGATCCATTTTAATATTATCCTCCCATCTACGCCTGGGTCTTCCAAGTGGTCTCCTTCCCTCAGGTCTCCCCACCAAAAACCTGTATGCACCTCTCCCCTCACCCATACGTGCTACATGCCCCGCCCACACTCATTCTTCTCGATTTGATCACCCGAATAATATTTGGTGATGAGTACAGATCGTTAAGTTCCTCGTTATGTAGTCTTCTCCACTTCCCTGTTACCTCGTCCCTCTTAGACCCAAATACCCCCCTCAGCACCCTATTCTCGAACACCCTCAGCCTATGTTCCTCCCTCAGTGTGAGAGACCAAGTCTCACATCCATACAAAACAAGAGGCAAAATTATAGTTCTGTATATCTTAATCTTTGTATTTTTGGATCCCCCCACCACTGCTGCCACCAAAAGAAAGAGCTCGTTACATGTTTTTGTGCTGCTAAATTCTGTACTATATGCAAGTAAAATTGACAACAAAATGAGATGCACACCCTATTTTTTTTGTACTTGTATCTAATGAAATGGGGTAATAAAATTTAGTAGAAATGTGAAACTGTTACTGCATTAGTAAGTAATGTATTTAATTGATCAGCTCACACCAACAAATGCACCAAAACAAGTTTGTCACTGATTTCTTTATTAAAAGTTTACCCCAATACGCATTTCGGCACTTCTATATTGCCACCATCAGGGGGATCGTTGGAGTTTGTACATAGACCGATGTTCTTACGTTACATCAGAACAGTTGTGTCAATATTCGTTATTACCACTTTGTATAAAATTGTATAAAATTGTATAATAGTAGTATTATATGTGTAGTCTGCAGTCATCTCCACTTTTTGCTGTGTTACAAACCTTCCACATCATTCTCACATGTATTTGCAGCAGTAGTGAGGGTTAATGGTAGCTCTCTCAGTAAATTCTTTCATTATTTACAACTTTATATAGATGCAGAATTAACTTCCTTCACTACAGCTTATGTTCTTTTATGACAAATTTTTTAAAAGTCTTTCCTCTCTGATAGGGAAACCGAAATAACGTATTCAATACACTTCAGTAGCAGATATCAGTGAAGTCAGTGTTGATATCAGTATTTTTCTTTGCATCCAAAAATGTTGTTTTGTGTGTGGTTTCATGTTTAAATAATTGCAGTCTATTTGTGCTACAGTAAAAGTATTGGAAAATGATGGAAATGCAAGAAATGTTTTTTTGCATAAAATTTTAAAGAGTATCAGTAAATGGTTGTAAGGTAAGGTGATATGAGTACGGTTGAAAATTACAGCCTTACAATGCTAGCACAATGACATTAATTACATTTTTGAGTGGTTGACAGTTGTGGGTGTAAAGGAAAGAGCATTACCTGAAAGGGAACTCACACATTCCTAATTTGTCTCTAACAGATCTTGAGCCTGTTGCTGGACGGAGCAATGGAACTGGCAAACATGGTGAATGACCACATTGCAGCACTTCTGCAGGAACTGAAATCGATGAATAGGAATCTGAATAAAGATGAATGTGAAGAGGTTCACACCATGGACCGTCCAACTAAGGGGGTGGTACATGACAGGTAAGCTTGTGCTTCTCTTACATACATTTATGGCACACTCTTCTTGTAACTGTCACGATACAATGCACCGCTGACTGTGGTTCTAGGTTTACGAAGGACAGTGTGATCGTGACGGCACCTACCAAAGTTAAATCTGGCTGTGACCTGCAGTTGCCGTCCATGGCTACCCTCACAAGCAAAACATCGAGTCAGGCTTTCTTCCTAAGGATTCTGAAAGTAATTGTTCAGATTCGAGAATCGGTACGGCTTGCACGCAGAAGAAACGGGGACAACAGAGGTAAGGCTTCTCATTTTGATTTGACTTTCAAACCTTATGGATTGAAGTCCAAAAAAAAGAATTGTTGTTGGATTGCTTGATTCTGAAGGTGAAGGCACTTGCAATCTTTTGAAACTTTGAGAAATACTCACCCAGAAGTCTTGAATCTTGCATTTGTAGAATTGCTGTTAGAATCATTAGATTTTCAATGCCATTACAGTGATATGTTCATACATTTTATCAAATTCTGTACATTTTAAGCCATATAGCTTGTAGCTAATAGGTTCTGCTGGTTATGGTGGGGTTCTCCGAAACAAAAAGAGTGTTTGTCAGATTTATGATGTTACATTTAGAAATAACGAACTCAGTCTCTATTTGAAGCGTTGTTCGTGAAGTACTGATTCAACTATGTGAAGTTCATAATCTTCTAACGTGTATCTTTAACAATAGCACATCTTTGCTCCACTGTGCCAATTCTCTGTGGTTGGTTGCTGCTCTGTTTCTGTAGAACATTTTGTTCCTTCAGTGATGGAGAAATCAATGTCACAAAGTAGAAAATTGTGTTCTTTACTTTGAGATACGCAGTCCTATCATCTGTTAAACCAAAGTGTAGCAGAACTGGCATATTATGGCCATTGGGATTTTGATCAGGACAGGTATCTGACAGTATATTGATGTGTTCCACTTTATCTCTTAAGTAATTAAGATATACAGAACTATAATTTTGCCTGTTGTTTTGTATGGGTGTGAGACTTGGTCTCTCACACTGAGGGAGGAACATAGGCTGAGGGTGTTCGAGAATAGGGTGCTGAGGAGGATATTTGGGTCTAAGAGGGACGAGGTAACAGGTGAGTGGAGAAGACTACATAACGAGGAACTTAATGATCTGTACTCATCACCAAATATTGTTCAGGTGATCAAATCGAGAAGAATGAGGTGGGCGGGGCATGTAGCACGTATGGGTGAGGGGAGAGGTGCATACAGGATTTTGGTGGGGAGACCTGAGGGAAGGAGACCACTTGGAAGACCCAGGCGTAGATGGGAGGATAATATTAAAATGGATCTTCAAGAAGTGGGATGGGGGGGCATGGACTGGATTGATATGGCTCAGGATAGGGACAGGTGGCGGGCTGTTGTGAGTGCGGTAATGAACCTTCGGGTTCCATAAAATGCGGGGAATTTATTGACTAGCTGATGACCTGTTAGCTTCTCAAGAAGGACTCTGCTCCATGGAGTTAGTTAGTAAGTTAGTTAGTTAGTAATTTTCTAAGTAATGTTGTGGAAAGTAAGTCACTTCATTTATCCCCCTTCTTGTCTTGGTCTCGGGCCACATTCCCTACACCAGTAGATTGGATGTAGATATCCTGTGCTTGACATCTGTTAGGAATGAAAGGAAAGTGGATCAGAGTGTTTGGACAGGAGAAATAAGGAAGCCTGTACTGTCCAAACTAAAAAGTCTAATCCACTGTTTGGTTCCAGCCAATAAATAGGCAGGTAAGTTTTTGTTCAGATTTATGCACATGCCCTTATGCTTGAGAAAAACATTTAGCTTTTTTGCCTTTAAGTTTGAGCAGTGTTCTGACACCATGTCTCTGGTTTATTTTCCGAATATGGTGTCACAACCTGTAAAACTTCCGACGTTGCATGTCCTTTTAACAGGTCTGAAGTTCATGTCACTAAAGGTATGTACTGGAAGACAAAGGGACATGCTTTTTTTTATAAATCTTTAGCAAGTGTTACATGGTTTGGTGTGATGTGTTGTGTTGCCCTTGTGCAGAGTCACCGGAGTACTTTCAACAAGGTGACAGCTCAGCTGATGAAGGGGCACCAGGCACTGAAGAGGCAGTGTCAGGGTCAGCCATGGATACTAGCAGTCCTAGAACTACTACCAACTTTGTTCGGCGTACCTCGTCTAATCCAGAAAGCACTTCTGTTGAGCCTTCTGCATCAAGTCATACTTCATCTCGGAGACAGGCTTCCCGGTCCCGAGATCAGGAGCCTGACCATCCTGTAAGCTCTGGAGGGGCCATGGCTCCTAGCACCACCACTGTTACAAGTTCCGCTCCCTCTGCCATTCCATCAGCCAACACAATGGATGCCAACTCTGATGCTGGTGAGAAATTAATTTTACCTTGTCAGCTTTGTGCTGTATATGTTTTGTTGCTTCTGTTGCTTAGATATGCTTCACGCGTGTTACGCTTGCTAATTCATTTCCACAGTGTGGTGTGTTTGCACATATTCTTCTGACAGTACTAAGTAGTCACATGATCCAAGGCCGTGTAGTGAGGTTTTGAATAAGTGAAAAGAATATTATTACATAGACCTTGCAACAGTGATAGCACTTATGGAAGGTTGATTTTAGTAATATGGGATTTTACAATTTTATTTTGCAATGTGTTTACACTTTGGAAAGTAGATCAGAAATACCTGGAAAGTTTTGAAATATTATGCTGGAAAAGGATGGAGAAGATCAGTTGGACTGATCGTGAGAAATGAAGTACTACAGAGTCAAAGAAGAGAGGAGTATCGTACATACAATAAAAAGAGGCATGCTAACTGGGTTGGTCACATCTTGCGAAGGAACGACCTTATAAAACATGTCATTGAAGGAAAGATAGAAATGACGGGAAGATGAGGAAGAAGACGTAAGCAGCTACTGGATGACCTTAAGGAAAAGAGAGGATACAGGAAATCGAAGGAGGAAGCACTGGATCACACTCTGTGGAGAACTTGCTTTGGAAAAGGATATGGACCTGGTGTGAGACAGGCTGCAGAATGAATGAAATGCATGTAGTTAACAAGACTTGGTTGTATATGTAGCAGTTTGTACTGCATGTGAATACTGCACATGCCATTTTTATTATATTTGCACAGATATTGGAGGAAGTGCACATATTGTAGAAGGAATTGAGTGAACTCAGTTTGAATTAAAAAAATGTTATATTAACATGTGTGATGGGTACAGAGTTACGGTCGTTTGTGCCAGTGCCGATGATTTAGCCTCGTTTAAATGAATGAACCATAAAAACTACTAACTATAGAACTAAATAAATACAGTAGAACCCGGATAAGAAGTCCCCGCATAAGAAGTCTTCCCCTGTAAGAAGTCTGATTTTTAAAGTCCCGAAATAAAATCCATAAGGTGTACATTAATTTTTCCCGGATATGAAGCTTCCTGCTTATTAAGTTTTCCCACCTAAGAAGTCGAATCTCATGATACCAAAAGTATGAATTTTTACGAAATTTTACCCGTTTAATAAGTTTCGATATATAAGACTATCGATATATGCTATGATGCGATCGATCTCTACCAAGGTGCACCGACCAGCAACGCGGCAACACGCTGCTTTAAGTCTTGAACAGTAACACGCTGGTTACGTCATTGAACCAATTGATGGGTGCTACTGCTGGCTACTGTGTATTACTATCTGCATACGTCTACTACTGAATCCTACACCCCAGAAAATTGTTGCAATTACAGTAAGTTATGTGCATTACGTTGTCTGTTTAGATGCTGTTGGTGGTGTTTACGTTGTTTAATAACTGCAATCATTAGCGTGTACGAGTCTTTTTTTGTATTTTAATTGGTTACTTTTTCATTATATTTATCGTTACTGCAGTAATCATGACCCAGAAAGGAATAAAACGCAAAGCCTTATCACTGAAAGAGAAGTTGAGGTGATCAGAGAAGTGGAATCAAAACCTACCTTGACCCGAGTGGAAGTGGCAAAGCGGCTGAACATGCCCGTAACTACAGTCAAAGGAATTATGGGGAAAAAGGCTTTTAATAAGCTTTCCCTCTTAATAAGTCTTCCCGCTTAAGAAGTCCCTAATCCTCTGGTCCCTTGAAAGACTTCTTAACAGGGTTCTACTGTACATTAATTAATTCAGTAGCCCATATGACATGTGATACGTTTTAAGCGGTAAATAGTATAGTACTGCCGCTAATGCATCCCCCATCCAGGAAACTTAGCGTAACTTCTCCCTTCCTTCCACAGTTTGCGGAGCCAGAGATTGGTTAGCTAGCTGGATGATAATTCTGTTACAAAAAGCGCATGTGGTTACATTATTACTGCTGGAGTGATTGTGAAACATCTGCAGTAGTTTCCCTCTAACATATCTAGATGTTGAATATATAATAATAATAATAATAATAACCATGGCTCGACAGCCCTATATGGGCTTGGGCCTCCTCTTTCTGAGGTTACGAGGTCTTTGTGCATTTGCAGCAGTGAGGGACCGTCCCACTGCCGCGCTTTTCAACTCGATCCTAGTCAGGAGACTTGGGTGAGAAATGGCCGCTTGAATTTAGCTTACGGACACTACTGGTTCTTCTTCATGCCCGAAGGTTCTTTTACATGCCGTAAATCTACGACATGGGACCGACGGCTTTACTTCCCCTCCGAAGGAAGTTGTGCTCCGGATTTTTATCACCCTTAAAAATCCATCGACCTCGGTCGGGATCGAACCCGCGAACTTTGGGTCCAGTGGCGAGCACGCTAACCACTAGTCCACTGAGGGTGACAGATGTTGAATATATGGAGCATAAAATATTTTTGTGCCACAAATCTTGTCTGAAGTTGTTACATTGTCGTGAATATTTAATTATATAAAAGAAGTAAACCAAACTCCTATACTCTTTTGAGTGCATCCATGTGTTGGGATACAAATGGAAGCCATGACTGCTGAGGGCTGACACTGTGATGTGCTGGTTGGTCAGCCACAATGTACAAGTGCTGAATGTGGAGCATTGATGACATCGTGACTGACAGGAACTCTGGGAAATACCTGCCGTAGTGTCACTTCATCTGCAAGTTGCATAAAGTGTTCGTTATTGAATTTGAGTCTGCACAGTGAGAAGGCAGATTGTGGCTGCCTGCAGGTGGCCTGTTGAATGACGCTGAGGTTTGAGGTTTTGGCAGCTGTGAAAGTGAAGATTGTTGTCTCCTGTTCTGACACCATGCAGGTGTGTAGGCGGTTTCAGTGTTTCAGAGGAATTTACTACCTTATGTTCAGGGTAGTAATAGATTGAAGTTGCAGAACTTATTTGCTTGCTCTATTCCTAAATATCTTTTGACTTTGCCTTTGTTAAGGATACCCAGTGCGATATATAAAGAGTATTAACCGTTATCATTTTATGCAACCATATGCAACTGAATCAGTATATCACACCGCCTGACACGATACGCGTCATACACTGTAGCAGGACGAGATCTCTTCAGATCATAATAGATCGAGAAAGATGTTTGTATGCATGCTCCATAGAGAGTGTAAACAACTGGAAACATCTACCTGCAACATCTCACTTTAAACAAATTTTAAATTTACAATTGTAATTTTATGATTATTAATTTTGTATATTTTAGAATTTCAATATTTTAATCATTTTAATGAAGGCAACACAATACCTAGTTAAGCGTGCTGGCCTTATACTCCTTTGTCAGAATAACTCCATGATGTTGGCACCTCAGTGCCAAAACATGTAGGAGTTTTATACTTCTGAATGTATTTTATTAAGTGCATAATTTGGTTAATATATTAATTTATTTTGAGTGTTGCTTATTCCCCAGGCCATCCTTATACAGGGCATACACAAAAGAATGGTGCGGTTTCAAAAGTGAATAAAAAATTTATGTCTCACATTACACGGGCACAACATACACCGTCAGTGGCGGCAACTGTCCAAGTTTCTCATGCGCTACCAGCAGTTCGCTTCTCATGCTTACTGCGTGGCTGCGGGGCCAGTTTCGCTGGATCGGACGTGCCTCTGCAAATGGAGACAAGAACCTTCTCCCTTGGCCACCCCGTTCGCCAGATCTTACACCGTGCGATTTCTTTCTTTGGGGGTTTGTTAAAGACAGCGTTTATGTACCACCATTGGTCACGTCCATCCATGAAATTCGTGATCGGATAACGCATGCACTGCAGGCCATTACAGCGGACATGCTACACCGGGTCTGGGATGAGTTTGATTACCGTGTGGATGTGTGTCGTGTGACCCAGGGTGCAAACATTGAAGGATTGTAATTACCAAATGAGAAACTTGGGCAGTTGCCGCCGCTGACAGTGTATGTTGTGCCCGTGTAAGGTGAGAAATACATTTTTTATTCACTTTTGATACTGCACCATTCTTTTGTGTATGCCCTGTATTATTAGAGTGTCAGTCATGAATGCATTGCATCTGTTAACAAAAACAACACTTCACATTGAAGTGTGACATTACTGAAAACAATTGAGTGAATTGCTAATTATGTTTAGACAGACAAACCCATCCACATGAAAGAATAAATTACATCATGGAATTATGTTATGCGAAGGAGAGTTTGAATTTTACTGGCATTGCGAGTTGGTAGAATGTGTGTTGTGTGATTTGTAAAGTAAGTTACACAACTCATTATGTGCTTCACATATCTAGTGTGCTTCAGTGCGGACCGTAGTTTAAGTTGAAGATGTAATTGATGCCATCCTTGAAGTATGTTGATCATAAGGCATTTAAGGTTTAACATTGTGTATTATACTAATGGTACATTTTTGTTAGACACACCAGGGTGTAATGGTCAGCAGAAGGGGGCAGAAGAAGATGTGTTGCCAACCCTCAGTGAGCAGCTGACGCTCGACAAGCTGTGGGATACCCTTAGTTCCTGCTTATTGGAGCTTGCAGACACTCCAGATCATCACGCTGTCCTTGTGCTGCAGGTCTGTGGCTAAAGTAGTTCTTGATTTATACATGAACTCCTCACCTATTTGTAGCATTATTCTTGCAGGGATTTGCTATTTTAAGTTTCCACAGTAGTATTTTCTTTGCGACTCTGTCTTCTAAATTTCTGTTGTTCATAATACATGTAATATTATGAATATGGGTGGAGCCAGAGTAGCGTAGTCAGTATAGCGACTGCGCTATGTTTTCAGAAACGTCCAGACCAGCAAGGGGGCCCACCCAGCCTCCTATGCATTAAGTACCGGAGTTCTTTCCTGTGGATAAAGCGGCTGGGGCTTTATGTTAACCACTCACTTCCTTCTAGTGCCTAGGTTCAAAACGAGTGGAGCTATATCTCTGCTCTGCCTATATGCCTTCATGGCATGCACAGGGACAACTTTAGCTTTTATTATGACTATGGCTTATAATGAGCAAGAAAAATCATCAGGATGGTCAGTTTCTAATTTTGCAGTTCTGAAAAAGTTGTAGAAAACTGTGGTTCTTTTCTGGAGCTTCCATCATAACAAGTGACTGCTAAGCTAAGTTTTTGCACCAATTGTATTTTCCATGTCACTTATGAAGTAACGTACATTTCTTCCCATAATCTTCCATTCCTCACTCTTCTCTTGTCTCGTTAACATGCAGTTGTCTGTAATTCACTTGGTTCTTTAGTCAGTGGCCTCAGCATATCTCCTAGGACATGCTGTCATTTGCGCAATGTTTTTGTTGTAATTTTGCCTATGGGGATCTTGGATCTTGTTTTTAGTATGTCACATGTTCAAGCATTGATCCCTCATATTATTTAAAGCCATTGTTATTGTAACGAATCCTGACTGTGTCTGAATCTCAGACGTCTTCTTCCAAACACATGGACTGCACTGGGATCACTGCCTGCAGAAGCCTGCCTGAACTGTATTGTGTTCTCCTGAGTTATGACACCATGTAGTTTAATGAGTGGGTACCGGCTTTTGGAGGAACATGCCGCCACCATCTTCAGAATAGAAGTTGAAGATGGAGCCACGTAACCCAGAAAAGTACAATATAAATTGACGTTTATGGTTAACAGTTATCACGTCCAATGTTATGTGTTCTTGTAAGATGTTTATGTTTTTTAATATCTCGAGTTTTCCTTATTTCCGCACTTTCATTGCACTAGCTTTACAGATGCGTGTATCTGATTTACAGCCAGCCGTAGAATCATTTTTCCTAGTGCATGCAACGGCTGCTGAAGAGCGTCGGTTGGCGGCTGATGGTCGTGAAGTTCGCAGTGCGCAAGAGCAACGTACTCGTGAAAATCCTGCTCCACCTGAGGTAGCAATCATCCAGCCAGATGTGGCACCTGCTACAGACTCAGATGGCAACGCTGCCACACAACCCGCTCCCGTCTGCTTCAACTTCAACTGGGAGGTTACACCATCTCCTGTGACACTTTCTCCTGATCAACAAAAGTTCCTCAAGTTTGCAGGTCTGTTGAATTATGAAAATAATATGTGATCTTACAACTGCTGTGTACTAACATCTGTCACTTCATGTGAGAGGGAGTTTATGCAGCAGTGATCAAAGTGTGTTTGAAGTTAAATGTAATTGTGGACAGTTTTGGTAGAAATATTTCAAAATTTATACTGTTAGCAAACAGATGAACTCAGATATTTAAATTCAGTTACAAAATATTGAACTGTTTCTAATATATGTCATGCGAAGCTGCAAAACCACTTCACATGTTCGTGTTTCTCAGTATTTAAGGAGTTCAGTACTTTGTTTGGTGCATTTACAGTAAATAGTTGCAAAAATGTGCCTGTTTGGGGCACCGTATCTGCCCATCTGTCCATGTGTACCACAGGGAGAAGTGGTGAATAGATTTTCATGCAGTTTGGTATTGGAGAGGTTACAAAAATTTCTTGACATTCGTACTTTTGTTAACATTGGACCGTAATGACAGGTACTTTACGTTCAGATTTGTGTTCGTACCTGCATTTTGTGCATAACTCATCAAATATTTATTACAGCAAAACATGTTTCAAACAAAACTTGTAAATGAGAATGAAACACACATTTTGTATTCTGTACTCTTGTTCTGTAACTCTTACTTGTTTCATTACTTACAAAAGAGAGTGAATGTGACAGAATTGTCATGCTGCATGTACATTTCTTAAGTTGTTAATCATCCTAAGACTACAGCTTGCATTGATTTTGATGCAGGTTTCATCGTTGTATTTAGAGTGTATTCTGACTGCATGTAAATGGCAGTGTGGGGGTGGAAGATGCTGTTACACAAATGAGTATTGCACATAATGTGAACTGCTTTCAAACTGATAAACATGTTTTTTATTCAGCAGTCAAATAACTACTGAGGTTTTGCATATTGTGTGCTGCACGTTTGAAACAATCCTTTATTTCTAATCATGTTATGGAAATCAGGATGCTCTTGACTTTAAAATTACACTTGCTCTCTCCGTGTTATGTTTGAGTACTCAGCATGAAATAACAGTGCAGGCAAGTAATGGCTTGCAAGATTGAGGTTTTGACAGTGATGTTGCAGAAGGTTCAAGTCTTCTGGGATGTTACTTCATGTAGTTGGTAAATAGTTGCATCGTTTCCAAGGATCGTAGTGCCTTCATCCTGAGTGTCCAAGCAACCAGTGACAAGTAAAGCTGCTTTGTGATCAGGCCATATAGATTGTGTAATTTACATTTTTATTTCAACATTTTTAATTGTTTTGCAGAGACACATCGGACGGTATTGAACCAGATTCTTCGCCAGTCAACTACACATTTGGCTGATGGTCCTTTTGCAGTTTTAGTCGACCACACCAGAGTGTTAGATTTTGATGTGAAGCGGCGGTATTTTAGATCAGAGTTGGAAAGAATGGATGAGGGCATCAGGCGAGAGGAACTGGCAGTCCATGTCCGTAGAAGTCACGTGTTTGAAGATTCTTTCCGCGAACTTCATAGGCGAAGTGCTGATGAATGGAAGAACAGGTTTTACATTGTATTTGAAGGTATTATATACATTTCGTATTGTGAATAGTTGGCTTAAGGAATATAAATTTCTAATTTTATTGTTTTACTGCACTTTCTTAGGGTCGTGTGATTAAACTAACTTTTTGGTTAAGCAAAACACACTTTGAAATAATTGGACATTGGTTTTCTTTCATGTCATCATAGTTACTTGTTGTGTGTACTTTAATGCTACAGTCATTTTGATTAGGAGGTGAGACGGCTCAGTCAGTGTAGTAACTAGACTGTGGGCTGGACAACTGAGTGATTTGATTTCCAGCAGGGGCAGGAAACCATTCCACCTGCGTCTGGGGTGTCAACCCAGCCTCACATTAAGTGGGTACTGGGGGCTCTTCCCCAGTGGAGAAAGTGGCCAAGGCATGAATCTGAGTACTCACCTCTGTCTAGTGTCAAGATTAAGAATAAGTGGAACTATACCTCACTCCTCCATGTGTCTTCATGGTGTGCATGGGGACAACTTTACCTTTACAGCAGCTTTTGTAGGGGTTTCATGATATGGAAATGAAGTTATTTTGGCACAGTTCTTACTAACGTGCTGTAGGCAGTGACAACAGGCTGTCACTTTGCAGCTTGCTAATAAGCTAAGTAGATGTGTCTGTTGAAGCACTGTTGTAAGAATGTAACAAAGCGTACAAAGCGAAGTTAAACGTTTATGATATAGCATTATTCTTAAATCCACAGGTGAAGAGGGCCAAGATGCGGGAGGTCTACTACGAGAGTGGTATGTGATAATATCACGAGAAATATTCAACCCAATGTATGCTCTGTTCACAACATCACCTGGAGATCGTGTGACTTATATGATTAACTCCTCATCACACTGCAACCCAAATCACTTGTGTTACTTCAAGTTTGTGGGTAGAGTCATTGGTGAGTACATCGCTACATAATACATGGATTCTGTCAGCACAGCTATGTACAGTACTTGTGTGTGGGTAAGCAGAAAGTTTCATTTTAAAAGTTGTGAACCTTAGTATGTCAGTCTTTAGTCTTAATTCACCGTGCATTTTTTATTATTCTAGACATTCACCAACAAAATGCACAAATCACTAACAAGGTGCAATCAGCCCCTTATCATAGTCAAACCGTACACATGTTTCGGCAAAACTTTACGAGTGTCATTAGCAGATCTATCCAGCATTTGAAAAGCACTATTGAAAAACCCCTGATGATGGCTCATAGAGAGCCGAAACATGTGTAGGGTTTGACTATGATAAAGGGCTGATTGCACCTTGTTAGTGATTTGTGCATTTTGTTGGTGAATGTCTAGAACTTAGTATGTCATTTTCACCCAGCTCAAGTGTTTTAAATACTCTGTTACATTGTAGGTCTATTTAGGGTTTGGGTTTTGGCTGCATAGAAAAGTTACAGTCAATGACAGATCAAAATATGGGGAATCTAGATGATTGAGTGAATGCTGATTACCTAATTACTTGTAACTTGAATGTACATGGTGAGGCAGAAAGTCGTGACACATTTTATATTTTAACAGTACTTAAAGTAATGATATGGGCGATGCTGTAATTGTATCAAAATACTCACAAAGTGTTGGAAATGTAATATGGAGACAGATGTCCTATTTCTTGAAAACAGTGTCTGTTAGGTGACCTTCACAAGCAGTACGTTTGTTTGCCGGAGAAAGTATGTTAGGCAGTGCCTTCTGTAGCTCTTCCATTGGAATAGTGGCCATCTCTTCCTGAATTCAAATTATATTTAGCATTCTGTGGAGAGCGATATAAGTGTGACTTCTGGCATTTCAGATGTTCAGTACAGCATGGTTAGTAGGGTAAAGAGTGTGACAGTTTTTCTTTATAAACACTGATTTCTTGCACAGATCAATAGAAACATTCAGAATGTTGTGTGTTGCAGCTAAGGCAATTTATGACAACAAATTACTGGAGTGCTATTTTACACGGTCATTCTACAAGCACATCCTTGGGATCCTCGTCAAGTACACCGACATGGAGAGTGAGGACTACAGCTTCTATCAGGGTCTGGTGTACCTGATGGAACATCGTGTCAGTGATTTGGGTTATGACCTGACATTTAGTGCAGAAGTGAGTTAAAAGTGATAACATTTGAGAAAGTGGCTCATTATGTTGTAACATGGGGATGGGGTAGTGTAGACGGTATAGCAACTCGCTACGGGCTGGATGGTCCGGGAATGGAATCTCGGTGGGGGCGAGATTTTCCGCAGCCGTCCAGACCAACCCTGGGGCCCACCCAGCCTCCTATACAACGGGTACTGGGTCTCTTTCCCAGGGGTAAAGCGGCCGGGGCGTGGAGTTGACCACCCACCCTCATCTAGCGCCAGGGTTAAAGAAACAGTACAGCTATACCTCTGCTCCCCCTCTGGGCCTTCATGGCCTGTTCTAGGGAGACCTTTACCTTTATGTTGTAACTTGAACATGGTAGTATTGTTCCTTTAAAAACATTTCTGACATTGAATGTCTTTGCTGTTAAAATATAGGTCCAGGAATTTGGGGTAACAGACGTGCGCGATCTGATTCCGAACGGCCGCAACATTCAAGTATGCGAGCAAAATAAGATGGACTACATAAGATTGGTTTGCCAGATGAAGATGACTGGAGCCATTCGTAAACAGTGAGTGTTCGTTAAGTGCGCTTGCAATGCCTGTACACTGACAATTTTGATGTCAGCTTTCAGACTTTCAAGGGAGGAACCTGATTATGGACACACTTCAGATAATGTTATTTCCTCCATACCTGATATAATATGTAGGTACACCACCATGGCTAAGTCATTGGCCTTTGGATTGGCTTACGGTATCATCATGTCCAAGTACATTTTGCATCCTAATAGCTTTTGAACTAAGAGAACAGATTACAGAGAGTGCAGCTTTGTCTGTTAATTTTATTGTCTAACATTGAACACCCATATTAAAAGGATCCTTTTTTGCCAGCATTCTCAGGTTGTGGATGGAGGAGACAGTAGCCAGTTACAAGGTGTAGTACTGAATGTATGATTAAGTAGTCACAGACAGCTAACAGGCGATGATCCTCTAACTTGGTGGGAGTTAACAGCTCTTGCTGTAAAAAAAAACTGCATTTTGCAAAATGTTCTATGTGGCTTTGAACTCCAGACCATCTATTTTATGTGATGATAGCAGTGGAAATTGACAAAAGTTTGGAACTTGAAATGTCCGGAGTCTGTGTCAGGTTTAATAGCAAGAGAATTAACACGTGTACCTCGTATTACAGGGTACTGTATTTTCCGGTGTATAGGACGCATCCCATTTTTTATGCAGATTTTTTGGAAAAAAAATAATTTTCGTATATTTTATCATTCATTTATTGAATAAAAAATACATTGATTTTTCAGGAAATTCATACATAACAAATAATCTAATTAGCAAAAATATTTTAAGTTACATTAAAGATATTAATCTTTATCCTCAAATCCACAAAAATCATCATCTTCAGAGCTAGATACACTTGAAAGTTCTTCTGAATCAGGAACAGAGTCATCACTGTCCTCAAACAATAAATTATGCTCTGTACCATCAAGGGACATACTAATGCCACAGTTCTTAAAAGATTTAAAAACTCTCTCGGTTTTAACTGCATCCCACGAATTCTTAACCCATTCACACACTTTCGAAATAGTGGGCTTCTGCCTTTTTTCGGTGTATAAGACACACCGGCTTATAGGACACACTCCATTTTTTCAGACAAATTTTTAGGTGAAAAAAGTGCGTCTTATATGCCGAAAAATACGGTACATTTAATGGCAGTACAGGAGGTCACGTGGGACAAGGGTGGCACTGAAGGAGCGGAAGAGTACGCGTTGTATGGAAATGGGAATGCTGATCGGAGTTTAAGGACAGATTATTTCGTATGTAAGGGAAATGTATTGGAAGTTAGAGGGTAGGGTTTATTGATAGAGTGTTGTATGTAATACAGAGATGTTTTTTATTATTATTCCAAATGCGGGTACTCCAACTGAGGATCGAAATGATGGCACGCAACCTGGAGTTTGTTTTTAATCAGTTCTGTCAATACTGTATGAAAGTTTTGGTAGGAGGTGTCAGTGAAAAGGTAGAGAGAGTGGATATTTTCAGTCAAAAGTGGGGATAATTATGTTCTATATCTGTTATTACAGGATTAATGCCTTTTTGGAAGGCTTTTATGACATCATCCCAAAACGGCTGATATCGATATTCAATGAGCAGGAGCTGGAGTTGCTGATCTCAGGATTGCCCAATGTGGATATTGAAGACTTGAGAGCTAACACAGAGTACCACAAATATCAGCCCACGTCCCTTCAGGTGAGCGTAATCATATGGGCAGCTAGCATCAGCGAGAAATTGAAGAAATTAGCTATTGCAGGCTATGGGTATTGTCTCACAACAGAGACAGCTGTTCACTTTGCCTATTGCTGGACCAGACTGCACAGTGTAGTGGCTAGCACTCTGGCATCATATTCATGAGGAACTGGGTTTAATTCTCAGGCTTTCATCCATATATTGTGGCTGTGGGTTTCCCTGAGGCAAATAGATTGAATGTCGAGGCCAGGTACATTTGGTAGGTCACATGTTTGAATCTTGGTATAGACAGTTATTTGATGTTGGAATGGTACCCCAAGTAATACTGTGGATGAGTTTCACGTTGTGTTCACCGTGCATCTTGACATTAATTTTCAGTTTTTTCACCGATGAATGCACCTTTTATTTTCGTATTTCCGTTCAATTCACCCTACATATGTTTCGGCCGTAACTCGGCCATCGTCTGGGGTACATTGATAAGTTCACTTGTCCATTTGGTATTATCACAGAACCGTTACACTGAGGCTATTTTTTACATTGACAATCACCAGTGTAAAAAATTTCTTAAAGTTTTTTCTTGAAATGTCTTGGTGTATATAGTACTTATCTTGCATTTGAAGTATGAAGTATAGCGCTATAAGTTGTAAATATAGAGCACTATGTCATAATGCCAGCATTTTTAACAATTTTTAATAATAATAATTTTAATAATTCTTACGACATAGTGCTCTATATTTACAATTTATAGTGCTATACTTTATACTTCAAACACAAGATAAGTACTATATACACCAAGACATTTCAAGAAAAAACTTGAAGAAACTTTTTATACTGGTGATTGTCAATGTAAAAAAAGCCTCAAACAGTGTAACGGTTCTGTGATAATAACAAATGGACCAGTGAACAGTGAAGTGAACTTGTCAATGTACCGTGATGATGGCCGAGTAACGGCCGAAACATATGTAGGGTGAACTGAACATAATACGAATATAAAAAGTGCATTTGATGGTTAAAAACTGAAAATTGTGGATGATTTGTTTTAATATTTTGTATTTCACACCCCTGTGCCTCGCATGGTTGTGCTGTGCTAGACCTGAGGTTCATTCCTTCAGCCCTTGCTCCTGGAGAGGAATCTGCTAAACTCAAATCACTCACACAGAGATGGAATTCCAAATCACAAGCTTGAATTACTGAGCCACTTCTGAGACAGAATTGCAATGCACTCTTGGCACTAGAAACTTTTATTTGAGTTTCACACAAAGTATCTAGTCTTGAGGACAGTTTGATAGTACAGCTGAATAGGTGAGCTGAGAGTTAAAGGAAATCTGAAAAGTACTTGTTTGCTACATGTTTCCGAGTGTATTATAAATACATCTTTACAAAGAAATGATGCAATAAGAGCACATCTCACGTTCCATTGATATGTCATGTCCCTAATTTCCTGCGTGCCACCACTTGTGGTAGAGTAAAATACTCCTCCCCTAACATTATTCTCATGGCTTCGGCAGTCAGCTAACCACGTTTTACGAACGTGATGCCATTGTGTTTCAATAACTTTCTCAGCTGCTCCATAGCTGTCTGGTCTTGAGCAGGCTATTACATTGGATCCTGAAAACCACTACTTGCACCTCATGTTGGAATTGCGTGCCACTCTGAAATCACCCCCACGCATGTTACGAGTGTTATGTCAGCTATGTTATATTCCATTGTTGAATTGTGAAATAATCTAAATGTCAAATGCGTTTTTCAGATTCAGTGGTTCTGGCGTGCGCTGCGCTCGTTTGATCAGGCTGCCCGTGCCAAGTTCCTGCAGTTTGTGACCGGAACGTCCAAAGTGCCACTTCAAGGTTTTGCAGCCCTGGAAGGCATGAACGGGGTTCAGAAATTTCAAATCCATCGTGATGATCGTTCAACTGACCGACTGCCATCTGCGCACACATGGTATGAAACCTTTGTCTCAGCTTGAAAATTAAAGATTTCCCAACATCCACATTCTTCATTTGAATTTTGGTTTTAGTTTGATTTTGAAGGCTGAGTGAGTGTAATTAGTCTTACTTAAATTATTGTATAATGGGTATTGGTTGTCCTAGCATGTTTTAACGTTTAGGCTATGTGCGGGCTACGTGTATGCCGGCATTTAAATACCCTGCGGTACTTGCGGCCTATATGTATGCCGGTGGAATTTAAATACTGTAGGTTCTTTCGCTGTCCACACCAGTAAATCTTGTGGGGGAAAAGGGTATAACTCCAATCATTCTTAACTCGGCATTATTAGATGAAATTTAGTGGTCAGCTTCATGCTGCGACCACTTTACCTCAGGAAAGAACCCAGGTATCCATTGTATATGAGGCTGTGCTGCATCTTCCATCTGGTCTAAAAGCCTTAACGAACTTCTTACACGACTTATTTTGCATCGCTCTGCAGTGTGGTCTCGAGTTTCGTCTAAGTAGCTGTTGATGTTTCTGAAGAGGAATGCCACCGATAAGACACACGAAAGTGCAGTTGAGTATGGGAGACTTATATTTCAAATGGTACAATGGTTCAATGTAGGGCTTGTGAATAACAGAATTTTTCTACTGTGTAGTAAGCTCCAGTGAAAGAAAAAAACTTGACTGCTTATAAAAAGACTCCTGTGTTTATTATCGTGAGCGGTGGTAAGATTTCGTTTCAAAGGAATGACACCATCATGGGTCAGACCATTATTTCAGCGCCAGGACACTTTCCTGTGCAAAAATGTACTAAAACTCTATTGTCATTATTCTAATAATACATCAAAGAAATCCTTTTATAGTACTTTTAAATGCTGTTTGTCTTAAATTTAAAGCATTCTTCAATTATCTCTTAATTGCGAGAATTTCTCTTTGTCTTCTGAAGCTTCATTTCATGTTCAAAAACACGTTTACTATTTCTGTCAGGTTGAAGATTATGTTTTGAGATATGATTCTGTTTTCATAAAAGCGGTGTGGACAGCTGACGCAGTCACACCAAGGCTTGTAGTGTTTAGACTAAGTGCAAAGGCTAGTGTTACTAATAAGGAATATTTATCTGTTCTGTGAATTATGCTCCTTGCCATATCATTGCCTGAACCTCCAACACAGATGCAAGATGAAGTGACCAGGAACTGAATTCAGATGCTTTGTGCAGATAAAAACTTAATGAAATCATGTTACATCGTTTTTAAAATTGGCCTGTCTTAAATTTCTTAATAATATATACATTTTTCTTCATTTTGAGCACTTCTGTGTGCTTTACTTTCCCAAACAGGATACAATTTTATTAGAACTCTATGTTAGGACTGTCTTACACTGAGCCTGGATCCCTTCTGAAGAGAAGGAAAAAGACATACGGCTTTGACAAAGACAGAGAACTATTAATGGCTTAAATGTCAGCTTGGTTATGACTCAACATGTGAAAAAGAAATCCCCTAACAGAAATTTCTTGAACCTAGCACAAATTTTATGAAATAAACTTGAAATAGACGATAATATGGAACTTTATTATGTGTATTTAGGCAGTAAGGATACATGTTGACTTTATAAGGCACTCTGCAAAAAGTCTCTTTTTCTACAAAATGGAACTAATTCCGTCATTTTATCTCTTCTGGCTCAAATAATAATTAAAGTTTTTTGTAACCCTTGCACAAAAATTTAAGTGACGAACTCAGAGAATGTCATACGTCAGACCCCGCCAACTCACTTTAAATGCCGTAGCGTAAAGGTTAACAGAGCAGGTATTACTTGGAAACATTTTCAGCATAACTATCTGTTGTCTTGGGAGCATATGCTCCTCGTTCAGTGCTGTATGATAGGGAACTGCAAACAGAATATGCCATTCTTTACTCTTAGTTGTGTTGTGGTTTGATTAAAATTATTGTTTCGGTGGAATTAGTGGTTGGGCTGTAACTGTGGAGACATGGGTTAAATTTCAGTTCATCTGGGATTTGTGGTGGACAAAGTGGCATTGGGGCATGTTTTTCTCCTGTCAGTATGATTCCATCCATGCTCCATACTCATTCATGTGTCACCAATGCCGTATAATCTTAGAAACTGACAGCATTGTTAAGTAACACATTGTTTCATTGTGTTTGTACATGCATATGGACAAGTACAAGGAATTATGAGTGACTGGGATTTTGATACCAGCTGTACATTTACGACACATCTGGTTTTAGACTTTGAAGATTGTTGTGTAGGATACAGCCAGCTTATGTAAACCTCTGTTAGTAGCTGAGGAACAGCAACTTACATTTTATTCCAGTTTCACAGGTACATTGTTACAGCACATGTTTCTGTCTGATTTCAGTTTCAATCAGCTAGACCTTCCTGTCTACGAGACGTACGATAAGTTACGCATTTACCTCCTCAAGGCCATCCACGAATGCTCTGAAGGGTTTGGATTTGCCTGAAGAAAAAGACAACTTAGAAGTGATCTGGAGACTGAATATCTGTAGTGGACTGAGTTACAGTTTGTTTAATTCTTATGTATTGTTCTAGATAGTATATTTATATATTTCATGTAAGTACCAATAGCCTAGTTATGTTTTGCATTTTCACGTTCTTTTAACTTTTATTTCTCATGCCCCTTGTTGTAATATAATGATTTATGGTCCCAACCATGGAGAGGAGGTAATCAGGATCCATCTAAACGTGTTGAATTTATTAAAGCATAATAATTCAGCAGAACTTTAAAACTTGGCTTTAATATTTGAAATGTAATTAATGAACCATGCTCTAATGCTACAACAGAGTTATTTGACGAGTATGTAACATTCGTAAGTGAAATAAACATTACAGAAACAACCTGGATTTTATCGACATGTAACAAATGGTGATATCCTTTTGTGAGTCCGAGTTCCAAAGGTATATATGCTCAGATGTCTTACTTTTGTAAATTGCCACCCTGAAATTGTCTTCAGTTATGCCAGTTATGTACACAGGTCATGCACTTCATGACTTCTGGCATACAGGATAGACTTCCAAATGGTAAGGAAGAAATTACTTGTGTGATAGCGTGGTAGGGAGAGAAAAAAAAATAAAGTGAAGTTCTCCATGAAGGCCCAGAGGGTGGGTAGAGGTATAGCTATACTCTTTCATTAACCCTGGCACTAGATGAGGATGGATGGTGAACTCCACGCCCAGGCCACTTTACCCCCGGGAAAGAGACCCGGTACCCATTTTATAGGACGTTGGGTGGGCCCCAGGGCTGGTCTGGACGGGTGTGGAAAATCTCGCTCCCGACAGAATTCGATCCTCGGACCGTCCAGCCCGTAGCGAGTTGCTATATCGACTATGCTATCCCGGCTCACATGATACGGTAGGTAGAAGTTTAAAGCCATCCTCCCACCCCCCCACTTTTCATATCACGTGTGCCTCAGGTTAAGGTGATGGCATTTAATTCCAGTGCCAAAGGGTTAAGGTAACTCGCTCCCCAATTTTGGCAACGTCGTTTACTTTGGCCGTTAAAGAGTCCATTTCAGTCCCTTTGGCACGTTCGTAAAGTCACGAAAAGTGCCTTTCAGCTTTGCAATATCCGTGTGTCCATCCTGCCGCCCACATGTATCGAATCCCACTGGGTGGATTTTCATGAGATTTGTCATTGGAGACATCTATTACAGTCTGTCAAGAATATCCCAAATTTGGTTAAAATTGAAGAAAAATTTGGGCACTTTACGTGAAGACCTCAGCGTGTAATGTTGCTGAGAGTGACAAAAGTCCAAATGTTAGGATAACAGAGGAGGCACAAGCAGTTTGAAATATTCTGTAGCTCAACAATACTGAAGAGAAATCACTGTTGCAAGTCCACGGCAACAAAGTTATGTGAACTCACCAGAAGCATTTTGCTCTGCAGAAATGTTTGAATCATGCCACACACATATTGCTCCTGTAAACTAGTTAATTCTTAGTATCTTTTTGTACAGCGAAGTGCACAAGTTTATGCTACCCTCACTCTTACTTTTAAATGGATTCCAAGTATGTCACTTGAAAGAGGTCTCATGAGATCAATTCCTTTGCTGCAATGCATTTCTGATGTTAAAATGACTTGTCATTTTTTAAAGGTTTCTGTCTTGAAGGGGCCACAAAATTCATAGAAGACTTCCAGAATTTTCACCCGACATGTCAGGAAAGAAGCACGAGTTTCACATCCTGGCATACCTGTGCTATCATTGTAATTAACCTACTTTTGTTGATTGTGCTATTTGTCTTCAGATTTATATTTGTCCTCTGGATGCCTTGTTTAGCTATACTAAGTATTTACATTCCATTCTGGTATCACATCTGCTAGAATAGGATACAGAAGGGCAGGCACTTCGGTGACCCATGCACTTTAACTGTTATCAATCTTTTGTGCACCCCTTATGTTCATACATTCAGTAGCCCTGCACTCTGAACAAAGTGCACTATCCTGCTGACAGAGACGTCCTCAAAGTCACATGGTTTCACACAAAGTCAACCCAGGTGGCTGAACGTTAATGTAGCCAAAGCCTCACGGTCACAAAGACCATGCAAGGCCATTTCAGATGCCTGTAAGCATCTATCACACACAGGAATGTTTACTAGCCCTAGTTTAAATAGATGTCTTTTTAAATGACAGTGGCCTGTTAAAAACCCCATTATTATTCTTAGCTGGTTTCTGCTGAGGTTGAGTAAATTCCCAGTTTTTTTTTAAAGCAGAGGGTCCTTTAAAAAAACCCTTAGCTTGCCTTTGCCCACGAAGGGACTGCCAATACTCGTGTTGTCTGCTTGCCCAGCCCCTAATCACTCCCCTAGCAACCAGTGCAGATATTCCAAGGGTAAGCTCAAGTTCTATAAGTGGATGTAAGGAGCCTTGTATAGCTAATTGATCTGTCTGTCCCTTTGCCAGTGGAATGGCAAATAAATTAGCCATTTATCAGTTTCATATTTTGAGTGCCCTTTGTAAAATGCTTCAACTTAACTGGCGAATTGAACGAAATACATCCCTGGGAGTCGTTACAAGAACGTGACGTCTGCAGCTATCCGTGGAAGCTACGGCCACGGATCCTCTCAAGGCCAGCGACGTCGCGATGCTATATCGCTTACGCGCTCGCGCCGGTATGGCCGGTTCCATATTAAACCATGTGCTATCTCTCCTTGTTGCTCGATCCCTCGCTCGCTCTCCTGTCTAGCCGTACCCTCCCCGTAGAACGAGACAGGTCTGCGAGAACCGTGACCGAAGGCGGCTGTGGAACGGTAGAACCGAAGGACCGACTGGCGAACGAGGATCCGTAGACCGAGTAGTTAAAAGGACCGTTCTAGAACGTAATGGGGACTGATGTGTTCATCCGCGATCTGGACCCGATCGTCCTACTCACTTCGTTCGCGCGGACTTGTATTGTCGGCAGCGATACACTTTAAAAACGAAGCATGCAAATGGCGCAAGTGTTACGTGAGGAAGTGAATGTGTTTTATATACCACATCTACGTATGAAGCAACTTGTTAACGTGTATTTAGAACAGGTAAATTAAGGAATTATATTGTTGCAACTTTATTTGTGTACTGTGGTGTGATGACATTTTGTGTTTAAAGAGTAGGAGTGTTATTTCATGACCAATTTTCTTTCGTATTTGACTCGTGTAATACACAGAATAGAGGGTGTAATGTTTTCACTAGGCGTTTTCTGTGGTGCTTATGTTGTCTGAACATCCAGCATTTTCTTATCAGTACTTTCGGACTGGAAATATATGCTTATGTCGGTACTTGTTCACGATACGGTGTGCGTGGGCCGCTGTCATTGCACACGTATTGTCATGTTTAAACCGTTAAAATTACAATTACTGCAATATTCAGAAATAACGAGGCAATGAGGGAAGCAGTTGCCCTTGTAACCTATATTGTGATTGATATAATGAGCCCTCCAGATGTTGTCATGCACTGAAATTTTTACCACAGTTGCCTAGATGGCAGTGGACAGTACCACTTTTTGTTTGTTAATGCTCCCATGCAATCATGGAACGTATCCATCCTGCCACATTTTTGCTGTTTGTGAAGCATGTAGACACCTTGTTGCTGTTGCTTTTTGTTTTCGCTTTAGTACCTGCCATTACGAAGTCCCAGGAAAATCGGATGAGAATGGAACATGTCAGCTTCTAGTCTGTGCTGATGATTCAGTTTATTGGGTATGAACATGAATGACATAAAGAGAAACACTGAAGGTTTGTGGGGTGCTGGTAGTGAGGTTGGTCTGGAGATAAACACAGAAAATTAAGTATATATTCATGTCTCATTTTCAGACTTCATAGCACAGTAACAGAAAGGTAACTAATAAGTCCTTGGGAATTGTGGCAGAGGTTAAATATTTGACAGTAGCAATAACAAATCAAAATTGCATGCATGAAGAAGTTGAGAATGAATTAAATTTGGAAATTCTTGCTGCAGTTTAATTTAAGAAACTTTTGTTTCCCCAATCTGCTATCTAGAATCATTAAAAGGGTTTAAAATAAGCTAAAATCTTGACTCATTTTGTGTGGATATGCAGCTGGGTCTCCCACATTCTGTAAGAACACAGGTGGTGTTTCAGAGCAGGGTTGTGAGGAGAATAAATGGATATGAAAGGAAGTAGTAGGAGGCTGGAGAAAATTGCTTAATGACAAGCTACATAGTTCTTACCCTTTACCAAAATATTATTATGATCAAATGAAGGAGGGTGAGAGATTGGTTGGCATTCAGTATGCATGGGAGAGATTAGAAATGCGTACAAAATTTTAATCAGAAAACCTGAAGGGGAAAGTTCATTTTGAATGCCTCGACATTAGTAGGGGAATAATATTAAAATGGATCTTAAAAGAAATAGGGTCAGAGGATGCAGACAGGATTCATCAGGCTCATGGTAGGGACCAGTCGCAGGCTGCTGCGAACATAGTAAAGAAACGCAGGTTAAATAAATGGTGCAGAATTTCTTGACACACCTAGCAGCTATTAGCACCTGAAAGACAGTGCAGTTTGGGGTTGGTTAGGTTTGATTACAAAATGTTTGTCTCCTACGCTGCAATGATAATGCATATTGACAGTATTCAAGCTTAAACGTGTGTGAATAATTTTGATGGCCTATTTGGTTCATTGTGAAACTGTTATTTGGGAAGTGCATATACATTTGAGGTGCTAATGCTCATGATAGATGTGAGGGTAGATTGTTTAAAAATAAAGATAAATTATTGGCATTAGGCTTTCATCACAAATTAAATAAACATATAGTATTTCCTGACATAATATTCAAAGACAGACAAATTACTTACGTATCCGAAACAAAATTTTTGGGAGTCTGGCTAGACCATAATCTAAATTGGGATTTTCATGTGGGAAAATTAGTAATTAAACTAAGTAAACTTTGTTTTGCAATAAAAACAATTTGTAAATAAAAATATTGTTAAAACCATGTATTTTACATATGTGCATTCATCTTTGAAGTATGGTGTTTTATTCTGGGGAAACGTTAGAAATCTTAAGAAAGTTTTTAAACTACAAAAAAGGGCAATAAGATTAATAGCTAATATTTCAAGCACCACAAGTTGCAAACCATATTTCAAAAAATTAAAGATTATGACACTGCCATGTATATATATCTATAAAATTCTTCTATACATTAAAATGTCCTTAAGTAAATCCAAAACTAATTGTATGTTTCATTCGCATGATACAAGGACTAAGTCAGATTTATTCATTACAAGCCACAATACCAAACTATTCGAACAGAGTATTGCTTACAACATTGTGCTTGTTTATAACAAACTACCTGGTGAAATTAAAAGTGTTAAGTCCATAATAAAATTCAAGAAGATACTTACAAATTTCCTACTTGAAAAGAGTTTCTATTCGGTGGAAGAATTTATGACAGTTGACTCCTAATTTGTAGGAACTGGGTTAAAGATGTTATCTCTGTATTGTAATTGCCAGTGCTTTCTTCTGTGTACTATGTTAATTAGTGTCGTGTGTGGTCCTGTACATGTATGTAATTATATCAGATTTACATGTTTGTTTGCTTTTACTGTAATTCTTATACTTTTTATGTAAATACTCTCTGGATGTGTCCAATATCATTCTGTAATGATTTTTGGATGAAATAAAAAACATAAACATAATCATTAATTGAATTTTAGGGCTTTATAGTGTGGGTAGTGTAGGATTGGAGTTTGGTTGAAGGGTAGACTGTTGTGATGAGCTACCAGTTCTGCAGTAGAGCAAGTATTAACCAGGCATAAACATACTATTATTTCAGATAAGAGAAACTGACTTTACTAGCAATGTTGCCCTGCAGGCACTACTTCAACACCTACATGATATATTTGTTGAGGTCAAGTGTCATGAAGATATCGAAGACAGCATCATCCTCGAAAGACTGCAGGCCCGCCTCGAGTCACTTTGTGTGGATAATGTAACTGTTTGTGATTGTCATTCAAAAAATCATGTTGGTCAGGTGAGTTGAACTGCTGCGATGCGTGTGTCTCTTGTGTGTGTCATTTCAGTACCGGAGGGGATTCATATTGCACGGCAAGGTCATCGTGTTTTTTTTTTTCCTGTAATGTCTACCGTGGTGAAATTATATTTTTGGATGCTGCCTGCATATGTCAGAGAATGATATTTGACTTTAATGAGTATGGTTTTATACCTGAACCTGTTACAATGTAATAAATATGAGATGATGAAGATCTTGAAGCTTTGGCAGTGACTGAATTTAACAAAATCTGGGGCTGACAGCCACAACAGGACATGTAAGTTAACCAGTATTTCAGATACTCCATCATCGGGGTTCTGATACGGCTGGACACCAAACTGTCCCGAATTATGTGACTGCACAAGGCCAGAGCTTGTAGGTAAGCGTGAACCAGTGGTGTTACTGGCTGGAGCCTGAAGAGTGCTGTGTCTGGTTCCGATTCTCGTCGGACAACACTCTGATCTGCTTGATAATGTTAGTCAAGCTACGACAAGCACAGCAGCCCAAGAAGATTGTATTGAATATGAGATGTTATTTATTCCCGGCTCCTGTAGGCCAAAGTTACTGGAGGCCATCAGTGGAGTAGGTCTCATATTTTATGCATTGTCAGAAGGTCTGGAATTTAACTTTACAGCCCTTTTTAGACAATTGTAATCTCGGGACCGCACGTGTTCCACATAGATATTTCCCAGGGAGTGATGGGTGTCCAGGCGGAAGTAGGAAATGGGGTTTTGACACTAAATTTATAATGCTCCTACTCGCCGTGGATCTATTATGCAAGCTGGTGGAGCGGCCAGCATTAACTCAAAGTGCCGATGAGATACACAACATCTAATGCACCTATTTATTTTACAAACAAACTTAAAGCAAACAAATCATCAGTACTTACAGAAAGTCGTAGACAGTTTGAAAAACATACAAACACCAACACATCAAAACAGTATCAATACCACATTGAAAAGAGGCTCCACACAGATCAGCAAATACTTGGCAGTGCTGTGCCGCTACAAGAGAAACACCAATCAGACTCCAGCACTACTAAGGACTTCAACAACCCCCGCTATATTTGTATGTGCTGAAACATAATTTTGAAATACAAGTCGAAAACTCAATTTTGATGCTCATTCCACATAACTCGTGGGACATACCAAGAGGGAAATAGGGGAGGAAGGGAAAGTGACAACTGAATGTGTGTCAAGGGTGGCAGGTATTGTTCAGCGGAAACTTCTCGATATTGTGACATAACACAGCACAATAACAACACATCTGACGCTGACTTGTGAGACATCACACACTTGAATCTTTTTTTTTTTCTGTGAAAAATCAGTTTCAGATTTCTCACATGTTAGAAGAAGCAGTACTGTTGTTATTTGGGGTCCTTCACCAATCCAAGCCCAGTGCAGTACAAATTGCATGTAAAATTACAGACTAGTTATTCTGGTGGCTTAAACAGACAGTCAAGTATCAAGATACCACAGAATTCAGTCATGCATGCCAGAGTTAGAACTGTGTCCATGCAGACCAATTTTGGGATGGGGGAGTGGTGACCCCAGTCATATTTCCTTGTCATTTTATGCACTCTAGCAGTATGATTACTCACTGTTAGTGATAAAGAGAATCATAACAGAATTTATCATAAAGAAATAAATATATGTGTTCTCAGTTATCTTTCTGTGATGTCACAAGTTCCTGGGCATGTAACAGCAGAGTCCTGCACCATACTTAAACCTGCTCATAAAAGCCTGCCCCAGTGACCCAGGTTTCACCCTTCTTGTCACCACAAACCTGTAATGTGTCATTGCCTCGGGTTTTTACCATCCAAATTGAACTTGACAGAATTGAAGTGACTGAACATTGAGACGTCTGGAAGGAGACCAGTGAAGAAGAACGTGGTGCCCACCTGGGGAGACTAAAAGCTATCAGTGCGACATTTGGATGACGACCAGCTTAAAGGCTGGACTTAGAAATGGCGTGCAGTTATGGTACAAAGTGTTCAGTAACCAAATGTGCTGGAGTGAATGTTGTTATTTGTGTCCGTAATGTACGCGTGTATGGAGCAAAACTGTGTGTGTAACAAGACTGTTTAGAAATACTGTCATAAATATACAGTTGAACATCTAACACTATGGGGGGTGGGGACAAGAACTGGGATAGTGTAATCTGTATGGCGACTAGTTTGCAGGTGGATACTGAGGAATCGTGGTTCATTTCCTGGCAAGGGTAAGAGATTTTTCTCTTCACCGGGATGTCCGCATCAGCTCTGAGGCCCACACAGTCTCCTCATCAATAGGTACTGGGGGCTCTTTCCCTGGGGGTAAAGCTACCCAAGTGTCGAGCTGACCATTCACCTCCATCTTTTGCCGAGGTTAAGAATTAGTGGAGGCACACTTCCATGCCTCTTTGTCCCATTTTTTGCATGCAGGAGGAAACTTTACACTTACCTTCACTTTACTTTAACAACATGTTTCACTTGTACCACCTTGTGACATGAACATGACATGTCTGCATTTAGAGTTTTGGGTGTGTAAGTGAAGCATAACATGTAACTTGACACTGTAGTGAAACTGATTGTGTTTGATGTGAAAAGTGACTTTGGACAGTCACAGTTTGTGGTTGATAAAAAGAAACATGCTGTGTTTGTGGCACACATTTTAATTGCCTGTCATCGTGGATTATTACAAATACATTATGTCGAGTTGTAAACTTACCTTATCCAAATATGTTATGCCCAGTTGTAAAATTACCTGATCCAAATGTGTTATGCCCAGTTGTAAACTTACCTGATCCAAATATGTTATGCCCAGTTGTAAACTTACCTGATCCAAATCCATTATGCCCAGTTGTAAACTTACCTGATCCAAATATGTTATGTCCAGTTATAAACTTACCTGATCCAAATACATTATGCCCAGTTGTAAAGTTACCTGATCCAAATATGTTATGTCCAGTTATAAACTTACCTGATCCAAATACATTATGCCCAGTTGTAAAGTTACCTGATCCATTCCAAGAATATCTTGCCACATTAACCTTTCCTCATGGAATATGCCAGTGCTGTGACTGCACACAATGCTTCAAGTGTTGTCATGCTAAGTTTGGGTTTATGGGTTGTTATTTCTGATTTTCATTTTTGACTCTGGTTGTATTATCATTTAGATGATTTCTCTGATTGATGATGGAATTGCTGTGAGAAGCAGGTCATCAGAGGACTGCATGGCATTTGGCATTAGGTTGCAAGAAGCTCTGAATGAGTTCACGTCTGCTTTTCTGCCGCACATGAAGCAAGAGGAGGAGATGTTTCAGGTACCATGCTACAGTTGGATGCTTTCGTGATTTTGGTTTCTTTATCGTATGTTTGTGTCTCTGATTTGTTGTTAATAACTCACATATTATTTTTTCATTCAGCACTTTCATTAACCAGCAAGTAAAACGGGTGATGCAAATTCTTATCGCAGTGCGCTGGGAGAAGCGGTTAAATTGTCAAGGTGGCAGATTAGTTTTAATATGAAGGTTTCAAATTTTAATGGTATTGGTTCTGAAGAGAAGGTTGTGTCTTTGTAATTATATTGTTAAAACTATTTTAAATGAAATAAATGTACAGATTGTGTACTGATGGTTTTTTACTATTTTAAAAGTTGTTTTCCAATCACGGTTATAGATACGTGATATCGAGCGTAGTTGTGTATGTAGTTCTTCACGTTCAGTATAGAAATGTTTTTCTCCTGTGTTGATACAACTCTGATTGAGAACTTCATCTTTCTGTGGTAAACACCAAAACACAGGGTGACTTTATGCTCTGACCACTTATGTTGTATAGTCATTCTTTGTTCCTATCTAAGTACGCATGGAACCAGAAACTTGATTCTACAGCAGGAGAGTGCTGCTGTGCCAACCTGGAAGGTAGGAAGTTGGACTGGCTTGGGTCACTTCCTGTAAATAACACACTAGCAGGACAAAGTAATCAAAATTTGTATACAGGAGAGGAAAAAATGACAGTGCCGTGCCTGGTATAGAATAGCTGAAAATAAAGGGGTATTCTGGCAACCCAGGAATGAGATGTGTGGGTCAGCTGGACTGATTAAAGTAAAAAAAAAAAGCCTTTTAGTAATAAGTAATTGCTAATTTTAAAAAAGTGTAAATAACAAGTGGAAACATAGGATAGATAATACGAGACCACTGCTTGGATCCACGTAAGTACACGTACGTAAGTGTTTTAAACATTTTAAAATTTTTATTATATAAATACATCTTTTAAATTTTTCTTCAATTCTTTAACCAGCAATTGCACCTTTTATTTTCTCACTTCTATCTACCCTACATATGTTTCGACCGTATTTTGGTCATCATCAGGGGTATACCGATATAGTCACTTCACTGTTCACTGTATACCCCTGATGATGACCAAAATACGGTCGAAACATATGTAGGGTAGATAGAAGTGAGAAAATAAAAGGTACATTCGTTGGTTAAAGAATTGAAGCTTATAGCTAAGATGCACAGTGAACATAACATAAAATACATCTTTTAAATGTTAATGGATGAGGAATACTGGCAGCCAGTCATGTAAAATGTTATGTGACTACATGATGGTTGCATGAAAACTGAAATGTGTCTGTCATAGGTGTATGACATGTGATAAATGGCTTGAGTTGGTGGCAGTTTATCATGGTTGATGGAAGGTACAAATGGAATTCCTTAACCCGCCTTGCTAGTGTGGCAAGTCCTTCTTATAAAGTGCTCAAGAAAGGCCATTGGTTGCTTGTTTATTTCTCTGTTGCAGCCTCTGTTAGTAAAGTATTTTGAATATAAGGAACTGCAAAGCATTCAAGAGCTTGTAATCGTGCAACATTGCTCACTTACTAATAACTTGATCTATGAGACAATGCTGTCGACCATGAATTCATGTGACAAACTGCAGACAATGAAACATTGGCCAGGGGATGGCAGAAGAATGGTATATGAGTATGTTAAGCATGATTTGAGCAGTCCATTGCACCAAAATGTTTCACTGGAAAATGTGCAGACTGAAATACGTAATGGCACGTACGCTGTACAGTACGGTCCTGATGGAGACATGGATGTAGGCCTTGTTAGTGCAGATGTAACACCAGAATGTGCAAAGCAACTCATCTTCATGGATATACCTGACCTGGCAATAACCAAAATATTCTCATACCTGGACCCTCCTGATCTTGGACGTTGTGCTCAGGTGTGTTGGACATGGAACAGTCTAGTGTACCAGCCTTGCCTTTGGAGGAGAGTCTGCCCTATCCAGTGGGCTTTAGGTGAGTCGTGTAGCACTGTGACAGCTATCATCATGAAAACTTAATGCAGCCAGATTTTCTGTTTAAAAATACAGGCAGAAAACATAATACACCATAACGTAACATAACATGACATTAAAGTTTGATGCCACTAATACCAAACCCCAGAGGTCAAGAAATACGAGGGTTATCCAGAAAGTAAAGACACAACACGGGTGGGAGGGGAAGGGAAATCGCCTTATACCATCCCGCTCACAGCCCAGACCTCGCTTCCAGCGATTTCCATTTGTTTTTGCATGTAAAGAAACATCTGGTCGGCCAGAAGTTTCACGAAGATGAAGAGGTGAAAAACGAAGTCACTACGTGGTTGTGTGCACAGGCGGAGGAATTCTATGACATCGGAATACAAAAGCTCGTACCCAGGCTAAACAAATGCCTTGACAAAGGTGGTGATTATGTTGAAAAATAGCTAAAGGTATGTGTTAAGAGTTATTTCACTCGATTTTGTTAATAAATATTTTTAAAAAAATTTATTGCTTTTGTATCTTTACTTTCTGGATAACCCTCGTACAATGAAATAAAGTATAACCAACCAGGTACAAGTGTATGTTTATTTAACTTCTTCAATCACACCAACAAGTTATATTACATACTTTTATTTCTTTGGCAACTAGTTTCAGTTCAGGGACTGAGCCATCATCAGGCCACTAACGAAAAACTATAGAAAGGAAGCTCTGTGTGTGTTGTTATAGGTGGGAGATTTCCCCGTTTACATCGGTGAGATCTTCTGCCTGTAATATGTAAAGAGCTTGCTTTCTATTGTTGTTCGTTAGTGGCCTGATGATGGCTCAGTCCCCAAGCCGAAACTAGTTGCCAAAGAACTAAACGTATGTAATATGACTTTGATTTCAGGCTTCCACCGCGATGTTGATGTAATCTTTGGTCTTTTGGGTAATTACACGGCATCGTGTGGTAATTATTTACCGACGTTTTGGGACAACGTGTCGGTCCCATCTTCATGGGTCAAGATTCCAAGATGGAAAATAATAAATAATAATAAATAAATGGTAAATAATTACCACACGACGCCGTGCAATTAACCAAAAGACCACAGATTACGTAATATGACTTGTTGGTGTGATTGAAGAAGTTAAATAAACATACACTTGTGATTAGTACACCAACTGGGATGTTCTGTATTATCAACCAGGTTTACTTTATACCTATGTGGTGCTGCAGGTATCAGACGAAGATGAATCCCTGTTATGGGAGGAGAGAGAGAGAGAGAGAGAGGAAGGGGCATGGTGAGAGACTACATTTGTGAAGGGTGGGAACGTGTAGAAAACTTTCAGTGATGAAGATTTCTGGGCAGTGACCACATATTCTTTTGGTTGAGGTGAGCTGGACAGAATGCAAATGATTGGGAAGTGGATGGGTTTGTGGTTATGCAGCAGAAGAAACAAACTGGGTAGGATCTGTGCAGCACTGGGACATAAATTTGGTATTTACATTAGGAGGACTGTGTGACAAAAATGCAGTGCAGCTTGGAACTTGGATATCGTCTTTGCCTTTGTCCAAGGACGGGAAAACCACAATGTTTATTGAGTTGAATCTTGTAGATGCGTACTGACTTCTAGGTATCAGTCTGGTTTTTGAATGTATGAACTCGTATGGTGGTCCCTGTACATGCAGTTGACTCTTGCATTGTTGTTTTATGGAGGTTTCATCATATATCTTCCTGTGATTGAGTAACAGGCAGTTTGAAGTGACATAAGAAATGCTGTATCTTCATAACAGGGATTAGGCAGTTAGTCTTGTTTAGTTCGGAAAATAGTATAAAACAGGCAAGAGCACTCTGTGGGTAAAATGCAGAGTTGTTGAAGGTCATGGCTGTGCCTGATACGATTAAGTACTGCTGTTCATAACGTTGCATCTAAATTATTTTTGCCCTGTTCACTGGCTTATTTCAGAGCTTGGTACACCACAATTCATTAAATTTTGAGAAGGCAGCCAAGTAAAATGTGCCTCCTACTGGATAGGTTTGGTCAGACTTTTACTTCTCGCACGTGTAAGGTGTTACACCGGCTGAATGTGTTTCACCCGTCTTTGAGCCTGGATTGTGGGGACCCATAACGTATTGAACTGACCATGTCTCCTCCATTTCCTGTTGACCAAAATGTTTGTCTGACTAACAAATTTTCTAAAGTTTCTGGACCCCTGCCAAAGTCTCTCATTGGCAGTGATCTGGAGGCATTGCAGTCCACTGCATGTCCTTGCAGACTCTGAGTTGTGGATATAGTTGAATATTATCTTCACATAATTTTCTTCTAAGTGGTCACTTTCTGACAGATTTCCTTGCCTAAGTTTTGTAATATGTTTTCCCATCTGAATTGCATGTCATACTGTTTTGTTGAATCATGTATGTACCTGCTGCTGCGTACAGGTCACTGGAAGTACGAGAAGGACTGGAATGCCGAGCATCACAGGCTCCCAGTACTTCAGGGCCGCAGACGAAACAGCTACTCACTGCAGCAAGTGAACATACAAAATTTGCCATATTTTGGATTTGGCATTACAGAATCAGTGGAATCACTGATTTTGGATCAACCAGATATATGTCAAGACCTGCTTAAGCGATTCATAGCTGAATGCAGGGTAATATCTGGGTGAGTAAATGTTCTAAAATTTAATTGAATTCTAAAAGTTTTTGACAATGGTATATGACATTGTGAACCACTTGTTTCTAGGACTTTGTCCATCGTCTTTATTGTAAATAAAATGTAACATATGAAATATATAAAATCTACGTTTCGGAAGATGGCTCTTCTTCCGTCTTCAGGCCTACTCAGTTGGGTCCTGTTGATTGAGTTGTCCGGTGGTTGAGACTAGCTCAATCAACAGGACCTAACTGAGTAGGCCTGAAGACAGAAGAAGAGCCATCTTCCGAAACGTAGATTGTATATATTTTACATTTTACATTTTATTCACAATAAAGACGATGGACAAAGTCCTAGAAACAAGTGTTTGTAAAATTTAGTCGCCAGGTTTGATGCCATGACAGACTCTTCATGTTTATCTTGAACATTAGGAAAATGAGATTCTGTGATATGTCTGTTGCTTTTTGTGTGTGTGTGTATTTTCCTTTCTTGAGGAAAACTAAACTTGCGAGATTACAGTTCTGTGCCTGTAGCAACTGCCTCCTTCCACGCAGCTACATTTTGACCTTTCTAACCAGTTGACTGCTTTTCACTAAATTTGACATGAATTTTATGCCATTGGAAGCCAGCAGCACTGTCTACTTTTAAATTTCCTGATCAGCAATGATGCATGAAGTTGTGATGAGATCAGCTTGAGCACCATGTGGAAGAATTTTTATTTGGCTTTCAGTTTGAGAATAGTAACTAATTGACCATTGGAAAATTCTGTATGAAGATGTACAGGGTCCTCATTTTGTCTGGTTACTATTGTCTGTCACTTCCTGCCATCACTCCACTGTGCATGTGGGCTGTGTTAACACTGTAGACCTCTGTAGATACAGTAATTATGCTACTCGTTAAAGCTGCAGAACTTCCGAGTTAAGAAAGCCAGTCCCCATTTGAGATTTAAGCTGTGTGCCTCCTGAATATGGCAAAGTATTATTCGTTTGCTGCTTGATAGCATGTAGTTAGCCAGCAGAGCAATATTTAGTGGGATATCCGTGCCAGTTACAACCTGAGGTTGTATTCCCCTTGCCCGTTTGGGACCTTCTGATGCTCTTTAATTTATCACAATGTCTGGTTACCTATACATTCTGTTGTTATTTGTAATAGCCACTTGGTATGATGGGGCTACATATCTGTTCTGTTTAATGCAGTTTACTGTATTATTGCTTTGGCGGACTGCGTCATTAAGTGTTCCAGATTCAGGCCCTGTGATAAGGACTATGAGGAAGAATAGAGAATTATAAATTGCTGACAAGGGAATTAGCAACTGCAATGAAATATTAGGCTAGGCTTTCCTGTAACGTGCCAAGCACACACTGAGGTGAGGTAGAGATGTAGCAGTACCTATGCTCAACCTTGGTGGTAGACGGGGTGGCTCGTCAATGACACACCCAAGTTTCTTTACTCCCAGGACTGAGACCTGGTACCTATTGTACAGGAGGCTGGATAGGCCTTGGGGCAGGTTTGGGTGGGTGTGGAAAATCTCGCCCCCACCAGGGTTCAAACCCCAACTATCCAGCTCGTAGGGAGTCACTGTACTGACTACACTATCCAGGTCGCCATAATGGTGTTTTGGATTATTGAAATATAGCAATTCACTGCATTTGAATTAAACATTGGATTCTTGGAGGGTTGTATGTGTGCGTGCATGTATGTGTGCGTGCATGTATGTGCGTGCGTGCATGTATGTGTGCGTGCTGCATGCGTGCGTGCATGTATGCGTGCGTGCATGTATGCGTGCGTGCATGTATGCGTGCGTGCATGTATGCTTGCTTATCTGTTATTAACCATAATGTTATTCCAGTTCTGAATGTGTTTAGTTTTTATGACTGGAACAAACTGAAATCAAAATCTTTAAAGGAAGATAAATAATTATTTCATTTAAGAAAGGTGTCAGTTGCTAAGTTTATGTAGTGTTGATAGAACATGACTGGAGCTGTGATGGAATGAGAGTGACAAAGGGAAAACCAAAAGACCGGAGAAAAACATGTCCCAGTGCCACTTTGTCCACCAAAAATTCCTCTTCTGTTGGCCTGTTATCAAACCCAGAATTCTAATCTGTGAACTTTTTGAGCCTTAGAAATTGTGTAGCATAGACTTGGAATTTTTCACATGCTTCATATTGACCCATGTAGAGAAGTCCCACTGATGATGGACCCCCCCCCCCCCCCCCCCCCCATCTCCTTGAGCTGTTGCAGTTCATTTGTTGCTCTAGTCCCCTTAAATTGTTTAGCCATTCTGTCCTCATGAATGCCAGAGGTGGTATCCTTTGCTAGTGACCAGCACTTTGGGCTGACTGGTGTAGTTCAAAGAAGGTGGAAAGGGAATAGAAAGAGTGGGGGAAATTTTGAGTGTCATCATGCACGGGACTTCTGACTTTGATCACAACATGGTATAGAATGACCATTGTTATTGCCAATATTTGTTTAATTTTGTATTGACTATTTTTTGGTATTTATAGGCTTTTTTTGCTTTCCAGCTTACTCCGTTTTGTCCTTTGGCGTGTTGGGTCAGGTGTAAAAGAGCTCAATCTTGGGTCATCCTGTATTTTAAATGACCTGCTTCTGAACTTATTTATGCTCCAGTGCCCCAATGTTGTTCATCTAGATGTTAGCTACACAGCATTGTCCTTCAGTGCGTTTCATGGGTAAGTTTTGACACGTCCTAATATCCGGGGAACTGGCCTAAAATAATGTCAGTAACGTAACATATTTCTTATGTCCTCGGTGGACTAGTGGTTAGTGTGCTCGCCACTGGACCCAAGGTTCGCGGGTTCGATCCCGGCCAAGGTCGATGGATTTTTAAGGGTGATAAAAATCCGTAGCACCACTTCCTTCGGAGGGGAAGTAAAGCTGTCGGTCCCATGTTGTAGATTTGTGCATGTAAAAGAACCTTACGGGCATAGAGATGTTTCGTAAGCAAAATTTAGCGGCCATTTCTCACCCACAGCTGCTAGAGGGCTCTACCGGTCCTATCAGGATGAATAGAATCATACGGGAAACCACTGCTGGTAAATTCTCCCATGACAACCCATGGCTTCGTGCCAGTGGGGTCACGACACTCAGAAATGAGTATAAACGACTCGGTATATATAACATATTTCTTAGTGTGTATGGATTATGGAGAGAGAGAGAGAGGGGGGGGGGGGGACTTGTAATATGCTGCAGGAACTGAGCTGTGTGCATCCTGTTACTAGCCAGTGAGTATTGTGTACTCAAATTAGCACATGGTATTAATGTAAAGAGTAGGTTTGTACCTAGGCGCTGCGATAGCTGAGTCGGTGTAGCAACTAACTACAGGCTGGACAATCCGGATTTCGAATCTCGTTAGGGGCAAGAGAGTTCCTTCAGTCCAAAACCATCCAGGCTGGCTCTGGGATTCACCCAGCCCCCTATTCAGTGTGTACCGGGATTCTTTCCCAGAGGTAAAGCAGCTGGGGCATGATGTTGACCACTCACCATTATCTAGTACCGAGGTAAGAATGAGTGGAGCTATACCTCTACTACCATTATATGCCTTCGTAGCATGGACAGGAACAACTTTACCTTTTCTTGACCTGTTTTAGGTTTGTACCTTGTGAATATTTGATCATACTCTCCTGAGTTCAGTACAGGTGGAAGTTGGAATTGGCAGTGTAGACCATATCAGGAGACCACAAGTCTTTCTGTTGGACTGAACTAAGTGGCTGTCTTCCTGTGTTTGCATCTGGACACAACAGACTGTTTTCTGTTTGGTGTACTAGGCGATAGACAATGTTGAAGTCCATAATCTCATAGAAGCTTTTGTTCCTAGCAGTACTATCTGCATATAAGGGTAAAGGTCACTCCATGACACGCCTATGTAGGCACAGAGGAGAGGCGAAGGTATAGCTCCAACTCACATGCAACCTCTACGCTACGAGGGGGCGGGTGGTCAGCACCACACCCTGGTTGCTTTACCCCCAGGGGAGACCCAGTAACCATCATACAGGAGGTTGGGTGGGCCTTGGGGCTGGTCTGGACAGGCATGGGAAGACTCGCCTCCACCGGGATTCGATGCCTGGACCATCCAGCCCGTAGCGAGTTGCTGTGCTATCCGGGCTGCCGTTTATGCATGTACCAGAAGGAAATGTTGAGGCTTGATACAATCAGATGCTAAGTAGGTTTGAATCTTATGTTCTCAATTTACTACAGTTCTAAAACTTTGTTTTTTTACACACTACCTCAGTGGTTCCAAAATTGTGCTCTGTAGATCACAGAGGGGTCCACAACCAGTTCCCGGGGGATCTGGGGATACATTTCTGTAATGGCTACTTTGAAATTTACTTATTTTTTAAATTA
Source organism: Reticulitermes speratus (assembly GCA_021186555.1). NCBI lineage: Eukaryota > Metazoa > Arthropoda > Insecta > Blattodea > Rhinotermitidae > Reticulitermes > Reticulitermes speratus. Next base: position 2,892,996 of record JAJKFL010000014.1, read on the forward strand.
AAGGACTAATGTTGTGTCACAAATAATCAAAGAACTTCTTTAACTGGCAATATGTTTATTTCATATGACTTTTAGAATATCTAATTAAGAAACACCCTGTACCCACAAAGCAAGAGACAGTCATTTTAATTAAAGTCAAATCATGCAATGCATTGTTACATATACTACTGGTATGTATTAGTATCTATCTAAAATCAGTTCTGATATGTAAATTTTTAATTTTGGATACTTATCATCCAGACACACTGTGTTTATGTGAGCAAGAATGTGAGGATCCGTGTTTATTTTTCAAAGCCAAAAGGGGGCCGCGAGCAAAAAAGTTTGGGAAGCACTGCACTACCTTAAAATAAGTAATGAATGAGTAATTTACTTAGACATTGCTACTGTTACTTGCACCTGAATCTTATCAGTTAATGTGACATCTGAACGCAGTCTCCACATTAGTACTCCCCAGTCCTAGACAGAGATTTGGTTCATAGAACAGAAATCACCACATACTTTGTGATCATCGGTGAACAGTTGAGCAATCATGAAAATTTTTGAGAGCACCCGGGGTCCCTACTGAAGGTACCAGGGGTCTTTCAGACATATACAGTAGTTGGTAATACCTGCTGTAGAGGTTCTGCCCCTAGTGAATGTATTTTATGGTATCCTAATTTCTTCCAGTGGTCTGTCATGAGATGTGTCCTGTTGTGTATTTACTGTAGAGAGAGATTGTGTGATATAAACATAACTATCTTTGGTGACTAGGCGAATGACCATTTGTTGTAGCGTGAAGGTGAATGGAAGCTGTAGACTCCTGACCACAGTGAGCTTCTCAGGGTGTGAGAATTTGGAAGACTCTGCAATTATATCACTGACAAAGTGTTGGGAAAATGAGAAAGAGGAATTTAATGATGAATTATTAGACAGGGACATGCAAAGAAATTTGTCTTCAGTATTAATCACGTCACCATCGATGACAGAAATGCCACTGATCGGCATTACTGATCAAAGAAGTCAGCCGAGTACTGGAAGAGATGATGAAGTGTTTTGGTCCATTCCGTACATTGAGTGGGAAAGAAGAGTTAGGGTATCGGGGCTGCATTCTCTGATTCTTTCAGGTTGCCACAAGCTTACCGATAAGAGTCTTGAAGAATTAATGAAGTCAAGTACATTTATACGGAAGCTCAGGCTGTTGGACATGAGTGGTTGTTTCCGATTCACGGCACGCACGTTAAACTGTCTAGTGAAGAGATGCCCAATCCTCAGCCCAGAATGTCTCTTTTACTGTGACCACATAAGTGGTGGGCCATACAGCAATGAAGCAAATGGTTGCAACAATCTTCAGAGTGTGAAGAGGGCATGCTGTGTGGCCCCCGAGTGAGAGTGGTAGGACCAGATGTCCAGGATTTGATGTCTTGAGAAACGAAGAGTTTTACATTGTAACTGTCATGCTCAACACTTTTGTCATAATTTTAGTGAAGCCCTGAAAATGAGCCTCATTAATTGGACAAAGGTATGATGTGAAGATGAAATGAGTTGTAATTGAATTTTATAGGAAAATTAAATCCATTCCTTTCATGAATATATAGTATTAAAACAAGAAATATTGTCTTCAGAAGAGTAAATTTAGTACTCTGATTTAAAAGAAAAATGTGTACCTTCCATTGGTTGCTAGTTGTTCAGTGTAACCTATAGATATTTATGATATATAATTCTAACTAATTTCACTTTTTTGACAAACAAAATATATATTATGCAGTTTTGTAGTTTATATTTCCCTATGTGTTTTGGCTTAAGCCATCTTGAGGGGGAAACAGTCACAAAGGAAAAGAGCACTTGTATTAACATAAGTACACAACGCTGTCAAATGTGTAGTAACTTTAGTAGTGTTTCTTTTGTGTTCTTGTAAGTGTAGATTATTTTTGCGTGTTGGATATTTAAAACTTTGTATTATATATATTCCATACATTAGACAAATATTTATAATATATATTCCAACTAATTTCACTTTCTTGACAAATAAAATGTATGTTGTATTATTTTATAGTTTACATTTCTGTTACTGTTGCCATCCATTGCGGTCTCTCATACACTCGACAACGAACAAGACTCTAGATTAGTTTCCATCTTTATTTAGTTGCAACAGTACATATATCAGCCGACCAAAACCGGGAGCTTCCTACTTCCTTATTGAACTCCAACTGTTGCCAGTCACTGGGTCTTTTCTCTATTATTAACCCCCCCCCCCCTTGTCAACCAACCTCTCTCCCTACAAACATGGAGGGGTGGGGATGCCCAACTGGCTTGAATGAATGTTCGGCTACGCTACATATTTGGCTTAAATAAGCCATCCTGTTTTCCTTTGTGATGGTGGCTCCTCGAAGATTTCTTATTTAAGCCGGAAGTGCAGGGGAATGTAAACTGTAAAATAGTAGAACATATACAGTAAACTCCTGATTCAATGTTCCCGCATTTAATGAAATCCCGGATTTAGCGATGATTTTTTCATGTCCCGACAATAGCTCCATATTAATTGAAAACCTCCATTTCATGAAAACCTTGATTTAGTGAAATATATTCTAATGCCCCAGCAATTCATTTATTTGTTTTAAAAAAAGTGTCCTTAGTTGGAATTGTATATAATAAATATATGTCTAATGCCCAGAATATGCTGTGGGTCTCAGTGAATTCCATGTAAACATAGGTATATATTCCTGCCTATAACTGAATGTAGCTGTGTAAATTTCATTTACATATCACTGGGAATCGGTATATTTGTTGTACGTTCATGGGTAACTTACATGTTCAATTCTGTAGGGAGACACATATAGTTGCTAAATCGATTCAGTTTGAAATCTGTGGTCTTCTGGGTTATTACACGACGCCGTGTAATAACCCAGAAGACCACAGATTTCATCAACATCGCGGCAGAAGCCTGAAATCAACGATTCAGTTTGCTTTGATTTTAGGCCCAGATTTGAAAGGTCACATTTTATTGTATTTGTTTGTTTGACATGAAGATGTAACTATCTGTTCCTTGTAAAGATACTGAGATATGAGTGTGTATGTGTTCTAATTCATGCCTGTGAGTTAGTTGGCCGTGCCACAGAAGTTTGAAGCATGCTCTTCAGGAAGTTTTAGACATTGCTCTTCAGGCAAGATATGTTCTTGAAAATTTGAATTGAATGTTGTATCAATGTTCCTAAGAACTTTAATATACTTCTCATGTTCAGCATGAAAATACTGTAGAGTGTGGTAGTCAGTATTATAGTGATATGTTGATGAAACTAATGTTAAGTCAATCATAGATTCACCCTTAAATGAAAGGAAACTGTAAAAACATGAAGTATTGCACTGTGCTGAAGCCATTGAGCAATTTAATGGTTGTTACGAACATTTGAACCAACCTGAACCGTGTAATTTGCCACGATTATTGGGTTTGAAATCTTAACTTCAAAATATTTTACAGTTTTGGTGTTTGTGTGGTGAAGTTTTCATTGTCCATTTCCTTTTACAAGAAAGTAGTGGGAGATACTGCAGTAACTATGATTTTCATATTTATAACTAAAAAGTGAAATTTTTGTTTGTTTTCCTTTACTTAGATTTTTCCATAGATAGCTTGGGGATTAATGGTCAACATGTCAAAACCCACTATCTGAATACAATTCTGTATGCCAGTTGTTCTTTTGACAGGTGACAGGTGCTCAATAAGTAAGATTCCCTTTGTCATAAAAATTAAATGAGAAGTTATTACAGCGTTAAATATAGCTGATATAGTCTGCTGAATTGTCATTGTTTTTCAGCATAATCCCTGAACACTTGTGCATTTGGAGTGTTAACTAAAGAAACACACAAGGGACATGCACTTTGTGGGTGCTGCAGTCAAATGTATTTGTTCTTGGCAGGTAGTGCATCAAGGTAGTCACAGTGGTTGGTTCAAACTTACATATATGCCTTGTGGCTAACATCCTGAGTTCTGGCAGACCGTTTCGCTGATTTTTTTAGAAACACTGTTGTCTTTTGGTGTCAGGATATTTGCTGTGCCATATCTCCAAAAGATCAGTAAACCGGCACCTTCGCGCGGTTTAATACATGACTCAATGTGCCAAATTTCATCGTGATTATACCTATGCTGCCATTTGGGTCTGTCCTCTAGCAAATAGCTGATTTGCTGTGTCTCTGTTTCTTACAGTGTTCCTGTCATTAATTCACTTTAATTAGTACAGTATTGATTTTATTTGCTAATAGTTCATGCCAATATATAAGCTGTTTTGTTTTCTGTCATAGTTTAAATTGATTCAGGTTGTTGTTTAATGTATTTCGTAACTTTCATTGGCATCACAGGAGATTTTGTGTTGGGGAAAGATTTTGGATTAGATTTAATCACTTTCCATTAACTTCAGTTTTGTTTATTACAGTTCTTAGAAATGTGTTACTGTCACTGGTGTCTAATCTGCTGTTCCGTCTAGAAAGTGTTGTGATACTTTGCATTTGTCATGATTGAGAACAGGAGTGATGGGGGAAAATGGGTGCAGAAGTAGAGGGATAAGGACATGACAGGACATGAGGTTAACAGAAGAGGAAAAATAGTTGGAAAGCTCAGAAAGAGTAACGTTATCTGAAATTTAACAAGCTATTCATGTTGTAATTTTAATAAGAGGCAAGGACTGTGAAGGAACAGTCTACAGAGAGTAGGTATTGGAGTTTCCTGGAGAGTCCAGACATATTTCTGTTAGTCACGTTTTGGTTTTTTAGTGTTACAAAAATTTATCCTTCTCTGGTGTATTGATATTATGTTAAGCTAGTAATGTGTACTGCTGTGCTGCAGCTGACAAGTTCTCTTCAAATCTGACTTTGGTTACCCCTTGTCATGGTTGACCCACGGTCAATATTAGTATCCCTATGCCACTGACAGGTGGCGGGCTCTTGTGAATGAGGTAATGAACCTTTAGGTTCCATAAAACGCGGGGAATTTCTTGACTAGCTGACGACCTGTTAGCTTCTCAAGAAGGACTCTGCTCCTTGGAGTTAGTTAGTTAGTTATGCCACTGACAGGTGATTGGCCATATTTACCGAAGGGAAGTCAAATCCTGGAGGAGTGAGAGGTATGACCCGGTTGCTAGCTGATTCCTTGGATATTGACTCTGGTGAACTGGCCTCAGTAGCGCACAGCCACCAGTGGGTGGTTCCGTCTTGTTACACTGGCAATTAAGAGAGTGCTTCCTAGACGTAATCTCATTAGCATACTGTAAATGTGGTTTCCTTACACAGTTTTTGGAAGAGTGGTTTGATTGTTCGATGGAGCCCCCATTAGTGCCTCACATACCTGTACCTTTAGGATGGGAGAAGTTACCCAGACAGTGGCATAAGTTAACTGCATATTACTTGCATATTTGCAATACATTACCAGTATGAACAATTAAATTACTCCATTGATGGCCCAGTGAATATCAACAGCCTGTGAGCATCCCCAAGCTAACTGTAGTACCACCTGTCACTGAATACGAAAGTCCCATTTGATCATAACGTGCGCCCTGATAGCTTCAGTTTTGTAACTCTGTTTCTTTTGACATTGTATTTGAACAGGAAAAATTGCACGAACCATCGTTCTGGATTATTCAGACTGGTCAAAGCAGTATTTTGCATATTTCCCTTAATGTGTGAAGGAGTTGCAGAGTAGTTTCTGGTGAGAAGAGCAGGGGAACTAGCAATTTTTGTTTGATTTATGTCACCTGCATTTTTATGAATGACTGATACATCTGTGCTTTTGTTTGTAATTGTTAACATCTGTGCTGAATTGCATGTAACTAAAATAAACCACCATTTCTGTTACGTCTTAAAGTGTTTTGGGGCCATTACGTTGGGAATAGCTGTAGTAATTGAATCGTGTATGATGCATATTCAGGGGAGTAATATGGCTGTGACATGTGAGTGTGATGAGAGTATAAGAGCAATGCTTTTGTTAATGTAGTGAATATAACTGGATTTTGTTTGTTGTCAAGAAACTGTGATTTCTATGTAGGTAGTTCTCTTTATAGTGAAGAAGGCTTAAGCTGTTGGTTATAGGAGGCTTGTTTATTAAAATTTATATTCTGTTGAACAAGTGTGATACTGTTTTGAAGTTTGAGTCTTGCAACTTCATACATATTGAGAGTGATTTGATGTATGTTCAATGTCTTGTACATTTGTGGAAAGCAGAACTTCCAAGACAGGGTAAAGTGTGTATAAAACTTATGTATGATAAATGTAATTTTTGTATATTCATTATAAATCTGATTCTTTGATTTTTGAAAGCTGAAATTAAAGTCAGATGTAAATTAATGTTAAGTATATTCCATGAATCAGGTGTTTAAAAGAGAGTGCTTTTCTGTTGATTTATTCTCCTGAGCAGTGGGAGTTTTAATTGTAAGAATAAAATATTTTGAGAAAGATGTTTAAATAATGTCAGACCTCTAGCAACTTGGTACACTTTTTCTCCCATATGATGTTTTGAAGCTAGCTGCATTAGTATGTTTTCCAGTATTCCTTCAATTGCAATGTAGCACGATCAGTCAGGCAGGCAGTTGCCAACATGTCAATAAATGTGTCTTAGGTCCTATTGCGTTGTGACATGTAACAGTTGCAATTTTTCTTTTCGGTTTTAAATTGCAGCTCACATTTTCTAAGAGGAGAGATCAAATATCTCACTTGTTAATAGAACCGAAATATTCAGTGCTGTGAGTGCCAAGTTTGAAAACTGAACTTTGTCTGGAGTCATTTCAGTCTGTTTGCATTGATTTTGTAATTGGCTGCTTCCAAAGAGATTTTGCTGTCAAGATTCGGTGTTCTCTTCTTTCTCTGCTCTACAGGCTGCATGCACAATCCTTTCCTTAGGTATTTCCCTACATAACGGTAGCAGGTGAGTATTCTTATCATTGGAACCGGTAATGCATACAGAATTTTGTTGCAGGAAAAGCTCATGACCCAGTCCTTGGAAAGTGCAAGTGGTTAGGGTTGGAGGAGGAATAAGCTAGGACGTGAACCAGACTGAAGTCCGTCAGGAATGTGCCCAATGGTGGGCATTTGCATTAGTTGTGTTGAACAGCAGGAACGAGAGTATCTCATAACCCCCCCCAAACAACAACGATTTTAAATGTATTTATCATTGAAGAGAGAAAGTGTTCTTGGCGAGAGCTCGGAACTGATATGCGTAAAGAAAACAAAAGAGCCTTTCCTTTACTTGTGGTCTTTGGTAGAGAGGACTACAGCCATGGATACTACAGCAAAGTTGTATGATTGGTTAATGCGTAATCTGTGATATAACTCCGGATGTGGCGAGCTTGGGAGGCAGTATTTTAGGTGTGTTTGTGTTTGACAGTAAATAATTGCGAAATCCCGTGCTGTTTACAAGACCAGCAATGACTTTTAGGAAAGTACCGACATAATGTTTGAAGGTAAGGAAGAAGTAACATTTTGTGTATTCATTGTGTATTCCCATATTTGGCGTATCACGTCTATTTCACGTGTCGGTGGAAAGTAGGCATACATGACAGATCTTGGGTCGAAGGACAGGTTGCTTCTTATAATTATTGCCAGTGAAGTTATAGTAGATATTCAGTTTGTGTTTATTTTTAAGGGAAGAAATTATTCGGGAGACACCTCACTCGCATGCCCTGGGAATTTCCTTACCACACTTCCAAGACAAGATGGCGGACAATCTGCATACAAACTAAAGAAAAAGGACCGGAAAAACACCGAAAACTACGGACATGTTCCAGAAGAGACCACATCTACATGTTCCAAAAAAGGACAAAAAAAACGTCAAACCGAAAACGTGCAAAAACCCACATACATAAGTGCATCTGTGTACATAGTGAACAATATAGGACCTAGACAGTGAGACAAAGCACAGTGCCTAGTTATTAAGAAACCAATAGGAATCAAAGACAATGTGTGAGAGATACAGTTAGTGGACGCTTCAAGAGAAACCCCTGATGATGGCTAAAGCACAGCCGAAACATATGTAGGGTACAATACATATATAAATAAATAGTGCAATAATTGTTGGTTTAGGTATATAACACACTTCCAACTTCACATATTCAGTATTACACAAATAAACTTGCCTAGTCTACAGGCGATAAGGTGTTCACTGTCGTTCCCAATGTACGAAATGTCTGTAATAACAAAACGTCGTCCGATACAACCAAAAAAACTACTTTAAAACACAAAGTATCCCTTATTATTGCGCGATCGCAACCAAACTTACAACAATCGTAGCGCATGCGCAAGAAGAGCTACGTATGGCGTGTGGGAACACTCCCACTAGAGACTACAATACACCTCGCCGTTTCCCACAACAGTACGGCTACAACGAAACGGTACATTTGCCTCTCAGCTTCCCGCGAAAGCACAGGAGGGGAGCACACTAAATGGCCCTCGCTTCAACTAGAGATCACTGGGCGGGACCATCCTACGTCAAGCAGCCAATCACAACACAGGCAGTCCGGCTCTGACCCGTATAAATACAGGGCCAAAAACACCAAAGTTCATTAGGCAGGCAACAGGCGCATGTCTGAGGACATGTCCGGCCTCTGAGCAGCATGCCAACTGGTACCACTGAGGCTGGGGCCGTCCCCGGGGAACGGCCCAACAAGACTCCTGTCCTCTTAACAGGAGTCACCGACTCGCGTAGTTGAGGACATTATGTCCCAGCAGTCTGTCCGCCCAGATGAAGGGCGAGAAACTAATGATCGTGCCGGGGACTGCCGACGGTTTCAGAGCCACAGATAGTGCCCTCCGATTCCTTGATGGGAGCAAGGGTGTGACTTTTCACACTTTCTCTCTCAAATAGGACTGTTGTGTACGTCTGCTGGTGAAAACCCTCGGCAGGCAGGTGCCTGAGAGCGGTTTTTCCGGGAGGAGCTTGAGGCCCTGGGAATCCGTGTCCAGGCCGTCATGCAGCTCCGCTCTGGGCGCCGCGATCAGGACGCTACGCGCGATATACCTCCTACTCCACATTTTGTGGTGTCGGTGGCTAGAGGCCCAAAAGTGCAGAAGGTGCGATCCCTCTCCGACCTCTGCGGCTTAAGAGTCTCTGTAGAGACGTACGTGGCCCCCAAGGCCCCACTTCAGTGTAAGCGTTGCCAAAGCTTCGGCCACACGCAGCGTAACTGCGGATACGTACCCCGGTGTGTTACCTGTGGTGAGTCTCACCCCTCCGGGGAGTGCTCTACCCCAAGGCAGCACCTTAAATGCTGCAGCTGCGGGGGCAACCACACAGCAAACTACCGGGGCTGTGCAAAGTGGAAGGAGGCTAAGGCCGCGCTTGCAAAGCTGACGCCAGCTCCTCGCTTCCACATGAACGGTGCAACCGGTCGCTCGGCTTCAGCGCAAGCGACCCGCGCCGAGCCTTCTGCGGAACAGAAGAGCTTAGGCCCTGAATGGTCTCATGTGGTGCGAGGGGGGCGGGTAGTGAAACCCACCATCCCAACCTGAACCCACTCTCAAGCCGGCCGTGGCCCCTAAACAGGGCAAAGCGTCCGCAAGCAGGAAAGAGGGTTAGGCCGCCCAACCTGTCATTGAGGCCCCTCAACAGGCCCCAATGAAGAAAAAGGCGATGACTGGTAAATCATAGCCACCACATAAGTAGCCTAATCCTGCTTCCATTCCACCTCCCAACCAGTCACCGATCGAGGAGATCTCTGATCTGCTCTACAACCTACCTGTAAACGCGTGTGTGCAGCTGACACGGCGGCTCCTCACAGCGGTACCCACCCTCCCTACAGGTGCAGCACGCACGCGGGCTGTCCTGGAAGCCGCGATACAGAAGAAAAACTACTTTGGTGTTTAAGTAAAGTGCCCTTTATTATTGACCAATTTCAACCATACAAGCACTGTATCTAACGCATAAGCAGTGAGTGTGAGGTTTGACGTTTCACATATATCACTGCACTGCAAGGCGCGATACACAAGAAAAACTACTTTGGTGTTTAAGTAAAGTGCCCTTCTTTACTGACCAATTTCAATGATTCTAGCACTGTATGTAACGCATGCGCAGTGAGTGTGAGGTTTGACGTTTCACATACATCACTGCACTGGAAGGCGCGATACAGAAGAAAAACTACTTTGGTGTTTAAGTAAAGTGCCCTTCTTTATTGACCAGTTTCAACGATTCTGGCACTGTATGTAACGAATGCGCAGTGAGTGTGAGGTTTGACGTTTCACATACATCACTGCAATGGAAGGCGCGATACAGAAGAAAAACTACTTTGGTGTTTAAGTAAAGTGCCATTCTTTATTGACCAATTTCAAAGATTCTAGCACTGTATGTAACGCATACGCAGTGAGTGTGAGGTGTGACGTTTCACTTACATCACTGCAATGGAAGGCGCGATACAGAAGAAAAACTACTTTGGTGTTTAAGTAAAGTGCCCTCCTTTATTGACTAATTTCAACCATACTTGCACTGTATCTAACGCATACGCAGTGAGTGTGAGGTGTGACGTTTCACTTACATCACTGCACTGGAAGGCGCGATACAGAAGAAAAACTACTTTGGTGTTTAAGTAAAGTGCCCTTCTTTACTGACCAATTTCAATGATTCTAGCACTGTATGTAACGCATGCGCAGTGAGTGTGAGGTTTGACATTTCACATACATCACTGCACTGGAAGGCGCGATACAGTGGAAAAACTACTTGGGTGTTTAAGTAATATGCCCTTCTTTATTGACCAATTTCAACGATTCTAGCACTGTATGCAAAGCATGCGCAGCGAGAGTGAGGTTTCACGTTTCACATACATCACTGCACTGGATGGCGCGATACAGAAGAAAAATTACTTTGGTGTTAAATTAAAGTGCCCTTCTTTATTCACCAATTTCAACGATTCTAGCACTGTATGTAACGCATGCGCAGGGAGTGTGAGGTTTGACGTTTCACATACATCACTGAACTGGATTGCGCGATACAGAAGAAAAACTACTTTGGTGTTTAAGTAAATTGCCCTTCTTTATTGACCAATTTCAACCATACAAGCACTGTATCTAAAGCATAAGTAGTGAGTGTGAGGATTGACGTTTCACATACATCACTGCACTGGAAGGCGCGATACAGAAGAAAAACTACTTTGGTGTATAAGTAAAATGCCCTTCCTTATTGACCAATTTCAACTATTCTAGACTGTATGTAACGCATGCGCAGGTAGTGTGAGGTGTGACGTTTCACGTACATCACTGCACTGGAGGCGCGATACAGAAGAAAAATACTTTGGTGTTTAAGTAAAGTGCCTTTCTTTATTGACCAATTTCAACATACTAGACTGTATGTAACGCATGCGCAGTAGTGTGAGGTTGACGTTTCACTACATCACTGCACTGGAGGCGCGATACAGAAGAAAAACTACTTTGGTGTTTAAGTAAAGTGCCTTCTTTATTGACCAATTTGAACATATTACACTGTATGTAACGCTTGCGCGTGAGTGTGAGGTTTGACGTTTACTACATCACTGCACTGGAAGGCGCGATACAGAAGAAAAACTACTTTGGTGTTTAAGTAAAGTGCCTTTCTTTATTGACCAATTTCAACTATTCTAGACTGTATGTACGCATGCGCAGTAGTGTGAGGTGTGACGTTTCACGTACATCACTGCACTGGAGGCGCGATACAGAAGAAAAACTACTTTGGTGTTTAAGTAAAGTGCCCTTCTTTATTGACAATTTCAAATACTAGCACTGTATGTAACGCATGCGCAGGAGTGTGAGGTGTGACGTTTCACGTATCACTGCACTGGAGCGCGATACAGAAGAAAAACTACTTTGGTGTTTAAGTAAAGTGCCTTCTTTATTGACCAATTTAACCATACTAGCACTGCATTAGCACGCAGTGGTTGAGTTTGAGTTGAGTTACTACATCACTGCACTGGAAGGCGCGATACAGAAGATAAAACTACTTGGTGTTTAAGTAAAGTGCCCTTCTTTATGACCAATTTCAACAATTGCACTGTATCTAAGCAACGCAGTGAGTATGAGGTGTGACGTTTCACTACATCACTGCACTGGAAGGCGCGATACAGAAGAAAAACTACTTTGGTGTTAAGTAAAGTGCCTTTTTATTGACCAATTTCAACATAAGCACTGTATTAACGCATAGCAGGAGTGTGAGGTTGACGTTTCACTTACATCACTGCACTGGAAGGCGCGATACAGAAGAAAAACTACTTGGTTTTAAGTAAAGTGCCCTTCTTTATTGACCAATTTCAACGATCTAGCATGTATGTAACGCATGCGCAGTGAGTGTGAGGTGTGACGTTTCACTACATCACTTCACTGGAAGGCGCGATACAGAAGAAAAACTACTTGGTGTTTAAATAAAGTGCCTTCTTTATTGACCAATTTTCAAATCAAGCACTGTATTAACGCATGGCAGTGAGTGTGAGGTGCGACGTTTCACTTACAACACTGCATGGAAGCCGATACAGAGAAAAACTACTTTGGTGTTTAAGTAAGTGCCCTTCTTTTTGACCAATTTCAACATCTAGCATTGATGTAACGCATGCAGCGGTGTGAGGTTTGACGTTTCACGTACATCACTGCAGGAAGGCGCGATACAGAAGAAACTACTTTGGTGTTTAAGTAAAGTGCCCTTCTTTATTGACCAATTTCAACATACTGCACTGTATCTAACGCATACGCAGTGAGTGTGAGGTGTGACGTTTCACTTACATCACTGCACTGGAAGGCGCGATACAGAAGAAAAACTACTTTGGTGTTTAAGTAAAGTGCCCTTCTTTATTGACCAATTTCAACGATTGTAGCACTGTATGTAAAGTATGCGCAGTGAGTATGAGGTGTGACGTTTCACGTACATCACTGCACTGGAAGGCGCGATACAGAAGAATAACTACTTTGGTGTTTAAGTAAAGTGCCCTTCTTTATTGACCAATTTCAACCATACAAGCACTGTATCTAAAGCATAAGCAGTGAGTGTGAGGTTTAACGTTTCACATACATCACTGCACTGGAAGGCGCGATACAGAAGAAAAATTACATTGGTGTTTAAGTAAAGTGCCCTTCTTTATTGACCAATTTGAACGATCGTAGCATTGTATGTAACGCATGCGCAGTGAGTGTGAGGTGTAACGTTTCACGTACATCACTGCACTGGAAGGCGCGATACAGAAGAAAAACTACTTTGGTGTTTAAGTAAAGTGCCCTTCTTTATTGACCAGTTTCAACCATACAAGCACTGTATCTAAAGCATGGGCAGCGAGTATGAGGTTTGCCGTTTCACGTACATCACTGCACTGGAAGGCGCGATACAGAAGAAAAACTTCTTTCGTGTTTAAGTAAAGTGCCCTTCTTTATTGACCAGTTTCAACCATACAAGGACTGTATCTAAAGCATGGGCAGCGAGTGTGAGGTTTGCCGTTTCACGTACATCACTGCACTGGAAAGCGCGATACAGAAGAAAAACTTCTTTCGTGTTTAAGTAAAGTGCCCTTCTTTATTGACCAGTTTCAACCATACAAGCACTGTATCTAAAGCATGGGCAGCGAGTGTGAGGTTTGCCGTTTCACGTACATCACTGCACTGGAAGGCGCGATACAGAAGAACAACTTTGGTGTTTTAGTAAAGTGCCCTTCTTTATTGACCAATTTCAACCATACTTGCACTGTATCTAACGCATATGCAGGAAGTGTGAGGTGTGACGTTTCACTTACATCACTGCACTGGAAGGCGCGATACAGAAGAAAAACTACTTTGGTTTTTAAGTAAAGTGCCCTTCTTTATTGACCAATTTCAACCATACAAGCACTGTATCTAACGCATACGCATTGAGTGTGAGGTGTGACGTTTCACTTACATCACTGCACTGGAAGGCGCGATACAGAAGAAAAACTACTTTGGTGTTTAAGTAAAGTGCCCTTCTTTATTGACCAATTTCAACCATACTTGCATTGTATCTAACGCATACGCAGCGAGTGTGAGGTGTGACGTTTCACTTACATCACTGCACTGGAAGGCGGGATATAGAAGAAAAACTACTTTGGTGTTTAAGTAAAGTGCCTTTCTTTATTGACCAATTTCAACGATTCTAGCACTGTATGTAACGCATGCGCAGTGAGTGTGAGGTCTGACGTTTCACATACATCACTGCACTGGAAGGCGCGATACAGAAGAAAAACTACTTTGGTGTTTAAGTAAAGTGCCCTTCTTTATTGACCAATTTCAACCATACTTGCACTGTATCTAACGCATATGCAGGAAGTGTGAGGTGTGAAGTTTCACTTACATCACTGCACTGGAAGGCGCGATACAGAAGAAAAACTACTTTGGTGTTTAAGTAAAGTGCCTTTCTTTATTGACCAATTTCAACTATTCTAGTACTGTATGTTACGCATGCGCAGTACGTGTGAGGTGTGACGTTTCACGTACATCACTGCACTGGATGGCGCGATACAGAAGAAAAATTACTTTGGTGTTTAAGTAAAGTGCCTTTCTTTATTGACCAATTTCAACTATTCTAGTACTGTATGTAACGCATGCGCAGTACGTGTGAGGTGTGACGTTTCACGTACATCACTGCACTGGATGGCGCGATACAGAAGAAAAACTACTTTGGTGTTTAAGTAAAGTGCCATTCTTTATTGACCAATTTGAACCATATTAACACTGTATGTAACGCATGTGCAGCGAGTGTGAGGTTTGACGTTTCACGTACATCACTGCACTGGAAGGCGCGATACAGAAGAAAAACTACTTTGGTGTTTAAGTAAAGTGCCTTTCTTTATTGACCAATTTCAACTATTCTAGTACTGTATGTTACGCATGCGCAGTACGTGTGAGGTGTGACGTTTCACGTACATCACTGCACTGGATGGCGCGATACAGAAGAAAAACTACTTTGGTGTTTAAGTAAAGTGCCCTTCTTTATTGACCAATTTCAACCATACTAGCACTGTATGTAACGCATGCGCAGCGAGTGTGAGGTGTGACGTTTCACGTATATCACTGCACTGGATGGCGCGATACAGAAGAAAAACTACTTTGGTGTTTAAGTAAAGTGCCATTGTTTATTGACCAATTTGAACCATACTAGCACTGCATGTGACGCATGCGCAGTGAGTCTGAGGTTTGACGTTTGACGTACATCACTGCACTGGAAGGCGCGATACAGAAGATAAACTACTCTGGTGTTTAAGTAAAGTGCCCTTCTTTATCGACCAATTTCATCTATACTTGCACTGTATCTAACGCATACGCAGCGAGTTTTAGGTGTGACGTTTCACTTACATCACTGCACTGGATGGCGCGATACAGAAGAAAAACTACTTTGGTGTTTAAATAAAGTGCCTTTTTTTATTGACCAATTTCAACAACTATTCTAGTACTGTATGTTACGCATGCGCAGTACGTGTGAGGTGTGACGTTTCACGTACATCACTGCACTGGAAGGCGCGATACAGAAGAAAATACTTGGTGTTTAAGTAAAGTGCCTTCTTTATTGACCAATTTCAACATCAGCACTGTATTAAGCATGCGCAGAGTGGAGGTTGACGTTTCACGTACATCACTGCACTGGAAGGCGCGATACAGAAGAAAAACTACTTTGGTGTTTAAGTAAAGTGCCTTCTTTATTGACCAATTTCCATACTTGCACTGTATTAACGCATCGCAGCGATTTAGGTTGACGTTTCACTTACATCACTGCACTGGAGGCGCGATACAGAAGAAAAACTACTTTGGTGTTTAAGTAAATGCCTTTTTTATTGACCAATTTCAACTATTCTAGCACTGTATGTAACGCATCGCAGTGAGTGTGAGGTGTGACGTTTCACTACATCACTGCACTGGAATGCGCGATTAAGAAGAAAAACTACTTTGGTGTTTAAGTAAAGTGCCCTTCTTTATTGACCAATTTCAACATTCTAGCACTGTATGTAACGCATGCGCAGTGAGTGTGAGGTGTGACGTTTCACTACATCACTCACTGGAAGGCGCGATACAGAAGAAAAACTACTTTGGTGTTTAATAAAGTGCCTTTTTATTGACCAATTTACATCTAGCACTGTATGTAACGCATGCGCAGTGAGTTGAGGTGACGTTTCACTACATCACTGCATGGAAGGCGCGATACAGAAGAAAAACTACTTTGGTGTTTAAGTAAAGTGCCCTTCTTTTCGACCAATTTCAACGATACTAGCATGATGTAACGCATCGCAGCGAGTGTGAGGTTGACGTTTCACTACATCACTGCATGGATGGCGCGATACAGAAGAAAAACTACTTTGGTGTTTAATAAAGTGCCCTTCTTTATTGACCAATTTCAACCATACTAGCACTGTATTAACGCATGCGCAGTGAGTGTGAGGTTGACGTTTCACTACATCACTGCACTGGAAGGCGCGATACAGAAGAAAAACTACTTTGGTGTTTAAGTAAAGTGCCTCTTTATTGACCAATTTCAACATTCTACACTGTATGTAACCATGCGCAGGAGTGTAGGTTGACGTTTCACTACATCACTGAACTGGAAGGCGCGATACAGAAGAAAACTACTTTGGTGTTTAAGTAAAGTGCCCTTCTTTATTGACCAATTTCAACGATCTAGCACTGTATAACGCATGCGCAGTGAGTGTGAGGTTTGACGTTTCACATACATCACTGCATGGAAGGCGCGATACAGAAGAAAAACTACTTTGGTGTTTAAGTAAAGTGCCCTTTTTTGACCAATTTAACGATTCTAGCATGTATGTAACGCATGCGCAGTGAGTGTGAGGTTTACGTTTACGTACATCACTGCACTGGAAGGCGCGATACAGAAGAAAACTACTTTGGTGTTTAATAAAGTGCCTTCTTTATTGACCAATTTCAACCATTCTAGCACTGTATTAACCCATGCGCAGGAGTGTAAGGTTTGACGTTTCACTTCATCACTGACTGGATGGCGCGATACAGAAGAAGAACTACTTTGGTGTTTAAGTAAAGTGCCCTCTTTATTGACCAATTTCAACAGTACAACACTGTATCTAACGCATGCGCAGTGATTGTAGGTTGACGTTTCACTTACATCACTGCACTGGAAGGCGCGATACAGGAAAAAACTACTTTGGTGTTTAAGTAAAGTCCCTTCTTTATTGACCAATTTCAACATACGCACTGTATCTAACGCATGCAGGAGTGTGAGGTTGACGTTTCACTACATCACTGCACTGGAAGGCGCGATACAGAAGAAAACTACTTTGGTGTTTAATAAAGTGCCTTCTTTATTGACCAATTTAACGATTCTAGCACTGTATGTAACGATGCGCAGTGAGTGTGAGGTGTACGTTTACTACATCACTGCACGGAAGGCGCGATACAGAAGAAAAACTACTTTGGTGTTTAAGTAAAGTGCCCTTCTTATTGACCAATTCAACATTCTAGCACTGTATGTAACGCATACGCAGTGAGTGTGAGGTGTGACGTTTCACTACATCACTGCACTGGAAGGCGCATACAGAAGAAAAACTACTTTGGTGTTTAATAAATTCCTTCTTTATGACCAATTTCAACATACTAGCATGTATTAACGCATGGCAGCAGTGTGAGGTTGACGTTTCACTTACATCACTGCACTGGAAGGCGCGATACAGAAGAAAAACTACTTTGGTGTTTAAGTAAATGCCTTTCTTATTGACCAATTTCAACGATTCAGCATGTATGTAACGCATCGCAGTGAGTGTGAGGTGTGACGTTTACTACATCACTGCACTGGAAGGCGCGATAAGAAGAAAAACTACTTTGGTGTTTAATAAAGTGCCCTTCTTTATTGACCAATTCAACCATCAGCACTGTTTAACGCATGCAGTGAGTTGAGGTGTGACGTTTCACTACATCACTGCACTGAAGGCGCGATACAGAAGAAAAACTACTTTGGTGTTTAAGTAAATGCCTTCTTTATGACCAATTTCAACATTCTAGCATGTATGTAACGCATGGCAGCGAGTGTGAGGTGTGACGTTTCACTACATCACTGCACTGGAAGGCGCGATACAGAAGAAAAACTACTTTGGTGTTTAAGTAAAGTCCTTCTTTATTGACCAATTTCAAGATTCGCACTGATTACGCATCGATTGAGTGTGAGGTTGACGTTTCACGTACATCACTGCACTGGAAGGCGCGATACAGAAGAAAAACTACTTTGGTGTTAATAAAGTGCCTTCTTTATTGACCAATTTAACCATACTAGCACTGATGTAACGCATCGCAGTGAGTGTGAGGTTGACGTTTCACTACATCACTGATGGAAGCGCGATACAGAAGAAAAACTACTTTGGTGTTTAAGTAAAGTGCCTTCTTTATTGACCAATTTCAAATTCTAGCACTGTGTATCGCATCGCAGGAGTGTGAGGTGTGACGTTTCACGTACATCACTGCATGGAAGGCGCGATACAGAAGAAAAACTACTTTGGTGTTTAAGTAAAGTGCCCTTCTTTATTGACCAATTTCATACTGCATGTATTAACGCATACGCAGCGAGTTTTAGGTGTGACGTTTCACTACATCACTGCACTGGATGGCGCGATACAGAAGAAAAACTACTTTGGTGTTTAAGTAAATTGCCTTTTTTTTTGACCAATTTCAACTATTCTAGCACTGTATGTAACGCATACGCAGCGAGTGGAGGTGTGACGTTTCACTTACATCACTGCACTGGAATGGCGATGTAGAAGAAAACTACTTTGGTGTTAAGTAAAGTGCCCTTCTTTATTGACCAATTTCAACGATTCTAGCACTGTATGTAACGCATGCGCAGTGAGTGTGGGTTGACGTTTCACTACATCACTTCACTGGAAGGCGCGATACAGAAGAAAAACTACTTTGGTGTTTAAATAAAGTGCCTTCTTTATTGACCAATTTTATCGATTCTAGCACTGTTGTAACGCATGCGCAGTGAGTGTGAGGTGGACGTTTCACATACACACTGCAATGGAAGGCCGATACAGAAGAAAACTACTTTGGTGTTTAAGTAAAGTGCCCTCTTTTTGACCAATTTAACGATCTAGCATTGATGTAACGCATGCGCGAGTGTGAGTTTGACGTTTCACGTACATCACTGCAGTGGAGGCGCGATACAGAAGAAAACTACTTTGGTGTTTAAGTAAAGTGCCCTTCTTTATTGACCAATTTCAACATACTAGCATGTATCTAACGATGCGCAGTGAGTGTGAGGTTGACGTTTCACATACATCACTGCACGGAAGGCGCGATACAGAAGAAAAACTACTTTGGTGTTTAAGTAAAGTGCCGTCTTTATGACCAATTTCAACATTCTATCACTGTATGTAACCATGCGCAGGGAGTGTAAGTTTGACGTTTCAGTTCATCACTGAACGGATGGCGCGATACAGAAGAAGAACTACTTTGGTGTTTAAGTAAAGTGCCCTTCTTTATTGACCAATTTCAACAGTCAGCACTGTATCTAACCATGCGCAGGAGTGTAGGTTTGACGTTTCACTCATCACTGCACTGGAAGGCGCGATACAGAAGAAAAACTACTTTGTGTTTAAGTAAAGTGCCCTTTTTATTGACCAATTTGAACGATCAGCATGTATGTAACGCATGCGCAGTGATGTGAGGTTAACGTTTACGTACATCACTGCACTGGAAGGCGCGATACAGAAGAAAAACTACTTTGGTGTTTAAGTAAAGTGCCTCCTTATTGACCAATTTCAACGATTCTAGCACTGTATGTAACGCATCGCAGTGATTGTGAGGTGTGACGTTTCACTTACACACTGCACTGGAAGGCGCGATACGAGAAAACTACTTGGTGTTTAAGTAAGTTCCCTTCTTATTGACCATTTCAACCATACTTGCACTGTATGACGCATATGCAGGAGTGTGAGGTGACGTTTCACTTACATCACTGCACTGGAAGGCGCGATACAGAAGAAAATCTTTGGTGTTTAATAAAGTGCCTTTCTTTATTGACCAATTTCAACGATTCTAGCACTGTATGTAACGCATGGCAGGAGTGTGAGGTGTGACGTTTCACTACATCACTGCACAGGAAGGCGCGATACAGAAGAAAACTACTTTGGTGTTTAAGTAAAGTGCCTTTCTTTATTGACCAATTTCAACATTCTAGCACTGTATGTAACGCATGCGCAGGAGTGTGAGGTGTGACGTTTCACGTACATCACTGCAATGGAAGGCGCATTACAGAAGAAAAACTACTTTGGTGTTTAAGTAAATTGCCCTTCTTTATCGACCAATTTCAACGATACTAGCATTGTATGTAACGCATGTGCAGCGAGTGTGAGGTTTGACGTTTCACTTACAAATCTGCACATGAAGGCGAGATACAGAAGAAAAACTACTTTGGTGTTTAAGTAAAGTGCCCTTATTTATTGACCAATTTCAACCATACTTGAACTGTATCTAACGCATGCGCAGTGAGTTTGAGGTTTGAATTTTCACGTAAAACACTGCACAGGAAGGCGCGATACAGAAGAAAAAGTACTTTGGTCTTTAATTAAAGTGCCCTTCTTTATTTACTAATTTCAATCATACAAGCACTGTATGTAAGGCTTGCGCAATGAGTATGAGGTTTGGAATTTCACGGACATCACTAAACAGGAAGGCGAGATACAGAAGAAAAACTACTATGTTGTTTAAGAAAAGTGCTCTTCTTTATTGACCAATTGCAACCATACAATCTCTGTATGTAACGCATGCGCAGTTAGTGCGAGGTTTGACATTTCACGTACATCACTACGCAGGAAGGCGAGATACAGAAGAAAAAACAACTTAGTAGGATCTTAAGTAAATTGAACGGGCGCGGGCTTCTGCGAGATGAGCAGTTTGGATTCAGACCCAAACATAGCACCTCTCTCCAGCTAGCCTGCCTTGTCGAAAGGGTGACCATAAACTTTGGCGAGAAGCGGCTAACAGGCGCAGTTTTCCTCGACGTGGTTAAGGCCTTCGACGCGTTTGGTTCGATGGTCTTCTCTTCAAGCTAACGGCCCTTAACTTCCCCTCCTATCTGGTTGAAACCATATCCTCTTACCTACACAACACGACGTTCGAGGCGTCCTTCCAAACGGCCACATCACTGGTCGCGGCATGCGGGGTGGCGTAGCACAGGGGGGACTAATCTCTCCTGTCTTGTTCAGTCTGTATGTCAATGACATGCCCGTCCCTTCCCACCACGTCGAGCTGGCATTGTACGCGGATGACACGGCAATCATTGCCACGTCCCGCAGCTCAGCGCTGCTTGTTAGCTACTTAGAAGCATACCTCAGCGACCTAGAGCGGTGGCTGAGAGACAGGAGGATCGTCATCAACGTCCCCAAGAGCAATGCTATGCTCTTCGCGAAGGCAGGTTGGCGGTTCCCCAAGCCTCGACCGGTGCAGCTCCTAGGGGAGCCAATCCAATGGGTCTTCAGCCCGTTATCTGGGAGTGATCCTTGATACACGGATGACCTGGTCGCCTCATATCGTCCAGGTCAAGAAGAAAGCTGCCCAACGACTGGGTCTGCTTAGCTCTCTCCTTCACAGGAGAAGCGGTTTGTCCATCAGGAACGGAGTTCTGCTGTATAAGCAGCTCATACGGCCCATGATGGACTATGCGTGCCCCATTTGGAGGTCCGCTGCCTGCAGCCACCTCAGAAAGCTGCAGGTTATTCAATCCAAGTGTCTTCGCATTGCTACCGGTGCACCTTGGTACATGAGTAACGTGCAAATTCACAAGGATCTGGGAGTTCCTTTCTTTGCTGAACACATCAGAGCCCTAACCGAGAGTTACGACTCTAAGTTACCTGGTGTGGGGGAACCCCTTAGTTCAGCAACTCGGCAGATACTTACGCTGCCCGTGGGGCTGACCCAAGTCGCCCTGCGCAAGCTACGAGGACAGGTCAGCAGATATGTCGAGGCCCAAAATGATGGCCAAATCGACACCGAATCGTACCTAGCACCTATTAACTAGGCGCTTTTCGAATACCCTGACTGAGGTTTTTCCGTGATTTTCCTCAGTTGTAAGGTGAATGCCAGGGTATAATAACAAAAAGTCGGGGCACGGCCCGCACTCCCCCCCCCCTCCCCCCCGGTACGGCTAAATTACTCGTGTGTAGGTTTTAGATCCCGCGCGAATTTAATTTTGAAAATGCCACCCTGGGTTCAAATTCCAGGGAGCCATCCAACCAAATTATTCCCCCACTTAGAAAGACTATACGCTCCTAGAGCCTTCGGTGTGCCAGGTCCCTACCTAATCGAGACCATAAATCGTTAGCGTAAGCAAAATCCTCAGTTATATAATGAAGAGTCTGTTATTGAGTCCAGCGATGCGGTAAAACGCAGGAATGGCTAAACAGACCAAGGGACGTCGACTTGCGCAAGTCTCCTCCCTTAGTTAGCACTTTGATTGTTTGGTTGGTCCGATCAGTATCATTGATTCGGTCGCAGCCAAGGAGTAAGCCAGTCGTTCTGACAAGCAAAGGAGTTAATCAGTCGTCCTGACAACAAAGGAATAAAGCAGTAGGCACACCACGCCTGCCGTCGACCAGCGCTTAATCTGCACCACTCGAGCGGTCCTCTCTCTCCGCTCTCATCCACAGCAGCAGCCAAGCAGCACTGGTCAAGCGAGCACACTTCCGTGCGCTCCTCTCCTCGCTCCGCTTTCCACTACAGGGCAACTCCACACAAGCGCACTCTGCACGTGCGGCTAACTCATTACAAACGATCTCACTCGAGATCCTGTATATTTGCTGAAGTAATAATAAATAAGCTGAGTGGAAGTTACTACTGCATTATTTCTTGTAAAAGGAACCTGCAAGGATCCACCACATGTACTTCGGCTCGTACGTGATATTTCAGGCTCGCGTCTATTTGGGATTGCTGATGTGTGGTTTTGTTCTGTATGACATTCAGCTGATCGTTGAGAAACGCAGGCATGGCGATAAAGATGCGCTTTGCATGCTGGATAACTAAGGCTACAGACACACACTCAGAATATGTAATGCTTATTGCTTTTACACGGCAACAATAGATATGCGAACGCATCTCGATGTTATGTTTACATGTGCATTGCCTGATTTGTTCTTAGATAAACTTTGTAGCAGGTTTCTTATCCAGAGCTGACCAAATATACCAGACTATATTAACAAGTTTGTATGGATGCCCCTTATGCTTGGAGCTGTAAGTATGGGAAAATTTAAAATGTTATTTTCTGCAACACTTCTAGCAGAACCACATTTCTCACACAATTCATGTGGAAAAAAAGTGTTCAACACGATACTGAATTACAGCCACACACGGCAACCAGCATTTAACATTATTAGACAGAGTTCAACTGTCGTGTGAGCAATTTTTGGGGAAATGGCTGACACCTGCTTTCAAATTTATCAGTGAATGCACTGTATAATTCAGACAACTAAGAAACAAAATGTCTGATAAAAAGAATGTTCAAGACACTCATATTACTTGAGACTGGAGAAAGTTTTGATTGCATCCTACTGTGGAGTATCAGATGTCACCTGCAAACCTAAAGAATTATACTTATCACCTTTATGTATTTTAGAATTTGAATATTCTAATTATTCTAAAAAGTTTTTTTCTTCTTCTTCCTCTTCCTATGGCTCGACAGCCCTATATGGGCCTGGGCCTCCTCGTTTCGTCGAGGTTTCATGGTCACACACATTTGAGACACACCACAGTCGGTAGGACTCCTCTGGACGAGTGATCAGCCCGTCACAGAGACCTCTACCTGACAACACACAACACTCACAACAGACAGACATCCATGCCCCCGGTGGGATTCGAACCCACAATCCCAGTAAGCGAGCGGTCGTAGACCCACGCCTTAGACCGCACGGCCACTGCAATCGTCAATAAGGGCAATACTTACCTAGATTAGCATGTTGGGCTTGTACTCCTTTGTTCTAAACGACTTCCTGATGATGGCACTGCATTACCGAAACATGTATGAGATTTATAATTGTCTTGGACTGTATTTTATTAAGTGCATATATATTGGTTGATGTGGCGCAGCTGGTCAAGTCACTGCGCTACAAGCCGAAAGGTCACGGGTTCGATTCCCGATGGTGTCATTGGAATATTTCATTGACATAATCCTTCCGGTCGCACTATGGCCCTGGGGTCGACTCAGCCTCTAACAGAAATGATTACGAGGAATCATTTTCTGGGGGTAAAGGCGGCCGGTGCGTAGGGCTGACAACCTTACCACCTTCATGTGCCGATTGTCTAGAAATCTGGGAGCCTCAACCTCCTGGAACCCTAAGGGTCTGTCCAGGCCTGTAATGGGATTGCTTTACCTTTTTTTTTATTAATTAACGTCAACACATTTGTGTAGAATTAGGATCCTTGCTTACACTGCTGAAAATATGTCATTTGTCAAGTGCATTGAATCATATAATATAACAATAATCCCATGGCTCAACAGCCCTATATGGGCTCGGGCCTCCTCTTTCCGAGGTTACTGGGTCGTGCGCATTCGTGGCAGTTGGTGACTGGCCAACTGGCCGCGCTGCTGTTCTATCGAACCTGATGTGACCGCCAGAGCCATCTGGCAGGCAGTCAGGAGACTTGGGTGAGAAATTGGGGTTGAATTTTGCTTACGAAACATTTCTATTCATGCTCACACAAAATGAAATGAATAGACCGTCTTGTATTGATTCACATTACAGTAATTATATATTTCAGTCTGTACAAAAGTCAGTTATAAAATATTTCCCATCATGTAGTATGGTGTATAGTGACAAAGGTGCCAAATATAAATAACAGGAAACACATTCATTGTACCATTTGATATCTCCACTACAGATCAACACACACAGGTCACGTTCATCTGGAAAGGTTAAGGGAATAAATACAGCAATACATACATGTGTGTGTGTGTGTTTGTGTTTTTGTGTGTGTGTGTGTATTCACCACACAGAAGTAATACAGATAAAATTATTATAGCCTTTACAGCTGCTAGACTGCAACAAAAATGGTGGAACAAATCTTGCACTTCTTTTGTTTTCATTTGAGCGTTTCTGCTGTAATTTCTTGTCTGTCTGTCTTAATGAATTCTGAACACAATTTTGGCTGATAGTGAGCTTTGTAACAGTAGTGTGCTAAGCATGAATTTCTTGTTGTATTTATTACTATCATTCATGTGTCCAGGGAATGATTCAGCAATACTGTGAAACTGAAGACGGTACGGCCATTCACATAAGAATTCACGCACTCAAAACTGGTTAACTTGGTAGGAGCTACTTGAATTCTGAATACATGTCTTTAAACAAAGACACAGCTATTAATTTCAAACTGAAAATGAAGGAAGGAAATGGCAAGCTGAAAAGATGTACAAACATTTGCCATAATACAAGCATAGAATACGACATATTTTAAATTAACATACAGAGCTATTTTCCCTATGCATGTTACACCACTTACATGACTCTTAAAATAACTGCTGCCTGTAAGAACGAATTACATAAACATTTAATAATTTACCTATCTTCATTTGTAAGCAAATAATTTTATGGTCATGAAATAATCGCAGCATGATGCTCCGACATAAGGGTAATTGTCTGAAAGACATGAAGTATGATGATGTATTTTTACCCCCCCCCCCCCCCACATTATTTCCGAAACTTCACGACTGTCACGTGGCAATTTATAAAGCCCACTCTCTTCTTATCCAGTTATAGATCCTGCTGCTCGCTGCAGCAAACATAATTTTCAGCAAGTGGTCTACCTCATACTGCAGCTCCTTACTACATTTTGATGACAGTTATGTTGCCACCGAGTACGAGAACTTCAAATAATGTGGGACTTTTCACCACGATGGAGCTGTGCCCCCCCCCCCTTCCCCCCCAATCAAGTTTTCAAAGATCCATTGTGATGTTTGCATTTTTAGTGCGAGTTACAAAAATAATTGTATAAAGCTGTCCTTATTGAATATATTACTGAAACCAGTGTGCACTAATTATATGTAAAAAGCAGAAAGCACTGTTCTCCCCCCCCCCCCAACAATATTTAAAGATCTTTAAGAATATTTTGATGTATGCATGTTGGTAGTGCCCCTCTTTGTATCCAGTTTGGACTACTGTACTTTACATACAGTTCCAGCTTGCTCCGCTGTCGAAACGTAACAATTCATGTGACCACCCACATGAAGTCACTTTTTTTTTAGTCGTCCTCTTCTACCTACTCCGGTTTCCCGTTTCAGTGTTGAGGTTGTAATTCCTTTTGATCACACTGAGAGACACACCACAGTCGGTAGGACTCCTCTGGACGAGGGATCGGCTCATCGCAGATGCCTCTACCTGACAACAACACACAACACTCACAAGAGACAGACATCCATGCCCCCGGTGGGATTCGAACCCACGATCCTAGCAAGCGAGCGGCCGAAGACCCACGCCTTAGACCGCGCGGTCACTGGGATCGGCATGAAGTCACTTTACCTCTCTCTAATTTGTGTACCTCCTTCATCTACTCTTCTGTGAAACATCTGTTCATGTATTTACCACTATCGAATTACTGGCTTTCATTTTTTGCATCAGAGACCATAATGCAGCATTTCCTAATCAGCAACCAGTTATTGGAACATAAAGTGTATTCTGATCATATGCTGTGCCTTGATATTAGAGAACACAGACTTGGGGGGGGGGGGAAGTAGGAATTATTTTTGCCAAATTACCGTATTTTCATACTCTTCACTATACACTTCACAAATCAGCTTCCATAATACTACATATATGGTCAAGATTACCATAACATACAGCGTAACACACTCCTCTATCAAAATTTGGACAAGCTTTGTAAAATTAAATCTTAATTAAATATGTTAATAAATACAAATTCATAATTATACTTGCTTGCTTAAGTATTTTGTTGCTCCTGTTCTTATGTATCATGCACATATGATACAATTACATAACTCTGCCATCTCCTTCTCCTGTCATAAACCAGTTTATATAGCAAGACAAGCTGTACATATTTTTCTAACTGCATGATGAATGGAGGACAATAAGAAGGACCAGGCTCATGTAGCGAATGATGGTAAGGAAGGGAACAAATCTGTCAAGAAAGAAGTAGGCTTAGTGTATAAACTACTGGACACATTCCATAGCAACTTCACAACACAGAGTTAAACGTAACACAGCAATAGAAACGCTAAGGACAGTCAGATGGAGATTGGCAAAATGTTGGCATTGGCCAGCACCACCCATCACAAATCATTCTACAGCAATAACCAAGCATCCAGTGAGTTTCTTCTACAAGTCCAAAAAAACAGGAAAAATACAGCTATGCTTCAGCATAAACAAACCAACACACTGCACCAGTATCATTCTTTGAAAGTCCCGGATGAACCTCCTTTTGGCCACTCGAATGTGTTTATTTCGAAATGCTGGATCAGTTCCACTGCATATTGTTCACTGACGTGAGCAACTTACAGACAAAGCTTATGCTATGAAAATAAAAACAAAAGTGAAAGATATTGTGTGCCTCGACAACATCCTGCCTACCATCATTAGATTTTACACGCAATCTTCAAGGCACTGAATGCACAGTGATTGAGCTTGGAAGTGCTCTGCCCATGGGAGCAGTAGGCACTTCAAGTTGCACTAACTGTAGCTCAGTGTTATGGTAGCAATTTGGACACGTAACAGAAGAACTGCCAATGCCAATGAGCTTCCGTGTTGGCATCGCACTACCTTGACGGCCAGGCTCTAAATCAGTAACTATATCTGCGGCAAAAGTATGGAACATACCAATTGTTATTCTGTTTCTGGCAGAAATTTATCCCCATCTTACAATAGCAGGATTATTCCTGTAAATATTCACATTTTGGGTGTAAATGTGTTTTGTGTGTGTGGAAAAGAAAGAATACAGCAACATATCCATTTATGGCACTTAAATACTTATATACCATATATACATATAATTACATAGCACAATTCTAGCAATTGTTTTATTCCTACAATTAATAAGTAATTTAGCATCATCAACTTATCTGCAATCTTCCACAATCATTTCACGTTGAATTTACATCTCTTCGAACTAAGGTAAATAGAAAGTGTCACCAAATTTTCAGATGTGGCAGAATTAATGAAAATGTTGAACAAGATGGTATCTTGTTGACTGCTGGAGGTTGTATCACATCTTGGGGCTCGTGTATTGTCACTCTATGGCTGCATAAAAATAATAAAAGCCCAAGCAAACACACATGTGAACGAGGAGTGAGCAAATGATCCAGTAGCAACATGCATCATCGTGCACGTCAACTCCTCTGGTGGGAAGTTTGCAACCTTTCAAATTCCCGCACTGCACATTCTCTCTGTGGCCTGGACAATTTACAGAGGCAGACGATGTTACTTAGCACGGGCAGAAGAGATATTTTAAGGCACAATTCCAACTCTAAAATCACGATTTGGGTCCAATTACGCAGCACAATACTGATGCATTTTAGGGAAGGATTACTTGTTCCCTCTCACTTTGGACCTGACATGCTCTGAAGAGTTTCAGTGAAAATAATTTGGCTTCAAGACCGATTCCTACCATCGCTTTTTAAGTACTACATCCTCTGCACACTCTCCAGGCCAAGGGCTTTTTGATCTTTGGATTGGACTTTTGTCGTCAAATTACACAAATAGATTTCTGGGACAGGTTTTTTGGAAAAACAGCTTAACCACATGAGCATATCAGCAGTTATAACAGCACATAGCAAATGATTGGCAAAGAGTCAAATTTTTTTGGAAAAAAGACTGCCAACATTTCAATATTTTGTTTGATGTACATTGTTCTATAACTCGTGTACCAGAAAATAGGTTATTCATTGCAACAAGGCAACTATAAGAAATAGTACTTCGTTTACAATGACTTGGTTTTCTTTCTTTCAAGGTATCTACTTAACTATCACAAGTATGTATCAGATACACATACACACACATACATACATACACACACACTACATACATACATACATGTACATGTGTCCACCTCTACCCACAGTCCCCTTTGTTGCAAAGGAAGAATAAGATCTCTACTGCATTCATAATGGCCAGCCAATCCAGTAGGTAAAATGATGATGATGGTGACGATGATGATGTAGATGATGACGATTCAGGTTGGTGACATACGTTAAGTCTTCATCGTGCAGTTCTCCTTTCATTCAAGTTTACTCTGTTCAGTAAAAGGGAGACTTCAATCCAGATTCACGCAGTTTGT
The DNA here is from genome assembly GCA_021186555.1 of Reticulitermes speratus. Lineage (NCBI taxonomy): Eukaryota > Metazoa > Arthropoda > Insecta > Blattodea > Rhinotermitidae > Reticulitermes > Reticulitermes speratus. The sequence goes on from JAJKFL010000014.1 coordinate 2,922,186, forward strand.
GACTGTGAAGTACAAAATTTAGACGGCAGTTCGTTCCTCATTGCGCTGCGCACAGATAAACGCACGTCTGCCATCAATCGGCAACTACGCTTCAATGAATGTACTATTTGCCCCTGCAATCACATCATTTCTTACACAAGAGAATCAGTTTTGTCACTTCGTTTCTAACAAATGTCCCATCCATGCTGAACGCACCGACTTCTCATGTCACACGCTTTGACACTTTTCGCCCAGCTCATCCTTTGGTACACCTTAATTATACCAATGTCGCAGAGAGAGAGACATCACGCAAAATACCTCGGTGTAAGTACACAGGTGTTTTTTTTTTCCCCCCACTTCCCTCATACAATTTGAACTAGAAACAGTCCAGTCTTATTTTATGAATGACTGCTTTCCTCCAATCACAGGATAATGAATGTGTGGAAAAAAAGAGCAAACAAAATAAAAAATAACATGTGTTATGATTCCTGTCACATCCGTGGCAACAGGTGAGAGGTAATCAGAGCTTCACTTGGTTCGGTCTTGTCTGCTGCCACCTGTTCGACTAGGACACACCTCCAGAGATAACTGCAACGATTCATGAGTGTTCGTTTAAAAACGACAGACGGAAAGCCTTCCTTACGTAGGCAGAAGCCGTGTACGGCACATATAAATAATGTACAGCTATAATACAGGGAACATGAGATGACTTGATCCTCCTCACCGCCCGACTAGCCGCGCTGTGAGGCATAACACTATTCCAGTTACCACTGGCAGATGGCAGTAACTTGATGCTTGAGCACCATTATATGTTAGCTCCTCATTCTTAACCACTTCATTTGGATGCTTGTCATATTCACCTGCAATAAAGGCCCACACAAATTAGTAACATCCAGTCACCAACTACAAACTGTCAAACTTAACATAAAATCTTCAAAAATTAATTTCATTCAAATTAACCAATGCATAAAAGTTGAAAGTAGTTTATAGTTTCAGTTGCAGTTTAGTGAGACTTACTTCTATTTTATAATAAACAAATATTGTTTTTTTTGTCAACTATCCAAATAAATAACAAGCAATTTATGCAAGTTAAAAAGTAATGAATTGTGTTTACTATGATATATGGATATCATATATATGATATATGGAGAGTATTACTGCTGTGACCACAAATATTTGGGGTACAGTTTGGGTCTCAGTCATTAGAATGAGAATTGTTATGGCAGCCATTACGTCCTCGACAGACATTAATGACTTATACAGTATTATAATTCCATATCAGATTTATGACACAAACAGCAGGCTACTTAATATTTGTTCATAAACAAAATAATGAGAGACAAATACTGACTTCATACAGCACTGAATAAGAAACTGGAAATAGCCGTCTGGGACAATGGACATACTTTTTTAATACCTATAACAGGTCTTGCTACAGGCTGGACCATCCAAGGATCGTACCCCAGTGGGGGCAAGATTTTCCACGCCCATCCTGACTGACCCTGGGGCCCAACCAGCCTCTTGTACAATGGGTACTGGGTCTCTTTCCAGGGGGTAAAGCAGCCAGGGCATGGGGTTGACCACCACCCCCATCTAGTGTGGAGGTTAAAGAAAGAGTAGGGCAATACCTCTACTCCTCCTCTGGGCTTTCATGGCCTGTTCAAGGGTAAACTTTAACATGTCGGGACTTCGACAATTACGATAATGGTGATGGTGTTTTCATTTATATTTATTAGTGTTTTCAACACTGTCAATCATCTTGGGGGTTTCTATACAGACAGTATCTGTCGTCATTGTGCTGCATGCTGCAGCTGTCATGGGACATCCTAGTGTGACGCAGGCTTTCTACACAGTAAACCTACCATGCCCAGTACTGAGACAAAAAAAGATCTGTACTACAGTTAATGAAAACTGCATCTGATTTCATCTTCATGAGGAAAAAGGGGAGAAGAGCTGCCGGACACACCGCAGTGTCTAAAACATTAATGAAGGTGATTGCAATATACCATTGTCAGAACCCGTTAAGGTTTCAGGTTTTAATGGTGGTAAGTATTCACACCGCAGTCATCTGACCACCCACAATAAAATGTGCCTGTCCTATTTTGCTCCCAATTTTTGTGTAACATGGAATCAACTCTATCTCTGTGTCGCAGAAGAGCCTAAATAATGAACAGTGTTAACTCCAAACTTCTCGTGGCACACGATTCATTTTGACTCAAATTCCTTGAGTGCTGCCAGAGATATGCCTCCACAAATACTACATACTCTTACATTTCACATCTTTCCCACCGAAGCATGCACGTGGCCAGCACCTTCACGTCACTATGCTAACAGTAACAGCATGTGAAATTCCTCATTTATCTCCCATTCTCTACTTACTTCATCTTTCATAGGCCCAAATATTTCTTCTTTGTAAATACTGTTTCCAAACACTTCATTTTTATCTCAAAGTAAAACACAAAAATGCAGAAGCAAACAAATAATTCACAGAATGCTGTATGACGTCTGACGGTAAAGTGCTCGGACTGGTTACATAAACAATTTCATTTCAGTACCAATTCTCTTTAAACAGACACTCCATGGTCAGACGATGCGTGTCTTCTGATGTGATGCTGTGTTGTTGAGTGAGCGGTCCTGCACGGTTGTTCTTCTTGAAATGCTTGACCGTTGAAAATGAACGCGCTGCAATGCTTCGAAACGTCAGCAAATCCATGCCCAACAACACAGCGTCACATCCCAGAATACTTGCATCTTCAGCAATACTGCTGTGAGAACCTCAAAATCTCATATTCCAAAGGCTTTCCAAAGTTTGGAAACTTTTCTGTAAGTTATTACAGCACAGTACTGCCACAATGATTCCTAATCACTCTCTTTCAGTTCACCATAGACAATTATTAACCCATCCCAGCAAGTATAACTAGCTAACTAACTAACTAACTCCATGCAGCACAGTCCTTCTTGAGAAGCTAACAGGTCGTCAGCTAGTCGAGAAATTCACCGCGTTTTATGGAACCCGAAGGTTCATTACCGCACTCACAACAGCCCGCCACCTGTCCCTATCCTGAGCCATATCAATCCAGTCCACGCCATCCCATCCCACTTCTTGAAGATCCATTTTAATATTATCCTCCCATCTACGCCTCGGTCTTCCAAGTGGTCTCCTTCCCTCAGGTCTCCCCACCAAAATCCTGTATGCACCTCTCCCCTCCCCCATACGCGCTACATGCCCCGCCCACCTCATTCTTCTTGATTTGATCACCCGAATAATATTTGGTGATGAGTACAGATCATTAAGTTCCTCGTTATGTAGTCTTCTCCACTCCCCTGTTACCCCATCCCTCTTAGGCCCAAATATCCTCCTCAGCACCATATTCTCGAACACCCTCAGCCTAAGTTCCTCCCTCAGTGTGACAGACCAAGTCTCACACCCATACAAAACAACAGGCAAAATTACAGTTCTGTATATCTTAATCTTTGTATTTTTGGATAGCAAACTGGAAGACAGAAGATCCTGCACCGAATGATAACAAGCATTCCCCGTCAAGTAAACCTAGAAGGGGCACCGTCAAAATATATGAAACGTACCTGTCTTCTTGGTGGTGGACTTGACGTTGTAGTTAGGAATATCGAGGTCTTTATATGAAGTGGGCTTCACTGTGGTTGGCAGTGGAGTTGTTGTGCTTGTTGGGGTGGAGACAGCTGCTGTGGTAGGCATGGTTGTGCTTGTGGTTGTGCTAGGCAGGCGGTTGAGAACAGCTGTAAGCACAAGGACACAAACATCTTATAAAATCCTTTAGTTTCTGAGTTATGAATTCTAATGCTGTTCTATTTCCTGTATATCTGTATTTACGTTAAAGTATGCATAATTTCCCTAGTCCCACAATGTATGAATTTATAAAATTAAGTGCATCATGGAAGCTGCATAATATGAAACGTTACGAAACACGAACACGAGGGTAAAATATGTCTTGCATGATCTTGGGTCCTCACAGTGGCAATTATGAAGACTGCTCAGAAGTGATACCGTGTAGTCTGGTGAAGTGCACTCATGTTTCAGATGGTCCTGCTGCTTTTATCGTCAGGGCAGATACAACACGCTGACGATAAAGGCAGCAGGATTCTTTGAAACGAAACGCATGCGCACTTCTATCAGACTACGCGTTGTCACATCTCAAAACGAAACCAAATCATATGAGGCATCTGGAAACAAAATACAGTAAAAACCCCTATTTAATGAATTGCTGGGGCATTACAATATATTTCACTAAATCGAGGTTTTCATTAAATGGAGGTTTTTTGTTCATATGGAGCTATTGTCGGGACATGAAAAAATCATCACTAAATCCGGGATTTCACTAAATGCGGGAACATTAAATCGGGGTTTTACTGTAACAAATGAAATGTTGGCTTAATCTGTTTTCATAATGTCCTCAAAAGTATACAAGACAAATGACTTGGTTTCAAAGGACAGGTAAGATAAATTCAATTGCATATTGTAGCATGTTCCACGGTCCTTATATTTCACTTACTCTGGTTGTTCTGGTCCTCAGGTCGGCAGCAAACCTTGAAGACAACCTTCATGTTGTGGGTGGAGCAACGTCCGCCAATACGGCGATGCAAGTCATCCTTGGATGATGTGGCTGAAATGTGAGTTGCAGGTCACATTAACAGTAGGATAAGACATCTCTGTACATACACACATACTCTCACACATACTATATATTCCACGGATCCAAAATTTACTCAAGGTAGACAATGAGACGTGGAGTAATTCATAAAAATATATTATTAACTTCTTTATAAATTCTTCGATAAAATGTGTGCTTGTTCTTTAATTGTATTTCTAAATTACGTGCAATAATCTGTACAATGGAAAGTCTTGTTTCAATATTATTCATGTTTATAAACTTAATATTATACATTCCGTACATTTTATCTCTATATTTAAAGTCCGACAAATGTACAATTTAATCACATTAATTGTGTAATTTCACTGTCCTACATGTTTCGAACCCTTAATTCGGGTTCATCCTCAGGGGCTCATCATATTGATAGATCTCTTTTGCCTGTCTGGCATTTATAAACTTAATATTATTCATTCCATACATTTTATCTCTATATTTAAAGTCCGACAAATGTACAATTTAATCACATTAATTGTGTAATTTCACTGTCCTACATGTTTCGAACCCTTAATTCGGGTTCATCCTCAGGGGCTCATCATATTGATAGATCTCTTTTGCCTGTCTGGCATTTATAAACTTAATATTATTCATTCCATACATTTTATCTCTATATTTATAGTCCAACAAATGTACAATTGTCGGACAATATATATATATATATTATTAATGTTATTTATAACAGTTTCTACAATCCACAGCACAAACACAGCCACTCCTTCCACTGGAATAACAATAATTGAAATATATGAACATGGCATGATTAAGCACGGAAATAGAATTATATTACTATTTGAGCCAGAAAATTCTAATTTTTATGTCTAGTCACCCTATTTAAAGAGTTGCAGTGCTGGAGGGGAGCAGAAAAGACTTAAGCTATAAAACTAATTGTTACAGTTATTCCCCAAGAATGAGTTGGCACTGCTGATTATTAAATAGGTCCATATAGTACAACTTTTGCCGACAGAATCATCAATCATACATGATAGACCCCTTTTATTTAGTGACAGACATGATGTGTGGATCAGAACATAAGTAGTTAGGAATTCATCACACTTGAAGCACCGTAATGCCATTCACAACTCTAAGACCTTTTTTTTATCTGTCACTCCAGTGAACACACTGACATCAACACAGAGTAACATTTTCTTGTGGGTGTACACTGGTGCATACTCAAGACATTCCTTGCCTATAGTTAGGCTGACCAACAACACATAAGTTCATTACATGGGGTGCTGCTACAGATGTCCCCCTATTTTACTTGTACCTTGCACACTGACATCAGTGTAACCACTCAAATGTGTTATTTCCCTGCAGGCTATAACACAGAAATAAAACCCTGGGAACCTATAACTCTTTGGAAGTAAAATGTGATGTGTACAGGTTTGTCTTTACTGCTCACCCTGTATAATCTAACAGACATACTGCAGTTACTTACAGATAAAGTAGTAGTCCTGGCCCGGCTGGAATTCCAGCCCTCCCGGTTGTGGCGTGAATGACCGAAATGTTATGGTGAAGTACATCAACTTATATGGCTTATCACAGATCGCGATGATCCGGGGATTTGGATTTGTGATCCGACACGTGTCATATTCTTCTTTTGATACCTGTAAAACGTACAACATTCATAAACACCTCAGCTTAGAAGAGTTTTGTGATGACAAGGGTGGCTGCTCAATTTGATTTGGACGTGTAATCCCCCCCGCCCCGGTCTGCAGCCATTTAACACTGCTATCAGTAACAAAGGGCTGATGGTCTTGGGGGAACATCGTGGTCTGTCATTCCGAGTTTGGTCCCCGCTCAGATGTATGTGGAATGCTCAGTACATACACTGACCTGTTACTAGTTCCATACAAGGCGGGGAACTTGCTGATTGGCTGCGCGACTATCAGTTTTTCAAGGAGGAATAATCACATCAAAGCACTGGACTGTCTTTCCTCCCACTTCCGGAACATAAACAAGCGTGTATAACCTGTCACTGACGCGCACACCGCACTGACATACACAGGGATACCAACTTTACATTCCTAAAATGTCCAAAATATACCTCTCTGCTCGTTTCTATGTAAGAAAAATATTTCAGAGCCCCGACAGAATTCTGGGAAATCTATCTACAAACAAATCGTACACCACCCGTTTGGCTTCTGTAAATATTTGTTTTACAACTGTTCCCTCCTTTGGTTTCCGTTTTCCCATCATCCCCCCACACTTCAGAAGTGCAGCTGTGTAACATTCACAGTACAGCACACAACTAAGACGTCTGCAACGCTACCAGCAATGTCTCCTTTCCCGGAATACCATCTCTTAAGGTTTACATCCTTTCTGAAACTGTGACGCCCACAAGGAAAGCCGTCGGTAAGGCATGTCACAAGATAAAAGTCACAAAACAAAATGGAAGTACAGTAGGTCACTTTGATCGCCTTCTTTAGGACGGGCTGTCACAGGTGGACGAAGTGTGTTCACAGGAAACACGAACAGTGTGAGTTTACACTAGTTGTTTGCTCACATGTTGGGTTACTTCACGGCGATGTAAATGGAACATTCCACACAGCGTCGAGGGATTGGATGACTCGGTGAAAAGTGGATTGGCCAGAATGTGGGCGTGTTTTTAGTTGTGACGTAATTTGAAGCACTGCGTCCGGAATAACTGAGAGCAACAACGATAAGACTCAAAACTGCCAGGCTGTATGGGCCAACAATATGCTGCAGAATTTCATTAATAATTTGTTTTGCTTCAATCAGAAGCGAAGAGAAAGGAAAGTTTAGTTATAAAATGTATAAACATTCACTGAATTCAAGTTTTAATTCAAGTAACTTTTTTTCCCCCTGAGACCAGCTCCCTTCTTTAGAAAAGTAAACACCTAATGCCCACCTCCTCTTACAACCAAGCCATGCATAACGTCACAACAAACAGCGTATGATTTTATGACTGTTTGTATTAGTAATAATAACAATGCAAGAAGTACAACTGAATAATTCAGTTTATACACACTACGATTGTAGGGTATGTAGAATTACAGTGATGTCTTATTTTTTTTTTTTTGCTAGTTCCTGATAATTGGTCTATGACATGAAAATTTCCTCGTAACCTAATACCTTAAAATTAGTTTCAATACCCTCAGGGTTCCGCTTATTATCAGTGTGGTGTCTTCCATCACGATTTTCCGGCCAAAATTTTGTCAGTATAAGTGATGTACCCCATGCATTCGCACCCCAACCCATTCTCCCTGATTTGATATTCCTACAATAATTATTTATATTTTGTTATGGGTGCAACACATGAAGCACCAACCCCTGTTTCTTCCTTATCGAAGTACAGAATAACCTAAACTCTCGGGTCATCAATCAGTTTGCGGAATACACAGTCTAGGAGAAAAATAAAGTTCTGGGGTAATATAAAGTTCTGGGGTAATGCAAGCCGCGTTGACAGAGGCCTACCGTTTGAGAACACAATTTTTAACAAAACATGCATGAAAAAAATGCCTAACATAATTAACCCTTCTAACTGTATTTAAAATTCAGCTCCAACCTTGAAGAAAACACACTGCATTTCCATTACAAAGAAAAACGAAAGACTAAACGCATTTCTGTGGGCTAAATGTGGTTATAATGTGTCCTACTATCCTCTATAAGGATTGTATACGATACACACCGTGTCGGGGATAGTTCTCTGTTTTGGGGGGGGGGGGGGGGCTTTCAGCATGGGTAACAACTGCAGAGGTTGAAATGAGAGCGATACAGGGATGGTAACTACAGCCACATATTGTCTAGGAATTTAGCCCTCAGCAACGAGGGAAAGATATATTAGCTTGTGTATGAGAAGACGGGAAAAAATATATGTTAGCGTAATCTAGGCTGTACACTATATTATAAAAGGTTTATTAACCCTCTAAAGCCAGTGGTTACTATATGTACCACCATGTTTAACATTCAACAACTCTACGTTCTGCCCACACAGTGTATTTATGTGTTTTGTGTGGATCTCAGAACAAACAGCGATTATTTCACTGTACAGCATTAACTGACTGGTTTGTATAACTGAGACGGAGTGTGTTTACTGCGCGGTACGGACTGTATTTATGTGTTTTGTGTGGATCTCAGAACAAACAGCGATTATTTCACTGTACAACATTAACTGACTGGTTTGTATAACTGAGACGGAGTGTGTTTACTGCGCGGTACGAACTGTATTTATGTGTTTTGTGTGGATCTCAGAACAAACAGCGATTATTTCACTGTACAGCATTAACTGACTGGTTTGTATAACTGAGACGGAGTGTGTTTACTGCGCGGTACGGACTGTATTTATGTGTTTTGTGTGGATCTCAGAACAAACAGCGATTATTTCACTGTACAGCATTAACTGACTGGTTTGTATAACTGAGACGGAGTGTGTTTACTGCGCGGTACGGACTGTTAACCCTCTAAACACAGTGGTTATTCATGTACAGCTACACTGTTTTACATAACAACGGTTGTTCCTGCCACACATGTATTTATGTGTTTTGTGTGGATCTCAGAACAAACAGCGATTATTTCACTGTACAGCATTAACTGACTGGTTTGTATAACTGAGACGGAGTGTATTTACTGCGCGGTACGGACTGTATTTATGTGTTTTGTGTGGATCTCAGAACAAACAGCGATTATTTCACTGTACAGCATTAACTGACTGGTTTGTATAACTGAGACGGAGTGTTTACTGCGCGGTACGGACTGTATTTATGTGTTTTGTGTGGATCTCAGAACAAACAGCGATTATTTCACTGTACAACATTAACTGACTGGTTTGTATAACTGAGACGGAGTGTGTTTACTGCGCGGTACGGACTGTATTTATGTGTTTTGTGTGGATCTCAGAACAAACAGCGATTATTTCACTGTACAACATTAACTGACTGGTTTGTAAACTGAGACGGAGTGTGTTTACTGCGCGGTACGGACTAAATGTTTATGTAATTCAGGAAAATCTTAATCCCGTTCAAGGTTAACTGTGTTTTATAAGAGAAGTGCTTTGGGCCATAGTGCCGACTGTATGTTATAGTATTTTGATTCTGAACAAATCTAAAGTCTGTTCTTCTTCAGCGTTGATTGACCAAGACTGGAAGTGTGTTAACTTCGCGAACGACTGTTGTGTTTATCCATCAATAAAACAGCGATTAATTTCATGACCAGCTAACGACTGTTTCTGAACGAGTGTGTTCTACTGGCGTAGCGGTGTATTATGTGTTTGTTGGGATCTCGAAACAAACACAATGTTCACATTGAAGCATTATAGGCTTGCTGAACGATGTTTCCTGGGTAGGACGAAGTTTGTGGATTAGAAAACAACTGATATATAATAAGAAATGATGGTTGTATAATGATGAGGGTGTTGTTACTAGCCTGAATTATTATGTAGATTTGCTTGGCAGACAAAAGCGTTATTTATAACAACTCAACTGACTTTTGTATAATGATGTACTTTCTGCGTCGGTCCTCGGAGTTTGTGTTTTGTGTGGATCTTAGAACAAACAGCGATTATTTCACTGTACAACATTAACTGACTGGTTTGTATAACTGAGACGGAGTGTGTTTACTGCGCGGTACGGACTGTATTTATGTGTTTTGTGTGGATCTCAGAACAAACAGCGATTATTTCACTGTACAGCATTAACTGACTGGTTTGTATAACTGAGACGGAGTGTGTTTACTGCGCGGTACGGACTGTATTTATGTGTTTTGTGTGGATCTCAGAACAAACAGCGATTATTTCACTGTACAACATTAACTGACTGGTTTGTATAACTGAGACGGAGTGTGTTTTACTGCGCGGTACGGACTGTATTTATGTGTTTTGTGTGGATCTCAGAACAAACAGCGATTATTTCACTGTACAGCATTAACTGACTGGTTTGTATAACTGAGACGGAGTGTGTTTACTGCGCGGTACGGACTGTAACCCTCTAAAGCCCAGTGGTTACTATATGTACCGTCATGTTTAACATTCAACAACTCTACGTTCTGCCCACACAGTGTATTTATGTGTTTTGTGTGAATCTCAGAACAAACAGCGATTATTTCACTGTACAGCATTAACTGACTGGTTTGTATAACTGAGACGGAGTGTATTTACTGCGCGGTACGGACTGTATTTATGTGTTTTGTGTGGATCTCAGAACAAACAGCGATTATTTCACTGTACAACATTAACTGACTGGTTTGTATAACTGAGACGGAGTGTGTTTACTGCGCGGTACGGACTGTATTTATGTGTTTTGTGTGGATCTCAGAACAAACAGCGATTATTTCACTGTACAGCATTAACTGACTGGTTTGTATAACTGAGACGGAGTGAGTTTACTGCGCGGTACGGACTAAATCGTTAAATATAATTCAGGTAATCTTAATCTTTCAAAGGTTAATTGTTCCACATTACTAAGCAGAAGTCCTTTGGGCCATAGTGCCAAAGTATGCTTGATAGTATTTTCTTCTGAAGCAATCTTAAAGTCTGTTCTTCTTTCAGCGTGAGTGACCAAGACATGGGTAAGTCAGTGCTTTAACTTCAACAGCTGTTGTTTCATCCATCTTATAAAACGCAATATAATTCAGAACCAGGCGAACCACTGCTTCTGAACGAGATATCTCGTGCGTAGCAGGTGAATGGTTTCGACTTGGGCGTCTCGAAACACAACACACATCGTTCAACATTGAAGTATATAGAGCTTGTGAAACGATGTTTCTGGAGGCGAAGTCGGAAAATGTAAACAACTGAGGTATAAATAAGAAGAGAGGCCGAATGATGTGGGTATTGTTACGTAGCCTGAATTATCATGTAGAAGTTGCTTGGCAGGCAATGCTTATATTATAACAAGCTCAACTCACATTGTATATGATGTACTTCTCGGCGTCTTCCTCGTGGGTCCCTGGCATGTAAACTGGGCAAATGATGTTAACTTGGTCGTACTCGAACGGTATGTTGCCTTTGTTCACGTCTATGATGTGGTCCGTGTTGTCTATCCTGAATCTGAAACAGGTGTGAACCAAATTACAACACAAAACAAAGCACAAATACACAGGAATCAATTTAAAGCCGTATTTTGACAAAAAAAAAAATATTATAGAAACATGATCACTTAAAAGAGACAACCACTCATATCCTCAAATCTAGTATAACCTACATTTTTAGGGATTTTCTTAAAAAATACGTACAAAAACGATCTAGAAGCACAAAACAGTTGAAAACTAATATAAAAATGACATGGGCAAGAGGATAGGTGTAGTGGCGTAGGTAGGGGTTTTTTTTTTGGGGCGTCCGGGTGCGAGTAAACACAATGGCCGCCCTTAAAGAAAGGGGGGACTTAAAAAAAAATCACATTTATTAAGTTTCCTTTCCTTTGGCTCAATATTTTACAATTTGTTGAGCGCAGAAAATCAAATTTTGTCATTTAAAATATTTATTTCATAGCCCACTTGGACCCCGCAGCACGGGGCGGCGGCACCCCCCCCCCCCCAGCTACGCCCCTGTATGTATCCATCCATACATAAAATGGGAGGGGAATAATTATTCTATAAATGTATTTGTGAGCGATTTCAGGCTTCCGTCGCGTTGTGGACGAGATCTGCGCTGTTCTGCGATATCACGCAGGGTCCGAGTGGCAACTCTGTATCGACGTTTCGGGACAACCTATCGGCTCCATCTTCTTCTTGACCCAAGAAGATGGGACCCAATAGGTTGTCCCGAAACGTCGGTATAGAATTCCCACTCAGCGCTGCGTGATATCCCAGAACAGCGCATATCTAAACGTATCTGTGGATTCCTCAGAAGCACTAGTTCCTTGTTTCACTAACAGAAAGCGCTGGCAGTGAGCAGTGTTGCTACCGTACGTTTGGAATGATAAAGACATGGCTGTTGCCTAAGTTGCCGCCTGAAGTGCGGCCCTCGAAGCTTGTCTACCTGGACATCCCTGATATGTGGTTACCAACTTTTGCACCAACACACTGCCCCTGTCTTCTACCCTAAAAATACAGGCGGTATGGACCCACAGAAATGCTGGCAGCAACTACCAGACGTAACCCAAAGACTGATATCTAAGTAAGTCCTCTTCCCCGCTCCATCCCCATAACATTCTTGATTCATTATTTATAATCATTCGATGTCATTCGATACTCTACAGGCCTCATCGTGAATAGCTGATACAGTGACGTAATATAACGAATAATTGTGTCCAATGGCTCGACAGCCCCTAGTGGGCCACGGCCTCCTCATTGTCCAGGCTTCACGATCACACTTTTATAGACACACCACAGTCGGTAGGACTCCTCTGGACGAGTGATCAGCCCGACGCAGAGACCTCTACCTGACAACACACAACACTCACAAGAGACAGACATCCATGCCCTAGGCGGGATTCGAACCTACAATCCCAGTAAGTGAGCGGCCGTAGACCGACGCCTTAGACCGCGAGGTCACGGGGATCGGCGATATAAAGAATAATGAATAAAGAAATGACAAATAAAGGAAGACCTGAAGAGTAACTCGTAAACAGTGGCCTCTCCTTAAAGCCTTAACTTCACGCTGATCTCCGCAGAAGGTCAGACCCAGTGACTGTGCTTTACCTGCAATATTGTCAAGGTCTGCTAGTAACCAATTACACACACACATGATCCGAAACGTCCCTTAGGCATTTGATGTAGGTTGCAATTGCTTCCTAGTAGAAAACACTTCTGTTGACGTTTTTTTTTTATCCAGGATATCGGCTCGCACAATCCGTACACCCACACCTTGACCTGAACTGCTTCCAGTCATGGACTGCGCTGAAGGCCACAGATTCGAGCGCAGGCTCCACAATACATAACTGTTGAGTAGCCCAAAGATTTATCATTTTTAAGCGTTTATGAAGTCGCTACAGCAGACTTCACGCCGCAGTTGCCGTCTCATAAATCGCTACCACTGATAAGACGCGCCGTATAATTAGCAAGATACAGTCGAACTCGGTTATAACGTCATGAAAGGGACTGAATATTTTGTGTCGTTATAAACGAGTGTTGTTATAACCGAGGAGTATAATGTTATGGTAAGACTGAATATTTTGTGTCGTTATAAACGAGTGTTGTTATAACCGAGCAGTATAATGTTACGGTTAACAGTGAGGAATTAATTGGTACCACGGAATATCTGACGGTATATACGAGGTGTCGCATTAACCGATGTCGTTATAACCGGGTTCGACTGTATTTTGTGCGTATCTAATAGTCTGCTTACGTCACAATTATCCGCTGTCAAGATGAAGGGTGATTTTTGCAGACATTTTTCACGGAAAAAAAAAACACGTCCGTGACGTCGTATTGTTTTTATAACATTAAGACGCGGGCGTCGGTACTGAAGGGGCAGAACACCTGCTTTGTATTCTGGAGGTCTCGGGGTCAAATTTCGGCTCGGAGGCCGGTCCACCGGCTCTCCTGAGCGGTCTAATGGTTTTACAGTCAAATTCAGGAACAGAAACTGGTACATCCACCATGTTACAACCGGTTTTACAGAGCCTTTCACATAACTATTCTTTTATCAGCCTTCCATATCATATTTCAAACAGGAAAACTTGAAATAGGAACGCAGTGTTTAGGATTTTGCCCAGAAGTTTCTTGTTGACATAATGTTAAAAATGAGAGCTTCTGTTATAACTTGCACGACTTTGAGGAAAATGGTATAATACAAGATATCTCATACTCTCAAAGAGTAACCACAAACTGTCAGGCATGAATACATTACGACAGCAGTGAGCACAGATGACGACTGAATGAGACGAAACGTCCGTGTAGGCTTGTACACGTAACAGCAGACATACGACAAGAGATTTATGCAAACACCACATCACGTCACATTCGGTTCTAAAATTTTAAATATAATTTATACACTGTAACATTCGTGTGACAATGTATAGAACAGTGGTATTCAACCTGGGGTACGCGTACCCCCGTGGGTATGAGAAGACATCTTAGGGGGTACGTAAAATAAAAAACTAAATATATTATTTCATGATAAACACTGAATAATCAGGGCCAGATTTAGGGTTAGCCACAAGAGACCCGGACGTAAGGACTTGCGATTTGGGAACGCCATTCTCTCTCTCTCTCTCTCTCTCTCTCTCTGCTTTATTGCGATTGTTATCTGGGCGGCTAGTTTCATTTTATTCCACATAGTGCATATAATTTTGCTTTGCTATAATACCTTTGTTCCTTTATTAATTTTTATATGACAGGCAATAATATATTTGTTATTTAATAGCTTGACTCTCCTTTTTTTCATTTAAAACTTATTATTTAATACATTATTTTGGATGTAATTTATTTAACTTATTTTAGATGTAGATTATAGACTATGTATAACTTGAATTATGCACCAACAACTTTGGGGGTACAAAGTTGAAGAGGAATTATATATGGGGGTACGCGAACAAAAAAGGTTGAATACCGCTGGTATAGAATACAAACTCTTTAAAGACTAAGATAAGCGTGAATGAATGAGGAGATCCAGTTCGTACCGCGCAGAAAACACATAAATACACTCCATGCGCAGAACGTAGAATTTATATATGTTAAACCTGGCAATACAAAGTAACCACGTGGCTGTAAACAGTTTATACTTATTGTCATCTTCAGTGCTTCATGTAAACGCTTTAATTTTCCTTCAGATTTTCACTCTATTCATTACACTACGCCTCACATTGTTCATGTAATCTACAGCCGTTTGGATTATGGTTTATAAATTGTAGCACTTGTTTAATACAGGGCGTTTTTTTCCTACTTGACCGATAAGCGCCGGCCCGACGCTGTAGTGAGTCTTTATTGGACTTTCTAAATGCGATCGTTTGTCTAGCCCCCCGTCATCGACTGTTAAAACTCCCCGAGACGCGGCGTACGACGCAACGCTGGCGGAGCGTCGGGCAGGCACTTATCGGTCAAGCAGGAAAAAAAAAAAAAAACATCCTATATAATTTAAATTCAAGATACCTTCCTCAAAAACTTCTTGGTCTCGTAATCTGAGAATGTTAATTGTTCGTTATACGCTTTATACATACAGCAATCATTCTCATATCGCTGTTCCAAAACCCGTTTCATGCATTAAGTGTTATGTATATAATGTCAATTTCCTGCTGTCTATTTCGGACCCCAAGAGAACATCCAAAATATTATTAAACTTTTATTTGTTGGTAGTATTGTCAATATGAGTCGACCTCGGTGGACTAGTGGTTAGCGTGCTCGCCACTGGACCCAAGGTTCGCGGGTTCGATCCCGACCGAGGTCGATGGATTTTTAAGGGCGATAAAAATCCGTAGCACCACTTCCTTCGGAGGGGAAGTGAAGCCGTCGGTCCCATGTCGTAGATTTACGGCATGTAAAAGAACCTTAAGGGCATGAATAGAAATGTTGCGTAAGCTAAATTCAAAGCCTCCATTTCTCACCCAAGTCTCCTGATTGCCTGCCAGATGGCTCTGGCGGACACATCAGGATCGATAGAACACTAGCGCGGCCAGTTGGTCAGTCACCAACTACCACGAATGCGCACGACTTAGTAACCTCGAAAAGAGGAGGCCCGGGCCCATATAGGGCTGTTGAGCCATGGTTATATATTATTATTGTCAATACGAACGGTAGCCATGCCTGTTAAACTGATGTGTATTGAGGTAGTAATTTTTTAAAGTTTCTATTTTTTCTTTTCATATACTTGAGTGAACTTAAATTTCTTAAATTTGAAGTTAAGACGTCTTTAAATTTTTAACTAATACGAGCTGTATTATCGACAAGGAAAGGCAGATCATATCGCGGGCACAGAAGGGTTATTTGTGTTTGCAGGCCACAAATATAAGTCAGTGTTAATTTTACACATTTTCTTCATCTCATGGCGCAGGGGAAGAGAGGCACTTCTTTGAGAAATCATAAACAAATGAATGGCTCAGTGCTCGGTCCACCGACTTGTGTGGTATGTGTTGTGAACAGAACCGAATAAGATAGTACAGATAGGTAGATAGGTACAGCTGCTGGTGTGGTTACGTTGCACAGCATAACGGCTTACAACAGGCTTCGATATCAAGTCACGTATATTCTCAGATTTCAACATTTGATGAAGGGGCAAAGGTGAAACTTCATGTTACGGAAATTTTATAATTCCGGAATCTGCAGGTGGCAGAACAGGCAGAAATGCAAAACTGGACACAGAAGCACAGACCCTTATACGAATAGCCTACATGCCAGTCAGGCGGTCACTAACAGAATTACTGCTAGTATTTCCATACAAAACTAAATACAGTAGAACCTCGATTATCCGAAATAAAGGGTATGGACCCGGTTTCGGATAATTCGGAAATTCGGCTTGACGTGATAAGGTGTAATAAAAATAACACTGATTCAGGAACACGTCTTATGTTAATAAAAGTTATTGCACCACAAACTGTAGGATATTTATAGACACAATCCGCACACGTCAACTTTTGACAACAAACTTACGGGGAGAGGCTCAGAGGTTCTCGCGGCAGGCAGTTCTGGGAATCGCGTAAAAAAGGCGCGTTTCGGTTAACCCGAGTTTCGGTTAAGCGAAATTCGGATAACCGAGGTTCTACTGTACAACAAAATAAATACCGATAAAACTATCAAAAGCCATATCATAACGCTTTTGACTTGTATTCTGGAGGTACCAGGATCGAATCTCGAACGGGACACCGGTTAGCCTAAGAGTCTTAGTGAGCTTCCTCAGACCCTCCACGAAACTGATGGGCCAGCACTTCAATACGTCACGATCATCTCCTTCCTAATACCCTCCTATTCATCATTCGCCACCATCCTACGACGCCAAGACGCCGGGTACCAGGTCGCCCAGGGCACTAAATTTTGTACAGCGCCACTTTAATTATTTCGGGTACTCACAACAGTTCTAACTTCTTGTCGCCCCTCTGGCGCCTAGAATTTGAGGTGGCTCCCACTTTTTTTTTTGGAAAATTTGTGCACCCCTAAAGGACACAGTAAATAAATAACAAAAATTGACAGTGAAACAACCCTCCTGACAAGAGCACTGTAACTGGCCACATACGTCGTAGTAAAGACGTAAATGAATGCGTGTTTGTGCAGCGCTCCTTTCAAGTCGACTGTGAGGAAACCCGAAGTTCAGAATAATCGGCTACGACACACACACACTTCACACTGCCAGGCCTTAACACAAACACAATCGTGAATCGACCGTGAGCTGACTGTGACCGTACCGTGAGCTGACTGTGACCATACCATGAGCTAACTGTGACCTTACCGTGAGCTGACTGTGACCTTACCGTGAGCTGACTGTGACCGTACCGTGAGCTGACTGTGACCGTACCGTGAGCTGACTGTGACCGTACCGTGAGCTGACTGTGACCTTACCGTGAGCCGACTGTGACCGTACCGTGAGCCGACTGACAATCGGCTACGACACACGCATTAACGTATGACACTTCACACTGCCAGGCCTTAACACAAACACAATTGTAGGCCTGATGTCTGTTTCTGCCTCGTAACAGCAAACGTCAGTACAAGTAGGGCCATTAAACGTAAGCATGGTTATTAAGCTGTGACCCTGTGTAGTCGGTGGACTAGTGGTTAGCGTGCTCGCCACTGGACCCAAGGTTCGCGGGTTCGATCCCGACCGAGGTCGATGGATTTTTAAGGGCGATAAAAATCCGTAGCACCACTTCCTTCGGAGGGGAAGTGAAGCCGTCGGTCCCATGTCGTAGATTTACGGCATGTAAAAGAACCTTAAGGGCATGAATAGAAATGTTGCGTAAGCTAAATTCAAAGCCTCCATTTCTCACCCAAGTCTCCTGATTGCCTGCCAGATGGCTCTGGCGGACACATCAGGATCGATAGAACACTAGCGCGGCCAGTTGGTCAGTCACCAACTACCACGAATGCGCACGACTTAGTAACCTCGAAAAGAGGAGGCCCGGGCCCATATAGGGCTGTTGAGCCATGGTTATATATTATTATTGTCAATACGAACGGTAGCCATGCCTGTTAAACTGATGTGTATTGAGGTAGTAATTTTTTAAAGTTTCTATTTTTTCTTTTCATATACTTGAGTGAACTTAAATTTCTTAAATTTGAAGTTAAGACGTCTTTAAATTTTTAACTAATACGAGCTGTATTATCGACAAGGAAAGGCAGATCATATCGCGGGCACAGAAGGGTTATTTGTGTTTGCAGGCCACAAATATAAGTCAGTGTTAATTTTACACATTTTCTTCATCTCATGGCGCAGGGGAAGAGAGGCACTTCTTTGAGAAATCATAAACAAATGAATGGCTCAGTGCTCGGTCCACCGACTTGTGTGGTATGTGTTGTGAACAGAACCGAATAAGATAGTACAGATAGGTAGATAGGTACAGCTGCTGGTGTGGTTACGTTGCACAGCATAACGGCTTACAACAGGCTTCGATATCAAGTCACGTATATTCTCAGATTTCAACATTTGATGAAGGGGCAAAGGTGAAACTTCATGTTACGGAAATTTTATAATTCCGGAATCTGCAGGTGGCAGAACAGGCAGAAATGCAAAACTGGACACAGAAGCACAGACCCTTATACGAATAGCCTACATGCCAGTCAGGCGGTCACTAACAGAATTACTGCTAGTATTTCCATACAAAACTAAATACAGTAGAACCTCGATTATCCGAAATAAAGGGTATGGACCCGGTTTCGGATAATTCGGAAATTCGGCTTGACGTGATAAGGTGTAATAAAAATAACACTGATTCAGGAACACGTCTTATGTTAATAAAAGTTATTGCACCACAAACTGTAGGATATTTATAGACACAATCCGCACACGTCAACTTTTGACAACAAACTTACGGGGAGAGGCTCAGAGGTGTCTCGCGGCAGGCAGTTCTGGGAATCGCGTAAAAAAGGGCGTTTCGGTTAACCCGAGTTTCGGTTAAGCGAAATTCGGATAACCGAGGTTCTACTGTACAACAAAATAAATACCGATAAAACTATCAAAAGCCATATCATAACGCTTTTGACTTGTATTCTGGAGGTACCAGGATCGAATCTCGAACGGGACACCGGTTAGCCTAAGAGTCTTAGTGAGCTTCCTCAGACCCTCCACGAAACTGATGGGCCAGCACTTCAATACGTCACGATCATCTCCTTCCTAATACCCTCCTATTCATCATTCGCCACCATCCTACGACGCCAAGACGCCGGGTACCAGGTCGCCCAGGGCACTAAATTTTGTACAGCGCCACTTTAATTATTTCGGGTACTCACAACAGTTCTAACTTCTTGTCGCCCCTCTGGCGCCTAGAATTTGAGGTGGCTCCCACTTTTTTTTTTGGAAAATTTGTGCACCCCTAAAGGACACAGTAAATAAATAACAAAAATTGACAGTGAAACAACCCTCCTGACAAGAGCACTGTAACTGGCCACATACGTCGTAGTAAAGACGTAAATGAATGCGTGTTTGTGCAGCGCTCCTTTCAAGTCGACTGTGAGGAAACCCGAAGTTCAGAATAATCGGCTACGACACACACACACTTCACACTGCCAGGCCTTAACACAAACACAATCGTGAATCGACCGTGAGCTGACTGTGACCGTACCGTGAGCTGACTGTGACCATACCATGAGCTAACTGTGACCTTACCGTGAGCTGACTGTGACCTTACCGTGAGCTGACTGTGACCGTACCGTGAGCTGACTGTGACCGTACCGTGAGCTGACTGTGACCGTACCGTGAGCTGACTGTGACCTTACCGTGAGCCGACTGTGACCGTACCGTGAGCCGACTGACAATCGGCTACGACACACGCATTAACGTATGACACTTCACACTGCCAGGCCTTAACACAAACACAATTGTAGGCCTGATGTCTGTTTCTGCCTCGTAACAGCAAACGTCAGTACAAGTAGGGCCATTAAACGTAAGCATGGTTATTAAGCTGTGACCCTGTGTAGTCGGTGGACTAGTGGTTAGCGTGCTCGCCACTGGACCCAAGGTTCGCGGGTTCAATCCCGACCGAGGTCGATGGATTTTTAAGGGTGATAAAAATCCGTAGCACACCTTCCTTCGGAGGGGAAGTAAAGCCGTCGGGCATGAATAGAGATGTTTCGTAAGCAAAATTCAGCGGTAATTTCTCACCCAAGTCTCCTGATTGACTGCTAGATGGCTCTGGCAGTCATATCAGGATGAGTAGAACTTGTGCAATCAGTGGGCTGGTCACTCACTACAGAATGCACACTTCCAGACCAAGAAACCTCTGAAAGGAGGCCCTATGCTTCGCAAGGAGCGACAGGAAGTAACTAACTAACCTGTGTAGTCTGACATGTAACGACGTTTCCAAAGGACCTGCTTGTCTATGTCATCTATCCTGATGATAGCATGGTTAGGATTTGGAATCTGAAAATGGAGAGGTGTGATGAGGATATTAGACAGAGGGAGATAGGCTGAGGTAAACAAGAGGAAAATGGGATTTGGGGGGGGGGGGTGTTCAAATATAAGTGAGAAAATAGAACATAAGGAATTAATTCGTTGTACCAAGATTACAGAAGTAAGAAACTGATATGTAAACTTTGACATAACGTAAAATGCAAATGGCAAAACCAAACGAAGATAAACACATAAGTATTTGAGGAAGAGGAATTGTTGTAAATAGAGACGGTGAAAGTATATTTACAGAATAGACAATACATAATAAGTAATACAATTGTTAACAACAATATAAGGATGTGCACTGCAGAACCCTGGTGTATGCACGCATATCCCATAAAATACGTCCCTTTATTTCCTCTGTACCGCTTGCATGTGTCTGCCGAGTTGCTCACATGTGCAGTACCCGCTCTCCAGGACCTCCATACCTCCCAACAGTGTACAGGAAAGTGTCACGATGCCACATTCGACTTCGTTAGCATTTCTTGGTTTCTGGACTTGTCCATTTTCCCCAGTGTTCCGAACAGAACTCGGATGTAAGCGTGCGGAGTCACGTCAGTTACAATCTTAATCCCTGGAAGACCTAAGTTCTGAGTCCCACTGTGGATACGCTCACGGTCAGCTCACGATACGGTCACAGTCAGCTCACGGTACGGTCACAGTCAGCTCACGGTACGGTCACAGTCAGCTCACGGTAAGGTCACGGTCAGCTCACGCTATGGTCACAGTCAGCTCACGGTCCATTCACGGTCAACTCACAGTTAGGGAAAATACTCTTTGTCTGTATTTACATGCATCTGTTCATACCAACGGTCACAGTCACGTTACGGGGCGCTCAGATGAAGGCTGGTATTCTTCGAAAGACTATCTGACCCAGATGTAATGCGACTACCGCAATATCCTTACGGTTTGTTTTATATGCTTAAAGCCAAATGAACTGCGCTCGAGTCCCGCCAGTGTTCAGTGTGAACACTGTACCCGAAACTCTTACCGTGAGCTTACCTTGCGCTGAGCGTAAAAAAAACTACGAACAAATCTGAGAATAGCAGTTACAACTACGCGAAACAGTTTCCTTACTGATTAACACTAAGTTTCAGTGCACGTTAACTGAACAGTATTCGTAACGTGAAAGGTTACTAGTCAGACTTCTTAAGACCACAAAGGCACCGCACAACTAGGTTGCCTTGACGGCTTGAGCAACATCAGCCCAACCCGACAGGTCAGCAGTGGGCAAGAAAGACCTTGGGCATGGCGTCTACACAGCCCTTCACTTCAAAACACAATGCAGTTTAAAAAAAAGGAACATTCGAAAGATCAAAATATTTTCTGAAAGATTCTTCATTAACTGCTATTACACTGACGTTATTTTGTGCCATAATGGATCGATCTTCTACATGCAGTAACGCTAAAACAACTGTATAGGTGCATGTATTTTGATTAAACCGGCTGTATTGTAAAATTAATTCAAATGCTGAGCTTAAATTAATATTACTACTACTACTAATACTACTACTACTACTAATACTACTACTAATACTACTACTACTAATAATAATAATAATAATATGTAGGACTTTGAAAGCTGTGCATTAGGAAAACACCTATGTACCTTACACAAGATAGGGACAGACTGTCAGTAAGTAAACAAGCAACAAAAGAAATATTAAATCTTGGTAAGGTAAACGATGTGGAAGTCAAAGAATAGTAGAAGGTAAATTTGTGCCTTTGCACGCCTTGAAGGTGTATGAGACAGAGGAGGGATGGCTCTACGCATTCTTAACCTCGGCACTGTATGGAGATAAGGGACCAGTATAAAGCCCCAGACGCTTTACCCCCCCCCCCCCCCCTGGCGAAACAGCCCACTGTTCTTATTGAACGGGAGGCTGGGTGGACCCCAGAGCCGCTCAGGGCACTTAGGGGAAAATAATTTTTTTTTTGACGTAAAGAGTAGTTTCGGATGTTTAGTTGAAATTGTGAAACAAGTTTGCAGCACTACGAAAACTTGGGTCACAGTGTGGATATCAAAAGGGTTTGGAGAAGTGTTGCAGGTGATATCGCAACGTCATCGACAGACGGCACGGACAATTGCGTGACAAATTAGCGGAAGCCCTCCCGTGACGCAAGAGACTCAAAATTATTCCATCAAGGGCAGCATGCCAATTTGTAATGGAATTAGCGTAATCCGAACAACTAAAATGTGGCAGTACGAGTGGTAAGCAGTACGAGTGGTAAGCATTTACCGCTTTACCACCCGTGAAAACATCTTTGTATCTGCTAGGAATCGAACCGTGATTCCGCGGACGTCCAGCCCGTGGCGTAGTCACTATGCTGACTGAGCTATTATGGCTGCCCATATCCAAGTCACTGCCTTCATAACAGGCACCATAATTTCAGAAAAAAAAATGTCTCGGACAATTTTGTACTAAAAATTAACATAAAAATATGTGTAAAATATATTAAATATATTAAAACATTTGCTGTTTTCAAAAATTTTGTTATTGCCTATTAGTGTTAGTCTATTACAAAACAACGCGGTACAGTGGTTACATACAACATGGCGGAGAGCGCAGTAAGATATCTCGAATATTCTGAAATGGAGGACCAAATACAGGTTCTCATTCCTATTTAAATGAGCTCTAATTAACTGTAGATTAACTTCTTTTGGTTTTAGTGGTGTCAAGAAGCCGCGGACTGACGGACGAGGAGTTGGGCACGAAATACACATTTAGTGCATTAGTGTGAGAACGCGTGCACAATTACGCACCTTGCTGGACCAGCTTTGTCTAATATAAAATGCAAGTGAGCAGGACATCTGTATTTGTGTTGCTGTTTGCCAGCTTTCTGCCCGCCGAGCTACATTGTTACTAGTGGTAAAGACAAGGAAAACCTTTTAGATGAGGAAGATACAAGGAAACAAAGATGAAGATTATTCAAATAATCAATGTGACTTCCACAGAGCGACTGAATAAGGAACCAGAAAACAGACGCTAGACGCTGATTTACACGAGTCCAAAGACTCGGTCTTTAATTGACTCAGTAATAACAAACTAATCCAAACAGTCGACATGCCAAAGCAAAGTGTTTGTTACTCAGAGGGATTCAAGGAAAAGTTTCAGGTAAACTCGAAATCAGACACACAGCTCTATAAACAGGCATATAACAAATCTACCGAGTTTCATGCTGTATGTCATTTGCGCCGGAATGTTTATGCAAACTGGACAGTGTATGACGAACGTGATGGCACCAATGGCACGCATGTACATGGCTGATAAGTCCACGAACCCCGGACCCAGAGACCAAAAACTGATTGGCAACTAACAGCTGAGCTGCATTCACAGTTCACATTTCAATGGTCTGTTGTATCTAACCTCCCACACTCCCAGGTCTGGCTCAACCTGTGGTCTTCCGGACTGTCAGTGTAGTCCAGAAGGGGAGCACAGACGTTTCGGAGTACCGCACTGCTTCCATTTCAATATCAAAGTGACGTCAAAGTGTGGCATTTAACCCAAATACAAAGACAGAAGAGGTGAAAGAAAACACAGATTTCGGCCCTGAAGATGGAGGAAGCACTTGGTCTGTCGCACTGAGGGAGGAACATAGACTGAGGGTGTTCGAGAATAGGGTGCTGAGGGGGGTATTTGGGTCTAAGAGGGACGGGGTAACAGGGGAGTGGAGAAGACTACATAACGAGGAACTTAATGATCTGTACTGATCACCAAATATTATTTGGGTGATCAAATCAAGAAGAATGAGGTGGGCGGGACATGTAGCACGTATGGGTGAGGGGAGAGGTGCATACAGGATTTTGGTGGTGAGACCTGAGGCAAGGAGACCACTTGGAAGACCCAGGCGTAGATGGGTGGATAATATTAAAATGGATCTTCAAGAAGTGGGATGGGGGGCATGGACTGGATTGATATGGCTCAGGATAGGGACAGGTAGCGGGCTGTTGTGAGTGCGGTAATGAACCTTCGGGTTCCATAAAACGCGGGGAATTTCTTGACTAGCTGAGGAACTGTTAGCTTCTCAAGAAGGACTGTGCTACATGGAGTTAGTTAGTTGGAGGAAGCATGTGCATGAGAAACTGCAAGACCACACGGTGTCACAAGACCACAATCCCTCACCGACGTGAAAACCTGACAAAAGTCTGGTTGTGTAACTGTAAAGAATGCCGGGTGGGGAAAGCTGTATGGTGGGATGTGGAGGTCACTAGCTGCTTTGTGTGGAATAGCAGCAGGGAAAGGAATGGAGCGGACAGACCAGCATGACAAAGGCCTCGAAGAATAGCAGAAATAAAAGCGAAAGGCACTGCGCTGAGATATGAAGACTACGATGATAGTGGAGATGATGATGATGATGATACAGAAATGAAGTGTATGCAACAATGACCTTGCATAAAGTAGTCTGGGAATCCCCTTGCCAGTTACTAAATAACACGTGACAACAAAATATTTACGACTGGGAATTACAACGCGTGGTACAGGTAAGGGAGGTGGGGAGGGGAGTTGAGATATTAGCTACATGATTAGCTACATGATTAGCTACATAAATAAAATTAAAGAATGTGCCTTTTGTAACGTCATGATTCAACAAATGTCGGGTGGCGATGAAATCGCTTTACTGACGTGCTTAGATATCGGTCTGTTTAAAACAGCAGTACAATATGGAACAGCCTGTACTTAACACATCAGAATGCAGGACAAAATCACAACATAAAGTTAGATAATAAATCCTTTGAAAGGGTGGAACAGTTCAAATATTTGGGAAAAACCCCTAACGAATCGAAATTACATTCAGGAAGAAATTAAGAGCAGATTGAAGTCACGTAATGCTTGTTATCATTCGTGCAGGATCTTGTGTCTTACAGTTTGCTGTACAAAGATACAAACATTAAGATATACAGAACTGTAATTGTGTTGTTGTTTTGTGTGGGTGTGAAACTTGGTCTGTCACACTGAGGGAGGAACATAGGCTGAGGGTGTTCGAGAATAGGGTGCTGAGGGGGATATTTGGGCCTAAGAGGGACGGGGTAACGGGGGAGTGGAGAAGATTACATAACGAGGAACTTAATGATCTGTACTGATCTAAGAAGAATTCAGTTAGACATTATCAATAAACGTACATAGATCTCCATGTAAAGTACCCGTTATTCTTGACGGGATCCAAGTGACTTCAGTCCCTTCAAAATGGTCTCCGAAAATTCCTTGAGCAAATCCGCTGCTCTGGTGGCTACATGATGCGTAGCTACATGATGCGTGGCGCCGCGTTGCTAAAACTTTGAAGGGTGAACCCAGAATTGCTACAAGCCCGAAAATGCCGATAGCTTACACTGAGATATTCATTCATTCTGCAGTCTGTCTTACGACAGGTCCGTAGCCTCTTCAAAGCGAGTTCTCCGCAGGGTGCGATCTAGTGCTTCCTCTTTCAATTTCCAGTATCTTCTCTTTTCCTTAAGGTCATCCAGTAGCTGCTTACGTCTTCTCCCTCGTCGTCCCGTCATTTCTATCCTTCCTTCTACCTTTCCTTCAATCACGTGTTTCAGAAGGCAGTTTCTACGCAAGATGTGACCAATCCAGTTAGCCTTTCTTCTTTTTATTGTATGTACGATATTCCTCTCCTCCTTCACTCTGTGTAATACTTCTTCATTTCTCACACGATCGGTCCAACTGATCTTCTCCATTCTTCTCCAGCACCACATTTCAAAACTTTCCAGATACTTCCGATCCACTTTCCCAAGTGTCCACGTTTCAGCACCACACAAAGCTACGCTCCAAATGTAGCACTTTACTAGTTTCTTCCTTAAATTTAAGTTCAGTTTGCTGGTGAAAAGATTCTTCACTGAGATATATATGTCATTATATCGGATTACAGTTTTAATTGAACCACCGTACGCCCCATGTCAATGGAACAACCCCATAATTACGTACATCATGCACAGTAGACAGAACTTGATACAGGGCAAGGTCCTTACACTGTCCCCTGCTTACATACTATCAGTTCAGAAACTTCTGAAAAGCCATAAAGTATACCATAACCACCTCCTTCTAAATCCTTCCTTCATCCATCAGCTAACTGAAACAATATAACCAATTCACAGCACCCACACCAACAAACTGCACAATACAGTTCCTTAGATATTTACATCACAATGTCACACTGAACATTGCTACATGTTTCGATCCACCAGGGATCATCATCAGGGGAATCAAATCAAAGTAACACCGCACAAAAACAAAGTAGCAAATTTTGTGTAACACAGAAACGTGTAAAAAAGTTGAACAGATAAACTGTAGGAAATCCTTTGTAGTAGGCTGTACTTTATAATGGATCCTGGTATATAGTGTTAAGGATACAGGCCATGTACTTAACGAAGGATAACACGGTACTATATAGTTGCGAAACGTAAAATGATAAGTGAATAATGAATCGGAAGGGATGTGGCAGGAAACGGTTGTGACCTGAGATGACGAATGCCCACTCTCTTGTTACTTCTCTACAGGAAGGAGAAACAACAGGAGGATTGAGTCACAATGGTCTGTGACTTCGGACATTTATTGTGTATCTCACAACAGCTGTAAAATAAATGTCAGTCACAGTGACTCAAAATTCCGTAACTCCATAAAAAGAACGAATAAGTCACATACTGCTGAATCGCTTGATTAACAAAAATCTGCTAAAAGTCTGTCTTTCTTGCGGGACACCCTGTATATTACAACCAGCCGCCTCTCAAAAGAGGACAACGTGTACATTTAACAGCAAATACAAGAAGTGTCGTGACATGCCGTCAGATGACACTATTGCAGTGACCCCAAGCCCTTGATGACGCATTGTTATACCTCAGGTCTGAATGTTACCTGCTTTTGGCCCCACTCCAGTCCCCCAGGGTCAGTGGTTACGGTTAGCACATACAAAGGTACGCAGCAATGTGTCAACGCTGGAGTGACACTGTCCATGACATGAAGGCATATAGGGGGAATAGAAGTATAGCTCCACTCATACCTAAACTCGGCACTAGATGGGGGCAACTGGTCACCTCCACACAAGTGTCGCTTACTTACAAAGAAATAACGGCGGGCAGTCACTCAACAGGTGACTGGGTAGGCCCCAAAGGAGGTCTATACATTTTTGAGAAGACAGTAACTACTTGCCCCAGCTGGGAGCCGAACCACGGTTCCTCGATTATCCACTCCGTAGCGTAGATTAATTCTGATACATAATGACATTAAGATCTGAATGTAGGAAGTTGCCAACACAGAACTAGTGTAGACTCTAAATGAATGCAGGAAGTTGCCAACACAGACCTAGTGTAGACTCTAAATGAATGCAGGAAGTTGCCAACACAGACCTAGTGTAGACTCTAAATGAATGCAGGAAGTTGCCAACACAGACCTAGTGTAGACTCTAAATGAATGCAGGAAGTTGCCAACATAGACCTAGTGTAGACTAAATGAATGCAGGAAGTTGCCAACATAGACCTAGTGTAGACTCTAAATGAATGCAGGAAGTTGCCAACACAGACCTAGTGTAGACTCTAAATGAATGCAGGAAGTTGCCAACACAGACCTAGTGTAGACTCTAAATGAATGCAGGACGTTGCCAACACAGACCTAGTGTAGACTCTAAATGAATGCAGGAAGTTGCCAACACAGACCTAGTGTAGACTCTAAATGAATGCAGGAGGTTGCCAACACAGACCTAGTGTAGACTCTAAATGAATGTAGGAAGTTGCCAACATAGACCTAGTGTAGACTCTAAATGAATGCAGGAAGTTGCCAACACAGACCTAGTGTAGACCCTAAATGAATGCAGGAAGTTGCCAACATAGACCTAGTGTAGACTAAATGAATGCAGGAAGTTGCCAACACAGACCTAGTGTAGACTCTAAATGAATGCAGGAAGTTGCCAACACAGACCTAGTGTAGACTCTAAATGAATGCAGGAGGTTGCCAACACAGACCTAGTGTAGACTCTAAATGAATGCAGGAGGTTGCCAACATAGACCTAGTGTAGACTCTAAATGAATGCAGGAAGTTGCCAACACAGACCTAGTGTAGACTCTAAATGAATGCAGGAAGTTGCCAACATAGACCTAGTGTAGACTAAATGAATGCAGGAAGTTGCCAACATAGAACTAGTGTAGACTTTAAATGAATGCAGGAAGTTGCCAACATAGACCTAGTGTAGACTCTAAATGAATGCAGGAAGTTGCCAACACAGACCTAGTGTAGACTCTAAATGAATGCAGGAAGTTGCCAACACAGACCTAGTGTAGACTCTAAATGAATGCAGGAAGTTGCCAACACAGACCTAGTGTAGACTCTAAATGAATGCAGGAAGTTGCCAACACAGACCTAGTGTAGACTCTAAATGAATGCAGGAGGTTGCCAACATATACCTAGTGTAGACTCTAAATGAATGCAGGAGGTTGCCAACACAGACCTAGTGTAGACTAAATGAATGCAGGAAGTTGCCAACACAGACCTAGTGTAGACTCTAAATGAATGCAGGAAGTTGCCAACACAGACCTAGTGTAGACTCTAAATGAATGCAGGAAGTTGCCAACATAGACCTAGTGTAGACTCTAAATGAATGCAGGAAGTTGCCAACACAGACCTAGTGTAGACTCTAAATGAATGCAGGAAGTTGCCAACACAGACCTAGTGTAGACTCTAAATGAATGCAGGAAGTTGCCAACACACCTAGTGTAGACTCTAAATGAATGTAGGAAGTTGCCAACATATACCTATGTGTAGACTCTAAATGAATGCAGGAAGTTGCCAACACAGACCTAGTGTAGACTCTAAATGAATGCAGGAAGTTGCCAACACAGACCTAGTGTAGACTCTAAATGAATGCAGGAGGTTGCCAACATAGACCTAGTGTAGACTCTAAATGAATGCAGGAAGTTGCCAACACAGACCTAGTGTAGACTCTAAATGAATGCAGGAAGTTGCCAACATAGACCTAGTGTAGACTAAATGAATGCAGGAAGTTGCCAACATAGAACTAGTGTAGACTTTAAATGAATGCAGGAAGTTGCCAACATAGACCTAGTGTAGACTCTAAATGAATGCAGGAAGTTGCCAACACAGACCTAGTGTAGACTCTAAATGAATGCAGGAAGTTGCCAACACAGACCTAGTGTAGACTCTAAATGAATGCAGGAAGTTGCCAACACAGACCTAGTGTAGACTCTAAATGAATGCAGGAAGTTGCCAACACAGACCTAGTGTAGACTCTAAATGAATGCAGGAGGTTGCCAACATATACCTAGTGTAGACTCTAAATGAATGCAGGAGGTTGCCAACACAGACCTAGTGTAGACTCTAAATGAATGCAGGAAGTTGCCAACACACCTAGTGTAGACTCTAAATGAATGTAGGAAGTTGCCAACATATACCTAGTGTAGACTCTAAATGAATGCAGGAAGTTGCCAACACAGACCTAGTGTAGACTCTAAATGAATGCAGGAAGTTGCCAACACAGACCTAGTGTAGACTCTAAATGAATGCAGGAAGTTGCCAACACAGACCTAGTGTAGACTCTAAATGAATGCAGGAAGTTGCCAACATATACCTAGTGTAGACTCTAAATGAATGCAGGAAGTTGCCAACACAGACCTAGTGTAGACTCTAAATGAATGCAGGAAGTTGCCAACACAGATCTAGTGTAGACTCTAAATGACAGCCGTACAGTCATCACAGTCGTTCGTCGATATACAAGAAGACGAATATATGAAGACAATTCAGGCACTAATCTTCTGGGTTTTGATACCGTGCTGGATTGTGCTGCCATCTTCATGGTGGACAATAAAGTAAAAGTGGCCACATCCCTAGCAACCTGCCTACAATCAACGCACTTCGGTCTCCGAATCACTTCAGCGTCTACATGGACGTAATTCGCGTAACCCTAAATACGGAGACGGCAGGTTCGTCCGAAACGTCGGTGTCAACCCACAAACCTACATGGTGTCTGAACTCTGAAGATGTCATGTGAAGAGTAAGACGGTTTGTGAAGCAGCATCTTGTAAGGCAGTGCAGAAATGAGAGACGGCTGATGTAGGATGGGGGTTACGCCCTTTGGCCGAGTAAAATTGTATACTATCGTAGTGTCAGTCCATGTCGACCCAAATGTCATACTTTCACGTTGGAGTTCCGCGGGCCGCCACCAGAAGGCAGGTGATGTCACTAGGCCAATCGTTGAAGTGCCATGGAACGCCACTAGATGACAGGAGACGCGAATGCACATTATTCGCGTTTCGACGCTGACTACGGGCACCACTACGAAAGTGCAATATATACATACATACACGTTCTTCAGGTTCCTACGGTAACTACGTAAATGAGTGTGCCTAGCTTGCCGGGTCACGGGGCACCAGGAAACAGAGAAATTATGATAACTAGAAATTTCAAAGATAACGGAATTATGGGCGAAAAAAAACAGAAAAATTGAAGAAGGCGAAAGCGGGTTGATAGGAAAGATTCTAAAATATCAACCAAAAAATATGATTCGTAACAGAACACAACTTTAAAACTTCTGCTGTTAAAATTGCGTCACGTCGTTTTTGCGAAATGAGAACATCAGAGCAACAATGCGAAATTATTAGCAACAAAGTACATCACAGCAACAATGCGAAATTATTAGCAACAAAGTACATCACAACAACAATGCGAAATTATTAGCAACAAAGTACATCGGAGCAACAATGCGAAATTATTAGCAACAAAGTACATCACAACAACAATGCGAAATTATTAGCAACAAAGTAATGAAGCAGATACTTGGGATATACTGTATCGTATATCAATAATGATGACGTATATAGTAAGTTACATGTGTTCAACATGTGTGGGTGGAACAATTCGACACACACGTCTAAAACAACTAATAATGAAACACTGTTCAAGTTATACCAGATAATGGTGGTACATATGGGTGTGAGAATTGGGTTAAACATAAATGAAATTTCTGTGAATCACAGATGCAAGCACACAACAGTTACTACGAATGAACTATACACACATTCCCAAGTCAGTTTATGAACGCCTTCCAACTGGCAAACGAAACCTAGATGGACCACGAAAAAGATGGAGAAAGCAACGCCCATGAAGACAGAACAATCCTGGAATGTTTTATACCTTGTTAAGTACGATAACGATAAAGGAAAAGAAGTCTGAATAGATCTCTCTGAAACGACGGAAGGATGTGTGTTGTAATGTCTGTAACATGTCTCGAAATGCGTAGTGCTCGACAGGATGGCGGTGCACTGTATGCAGGTTGTGCACACCTGTGTAGGCTACGGTAAAATGTATGCAGGTTGTGCACACCTGTGTAGGCTACGGTAAAGTGTATGCAGGTTGTGCACACCTGTGTAGGCTACGGTAAAGTGTATGCAGGTTGTGCACACCTGTGTAGGCTACGGTAAAGTGTATGCAGATTGTGCACACCTGTGTAGGGTACGGTAAAGTGTATGCAGGTTGTACACACCTGTGTAGGCTACGGTAAAATGTATGTAGATTGTGCACAACTGTGTAGGCTACGGTAAAGTGTATGCAGATTGTGCACACCTGTGTAGGCTAAGGTAAAGTGTATGCAGGTTGTGCACACCTGTGTAGGCTACGGTAAAATGTATGCAGGTTGTGCACACATGTGTAGGCTACGGTAAAATGTATGCAGGTTGTGCACACCTGTGTAGGCTACGGTAAAATGTATGCAGGTTGTGCACACCTGTGTAGGCTACGGTAAAATGTATGCAGGTTGTGCACACATGTGTAGGCTACGGTAAAATGTATGCAGGTTGTGCACACCTGTGTAGGCTACGGTAAAGTGTATGCAGGTTGTGCACACCTGTGTAGGCTACGGTAAAATGTATGCAGGTTGTGCACACCCGTGTAGGCTACGGTAAAATGTATGCAGGTTGTGCACACCTGTGTAGGCTACGGTAAAATGTATGCAGGTTGTGCACACATGTGTAGGCTACGGTAAAATGTATGCAGGTTGTGCACACCTGTGTAGGCTACGGTAAAGTGTATGCAGGTTGTGCACACCTGTGTAGGCTACGGTAAAATGTATGCAGGTTGTGCACACCTGTGTAGGCTACGGTAAAATGTATGCAGGTTGTGCACACCTGTGTAGGCTACGGTAAAATGTATGCAGGTTGTGCACAACTGTGTAGGCTACGGTAAAATGTATGCAGGTTGTGCACACCTGTGTAGGCTACGGTAAAATGTATGCAGGTTGTGCACACCTGTGTAGGCTACGGTAAAATGTATGCAGGTTGTGCACACCTGTGTAGGCTACGGTAAAATGTATGCAGGTTGTGCACACCTGTGTAGGCTACGGTAAAATGTATGCAGGTTGTGCACACCTGTGTAGGCTAAGGTAAAGTGTATGCAGGTTGTGCACACCTGTGTAGGCTACTCTCTTCACAGCATACAAAATCGAAACTATTCGCTGTTAGAAATTTTACGGTTACGAAATGCTGTTTGCAATAACTCATCTGAATTTCAATTCAAGCTGCAGAATCATCTTGCAATGCTGTCACAAAATTACGCACGTTATGCTACTTTCCGCTTTACAGAAATGGGAACAGCTGTGCCTACAACATTCACACCAGCCTTACGTCAGAAGTCGAGTTCAGGTAGACAAGAGAAAGTAAATTGAACAGCAGCAGCCTCACGCATTGACCTCTGAGGTCACAATACAATAAATATTTGGCCATCACCCATTCAAACATGAATATAAGTTTATGATTTGTTGTTCATACAGAGGAAGAAGAAGAAGAAGAAAACAGTTCGCGAGATTTGGTATTCTCACGGTGGCAACTATGAAGATTACTGGGATGTGACACATGGAGATGGAGGCAGTATTTCACTCCGAAACGCTGCTGCCCGCAAAACCCAGGGCATCACAACCCACAAGAACACGATATCATCTTCAGCCCCTAGTAAACATCAAGTGCCACATTACAACTATTTTGGTGCCCAATGGAATCACTTGGGAGTCTCAAGTTTCAGTGGAATGTGCTTCGGAGAACTGCCTTCTGAAGTTGTGGATTGGGCGTTGTGGCGCGCTTCTGTGAACGGTCCGTGTGCACATCATGAAGGGTCTGGACTTTTCAGGAGAAGACACAAACCTTTCACAACTGTGGGAATCGAACCACGATAGCCTAGTCGATATAAATTCAGAGTTCTCCCGTCTCCTCTTACGAACTCCTCTCCTTCTGTATTTCATAACAATACGAAATGTATTTAAGCGTATAAAACTGTAAACTGGTCAGCGAAGCCTTGCATAGTGCTGCCATCTATGGAGCTATCAGTGGAACACAGTTAATTGCCTGCATAAGTTATAGCGCTGAGTGTTACACAACGTCACAGAACTGGGTACGTTCACCCTCTGCAATTGCAACGAGAATAAAAAATACAACAGAAGTGACAATGATTATAACAATGCCACCGAAAATGGCAGGCAACTAGCTCGAACCTGAGAAATAACCACATTACTTTCAGTGATATTACGTATCATAAAGTCATTATTTTATCTGACCAATATCCTTTGACACTTCACGCCACTACACCGACGGGAGGAGGGCCGGATAGCTCAGTCGGTATAGCGACTCACTACGAGCTGGACGGTCCGGGGATCGAATCCCGGTGAGGGCGAGACTTTCAGCACCCGTCCAGACCGGCCCTGGGGCCCACACAGCTTTCTATACAATGGGTACCGGGTCATTCCCGGGGGTAAAACGGCCGGGGCGTGGAGTTGACCACCCACCCTCATCTAGTGACAGGGTTAAAGAAAGAGTAGAGCTATAACTCTACTCCCCCTCTGGGCCTTCATGGCGTTCTAGGGGGAACTTTACCTTTTACACCAACGGCCGCTCGGTCGATAACGTTATGTGCGATAATGAAGCCGGAAGTACGTAGTAACGTCGGTCTGACACAGCTGCCAAGTATCTCGATAAACCTCAGTTTCAGCAAATGATCTTCAATTTCCGAAAAACAAATCCTCATTTAACAGAGAGCTAGTTTTATTCTTCAACGGGAGTAGCGAGAATTGGCTCCGTGACATTTTGGTGCCTGTCATACTAAGCGGTACGGCGTGCATGTCGTAGTGTTTATATCGTGCTTCGAAATACTGTAATGGATAAGTGATGTGTTTACTGAGGTGCAAACTAAAAGGTAAAGCAATCCCATTACAGGCCTGGACAGGCCCTTAGGGTTCCAGGAGGTTGAGGCTACCAGATTTATAGACAATCGGCACATGAAGGTGGTAAGGTTGTCAGCCCTACGCACCGGCCGCCTTAACCCCCCAAAAAATATTCCTGGTACTCATTTCTATTAGAGACTGAGTCGACCCCAGGGTCATAGTGCGACCGGAAGGATTATGTCAATGAAAAATTCCAATGACACCATCGGGAATCGAACCTGCGGCCTTCCGGCTTGTAGCGCAGTGCCTCAACTGAATTTCAAAATGTTATTTAGATGAAGTTCACCCATTTTCTGCTACTTAAACTGCGTTTAGTTTTGCACTATTTCGTGACGTATTCTATCTCGGAAGGATATCCTAATTAAAATATTCCCTCCAGCGATTCAGGTAGCGGGACTTTGCACCTTATTACAGCAGTCGTAAAACGAAACCCGGCAACGTTGCACCGTAGTTCATTACTTTTCACACCAGCAGAGGCAGAGAAAATTATCACGCCATGAGTGGGGGTGAGAAGAGGTCTTTGGAAAAAAAAAAAAAAGAGAATGTGCACAGTAGGTGGGCCCCCTTCGCGCCAGGACATCAACATAAAGAGGGGTTCCTGGAGAGATACGTCGAATGAGATGGTAACATAGACGCTTCTTGTAGCACGGGCAGTAATTCAGTATTTATTAAACCTTCCAGAGCCATATAAAGGCTTCATATATTACTTCTGAACACCCGCTCTCCCCCCCCCCCCTCAATAATGCAGTCCGCAATGTGAGAAGCTCACGCTGTAGCAATAAGACAGACAGACACGCACTAAAATAGTGAGTCGTAATAGTGAGTACATTTTAAAGACCGATGAAATGTATACTGGCACATTTATCTTTCTAAATTCACATCGGCTTTGCTTGTAATCCATAAATAGTCTTTAATAACTCAAAACACTTCATTTAATCGTTACAGGCGAATACAAATTACCTTCACATTTCTAAATTTTTTTTTCTAAGAAACGTACTCTATGTGCGATAATGAAATTTGCAACACGTAAGGAAAAACATCACGAAGTTTTGTCATATCTTATTTCAGAGTAAGTCCCATTGCCGGAATCAGATTCCAGACACCGGATCCCCGGATTCGCCTCCAGAAGTGTATCCCCGGATTCGCCTCCAGAAGTGTATCCCCGATTCGCCTCCAGAAGTGGATCCCCGGATTCGCCTCCAGAAGTGATCTCCGGATTCGATCCAGAAGTGGATCCTCGGATTCGCCTCCAGAAGTGGATCTCCGGATTCGCATCCAGAAGTGGATCCCTCGGATTCGTTCCATCCAGAAGTGGATCCCCGGATTCGCATCCAGAAGTGGATCCCCGGATTCGCCTCCAGAAGTGATCCCGGATTCGCTCCAGAAGGGATCCCCGGATTCGCCTCCAGAAGTGGATCCCCGGATTCGTCCTCCAGAAGTGGATCCCCGGATTCGCTCAGAAGTGGATCCGATCGCTCCAGAAGCGGATCCCCGGATTCGCCTCCAGAAGTGGATCCCCGGATTCGCCTCCAGAAGTGGATCCCCGGATTCACCTCCAGAAGATTACCATCTTTGTGGATATACAAAGAGGTATACTTAATTATATATCACATATTCCGCGTAATGTTTCAAGGTGGTCCCGCTTCACGTTGGGGTTTTCTGATCTGTGACATCGTGCAGCCTTGTAATAGGGTACCGGTGCTGCGGAGGAGCATACTGCCACCATCTTCAGAGACGACCAAGCCACAATCCCGAATACAACAAATGCGATGAATTACAATGCAGTCTACATAATGTCTTGCGTAATTTTTGGGAGTATTGGCTCGCATTGTGGAGCTGCAAACTGTCAGGGAATTAATTTCCTGACATTCTGCTTCGAAAGAAGACACTGAAATTGCTTCAAAAGGAAGGCACTATAAAACCGAAGGCGGTGAAAACTGAGACTGTGGTATGTTGGGTAATGACGCCTTTTAGTCTGGTAGATTGGTACCAACATTTCGGAAAAGCACACTACCTCCATCTTCAGGGCAGGCAGAGTATAGTGATCTGTCATTTTCTAAAAGGATGATTTAACATAGATTACCATCAGTTGAAAGGTGTCGCCTTTTCACATCTCAGATTTCGACAAGCCTGATTCTGTAATTTCGCAAAGTTTTCGAGGTATTATCACATAACATTTATTCCGGCCCAATAAACGATCAATTTTTAAACGTTTTTGGGGCCTTTCAGAAGAATGTCATTAAATAATAATACAAACAGACTTCTGACACTGCTGCTAGGAGCATTACAAACATTACAACTCCACGACCTTAGAGCACTTTCTTTCCCTTAAGGAAGAAAAGCTGGCTTAAGATATCACAAAGCTATCTCTCTCTCTCTCTGTATGACGTGTGTGCCCCTAGTCAACATTTTAAACCAACTGACCGAAACACGTCCCGCCCATCTTAACCCCCCCTGATTTTATCATCATAATAATACGTGTATATGCCCAAGATCGCAAATCAATATGCAACAATCCCTGCCTTGTTACTGCCTTAGGGTCAAATATTCTGCTTGTGACCCTGTTCTCGAATGGCGTCACTCTGTGACACAGCTTTACAATCATTCCATAATCGGATGCTATATGATATGTAGCAGGGGCACAAACCCGAAATTTTTTACAGTGGCGCCCAACATTTGTGGGCCCTCAGTCTGGAACTTGCTTCATGTGACCCTTCTGGCGCCTAGAATTTTGAGGTGGCGTCTAGACTGCTGGGAAATTTCAGCGTCGTTAAGTAGAATATAAAATTGTGTAAACGATATGTTAGTATCCGCTTATTCATAAATATTCTTTCTTTGTTTCTGTTCTTATTGTTCGTCGTCTTCATCGTCTTTATCATCTTCTTCTTCTCAGCCTTCTCGTCCGCACGCACATTCCGTTATGGACCTTTGCTTCCAATAAAATCCTCCTCCATTTCTTCCGGTCTCTGTCCACTGTATGCCAATTTCTTATTCTCATTATCTTCAGATTCTCTTCAACCTCGTCACTCCATCTTTTCCCTGGTCTTCCTGTCTTCCTTGTTACTTTCATTCTTACAGTCATTATTTGTTTTGGCATTCTTTCGTATTCGTAAACATCACATCCTGTAACTACATGTACTGTCAAAAGGTGACATTCTGCATATCAAAATACACAGTGCTCAGGGCGTGGACCAGTGGCGGGCTCTCGTGAGCGGAGGAATGAAACTCAGGGTTCCACACAAGGTGTGGGATTCTTGAGCAGTTCATCCGACCAAGAAATCTGCCCCATGCCAAGGTACTCTACAAACATAACGAATTGTATAAAGACGTACTGGCCAAATTAACGGACGAAATTAAAAGCAGCTTGGCAACTTCCGCTGTTTCTTGCCAACTTGAGGCGTGCTTGTTCTTTCCGAGGCAATTTCGCTAACGTTCACATGGAAGCCATATTTTTCACTGCTTGTCACGTAGTCCTCCCACATCTCCAACTGCGAAGTGCCATTTGAATCTCCCAGTCATTCTTCAGTAACAAGTTAACACTCCTAACGAGACACTCAGACTCAGAACAAGTTCCCAGGGCAACTCTCCTCCTTATATAAAAAGGAACACTGTACCGAGTCTTGTAAATAAATATCTTCATTAGCAGTACGATAATGGGTTGGATATATTCTCATATACTACAGAGTGGTCCATTTAAAACCATACACAAACAGGAAACATTAAACCTATTATTTAACATCTCTCTAAATACAAAACATGTCGCCCTCGGTGGACTAGTGGTTAGCGTGCTCGCCACTGGACCCAAGGTTCGCGGGTTCGATCCCGGCCGAGGAAAAATCCGTAGCACAACTTCCTTCGGAGGGGAAGTAAAGCCGTCGGTCCCATGTCGTAGATTTACGGCATGTAAAAAGAACCTTACTGGCATGAATTGAGATGTTTCGTAAGCAAAATTCAGCGGCCATTTCTCACCCAAGTCTCCTGACTGACTGCTAGCAGTCACATCAGGATTGAGTAGAACTTGTGCAGTCAGTGGGCTGGTCACTCACTACACCTTTGCACAAGACCACGAAGCCTCCAAAACATGCTACGTATATCTTCCATTGTTCAGTGAACACTCAAATGATTCATATTTAGCACAGACCAGTAAAATACGTTTCTACTACTTTCACATCAGGATTGAGTAGAACTTGTGCAGTCAGTGGGCTGGTCACTCACTACACCTATGCACAAGACCACGAAGCCTCCAAAACATGCTACGTATGTCTTCCATTGTTCAGTGAACACTCATATGATTCATATTTAACACAGACCAGTAAAATACGTTTCTACTACTGTACGGGTTTAAATGGATCACCCTGTAGAATATTATTACGGTGCGAGTGGACACACCTTCAATTCTCCCTGGCATTCTGAGGTACAAACGACATATGCGTAGTGCAACAGGACTGAACTTAATTATTGGAAGTCTTGGGCAATGCATATGCAAATCAGACAGGCTGTGGCAAGTAGACATGTTACCTGTCTTGTAGACTGAACCGCACGTACAGTTAAATAACAGGCAAATCAGCAGCCCAGAACACAATATTCGTGGTGTCGAAAGGAGAATAACGACACAGAAGTACTGTAATGCATTTGCGTAAAAGTATACAGGGTGTTCCCTCCGATAACATACATAACATTCACGCATCAAGGGACACGGATATTATAATCAAAACTGAAGAACACGATGTTTGGACGCAAAAATCAAACATTACATTCGAGATGTTTATAAATATCGTACAACTGACCGCACCAAGCGAGCTTAATTTTGAAGAAGAAGAAGAAGAAGAAGAAGAAAAAAAAAAAGTTTTTATAATCTTTCAAGTTTTATTCCTTATTTGTGTGCTCGACATGTTAATGTCAAACTAAGCTGCATTTTACTGTGCCTATACAATGCAGATATACAAAGTAACGTACGTGTAGTGACCTTCAATACGATTCCATTATTATACAGGGCATACACAAAATAATGGTGCGGTTTTAATAGTGTTCACTATTAAAACCGCACTATTCTTTTGTGTATGCCCTGTATATTCCATTAAATGTCTCCCTGAGAATGGTTCTAAACGAACCGAAACATGTAGACAATAGTACAATATAAACAATGGAATATGTGACGTAAGTGTATTAGTTGGTTTGGTTTTTAATAAATAGTAAAACTAATACACGGACAACGTATAATACTAATACTGGGTAATTACTGTCAGTAAGATATTACAACGTGATGATACGTTGGCAGCGTTGGATACGATTGACAATTTACGTTTTTATTGACAACAAACAGACTGCATATCATTTTGTTCCATTTAATCAGATTGTTATAGAAGTTAGGTATTTTTTAACGAACTTTTTTTCGTATTCAAAAGCTGTTACACGCGAACAGAAGTTGTTTGAACAGATTACGATCTAAAACTCAACAATCAGTTTTACAATACCAACAGTTCCCCTTGCATTTTCAAACGCATTATGATTCTGTATTCACAATAAATTCGTCGACCTCGGTGGACTAGTGGTTAGCGTGCTCGCCACTGGACCCAAGGTTCGCGGGTTCGATCCCGACCGAGGTCGATGGATTTTTATGGGTGATAAAAATCCGGAGCGCCACTTCCTTCGGAGGGGAAGTAAAGCCGTCGGTACCATATCGTAGATTTACGGCATGTAAAAGAACCTTACGGGCATGAATAAAAATTTCTCACCCAAGTCTCTGGCGGACACATCAGGATCGATAGAATAGTAGCGCGGCCAGTTGGCCAGTCACCAACTGCCACGAATGCACACGACTTAGTAACCTCGGAAAGAGGAGGCAAGAGGAGGCCCGAGCCCATATAGGGCTGTTGAGCCATGGTTATTATTATTATTATTCACAATAAATTCAGTCCACATAAAAACTGCTAACATTTGGGTGACATTTTCTCTAAATACTGGAATTATGAAGTAGAAATTAGTTTCTTCCATACTGTATTTCAAAATACTCTGTGAAACTGTTCATACGAGATAAGAAGTGCATTTGATGTTGAAATCTGTGGTCTTCTGGGTAATTATACGGCTTCGTGTGGTAATTATTGATGTTGTTATGAAAATTAGGTTTTTATATGCCTGAAACCCTGAAATGCCCCGACAGATTTTAGAGCACACCAATGCACAATTAACAAATAATCTAAGAGTCTAATTGCTGATGCTGTAGTCTGTTCACGGAGGGTATCGAACAATACCAGGAAGCAAATATCGTAATATCCTTCTCAACCTATTGTAGGATTCAGGAATGTACCTTTGAGCGCGTTTCACAATACGCTGTAGAAACAGAGCAATAGACTAACCTGAATATCAGACAAAATGACGGACGCATAAGTGATAAAACTGGCTTTAAATACGTCATGCTTTGTGAGTGGTAATTAGTTGTTCTCAGTGTAATTCA
Source organism: Reticulitermes speratus (assembly GCA_021186555.1). NCBI lineage: Eukaryota > Metazoa > Arthropoda > Insecta > Blattodea > Rhinotermitidae > Reticulitermes > Reticulitermes speratus. The sequence goes on from JAJKFL010000014.1 coordinate 2,963,941, forward strand.
TAATTTCGAGATTCCCCCCCCCCCCATTAATGAAAATCCTCAAAATAAAAATGCAGGTATTCTCAGTCAAAACACAACTTTACTATTTAACAGATCAGCTACACGTTTCGGCCACTGTTAGTAGCCATCATCAGGCCGATTCCAAGGATATAAAAAGAAAGAAATAATACAATTGCAATGTTGGTCGGAGATATCGTAACTTACAATGTGTTATATACAAAGCACATAACGTACATAATATTTATATATATAGAATTAAATAACGGGGTTAAAAGGTATAACTGTAAAATTTTGTATACTTTCAATCCTGAACCAGGTTACTGTAGAACGTATACGGTGAACAAATGTTCACAAGGAAAAGTTTACGTATTTGGGAAATATGTAAAAAAAAAAACAATGGTGAAGGAAACAGACATGCGGTAACCGCAACGGGGGGGGGGGGATCTTGGTGCGGGTGTGGCCAGGTGCTAAGTGCCAACTATTACAGGAATATGAATCTACATGCATCGTGTAGCCTGTCTTACGACAGGTCCGTAGCTTCTTAATTCTGTAGTCTGTCTTACGACAGGTCCGTAGCTTCTTAATTCTGTAGTCTGTCTTACGACAGGTCCGTAGCTTCTTAATTCTGTAGTCTGTCTTACGACAGGTCCGTAGCTTCTTCATTCTGCAATCTGTCTTACGACAGGTCCGTAGCCTCTTCATTCTGCAGTCTGTCTTACGACAGGTCCGTAGCTTCTTCATTCTGTAGTCTGTCTTACGACAGGTCCGTAGCTTCTTCATTCTGTAGTCTGTCTTACGACAGGTCCGTAGCTTCTTCATTCTATAGTCTGTCTTACGACAGGTCCGTAGCTTCTTCATTCTGTAGTCTGTCTTACGACAGGTCCGTAGCTTCTTCATTCTATAGTCTGTCTTACGACAGGTCCGTAGCTTCTTCATTCTGTAGTCTGTCTTACGACAGGTCCGTAGCTTCTTCATTCTGTAGTCTGTCTTACGACAGGTCCGTAGCTTCTTAATTCTGTAGTCTGTCTTACGACAGGTCCGTAGCTTCTTAATTCTGTAGTCTGTCTTACGACAGGTCCGTAGCTTCTTAATTCTGTAGTCTGTCTTACGACAGGTCCGTAGCTTCTTCATTCTGTAGTCTGTCTTACGACAGGTCCGTAGCTTCTTAATTCTGTAGTCTGTCTTACGACAGGTCCGTAGCTTCTTCATTCTGTAGTCTGTCTTACGACAGGTCCGTAGCTTCTTCATTCTGTAGTCTGTCTTACGACAGGTCCGTAGCTTCTTCATTCTGTAGTCTGTCTTACGACAGGTCCGTAGCTTCTTCATTCTGTAGTCTGTCTTACGACAGGTCCGTAGCTTCTTAATTCTGTAGTCTGTCTTACGACAGGTCCGTAGCTTCTTAATTCTGTAGTCTGTCTTACGACAGGTCCGTAGCTTCTTAATTCTGTAGTCTGTCTTACGACAGGTCCGTAGCTTCTTAATTCTGTAGTCTGTCTTACGACAGGTCCGTAGCTTCTTCATTCTGTAGTCTGTCTTACGACAGGTCCGTAGCTTCTTCATTCTGTAGTCTGTCTTACGACAGGTCCGTAGCTTCTTCATTCTATAGTCTGTCTTACGACAGGTCCGTAGCTTCTTCATTCTGTAGTCTGTCTTACGACAGGTCCGTAGCTTCTTCATTCTATAGTCTGTCTTACGACAGGTCCGTAGCCTCTTCCAAAGCGAGTTCTCCACATTTTGCTATCTAGTGCTTCTTCTTTTAATTTCCAGTATCTTCTCTTTTCCTTAAGGTCATCCAGTAGCTGCTTACGTCTTCTTCCTCGTCTTCCCGTCATTTCTATCCTTCCCTCTAACTTTTCTTCAATCATTTGTTTCAGAAGGCAGTTCCTACGCAAGATGTGACCAATCCAGTTAGCCTTCCTTCTTTTTATTGTATGTACGATATTCCTCTCCTCCTTGACTCTGTGTCATACTCCTTCATTTCTCACACGATCGGTCCAACTGATCTCCATTCTTCTCCAGCACATAAATCTACAATCAGGTTTTAAACTGCACGCCACAAGCAAACCGAAGTGCACTAGAGAAGATGAGGCAGATTCTGGGGGACATCGACACATCACGGAACATAGCAAGCCAGTCCCCGCTAGAAATAGTTTATCGTCGAACAGTGGGAGGCTAGAATAATCACTAATGTCTTTTCTGCTTATGTATAATATTCTCAATTTTGTAGCCAGGATAATCTCCAATTGTAGTTTCTGTGACAGCTACTCTTGCTTGAAACATATTGCCACCTGTAATGACACCTGTTTGGACACTTCGGAAGGTAGATCAGAAGTACCTGGAAAGTTTGAAGATGTGGTGTTGGAGAAGAATGGAGAAGATCAGTTGGACCGATCGTGTGAGAAATGAAGATTACACAGAGTCAAGGAGGAGAGGAATATCTTACATACTATAAAAAGAAGAAATGCTAGCTGGATTGGTCACATCTTGCGTAGAAACTGCCTTCTGAAACATGTGATTGAAGGAAAGATATGGGTTACGGGAAGATGAGGAAGAAGGCGTAAGCAGCTACTGGATGATCTTCAGGAAACGACAGTATACTGGAAATTGAAGAGGAAGCACTAGATCGCATTTTGTGGAGAACTCGCTTTGGAAGCAGCTACGGACCTGTGTAAGACTATGTGATGATGAATGGAATTGGTTGGGCTGTCGTGTGATTATAACCCGCGCACATCAATTGCCTGTCTTTGTTTCTCATAATGTTTACTTTTGTTCTGTATGTAAACAGGATACAGACGATTCAGTTCTTACCTTTTAGAATGCAGAAAGCATCTCATTTAAAATTACACAGCGAAGTAATTGTTGCTACTGGCGACTGTAGCACAGCAAACAGCAACACTGTGTGGACAGAATGTATGTTTCTAAAACCTTAAAACACTGATAGGCCTTCCGCAGAAACCAGTGCATTGTAAACATTCAACAGCCATCGGGCCGTCGTGTATGTCAACACAAATGTCTCACCATCTACCAGGAAGGTCCGTCCACAGACACTGCGTCGTGTGTGTCCAGGTACTTACCTGAAACAAACAGAAACAAAGACATCAGTATGTTTGTTACACTCAGGACACAGCTAACAGCAGACAGTAGGTTAGTTTAAAGTGTCTGTTGAAACGCACAGGACTTGTGTTTGTCAATTGAAAATCTGTCACAGATCTGTTTCAGAGAAACTTACAATCCAACAATAAAAAGCAATTTAGCTCACGGGTTAGCGTGTAAAACTCGTTCGTAGATGGTCATACAAATGAATTGTAGTCGCCTTAGAAAAGTTTATTGCTTGTAATTACAAATGTGTTAAAATAATATATTATTATTATTATTATTATTATTATAGTTATTTATATTAATATTTGCCTACTCTTTTGGAAACTGTTGGCATTCGTTGACGAATCGAATTTTAGAGATTTTAAACTGTTTTATGTTAAATTTAACTGTCGAAATGCCCATTCCGCAAGATGCGCTTTCCGCGGCTAATGCAATCAGTGGGGATATTTGTATATTCAATGATAAGCCTGTTTTGATTAATGACTTGTTATCAATGTAAATATTGAATTAGACGCTGTAGTTCGGTCCATGCGACATTTTTATAACAAGTCAGCTATGTTCGGTCAGATATTGGATCTAGTACTTCTTTTACATGGTTTTACATCATATTTGTTTGTTACCTTGTTGTCTTGTGTATTTGTATTGTTTTGTGTTGTGCTTTAGTGCTGGCTTTGTTATTGGCTCTTGTTGCTGTTAAGTCTGCACGTTAATAAATACCCATTGAATTGAATTGAATTGAATTAGTAATAAATCAAGTCATCTATGTTCTGTCAGGGTATTGTATTTCTGCCCCAGTACTTATTTACATTGTTTTATTACATATTTATTTTGTTTCTTTAGTGTTTTGTCTTGTGTATTTGTACTGTTTTGTGTTTTATTAGTGCTTTTGTGCTGGCTTTGTAATTGGCACTTGTGCTGTTAAGTCTGCACGTTAATAAATACACATTGAATTGAATTGAATTATTATTAGTAGTAGTAGTAGGTCTAATGGAAGTACTAGTTGCAATATCTTCCTTTTGAAAAGAAATAATTCTTGCTTACACACAGATTTTGTCTGCCTTATTTAACCACAAAATTACTCACAGTTTTCGGAGTTCCTGACTTACAAAAATTTCATGTGAAGTGCTTCACCTATCTCCATACGAAATTTCAAGTTTATAACTTCGACGGGTCACAAAAACAAGCTTTTCTTTTAATGTCTGTTACCACCTGGTAATTTTCAAAACGCTAAATTGTCACTAGTGTTGCTCCCACCTCAGAGTTTTGCGTTTGTACCATATCAGTACAGTGACTATTTTACGAAATTATAGAACATATTTTGGTGGGCTTCAATGGCATAATGTCTCCACCAAATTTCATGAAAATCCATTGAACCTTAAAATCCTGGAATAAAGGAACAAACACACAGAGCATGGTGATGTCATAAGTCTGCATTTTTCCCCCTCTTGAGTAAGAAAAGTAGGCTAAAAACAGTAGCAATATAATAAATCATACAATACTTGGCAGCCCCTCTGACGACTTATATAGCTGTCTGTTGAGATTTATGCACGTGGTCGATAGCTAGAAACACGGCACACTTTCATCTCTTCTTTAACATTTTTACGTGACAAGCCACACTACACGAATGACAAAGCGGGCCGACCCACGTCCTATTTTTGAACGGGCCCGAGACGGTTCCAACGCTAGCTAGAACACTTTGAAGTCTCAAATTCACGTAACTAATATTTCAAAATTCAGTTCGTACCCCACACAACACGCACTGCTTCTCCAGCAGCAAGACTCAGCACACTAAATGCTGTCTGTTCTGAGAATTACACGAAGCCCTCGGTGGACTAGTGGTTAGCGTGCTAGCCACTGGACCCAAGGTTCGCGGGTTCGATCCCGGCCGAGGTCGATGGATTTTTAAGGGTAAATCCGTAGCACAACTTCCTTCGGAGGAAGTAAAGATTTACGGCATGTAAAAGAACCTTACGGGCATGAATTGAGATGTTTCGTAAGCAAAATTCAGCGGCCATTTCTCACCCAAGTCTCCTGATTGACTGCTAGATGGCTCTGGCAGTCACATCAGGATGAGTAGAACTTGTGCAGTCAGTGGACTGGTCACTCACTACAGAATGCACACTTCCAGACCAAGAAACCTCTGAAAGGAGGCCCTATGCTCCGCAAGGAGCGACAGGAGGAAACTAACTAACATTGTGCATTGTGCATAAAACGCAGTTTATAATGTTAAGGCAAGTGTTATGACCTTACACAGTAGACACAGTGCTGTAAAGGTCAGTACGACGAAAGCCGGCTACTAATCCCGACTGCAGTGTGCTACATGTGCTGCACAAGCAGTTTGCCTTCGTAACACGTAAATAAAATGGATAAGATAAAGGTAAAGGTCAACCTATAACAGGCCCAGAACGGGAGTAGAGGTGCAGCTCTAATCTTTCTTTCTTTGAACTTCACGACAGATGGAGGTGGGTGGTCAATGCCACGCTCCGGCCGCTTTACCACCGGCAAAGAGACCTGGTACACGTTGTACAGGAGGATGGGTGGGCCACAGGGCAACACTCAGTATAGTGACCAGTATAGTGACTTCAGTTTCCCCTGTCAGTATCATTCCACCAATGCTCCATACTCATTCATACATCTACCACCAACGCTGTATAATGTTTCTCTCCCAGTACTTCAGTTTCCCCTGTCAGTATCATTCCACCAATGCTCCATACTCATTCATACATCTACCACCAACGCTGTATAATGTTTCTCTCCCAGTACTTCAGTTTCCCCTGTCAGTATCATTCCACCAATGCTCCATACTCATTCATACATCTACCACCAACGCTGTATAATGTTTCTCTCCCAGTACTTCAGTTTCCCCTGTCAGTATCATTCCACCAATGCCCCATACTCATTCATCCATCTACCACCAACGCTGTATAATGTTTCTCTCCCAGTACTTCAGTTTCCCCTGTCAGTATCATTCCACCAATGCCCCATACTCATTCATCCATCTACCACCAACGCTGTATAATGTTTCTCTCCAGTACTTCAGTTTCCCCTGTCAGTATCATTCCACCAATGCCCCATACTCATTCATCCATCTACCACCAACGCTGTATAATGTTTCTCTCCCAGTACTTCAGTTTCCCCTGTCAGTATCATTCCACCAATGCCCCATACTCATTCATACATCTACCACCAACGCTGTATAATGTTTCTCTCCCAGTACTTCAGTTTCCCCTGTCAGTATCATTCCACCAATGCCCCATACTCATTCATCCATCTACCACCAACGCTGTATAATGTTTCTCTCCCAGTACTTCAGTTTCCCCTGTCAGTATCATTCCACCAATGCCCCATACTCATTCATCCATCTACCACCAACGCTGTATAATGTTTCTCTCCCAGTACTTCAGTTTCCCCTGTCAGTATCATTCCACCAATGCCCCATACTCATTCATCCATCTACCACCAACGCTGTATAATGTTTCTCTCCCAGTACTTCAGTTTCCCCTGTCAGTATCATTCCACCAATGCCCCATACTCATTCATCCATCTACCACCAACGCTGTATAATGTTTCTCTCCCAGTACTTCAGTTTCCCCTGTCAGTATCATTCCACCAATGCCCCATACTCATTCATCCATCTACCACCAACGCTGTATAATGTATCTCTCCCAGTACTTCAGTTTCCCCTGTCAGTATCATTCCACCAATGCTCCATACTCATTCATACATCTACCACCAACGCTGTATAATGTTTCTCTCCCAGTACTTCAGTTTCCCCTGTCAGTATCATTCCACCAATGCCCCATACTCATTCATCCATCTACCACCAACGCTGTATAATGTTTCTCTCCCAGTACTTCAGTTTCCCCTGTCAGTATCATTCCACCAATGCTCCATACTCATTCATACATCTACCACCAACGCTGTATAATGTTTCTCTCCCAGTACTTCAGTTTCCCCTGTCAGTATCATTCCACCAATGCTCCATACTCATTCATCCATCTACCACCAACGCTGTATAATGTTTCTCTCCCAGTACTTCAGTTTCCCTGTCAGTATCATTCCACCAATGCTCCATACTCATTCATACATCTACCACCAACGCTGTATAATGTTTCTCTCCCAGTACTTCAGTTTCCCCTGTCAGTATCATTCCACCAATGCTCCATACTCATTCATACATCTACCACCAACGCTGTATAATGTTTCTCTCCCAGTACTTCAGTTTCCCCTGTCAGTATCATTCCACCAATGCTCCATACTCATTCATACATCTACCACCAACGCTGTATAATGTATCTCTCCCAGTACTTCAGTTTCCCCTGTCAGTATCATTCCACCAATGCTCCATACTCATTCATACATCTACCACCAACGCTGTATAATGTTTCTCTCCAGTACTTCAGTTTCCCCTGTCAGTATCATTCCACCAATGCCCCATACTCATTCATCCATCTACCACCAACGCTGTATAATGTTTCTCTCCCAGTACTTCAGTTTCCCCTGTCAGTATCATTCCACCAATGCCTCATACTCATTCATCCATCTACCACCAACGCTGTATAATGTTTCTCTCCCAGTACTTCAGTTTCCCCTGTCAGTATCATTCCACCAATGCCCCATACTCATTCATCCATCTACCACCAACGCTGTATAATGTTTCTCTCCCAGTACTTCAGTTTCCCCTGTCAGTATCATTCCACCAATGCCCCATACTCATTCATCCATCTACCACCAACGCTGTATAATGTATCTCTCCCAGTACTTCAGTTTCCCCTGTCAGTATCATTCCACCAATGCTCCATACTCATTCATACATCTACCACCAACGCTGTATAATGTTTCTCTCCCAGTACTTCAGTTTCCCCTGTCAGTATCATTCCACCAATGCCCCATACTCATTCATCCATCTACCACCAACGCTGTATAATGTTTCTCTCCCAGTACTTCAGTTTCCCCTGTCAGTATCATTCCACCAATGCTCCATACTCATTCATACATCTACCACCAACGCTGTATAATGTTTCTCTCCCAGTACTTCAGTTTCCCCTGTCAGTATCATTCCACCAATGCTCCATACTCATTCATCCATCTACCACCAACGCTGTATAATGTTTCTCTCCCAGTACTTCAGTTTCCCCTGTCAGTATCATTCCACCAATGCTCCATACTCATTCATACATCTACCACCAACGCTGTATAATGTTTCTCTCCCAGTACTTCAGTTTCCCCTGTCAGTATCATTCCACCAATGCTCCATACTCATTCATCCATCTACCACCAACGCTGTATAATGTTTCTCTCCCAGTACTTCAGTTTCCCCTGTCAGTATCATTCCACCAATGCTCCATACTCATTCATACATCTACCACCAACGCTGTATAATGTTTCTCTCCCAGTACTTCAGTTTCCCCTGTCAGTATCATTCCACCAATGCTCCATACTCATTCATCCATCTACCACCAACGCTGTATAATGTTTCTCTCCCAGTACTTCAGTTTCCCCTGTCAGTATCATTCCACCAATGCTCCATACTCATTCATACATCTACCACCAACGCTGTATAATGTTTCTCTCCCAGTACTTCAGTTTCCCCTGTCAGTATCATTCCACCAATGCTCCATACTCATTCATACATCTACCACCAACGCTGTATAATGTTTCTCTCCCAGTACTTCAGTCTTCATCTACACGTTGCTCTTACCAGGCGAAGCCTTGGAACCTTCCAAAAAGCAATGCTCTTCCGGAAATCGGGGAGGATTGGTTAGAAAGGTACTGTCACTTTCTTTTCGGTACACCAAAGGGCTAGCAAAGTAGCAACAAAAGCCAAAAGCTGTAATGTAAACCTAAAGAACAGTAAGTACGGATAAGCAGAAGGTCAAACGTCTATTACTTCCGGACCTGCCACCACTCCCTCCCCTCACCGCGACCAATTCATACACATAAAGCACATAAAGTTAGTTTCCAGGCTTTGTTCGTTCCAGCGCCCTGTTTATGGGTAAGATGGACGGACCATAAATGTCGACTGGGCGAAACTGGATCACAGGGCTCCACACCTCTGTGCTTGCTGGCCGAAGGCACGGATATAGGCGGGTGACGTCACCAACAAATGCCTACCTCTCAGTACTAACTAACTAACTAACTAACTGACGCCATGGAGCAGAGTCCTTCTTGAGAAGCTAACAGGTCGTCAACCAGTCAAGAAATTCCCCGCGTTTTATGGAACCCAAAGGTTCATTACCGCATTCACAACAGCCCGCCACCTGTCCCTATCCTGAGCCATATCAATCCACTCCACGCCCCCATCCCACTTCTTGAAGATCCATTCTAATATTATCCTCCCATCTACGCCTGGGTCTTCCAAGTGCTCTCCTTACCTCAGGTCTCCCCACCAAAATCCTGTATGCACCTCTCCCCTCACCCATACGTGCTACATGCCCCGCCCACCTCATTCTTCTTGTTTTGATCACCCGAATAATATTTGGTACGTCTCAGTACGCAAGCCACAAGTGCCATTCTGTGATCACGTAAAGACAAGAATGCCGTTTGGCGAAATTAGATTCAGACGTCACTTGGACTGCGTTAGGAAATGAGTTTCTGCATCTTGGCTGTCGATATGTACGTCGTAATTTACACCTGGCGATGCTTTAACAAGTCAGACAGGATCGTTAGCAACTTGTTCGCCGAACACCGATACGCTTTTGGCATTAAAACACTTTATTAATGTGACGTGTACAGTCAGTTGCAGATATTTCCTTAATTAGTCAAGCAATATTCATTAAGTTCTTCTGGAATGCCCATGACGTCACTGTGTAAATATGCATCAGGCATATCGCCGTTTTGTAACACCTCCAGACACCACACCTTCTTCTAAATTACATCCATTCAAATTTTCATTCGTGTGTATTTTAGAAATAAATTATTTTCTCTGTAATTACGCAGCCAGTAATAAATATAATTCATTTATTAATATTGTCGATTGCCTACTTATTTCGAGGGCACGCGGTGGCGCAGTTGGTTGAGGCACTGCGCTACAAGCCGGAAGGTCACGGGTTCGATTCCCGATGGTGTCATTAGAATTTTTCATTGACATAATCCTTTCGGTCGCACTATGGCCCTGGGGTCGACGCAGCCTCTAACAGAAATGAGTAAAGGGGGGTAAAGGCGGCCGGTGCGTACGGCTGACAACCTTACCACCTTCATGTGCCGATTCTCTATAAATCTGTGAGCCTCAACATCCTGGAACCCTAAAGGCCTGTCCAGGCCTGTAATGGGATAGCTTTACCTTTACCTACTTATTTCAACGTGTTTTGTTTCTGGTCTAAACAAAGTATACCAATCTCTGTGCATGCCATGACAGCAAAGAGGGCGTAGAAGTATAGATCCACTCATTCTTAACCTCGGCACTAGATGGAGGTGTGTGGTCAGCTTAATCTAGTAACGATTTTAAGAATGAGTGGAGTTATACCTCCCCTCCTCTACAGGTCTTTAGGGCGTGCTGCTGAATTAAGTAGACAGACACATTTAGCTTTTATCATATTTCCTCTGTGATATAATTTATTTCCTGTCTATATCACAGTATGTTGTAGCTGAAAATTTAAAGACGGAATACCGCGTAAATTAAGAAATTTAAACAGCAACACTAAATGTTATTCTGTATACTATTTATTTGATAAAGTTCATTCTACCCCCCAATGTGCCTCATTTCATTATTATCTGTCTTATACAATTATTTTCTTTACAATAATTTAATGCCGGTACACCTCTGATTGTTAGGGTACTCCCATAAAAAAATTCTGTGACATAACTTGTTTCATATTACCCGGGAAACGCAGTTAACGAAATTTGGTGCATTCGTTCTACACATTAAAATCATTTCCTTTCCCAGTTTTTATGTTAAGTTTTATACTGTAGTTGCCTGAAGCTAATTGTAGGCAATTTGCCCCTGTGATATCGGGAACCAAACAGATGGTTTCATGCAACTATAATTTCACGTTGTATAATATTATTTCCTTGAAACAAGTTTCTTCCGTGTGCGCTGGATTTGCGCACAGATGCGCCCATTACACGTTGTTCCGCTGCACACTCTGGGTCCGAGATACTTTTCCCCACCCAAGTATTACAGTTATCGAGATAACTGATTGAACGAAGTGTGTGAACAAGCCGAAACTCTTACGCTATGCGTACATTTTTTGTGAACCTTACTTCTGTGTTCTCAACTCGCTAAGCGATGGACGGGAGTTGATAGACAGAGGTATGCAGTTTGCTTGGCTGTGGGCTAAATGAGATTTCTGGAAGACAAGGAAAAAAAAAAAGAAGCTGGCGAGGAATGGCTGACTGAATAGAAAGAGGAGAGAGGGAGAAACACCGTCTCTTAAAAAGCCTCCCCGTTCACCGGTATTATTAATACTGTAATGAGTTAAACACCTTCCTGGGAGAAGGAAGCAACTTCAGAGGCGGGCTGGCCCTAAAGAGTCAAGAGTTACTGACGTCACAGTCCGTCTTGCGTAGAGCACACTAACAATAACAACACTGGCCGCGCTTTCTACAGTACAACAGCTTTATAAGAACATACAGAATTTCTGCATTCACTTGCAGTTTCTGCCACTATGTGACGTCACACAAAATATGCCTTTTATTCGGTCCTATTATCACGATATTGCAAAAATATTGGGGATATATTTCGACTCTGAAGAGTGCTATATATGTATATCCAAGTAAACTCTGTATGTCTCACATTATATTTACCGTGCATACTGTCTTATATAATAGCTTTTATTGTAACCAACACATGCACTACACCTCTGTCACAACGCAGCCATCAGGCGAAGCCTACAGAACACGGCACATCAACACGGCCATCAACACGGCACAACACGGCACATCAACACGGCACAACACGTCACATCAACACGGCACAACAACACGTCACATCAACACGGCACAACAACACGGCACATCAACACGGCACAACACGGCACATCAACACGGCACAACACGTCACATCAACACGGCACAACAACACGTCACATCAACACGGCACAACAACACGGCACAACAACACGGCACATCAACACGGCACAACACGGCACATCAACACGGCACAACAACACGGCACATCAACACGGCACAACACGGCACATCAACACGGTACAACAACACGGCACAACACGGCACAACAACACGCCACAGATAAATTCACCAGCCATTTGAGAAGGAAACAAGACCAGCTGCCAATAATTTTAAATAAATTTTAAACGTTTTAATCCAAAAAGAAAAACAAACGCACTTATATATTTTAACCACTGAAACAAAAATGCTACATGTTTTTATAGTGAACATAGTTCATGTTATTTTAACATTGAATGTGAACCGACTGTTATAGTGGATGTGTAGTCTGTGTTTATATACTTTGATCCCCCTCATGATGACTAATAAGTAGTCGAAACATATGTAGCGGTATATATGACGACAAAGGTGTAGTGCATGTGTTGGTTAAAATAAAAGCTATTATATAAGACCTCTACATGTGTAATTGTTACTTCGTACTGCTTTGTAACATGCTTTAACATACAGTTCCTTTACAAAGGGTTGTAAATAAATGAAATATACATTTTATATATTTTTTTTTAACTTTTCAGGTCTGTCTAACTCTGAAGGAGCCGGGATACTGTAGTCAGTACAGTGACTATGCTACGGTCCGGGGTTCGAATCCCGGCAGAGACAGGAGAATTTTATATTCTCCAAAAAGCCCAGGCCGGCTCTGGGGCCCAACCAGCCTCCTACTCGAAGGGTACAGTGGGTTATTTCCCCGGGAGTAAAGCGGCCGGGACGTGAGACTAACGACTCCCTTCCAACTCGTGCTGAGGTTAAGAATGAGTGGAGTTATACTTCCACTCCTATATATGCCTTCATGGCGTTTACAGGGACTTTACATTTAAGTCTAGTGTTACTCATTTTGGGTGGTAATTTAGGTTCCTTCTACTTCTGTTCTCCAGCTTAATTAGATGTTACAAAAATTATACTAATACTGTTATTAAAATTGTTCTTTGGATTTTTTGGTTTTGTTACGTATTCAGTTCATTGGTCTACACGTCTGAAATCTGCGTACCTATGTTATATTAATTTTTTTTCGAATATTCAGCAATAATTTTAATATCCAGTTCGGTTTTCTTGGGTACTCCCACAGTGTAATTTGTGTGTGTGTGTTAAGAGAGTGCTTTGCTATACTTTAGGTTGCCTTTCGGCTGTGTGATTGTTGCTGAGTGTCTGTGTTCTACTCGCAAATTATTATGGGAGCATACACTGACCGCCTGAATCACCGGTCCTCTCCCTCTTCCGCGATGGTGCGTGGCTCTTGCCGGTAGTTGCCAAGCGACTACCGACCACAGCCTAACCAACTACCGACTACAGCCAACCGACTACCGACCACAGCCTAACCAACTACCGACTACAGCTAACCAACTACCCACCACAGCCTAACCAACTACCGACTACAGCTAACCAACTACCCACCACAGCCTAACCAACTACCGACTACAGCTAACCAACTACCGACCAGAGCCACGCACCATCCCGAAAGATCGACAGACCTCAACTACACCGCGGCATAAGCCCGAAATCTCCCATTTCTTCAAGCACATGAAGCACGAAAATTCGGCCAATCATAACGTTTAAAAACACAGTGCCTACGAAACACAGTGTCAAGTGTTCAAGTGGACACTACAAGCAACAGAAGACAGAATGACGGTATAGAGCGTAAGAGAATGGAAACAAAACGTAATACGAACGAAGGATATGTAGAAGTAGAGGACAAAGTGCAGCACCTGCTGTAAGATTAGTGCGACAGAAAGCACAGAATGCAGAAGGAAATAAAAGGAAAAGGAAAGACATCTTATTTAGCTCATAAATATGAACTGCATTAAGTGACATCACGTGAAGTGACGTCTTACGTCTCTCTCTCTCTCTCTCTCTCGAGACAGACGTTGCTCAGATAAAGAAGGAAAAAAGAATACAATGACAGTACACGTTTTAAGAGAGAACAATTGACTTGAAATAAGAAAATAGTTTTAAAAAAAAGTGCCAACTTCACACGTTATAAAACTCGTCCGCATTATCGCAAGAAATGAACAAGGCATAATTGTGACGTCAGAAAGGTGGCCGACGGCATTTTGATCAGAAGGACTCGAGGCTTAGAAGTTCATCTCACAGTCTCTCTCTCACAAAACACTACATAAGGTAAAGGTAAAGGTAAAGGTCTCCCTAGAACAGGCCATGAAGGCCCAGAGGAGGAGTAGAGGTATAGCTCTACTCTTTCTTTAACCTCGGCACTAGATGGGGGTGGGTGGTCAACGCCACGCCCCGGCCGCTTTACCCCCGGGAATGACACGGTACCCATTGTACAGGAGACTGGGTAGGCCCCAGGGCCGGTCTGGACGGGTGCTGAAAATCTCGCCCCCACCGGGATTCGATCCCCAGACCGTCCAGCTAGTAGCGTAGTCGCTATACCGACTGAGCTATCGCGGCCCACAAAACACTACATAAGCAACAAGAATACAGAATGTCAAGACAAGTGATCGGTGTTTATTCCGACAATCATGTAAAACACAAAAATACGAGTGGGCAAAATCCAAGAGTTCTTTATGTTAAGGTAGGTGGTAAGTATAGTAACCACCGTGTTTTTGTGTGATAATAGCCACTGATGATTTCATATTTCAGTAATGATGTCGATGGAACCATATTTTCGGAAGAGTCCGGATACAGAATACATAAAGTAACTAACTAACTAACTGACTAACAGGTCGTCAGCTAGTCAATAAATTCCCTGCATTTTACGGAATCCAAAGGTTCCATCACATTGTACGTTTCCACACAAATATGATGACAAAATAAGCAAACATATTTCCTTTACACGCCTTGAAAGCATATGGAGGGAGAAGATATATAGCTCCACTCATTCCTAACCTTGGCACTAGACGGAGGTGACTGGTCACCCTCACGTTCCGTCCAGTGTTAACATGTTGAGCGCGTACCACAAAATCGTGCCACGAAGCTGTCCCGTTTCCTATCTGCTACACGCACTACGCACTGTGGTTGCGTCGTCTGTGAAATGTTTAATGGGTTAAATGGACACGTCAGCCCCCCCCCCCCCTGTGCCCCCGTGCATTTCCGGTTAACCATATGACGGACCGAAAGAATCTTAGGTCAAATACGGACTACGAGTTAAGCACTAGCTCCATCTGCATATTGAACTAAATACAGTTGTTTGTTTAACAATGCTGTAAATTGGTAAGATTATGTAGCGTCGGTGACAACATTGATGGAACAGTACTGAGAGAAGAGAACCTGTCTCAGTGACACTTTATTCACCACAAATCCCACATGGAATAGCCTGGGATCGAACCCGGGTCTCCGCGGTGAGAGGCCTGAGCCAGGGCACGTACTGCAAATGCACAAAGGACACAGGAATATCGTATAGCGTATAAAAACGTGTGTTGTATAATGAGTGAAGATTAGTGGAAAGACACCGCAGCCTGCTGGTGTGACGCCTCTGACTGCCTTCAACGAGAAACCGGTTTGTGGCAATAGTTACAACATTATTGTGCTTTGAGATGTTGACGACAGGAAAACTGCCATTGAGAGGGCCATTACCACGGACTGCACGCTGTGGCTGGCTGGCTGGCTAACTTACTAACTAACTTGCTAACCAACTAACTAGCTAACTAACTAGCAAGCTAACTAACTACCCATATAACTAACTAGCTAACTAACTACTCATATAACTAACTAGCTAACTAACTAGCAAGCTAACTAACTACCCACATAACTAACTAGCTAACTAACTACTCATATAACTAACTAGCTAACTAACTAGCAAGCTAACTAACTACCCATAAAACTAACTAGCTAACTAACTACTTATATAACTAACTAGCTAAGTAACTAGCAAGCTAACTAGCTAACTAACTACCCATATAACTAACTAGCTAACTAACTACCCATATAACTAACTAGCTAACTAACTAGCTATCCAACTAACTAACAAGCTAACTAACTACCTATATAACTAACTAGCTATCTCCCTAACTAGCAATCTAACTAGCTAACTAACCAACCAACTAACTACCTAAGTAGCTAACTAACTATTTAACTAACTAGCTATGTAACTACCTAGCTAAATAGTTATCTAACTAGCTAACCAACTAGCAAGCTAACTAACTACCCATATAACTAACTAGCTAACTAACTGACCAACTAACTACCTAACTAGCAATTTAACTAACTAGCTATCTAACTAGCTAACTAACTAGTTATCTAACTAACTAGCTAGCTAACTAAACAACTAACCACGTAAGTACATAACACAGAGTTATTTTGAGAAGCTAACAGTTGCTCAACCAGTCAAAAAATTCCCCGCAAACCAAAGATACAAAGATATATCACCCAACATAAATCTTACTAACGAACTAAGTCCACTGAATAGAGTCCTTGTTGAGAAGCTAACAGTTGCTCAGTATTTCAAGAAACTGCCCGCTCTTTAAGGGAGTCAAAAGGTGATCAGTGTAAAAAAAGTTTATTACCAACAATTTGCACTTGCCCATGAATAGAGAACCACTACTACATGTTTCGGCTATTATTTATAGCCATCTTCAGGGGGCACCAATATATACTAAAAGGTACATACAGCGTTAGCACACAGCTTTGTCAATTGTAAATGGTAAAATGCACAATTACAGTGTACCATTAGAACACTAGTGTACGTGTATAGTGTTGGCAATGTTAAAGTCACGTTAGAATGAATAAACACAGTATTAAGTTAATAAGTGTCTTCACGTGAACAGTCCTACTGGCATGGTAGTACACAGTCCTACTGGCATGCTAGTACACAGTCCTACTGGCATGGTAGTGCACAGTCCTACTGGCATGCTAGTACACAGTCCTACTGGCATGGTAGTACACAGTCTTACTGGCATGCTAGTACACAGTCCTACTGGCATGCTAGTACACAGTCTTACTGGCATGCTAGTACACAGTCTTACTGGCATGGTAGTACACAGTCTTACTGGCATGCTAGTACACAGTCCTACTGGCATGCTAGTACACAGTCTTACTGGCATGGTAGTACACAGTCTTACTGGCATGCTAGTACACAGTCCTACTGGCATGCTAGTACACAGTCTTACTGGCATGCTAGTACACAGTCCTACTGGCATGCTAGTACACAGTCTTACTGGCATGGTAGTACACAGTCTTACTGGCATGCTAGTACACAGTCTTACTGGCATGCTAGTACACAGTCTTACTGGCATGGTAGTACACAGTCTTACTGGCATGCTAGTACACAGTCCTACTGGCATGCTAGTACACAGTCTTACTGGCATGGTAGTACACAGTCTTACTGGCATGCTAGTACACAGTCCTACTGGCATGCTAGTACACAGTCCTACTGGCATGCTAGTACACAGTCTTACTGGCATGCTAGTACACAGTCTTACTGGCATGCTAGTACACAGTCTTACTGGCATGGTAGTACACAGTCTTACTGGCATGCTAGTACACAGTCCTACTGGCATGCTAGTACACAGTCTTACTGGCATGGTAGTACACAGTCTTACTGGCATGCTAGTACACAGTCCTACTGGCATGCTAGTACACAGTCTTACTGGCATGCTAGTACACAGTCTTACTGGCATGCTAGTACACAGTCTTACTGGCATTGCGTTGAAAAAATGATTTGTTCACAATATTTATAACAAGAAATGCACAACAAAAAGACAATAGTTTATAAATATATGACATTCATGCTACAAGTTTCGGTCTACAATGGTCATCTTCAGGGAGGTTGTTATTAGCTACGACTATAAGTAGGTCCCGTTTTACGACGGTCCATTTTACGACTTTTCACATTAACGACTGTTTCAAAATATTACCTTAAATATTAGTACATACTTGGAAAAATTTTTAGGAATTTTGGAACCTATCTCATTCAATTACATTATATTTTGGTCTCGTTTTACGACTTTTCACTTTACGACCCTGTTTTGCTGGAACCTAACACTGTCGTAAAACGGGTCCTGTTTTGGTCTCGTTTTACGACTTTTCATTATAACACCCTGTTTTGCTGGAACCTAACACTGTCGTAAAACGGGTCCTGTTTTGGTCTCGTTTTACGACTTTTCATTATAACACCCTGTTTTGCTGGAACCTAACCCTGTCGTAAAACGGGTCCTACCTGTATTATATTAGACATGTGCAGCTGTAAAGCCAAAATGTGTGTTAAATAAATTACATATTAAAATATTTGTAACTTGGAAACAGATTACATGTATGCATATGTGGCGTGACACTTTTTGTGTTCAAACGCAAACATCTATATCAAAAGCATCCATCTTGTTGTTCAGGGTTTGACCCTGTGTAGACGTGACTTTATGTTGCGATTGATAACTGATTTGTTCTTTCAACGTGCCGCGCTATCACGGCGAGATTCTGAACCATACATTTAACTACATTTCTTCAGCTACTCAAGAAATTCTTGGAAACCGAAAGTTCATCACCGTGTCCACAACAGCCCGTCACTTGTCCCTGTCCCAAGCCACATGAACCAAGTCCGTAACATCTCATTATATTCAAGATTCTTTTTAATATAATATAATATATATAATATATAATATATTATTATATTATATATATTATATAATGAACATTCTATAAGCATCTCTCTTTGCCTCCATGTCCCCACCCATCTCACCCCCTGATCTGATCGCCCTCATAATATAGGCAAACAACAGCCTACGGATCACAAGCTATGCCTTCTGCAGAGTCCTCCAGCTCCCCCTACGCCATTCCTCTTAGTTACGAATGTTTTCCTCAGTACCCTGAAAGACGCGGGAATACTGACTGGATAAGCGAGGGTTTCTGAGTGTTAAACAGCAGGTGTTCACCCAGTAACCCGCGAGCTTTAAGGGGTTAATTAGTTAATTAATAATGATTTGGAGAGGCGGCATCCTTTTAAGTGTGTCTGCGAGCCCGAGTATGAAGCATGCAGATGGCTGTGTTGCTAAATGAAACATAATCGTGTAGAAGTCTTGCGTGTGCCCTTGCACATTTTGCGTACAGAAACTGTCTACCACCTGTCATGTTCCTACGCATTTAGTCAGGGAAACAAGTTACATATGTTGCAGAATTAACCTTTATTGTCCGGCCTTTAAATCTCAATGTAACTGCTGACGGCTGGAGTTTAGTTTAGTTTTTAAATGCCGATCTGCGCAGAACAGCGTTTTCACTGTATTCCATGAAGCGTTACATTTAAGTTGACAATGGACGTCCCGTTTGGCCGATAAAGGGTTTAGTCTATAAAGCTTAACTAACTAACTCCAAGGAGCAGAGTCGTTCTTGAGAAGCTAACAGGTCGTCAGCTAGTCAAGAAATTCCCCGCGTTTTATGGAACCCGAAGGTTCATTACCGCACTCATAACAGCCCGCCACCTGTCCCTATCAGGTTAACAGAAATGAAATTAAAGAATGCACAATAAATTGTTCGACACAAACTATATTGCGCCTTGTTGTAGAAACATCAACTTTATGTGTAGTGACAAGACAAATGTAAACAGAAGCGTGCCTGAGCCAAGACAAAGATGGTGAAGGTAACAGCAATACGGCGCAAAAGCGAGGGTGATTTTTTGTTTCGGAGGATGATGACATCATCGCTGTTATAGTTACGTAAAGATATCAAATTATGTTGTATTATCTTCAAGATTAAGATCTGATACTGAATGAACTGAAATATATGACTGAATATGGACTAAAACAGTGGTTCCCGGAGTGTGTTCTGCGGATCCAAAGGGATCAGAGACAGTTCCCAGGGGATCCTTGGATACATTTCTGTAATGTCCAGTTTGAAGTCTACTTATTTTTATAATGTTTTGTTAAAAATAATCGCGGAAATTCTTTAACTGGCGATGTGTTTATTTTGTGTGTCCGTCAGAATATCTAACTAAGAAACTTGCTGTACCCACGAAGCGAGAGGCAGTCATTTTAATTAAGGTCAAATCAAGTACTGCATTGTTACGTGTGCTACTGGTATCTATTGGTAGCTATGTAAAATCAGTTCTGAGA